>CAWUFW010002616.1:709020-1418041 GCA_963921515.1 Calotriton arnoldi
GCACAAGGCCCACCCACACAAGTGAGGTACCATTTTTATCAGAAGATTTTGGGGAATGCGGGGTGGGTAGAATTTTGTGGATCCACGCAGATTCGAGAATTTTCCATCACAGAAATGTGAGGAAAATCTGTTTTTTAACAAGGTTTGAGGTTTGCAAGGGATTCTGGGTAACAGAACCTGGTGAGAGCCACACAAGTCACAACCTCCTGCATTCCTCAGGGTGTCTAGTTTTAAAAAATGTATAGGTTTGCTAGGGTTTCCTAGGTGCCGGCAGAACTAGAGTTCAAAATCCACAGCTAGGCACTTTGCAAAAAAGGGTCAGTTTTCACTGTAAAAAATGTGGTGTCCATGTTGCTTTTTGGCCCGTTTCCTGTTGTGGACACTAGGCCTACCAACACAAGTGAGGTACCATTTTTATCGGAAGACTTTCGGGAATGCAGGGTAGATGGAATTTTGGGGATCCACGCAGATTCCAGAACTTTCCATCACAGAAATGTGAGGAAAATGTGTTTTGTATTACAAAGTTTCAGGTTTGCAAGGGATTCTGGGTAGCAGAATCTGGTGAGAGCCACACAAGTCACTCCCTCCTGGATTCCTCTGGGTGTCTAATTTTCAAAAATGTATAGGTTTGCTAAGGTTTCCAAGTTGCCGGCAGAGCTAGGGTCAAAATCCACAGGTAGGCACTTTGCAAAAAAAGGGTCAGTTTAAACTGTAACAATGTGGTGTCCATGTTGTGTTTTGGCCCGTCTCCTGTTGTGGGCACTAGGCCTACCAACACAAGTGCAGTACCATTTTTATCGGAAGACTTTGGGGAAGGCGGGGTAGGTGGAATTTTGTAGATCCAAGCAGATTCCAGAACTTTCCATTACAGAAATGTGAGGAAAATGTGTTTTTTTAACAAGGTTTGAGGTTTGCAAGGGATTCTGGGTAACAGAACCTGGTGAGAGCCACACAAGTCACAACCTCCTGGATTCCTCTGGGTGTCTAGTTTTCAAAAATGTATAGGTTTGCTAGGTTTCCCTAGGTGCCAGCAGAGCTAAGGGTAAAAATCCACAGCTAGGCACTTTGCAAAAAAAGGGTCAGTTCACTGTAAAAATGTGGTGTGTCCACATTGCGTTGTGGGCCGTTTGCTGTCGCGGGCACTAGGCCTATCCACAAAAGTGAGATACCATTTTTATTGGAAGACTTTGGGGAATGCGGGGTGGGTAGAATTTTGTGGATCCAAGCAGATTCCAGAATTTTCCATTACAGAAATGTGAGGAAAATGTGTTTTTTTTTTTTTACAAAGTTTGAGGATTGCAAGGGATTCTGGGTAATAGAACCCAGTGAGAGCCACACAAGTTACGACCTCCTGGATTCCTCTGGGTGTCTAGTTTTCAAAAATGTATAGGTTTGCTAGGGTTCCCTAGGTGCCGGCAGAGCTAGGGTTCAAAATCCACAGCTAGGCACTTTGCAAAAAAAGGGTCAGTTTTCACTGTAAAAATGTGGTGTGTCCACGTTGCGTTTTGGCCCGCTTCCTGTTGTGGGCACTAGGCCCACCCACAACACAAGTGAGGTACCATTTTTATCAGAAGATTTTGGGGAATGCGGGGTTGATAGAATGTTGTGGATCCACGCAGATTCGAGAATTTTCCATCACAGAAATGTGAGAATGTGTTTTTTTTACAACGTTTGAGGTTTGCAAGGGATTCTGGGTAACAGGACCTGGTGAGAGCCACACAAGTCACTCCCTCCTGGATTCCACTGGGTGTCTAGTTTTCACAAATGTACAGGTTTGCTAGGGTTTCCTAGGTGCCAGCAGAGCTAGGGTTCAAAATCCACAGGTAGGCACTTTGCAAAAAAAGGGTCAGTTTTCACTGTAAAAATGTGGTGTCCATGTTGCGTTTTGGCCCGTTTCCTGCTGTGGGCACTAGTCCTACCAACACAAGTGCGGTACCATTTTTATCGGAAGACTTTGGGGAATGCGGGGTGGGTGGAATTTTGTGGATCCACGCAAGATTCCAGAATTTTCCATCACAGAAAAATGAGGAAAATGTGGGTTTTTTTTACAACGTTTGAGCTTTGCAAGTGATTCTGGGTAACAGAACCTGGTGAGAGCCACACAAGTCACAACCTCCTGGATTCCTCTGGGTGTCTAGTTTTCAAAAATGTATAGGTTTGCTAGGTTTCCCTAGGTGCCGGCAGAGCGAAGGTTAAAAATCCACAGCTAGGCACTTTGCAAAAAAAAGGGACAGTTTTCACTGAAAAATGTGGTGTGTCCACGTTGCGTTGTGGGCAGTGTGCTGTCGCAGGCACTAGGCCTACCCACACAAGTGAGATACCATTTTTATCGGAAGACTTTGTGGAATGCGGGGTTGGTAGAATTTTGTGGATCCAAGCAGATTCCAGAACTTTCCATTACAGAAAAGTGAGGAAAATGTGTTTTGTTTTACAAAGTTTGAGGTTTTCAAGGGATTCTGGGTAACAGAACCTGGTGAGAGCCACACAAGTCACCCCTTCCTAATTTCCTCTGGGTGTCTCGTTTTCAAAAATGTATAGGTTTGCTAGGTTTCCCTAGGTGCCTGCAGAGCTAGGGTTCAAAATCCACACTTAGGCACTTTGAAAAAAAGGGTCAGTTTTCACTGTAAAAATGTGGTGTGTCCTCGTTGCGTTTTGGCCCGTTTCCTGTTGTGGGCACTAGGCCTACCCACACAAGTGAGGTACCATTTTTATCAGATGACTTTGGGGAATGCGGGGTGGGTAGAATGTTGTGGATCCACGCAGATTCGAGAATTTTCCATCACAGAAATGTGAGGAAAATGTGGTTTTTTTCACAAGATTTGAGGTTTGCAAGGAATTCTGGGTAACAGAACATGGTGAGAGCCGCACAAGTCACGACCTCCTGGATTCCTCAGGGTGTCTAGTTTTAAAAAATGTATAGGTTTGCTAGGTTTCCCTACGTGCTGGCAGAGCTAGTGTTCAAAATTCACAGCTAGGCACTTTGCAAAAAAGGGTCAGTTTTCACTGTAAAATTGTGGTGTGTCCATGTTGCATTTTGGGCCGTTTTCTGACGTGGGCACTAGGCCTACCCACACAAGTGAGGTACCATTCTTATCAGAAGACTTTGGGAAATGCAGGGTGGGTGGAATTTTATGGATCCACGCAGATTTCAGAACTTTCCATCACAGAAATGTGAGGAAAATGTGTTTTGTTTTACAAAGTTTCAGGTTTGCAAAGGATTCTGGGTAACATAACCTGGTGAGAGCCACACAGGTCACCCCCTCCTGGATTCCCCTTGGTGGCTAGTTTTAAAAAATGTATAGGTTTGCTAGGTTTCCCTAGGTGCCGGCAGAGCTAGGTTTGAAAATCCACAGCTAGGCACTTTGGAAAAAAAGGTCAGTTTTCACCTTAAAAATGTGGTGTGTCTACGTTGCATTTTTGGCCGTTTCCTGTTGCTGGCACTATACCTACCCACACAAGTGAGGTACCATTTTTATCAGGAGATTTAGGGGAACACAGAATTGTAGAGCAACTGTTATTACCTATTGACTTTCGATGCATTTCTGTCTTCCAAATGTAAAACAATGTGTAAAAAAGAAGTCACTTTGAAAAATGTTCTATAATTCACATGCTAGTAGGGGTACCCACAATTTCGTAGATGTGCAAATAGCTACTGTTTCTAAACTCTATATTTTGTTCCCATTACGGAAATGCATAGGTGCCTTTGATACCTAGTTTTCACTCTTCATATTTTACCAAATGAATTGCTATATGCCCGGTACACAATGAAAAACATTGGAAGACGCTGCTCGGCTATTGGCTCTGGGTTCCTAGGGTTCTTGGTGAACCTACAAGTCCTATATATCCCCACAACCATACGGGTCCAGAGATGTAACGGTATATTGCTTTCAAACATCTGTCATACTTTGAAAAAGTTACAGGTGAAAACGTTGGCACAAATGGCTGTTTTTTTCAACAAATTTTCAATTTTTCTTAATTTCAACTGTTAGTTCCTATATAAAAGCTTGAAGGATCTACACAAATGACCCCTTGCTGAATTTAGAATTTTGTTTACTTTCCAGAAATGTATAGCTTTCCGGGATCCATTATTGCTTTCACACCCATTTCTGCCAATAACTGGAAGAAGGTTGAAAGCACAAAACATATCAAAAATTGGCTATGTCCCAGTAAAATGGCAAAACTGTGTAAAACATTTTGGTTTTCTGAATAAAGTCTGCCTGTCCCTGAAAGCTGGGACGATGGTGCTTTCAGCACCACAAATCCCTTTTTGATACCATGTGCATGGAAAAAACCAAACGCTTTCTTCTGCAGCACTTTTCCCCACTTTAAGAAAAAATAATAATTAGCTGTATTTTGGCTAATTTTTGGGTCCTCCAGGGGATTCCACAAACCCTAGGTACCTTTAAAATCCCTATGATGTTGGAAAAAAAGGACGCAAATTTGGCATAGCACAGGGGGGAAGGCCTATTAGCCAGGGGTTAATTGGAATAAAGCATCACAAAACTTACACTGATCTGGTGCAGTTTATGTCTAAGTGTGTAGGCATCGACTGTAAAGAAGAAACAATGGTTCTGTCGGGTAAGCGTACCAAATTTCTTATACAATAAACTAAATTATCTTATTATTTATGTATTATCCTCTTATACAACACAAGACCATTTCAACCAAATGGAACACACAAGGAGGAACACAAATTAGTGGGTAAAAAGTAGTTTTTTATAAATTACATCATTTATAAATTACCCATACTTGAATATAAAGCTGTCAAAAGGTGAAGTCATGTGTTGACGAGTGAACAAGTGACAAATTGTGCTCAGTGATACAGTTGAGTGAGTGTTCTGTACAAGGTGAATAAATATTCAAGTATGGGTAATTTATAAATGATGTAATTTATAATAAAAAAAACTTGTTACCCACTAATTTGTGTTCCTTCTCGTGTGTTCCATTTGGTTGAAATGGTCTTGTGTTGTATAAGAGGATAATACATAAATAATAAGATAATTTAGTTTATTGTATAAGAAATTTGGTACGCTTACCTGACAGAACCATTGTTTCTTCTTCATAAATACCCAGGTTCTGAGGGACACAGGGTCACCCCATTGTTTGTTTGGCATCGACTGTAAGGCATTGAGGAAACTGCATATAGAATGTGGTTACCGGACTAACGGCACTCCAGATTCCAATTAATATAATGTAATAGTAGGCAGATCCCTATGGATCTGCAATAATCTGCCTCATTGCCATCATATTATTCAGCAGAAAGCACTGAAGTTGGCTTAGCTTGGTAGCGCAATACAGCTGTCCACACCATAAACCATGGGCCATCTCATCCATTCTGTCACATGCTTCTAAGGGTAAAAAGTGACCACTTTGAGCCTCATAGAACTAAGGGAAAATTCTTCTGAGGCTAGTTGCTGGGAAAAGAAAAGCTAGAGTGGGACTTTTTTGGAAGAAATGGGAATGAAAGTTAGTTGGGGCAGTGGAACTCCCATACGTCTGCACCATATGCAAACCACATGCAGCTCAAGGCAAAAGGAGCAAAGACAGTTTTGAAGACTGTAGACAGTGTAGCAAATGACAAAGAAATACTTGGATAAGTTGGGCCTAGTGGTACCACGCACAAAGCACTATATGCTGACCACATGTAACTTCAACATAACGTGTATTTGTAAAGTGCACGTTCACCCAAGGGTATCTTGGCGCTGAATAACAGATATTTATTATTACCCAACTCAATGGTACTCATTTTATCGGCCACAGAAGGGTGAATGGTTGAGTGGACCAGCCAGAATTTGAACCTGTGACCATGAGGTCGAACACAGGTCCCTACAGTGGACGCATTATTCCACTAAGCCACCAGACCCGGCTACTTCAAGGCACCAGGAGCAAAGAGAGAAGTTAGAGACAAAGTAGAAACCAGGAAGAGGACAGCAAGTGTAATGTACACAAACAGTTTAAAGCATGGGTACTCAAACATTTTCTCAAGGGCCAAAAAGTATGGTCTGTGGTGTGCAAGCGGGCTGCACTGATGGCAGCAGGATAGGGGTCAGGGTGTGTGCTGAGAGCATAGGAGATGCAAAGCATGTACATGGTGTGGGCAGTGAGTCATTGAGTTATTTTGAGGGTTTAATTCCATACTGCTCTGTAAATTAAGCCCCTAGTCTCTAGAAGAGGGATATATATATATATATATATATATATGTCAATACTGTGTTATGCTGTATCTCAGTTACTATCCCTCTACTGAACCCTGGAGTAAGCCTTCTCTATCTGATATTACTACTTTGAGTTTTACAAAAAACCCTTGACAAAACCCCCCCAAGCTGGGAAATTGACTGAGGTGGGCGGATACAAACAACCTACCTCCATTGCCAGACATTGGGAAACATGAACTATTAGTGAAGTAAGAGGCAAGATAGTTATGTAAATCCTCATTTAATATCCCCTTCAAAAATGGCTGAATTTACAAGACCGATTTTAAGCTATTTAAGTAATAAATCATGTAGCATAGAGGGGGATTTTTTACTATTACCTTGGTGCCATGTGCATTACATATATGGATCCTATGTATTACCCATGTAAAGGGATTCCAGATTAACAAAGTATTATTTACATTGCTTCTGGCGACCCTGGGTGATGCACTGAAGTGATGGCTGATGGCAACCCTGCACTGAGGCGACCACTGTCTGTAATCTTCCATAGGGTGCCCACCAATGTAATCCTGTCTGATGGGGTTATTTTTTTCAGCACTATAATTTGTAGCTCGGATGATTTTCATTGAACACAAGTAGCTCCTACTATTGAGAAGGTTGGAAACACCTGATCTAAACAGCTGGCTTAATAGAAGTCAAAATTGACATCATTTGACCACTGAGAACCTTGTTCTGCCTTAGCTACACAACAGCCTCCAGTTTGCTCAGTAGCAGCTGGAGCATTAGGAAATTAATGGGACATATAAACCTGTTGGGAACATGGCCATACGATGCGAATATTCCCTTTAATTTAAGTAAAACCACTGCACACCAACGTTCATGCAGCAGCCGTGCTGGAGGCACCCTGACTCTGGGGGTGTAACACAGGCCTCGCAGGCTCTGCTGTGGGGGGCTGCAGCATGGCGAGAGGATGCCTTCAGGAGCCTATTTTAAGTCCTAGGCCAGTGAATATCTGAGATATGGGAGATTTAGAAGCTTCTACAGGGAGACGAGCCAGCAAATTAATGGGTAGAGCTGAGCCCTAAAATTATTTGCTTAGTAAATCATACAAACATCACAAAATATGAAAACGTTTCTTCAAAATTTAAAGCATCTGTAATATGTGGAAGCTTTGACATTAATATATCACGTTGTGGCATTGCATTCAGAACTTACAATTTAACATAATGAAGAAAAAGGATTTTTGTTGAAATCAACTATGCCTAAAATCACATATTTTAAGCAGGGAAGCCCCGAATTATCTAGGACCTCTGGTTTCACATGCTACAAATCAGCCAGTAAAAAGTATCAATTTGTACTCCTTTTCTATGCTAACGCTTGGTTTTTACCTCTTTGTGCATTTTCTGCAGTTTTCATACATTATCTGAGAAGCACATAATTTTAAACTTGTCACTTAATTTCTGTGACCATGCATATAATGGCCAATGTTTATCTTTATTAATGGTAGGCATTGTGCATTTTAATAGTGGATGCTCATTTTACCTATTATGTACACAAAAAAGTGGCAAAAATAAATGTGTTAGAAAAATAACCTGTGACTTATACAGTTCTCTGAAGCACATTGTATACTCAGTTGTGTATAATAGAAAACTTCCATGTAATTTTGCGTTTATCTGCAATTAATCGTGCAATCATCCAACAGTTTGAATTTTTCTAGAAAACTGAAACCAAAGCAGTGAACATGCTCTTGAAGTAACCAGCAATTCATGGTAAAATCACCAGAAGAAAAACATCTTATTGACTACACAATGGTACCTTGAAGTAATCAGATACTCATTTTCAAATCATCCAAGTCATCAGGAACAATATCATCTAGTAAAGTTATCAGACAGTCATTTTCAAGTTATCCTTAAATCATCAGGAATAATGACACCTTCTAAAGTCATCAGATACTAATTTTGAAGACATCCTCAAATCATCAGGCTGAGCTTTTAGGCGTTGCTGATGGCTTCAAGAGACCGAAGGTGTGAATATGATTTCTAATGTAGTTGGACGATCATTGGATGATTCTAGGGTTGCTCCTAAAGTATTTTATGCGTTTTTATATAGCGCGGACTTTACCCGAAGGTGTCAGAGCGCTTCACAATAGGAACAGTAACGTTACATGAGGAGAAAATTACAAGTGAGCATAATACAAAAGCAAGCGTTACATTACATGAGGAAAAAGTGACAATTGTGCAAATAACAAAAACAGACAAAATACAAAAAGAGGAAGCAAATGATACATTACAAGAGGAAAAAATGACAAGTGTGCAAGATACATAAGATACAACATACAAATAGAGGTATAATACTGCAATAAGTGGCAGTCACTCAGAACACACTGGGAAGGCACTTCCATACGCATGGAGTACAGAATTTCCTATAGTGGAAGAACTTCCTTGAGGGAGTAGAGAGGTCGTGACTTAGGTTTGGAAGTGTCTTTGGAGAAGGAGAAATTTGAGGTCAGTTTTGAAGGACCGGGAAGAGGTGGTGGTCCAGAGCTGAGGCGGAAGTGAGTTCCAGATTCTCACCGCGTTGCCTGAAAAGGATTGGGCCATCGATCTTTCCTTTTTGAAAGTGGGAGGTTCAAGCAATAAGTTTTCCGCATTACCTGATGGTCTAGAGCCTCCAGAGAGTTTCAGTTTATTCGCCAAGTAGCGAGGAGAGGAGGAATGCAAGGCTTTGTGGGTGATACAGGCAGTCTTGTAGATAGATCTTGCCTCGATGGGAAGCCAACGGAGAGAGGATAAAATGGGTGTGATGTGGTCGCTTCTTTTAGTCCCATATGTGAAGCGAGCTGCTGAATGGAGCACAGATTTGAGGGGGGACAGGTGGGATTTGGGGAGGCCAGTAAGAAGAGAATTGCAGTAGTCCAGTCTAGAGAGAACCAGCGATTAAACCAGGGTTTTTCGGTCTTGCTCTGGGAAGAAGCGTCGAATCCCCCAGAGAAAGCGCAGTTGGTATCGAGCAGACTTTGCAATGGAATTGATGTGGGAGAGTAGATTGAGTTTTCTGTCGAGTATGACACCAAGGGATTTTGCGCTGTCGACAATGATAGGTTTATTGTTCAGTAGATTCATCTGATCCATCCATGATTGAACCGGAGGAGAGAGTGAGGAGGAATTCAGTTTTGGAGGGATTCAGAATCAATTGATGAGTCCCGTTTTGAATGGAGTCGAGAGTAGAGTTTAGGATGGAGAGATCGTGTGTGGAGGACACCTTGAGGTAGATTTGAGTGTCGTCCGCATAGAGATGATAGAGGATCCCAGATTTACTTAGGAGATTTGCCAATGGTTCCAAATAGAGGTTGAATAAAGTGGGTGCAAGTATAGAGCCTTGAGAAACACCTTGACCTACCGCCAAAGGAGATGAAAGACTGTTCGCTATTTTGATCATTTGGGATCTATCAGAGAGGAAGGAAGCAAACCATTTAAGCACTGTGCCTTCCATGCCCATTCTCTGTTGAAGAGTGTTAAGGAGAGTGTTGTGATGGACAGTGTCAAAGGCTGCAGAAAGGTCAAGGAGAATTAGAAGACAAAGTAATCCTGTTTGACCGGGGTAATCTAGATGGCTTAGCCCTTGCTCTGTCTGCCTCGCAGAGTCAAGCCAGACTGTAAATTTCCTTTTTACATGCTCCTAGAATGTGTTCAGTCATGCAACAGAATATAACTGAAAGAATAACGAAGCCCAAAAAAAGAGGCACTGCTTGGCGCGCGAGTGCGCTAGCTGTTACAACTGAATGTTTATGTTCTAGAGACTAGGAAAGGCAATATTTGTTACAAGTTTCCTTTAACTGCCCTCGAGATTCACCAGCCCAAAAGAAAGTGCAGATGAGGACGGAAGGGTCCTGCTGTCCCGGAGTCACCTTCCTACCGTTAAGACGCTCGCCTTCCCCCCACGCGCCTGAGCCCCGTCTCGTCTCCCCTCCCTCCGTATTTTCACCCTTCTCCCTCTCTCAGGCGCGCATGTTGTCGCCTGAGCCCCGTCTCGCCTCCCCCTTCTCTGTATCTTTTCCCTTCTTCGGGGCACCCCTGGGAGCCGGACTACCTAGTTCTGTCCTCGCCGGTGGCAACTCTGTCTTACTTCTAGGTACTTCCGGCCTAAGACCCGCCCACCCCTGGAGCTACGCATCCAGTGACTGAAGCCCAACGATCGCTCGGCCAACCAATCCGAGAGCGGCAAGGTCAGAGCACTGCGCATGTGCGAACCTTGAGTTGTACGTCCCGCCCTGTGTCACTTCCGGTGATGGGAATGAAGCCTGCAATGAGAGCAGAGGGGTGGAGGGAGCAGGTGAGGCCGGGGAGGGCTGAGACGGGGCTGTGGGTGGCTCGTGGGAGCGGGGGTCAGATACCGTAGGAGACAGCCAGACCCTGCATAGTGACGTCCACCTCCACTGTGCAGGACAGCCGCAGCGACCTACAAACATACGCGCCTATTAGAGCACATTATCTGGGCGAGCAGAGCCAAGGGTCTGGCTGGGCTCTTAGAACCCGTTCACGAATCTAGCCCGGAAAATGTTTGCCAGTATGCCTGCTTTTAAAGTTGTAATGAGAAGCGTTACATGTAAAGAGCACGACAATGAACATTGTAATTTTATATATATATATATTTTTTTTTTTCTTCTCAACATTATGTAGAAGGATAAGAATGAAGCAAGCAATGTCAGTGCACCACCCCAGACGAAAGAAAGGAAACAGCACATAAATCAAATTTTAGAGCAGTAGCTGCAACATTTTTCCAATACCACTAAGAGAACTGGAAAGCTGAATACAACTATGGAGTATACTTATTATAATGCTGTGCATTCTGCCAAAGTGTTTTCCCCCTTCTTTGCTATCTATGGTATACAACCTTGTGTATTCCCCTTTATAATAAAGGATGACATCTTAGGTTCCTGCAGCTTCTGCACCTTTTTTCTATCTTAAAACATATGGGAAGACTTATCTGCTAATTTACAAGCCTCCAAGGTTTTATGCAAGTGATGGCTAATTAGAAAAGAAGTGCAGCACCAGAATATAGGAGTGGGGACAAGGTTTGGCAGGCATCTCAATTTGTGTCTATGAGGAGGATTTCGAAGAAAGTAAGTCCTCAGTTGTCTATTTTAAAAGATTATTCACACAACTGTGCCTTTCTCTTTGTAAAATGCTTCCAGTATCTCTTGTTTCGCAGATTAAACCTGTTGTTAGCTGTCCTTTTGCAGGCAGATCCTCTCTGCCCCTCCTCAATTTCTTGTTAATGGCCAGGAAGAATATGAAGTTGAGGAGATATTTGGTTTTCAAGTACGTTATGGGCGCTCCTAATTTTTTAGGTCTCGGCCTGCACCAGCGCTTGCGCTGGTCTGGCCGAGAGTTTTAGTAAGTGGGTTTTGGAAGTGCAAACACTGGCTTTCGGCTGGCGACCAGCTTGAGTTCACGATGGCGTGCACGCGCAGCTGGCATCTGGGTTTCCTATCTCTTCCTCATTTCCTCGTCATGGCTCATTAACTCTCTGGAATCTGATGTTTCAATCGCAGCAGCAGCTCACATTACCAACTGACGGCCCTGGACTACAGTCACATGAAAAACAACAGCGATTAGCATTGAAATGCAAGCTTTTTTTGTCTAGTTAGAAATATTGCTTCGGTGGGTTGATTTCACCTTATAACGCTATTTGTTTTATATTGGGAGTCACAGCCTAATTACCAGTATTTTTGTCTCTCACTGTTTTTTTAAAAATATTTATTCGCGCAAAGCACAAAGCTATATTTAAGGTTACTTTTTCCGCGTCACTTCTTCACTATTTAAACTCCACCCCCCCACTCTTATTGTCTCTCTCCTTCTCTCTCTCTTTACCCTCTCTAATTCTCTCTCTACTTAATTAACTCTCCCCTCTCTATCTTTTTTAGCCTTTCATTCTCTCACCCCTTTATCTGTTTCTCTTTCAAACTCCTTCATTCACTCTCTCTCCCCTTCTTTCTCTCTCTCTATCCCGCTCCACTCTTTATTCTATGTACACCCTTTCTCTCTCTTTCTCTCTCACCACCATCTCTAATTGGGCATTATATCTTCACTCTATCTCTCACTCGGCAACACCACAGCATCACTCAGCGCAACCACAGCATCAATCAGAGCAAGCACAGCATCAATCAGAGCCAGCGCAGCATCACTCAGCACCAACACAACATGTCTCAACGCCATCACAGCATCACTCAACGCCATCACAGCATCACTCAGTGCAACCACAGCATCACTCAGTGCAACCACAGCATCACTCAGCACAACCACAGCATTACTCAGCACAACCACAGCATCACTTAGCGCCACAACAGCATCACTCAGCACCACCATAGCTTTACTCAGCGACACCACATCACTCAGCGCCAACACTGCATCACTCAGCATTACCACAGGATGACTCAGCAGCACCACAGGATGACTCAGCACTACCACAGGATGACTCAGCACCACCACAGGATGACTCAGCACCACCACAGGATGACTCCGCACCACCACAGCATCGCTCAGCGCCACCACAGCATCGCTCAGCGCCACCACAGCATTGCTCAGCGCCACCACAGCATCGCTCAGCGCCGCCACAGCATCGCTCAGCGCCGCCACAGCATCGCTCAGCGCCGCCACAGCATCGCTCAGCGCCGCCACAGCATCGCTCAGCGCCGCCACAGCATCGCTCAGCACCGCCACAGCATCGCTCAGCACCGCCACAGCATCGCTCAGCACCGCCACAGCATCGCTCAGCGCCGCCACAGCATAGCTCAGCGCCGCCACAGCATCGCTCAGGGCCGCCACAGCATCGCTCAGGGCCGCCACAGCATCGCTCAGCACCGCCACAGCATCACTCAGCACCGCCACAGCATCACTCAGCGCCGCCACAGCATCACTCAGCGCCAAGACAACATCACTCAGCACCACCACAGCATCACTCAGCGCCACGACAATATCACTCAGCACCACCACAGCATCACTCAGCACCACAGCAGTATCACTCAGCAACACCTGAGTATCATTCAGCATCACCTCAGCTTCGTCTCCGCAACAGTCACCACCACCACCACTACCACCTCAGCATCACTCAGCACCACCTCATCCTGCTCTCGGAATGTGGCATCTGTTGATTCTCCCCTAGCGTCTGGCCGCTGCTAGTGTTATAATACAGGTACTAGTTCCCAACCTTCACCCTCCGATTGTTTATGCCCCTCAAAAAAAAAAGCTTTAACAAACAACCATTGCAATAGGCAGAAACAAGTTGCCAGCATTGCAAGAACAAAAGAAAACTGAGGAAATTTTGTATTGTAAATACTTTTTTTAATATGGTCGTTCAGTTTTACATAATGCCTTCTTGGTCATATATAAAGTAACAAAAATGCTTCTGACACTTTTTTATTATAACTTTTCAGCATGCCGCACAGCAGCCACACTTCTCTACAGCACAGCTTGAAGACATTGGCAAAGTCAATAGCTCTGGCTAAACACTTATAAGGCCCCAAAGGCGAGACCTATTGGCTATGCCAATGCTTGTTGTATATTGGAAAGAGTATGATGCTTGTGATCGATCCTGGGAAGCCGCTGAGAATATTCATGCTCCATGCCTTCTTCATTTTTTTATTTCCATTTTTAATCACTCAAACATTTGTCCTTTCAGAACCAATGCTTTGTATATTTTTACTTCATATTGGTGGTGTTTCAGTCATTTTACGGGGGGTGCTGTTACACTCGGCAGCCACAATATAGTAAAGTGCGCTGCAGAGTTTGCTGTGCATGAGACCTGCGGGTGGCAAGCGATGGACTGTGCACTCCCAAAAGTTTGTAAGTGCCACATTGACAGCAGGACAACACATATAGTGCATACCTTTGGGCCAATATGTTTGCAAAGGCCCAATATTCTCCAATCTTTGCAAATGGAGGTGTTGTAGCAGAAGGGCTTTAAGTCGTTTGCTTATGTATGAGTACCATTTAGTTGGGTAACAATAAACATCTGTTATTCAGCGCCAAGATGCCCCTTTGGGGGTGAACATGCGCTTTCAAATACACGTTATGTTATGTTACATCTAGTGGTAGGAGGTCTGTTTGACAAGGGCTATCTTGCTACAGGAAGGACTATTTAGTTCTATGGGGCATGCCACTACAAGATAGCTGTAATGTGTTTCCAGGTCACACTTGGGGCTGTCAGGATTAGTCACTATATAAAGGGATTTTTTATGCTTCAGGGCATCGCAATGCTTTGGGGATTTCCCCTTCATCATGTCCAATGCCCCTTGTACTCCAGTCCCTTGTTTATCTTGGATTTGTTTTTTGCCTGCTTTTTCCTTGCTATGAATGGTTGATTTTTTTTCTCATGTTTTTCGCTTTTGTTGAGAGGTTTTTTATGCCTTGTGCATTTTCCTTTTTAAGATACTATCTTTACATCTTGGCTAATTTTTTTCTGAGCTTTCTTTGGGTACCATTTCTTAGCTTCTCCATTCTGTTCTTTAGTCACTCTGGAGGACAGTGCTGAGGTTGCTGAAGAAGGTCGCCCCCTTTATCCTTGATCAACACTCCTGGGTAAGGTGTGCAACCAGCCTTTAACCGTGCTCCCCTTGATGATAATCCTGTGTGGGTTTTTACTGTGTGATACCTTAGCCTCTTGCTGAATGTACAATGTTCTGCTATCCTCCTCATTCTGCTTTGGGAGTTCCCCTTGTGATGGGATCTGACCCGGTCTTTCCTGAGTACTCTCTTCTTCTTCGCATGGAATCGTTGGAGTTGCCTTAACCTCTGGAGATTTTAAATTCAAAGATTACGTTTTCTCGCACCAGATGATATTTCTTCCACATATGTTGGTCTATTCTTTGCTTGCACTTTATCGCATAAAACGGCGGGTCCCTTATCATGATACTGAGGGGCTGCAGCAGGTGGTCCTAGAAATCTCATTGTGAATTGGGGGTACCTGTGACTTTCTACAGCTTTTCTTTCTTTCCTCCACTACGCTGTGTAAGACAGTCTGTAATGTACTCTGTTTCTCTAAAATTTGAGTACAGTGGCATGTTGTGAAATTAACATCAGCATCTCTGTACCCTATTTGGCTGTTTAAGGTCTTTAAGTATGAGCACTGCTATGAGCACTACAATGGTATTTAAAAGTTCAACTTGTATGTCTAATTTAGTAGAGTGAAGGTTCATTGTATCAACAGTTGCTTGTAGTGTACTTAAAGTTGTTGCCCAATAAATAGAAAAACTTACATACTATATTGTTTCTGAGTTTACATTAGTGCTGGTTAGTTCATTGGAGCATTTCCTTGGTGTGGGGAATTATTATTGCAATTTTTGAGGATAAAGCCAGTGATAATATTAATCTTTTCTTGCCAATTGTTTTCACATAGATGCTCAATATCCTGGTGAATCACCTGAGCAGAAGGCCCTCTGAGAGTGGCTAGCTTAGCTAGTGAGCCAACACGCAGTTGGTGTGCTTATTAGACTTGATGGACTTTCGGACCTTTGCAAAGTTGAGATACGTGGTTCTTTATCCCTCCGTTGTTGATTATCTAGGGTTAAATTGTTATGCATCTGGCAATCATTCTCTTCAGAATGTACTTGCACTATACATGTTAATTGACACGCTATTTTATTAATAAGTTGCTGAGCTTCCATACTTTGAGATCCAGGTTTAAAATACATGATATCCTCTTGACTTGATCTCTCCTACCAGCCATGTTCCTGGACATCTTGCACATTTCCCATTTAGGCCAGCCAGTATTTAGCATTTAAATAGGCGTGATTGAGGTGTGAATGTGCTCCTAGGAGCAAAACACTAGGCTGATCTGAAAGGACAGAGATGACCCCTGTGAGCCGGACAGAATATGCAAGGATGGAGGTTGGGGTGGGGGGCGTAGGGAGGATCCTTTATACAAGTGTCAAGTCCTGCTTGAATGTAACATCTTGCCTAACTGATTTTCTGGGACTTTTCATATGACACTTGGGACTCACTTCAAAGAGACCTCACCTCCCCTGTCACATGCAAATGTTAGTTGACACTTGGGCAAGGCCCTTCAGTTGTCTCCCCAGCCAGTCAGGCCCCAATCACAGTGGGCCTCTTTTGACACAGCCTGTTTGACAGGTTTGCTGGCTTTTTATATAACATTTGGGGCGCACTTAAAAGAAGGGAAACATACTGCCAAAACAATTTGTGTGTATCTACTGTCTAGTTGCTGAAAGCTCAGCTTTCTTATACCAGATGCCTGTCACTGAGGTTGGTGTGGGTACATTGACTGCCTAAACCTGGATTTTAGTGTTAGATGTGGTAGGGCACTAGGATAAACATAGTACACTCCCCAGACATACACCTAACCATCAGAGGACTAGTTTAGTGTGGCCGAAGGTTTTTGGCATCTTGTAAATGCAGAAAGTGGGTAGGGTTAGCCCTAGTAAATTTACCATATTGGTTGCATCGTCTCCGGGATTCATTCCCACCCCCAAGCTTGTGCCAGGCTTAAATGTGGCTTCTCCAGACTTCAACTTTAAAACACTCCTGGTCCTGTGGGAGATCAGTAGAGGACTGAACCTGCTTTCCGAGAATCTAGAAGAGCTTTAAAGGACTGGACGTGCTCTCCCTTTTGTACCCAGGACAAAGAAGTAGACTGCAAGAGTCTTAAGGCTGACCACCTGTTCAAGCTACAAGAAGCCTTTCCTGCAACTGCCCAGCTGATCAGTGATAACTGGACCTGGACTCTGCCTGTCACTCACCGAGTCTTTACGTTCATCCCCTCAGATCCGGGGGGCGGGATGCTTTACAAGTGTACTTCTGTAGTGGCTTTTGACTTAAAGGACAAAACCAGAAGGTAAAATCTTTGACTAGGATGAACCTGGTTGATGTATCCAACTCACGCTCCATTGTGGTTAGTGTCAAATTGCGCCTAGATCCCAGGCTACCGTGAACATCGATTATCACAGGCAATGTGTGCTTGTTGGTGCTATTTCTACATAACACATAAGCAATTCATATATCTGTTTCTCCTTATTGGATTTTTGGTATTTTTGTGTCATTTTTTTGGTCGCGCCTACAGCGTACATGCGCTTTCTGCAAGACCTTTTGTAATCACTTAGTACGATGTTATATCTGCCTGTTGGTTGGCATAGGTTTACTCCAGTGCCCCTCTTACTTGCTGCATCCTGATTCATTCTGGCAGCCGATTGCTCACTTCCGTTCAAGGCAGAGGAGCACCGGCCAATTACAGTCTCCATATGTTTTCATTCTTTAACTGTGTTTTTTTAAATGTTTTTTTATAATTGTTGCTTTTTGACTGTCGCTGCAGACCAGCTCACGCCTCGCGCTGCCCTCCCGAACTACTACTTCCTGACGCTTTCTGCCCGTTCCTGCAGACCAGCTCACATCTTGCCCTGTAATCCCCACACCACCACTTCCTGTCGCTGTTGCTTTACTTCTCCAGTCACTGCTCGCTACAGCCGACTGCTAAGTAAAACAGGTAACCGGAGGCTGCTTCTCCATGCTTCCTGATTGCTGGAGCACATTGCGCCTTAGGTGTCTGGCTGTCCCTGTGATGCAACCCTGTTACCAGCGTCACTGCCCTGTTTATCCCACAGATGGCTGAGCCTCTGCTCCTATCACACGCGGACAGTGCAGTCGGCAGCAGCCAGTAACAGGTAACCGGAGGCTGCTTCTCCATGCTGCCCAGACCAACACAAGCTCCGTAGCCATTTTATAATGTTAACGCATGTATAGCCTATAAATTATGTATTCCGTGACTCGCAGTGCTAATAACCCTAACCTTCCAGCGAAGCCACTTGAAGGAATGTAAACAGTGCAAAATATTTTCATTTCTGGTCACTGTGTTAAAAGTATGCGCCGCACAACTAATTAAAGTAGTTAATCAAAAGTATTTGACAAAGTTTTCAACATCCACAGAGCTGGTTATTAGTCTTTCTGAATAAAAGCCACATTTCCCTTTTAGTGAAGTCTGAGCCTTTTTCTCTCTAAGACCAAATTAAAACAAACTTCGGCTTCTCTAGTACTTTATTTATGTAGGCTGGCATCTGTGTGCAGCCACATTAGCTTCTTTCCACAGAAGACTGTTTAAAACTCCTTAACAAAGGAGTTTTATTGCCTCATTGAATAACCAGAGTCTGTGTCAAAATGATTGCCTGGAAATACTGCATGGATTCTGGGTATTTACAAAGTCACCAGTTCATCTAACCTCCTTAGGTTGCGATTTTGCTCCTGTATGCCTCATAATTACAATACTACCAGGAGTACAGCGTAGATTTTCATAAAACATGTTTATTTATTACAAACAGTACATAATTGTAATAAAATAACATGAAGAATTGGGGTAGTGATGCATGCTACGTTTTGTGTCACATTTATCAAGAAAACATCTTCAACATAGCCGCACATAAAATGTTATAGTGCTGTTCACTTGCTTCGAGGCACTTTTCATTCTGTCTGTGCGTTAAAAAGTCTTTTAACGTGTCCATACATGTTTCCAGACACAAACATGTATTCCTAAATCAGACTGCATAATCTAGTATGTAGCAGTTGTATAGCTCTTCAATCCCTAGAGGCGCACAACACCCAAAATTCAACAACACTCCACATAATTAAATTACACTACATAACACTCCACAGCACAAAATAACGTTCCACATATTTACACTCCATAACACACATTTCATATCCACACACTTCCAATACACTCAAGACCACATAGTTCCACGGCACACCATACCACATATTTGCACTATACAAATCCACTCCACACTACACAATTACATGCCACACAATTCCACAACTCATTCAAATCCAACCCACATAATTCCACTACACACCACATAGATGCACTCCATAACACATGGGTAAGACACATTGCCATTTACAGTGCGTATAGTTCAAACTCAAGCAAATGCGAGACCTATTGCATTTCCAATGCTTGTTTAAATTGCATTTTACTCTCTTTTTCCAATTCCTTTGGGGAATTTTATAGTTTTGCATTTCAACTTTTATTGCTGTTTTTGTACTGCATAAATAGCCTATACATTGCGTCTAAGTTAAGCTTGTCTGCTCTGTGCCATAGCTACCAGGAGGTTGAGCTTAGATTTATTTAATGACTTTAGTGGTTCACCCTCACAAGGATTGTAAATATTACATGAGGTGAGTACTTACCCCGTCAACTTATAACCCAATTTCTTACACCCACCTTTTGTTCTGTTTATAAGTTATGTGATGCTTCGTTCTCTGGAGTAAAGATAATCCCAAATAACTTAAAAGAAGTTTTTCTTTTATATGCTTATCTATAAGCTAAGCATGGAGGGACTGAGGGAGTCTGTCTTCTTTTCAGGTGACTGTCACATTCAATGATGTTGCAGTATATTTCTCAGAGGAGGAGTGGGATCGTTTACAAGAGTGGCAGAAGGCGGTCTATAGGAACGTGATGAAGGAGATCCATGAGGCCCTCATATCCTTGGGTAAGTTACTGTGTCTCTGTCATTGAGGCCTTATTTTCATTGTTCCAATCATTCCACTGTCCCTCAGGCGTGGTACTAATAGTTTAAAGAAAGAGCCAAAACGTGGATGAGGACATAGCACTTTAGGAAAAGCAAAGTGCTTAAGGTCTATGGAAGATAACACTTGTTAGGATGTAGCAGGTGAGGTTATGCAAAGATAGAGGGTTTGTGCCATGCCGTAAAATCAAGTTGAGGATTTTAAAAAGAGCTCTCTATCTTTCATGCAGAGCTACCTTTCTTTGTGATGGAAAGGAAGAATTGGGTGTATGTCCGAGAAGGTATATATCCGTGCTGGTAGCTTCATTGATAGCTTTGGCCAGAGAGAAGATTGTGCTCTGTGGGATGCTGACTAGGAGGTTCTTGCAGTAATCAAGCTTTCTCATGACCAGCATGTTGATCTGACATTTTGTAGAGTGGAAGGTAAGTCAGATACATTTTCCAGATCCGATGTTCAGTAAGCCTGGCATCAGTGATAGCAGAGGTTCTGAAGGATGCCAGCCTGATGCTGAGGACATACTTCACCATGATCTTGCTTGTGTAGACAGTGGTTGAAAGTGTGTTTCACCGGTGGGGATGGAGGGTGATAAGTGGAAGAAGGTAGAGGTAGCAAATAGTTAGGAAAGAGAATTGTGGTGGATGAGAGGCAGTCACAGATTTTAAGTTGTAGGGGCTACATGAAGGACCCAGCGGTGAAGAATTTCTCAGTGTAGTTGCCAAAGAGGTGTTAGTAGATACTGATGGAGCTACTGCTCTTCAAAGATGATTTGAAATAAGGCAATGATGCGTTAGCACCCATTAGTACGCGGACATTAGTCCGCGTACCATTACTACGCAAGCGTTACAACGCATGCGATGTAACAACGCGTAGCCTTTAGTACGCAAGTTTTTACATCGCATGCGTTGTTACAACGCATGCGTAGTCAGTGAGGGGGCGTCCACTTTCTGGCTGGCTGTTGGACTCCTTATTCTGCCTGCCCACGACGGAGGAAGCCGGAGGAAGCAGGAAGGGGGAGAAGATTGGAAGCAAGCGTGGAGGTGAAGAGAGGAACCACGAGGAGAGAGAGGTAAGAGGGGCTGTGTAGGGTCGTGTAGGGGCTGTGTAGGGTCATGCAGGGTTGTGTACTTGTGTTTGTGTAGTGTAGAGTAGTGTTGGGGGTCGTGCAGGGTAGTGTACTTGTGTTTGTGTAGAGTAGTGTCTGGGTCGTGCAGGGTAGTGTTTGGGAGTAGGGACAGGACTGGGGTAGGGGCAGGGGCAGGGTCGTGCTGGGGGGTAGTGTTTTAGGGTTTAGGGTAGTGTTCTGATGTTAGTGTAGGGTACTGTTTTAGGGTTTAGGGTAGTGTCGGGGTGTCGTGCAGGGTAGTGTTTGGGAGTAGGGACAGGAATGGGGCTAGGGGCAGTGTCGTCTGGGGGTAGTGTTTTAGGGTAGTGTTCTGTCGGGGGGTCGTGCAGGGTAATGTTTGGGAGTAGGGACAGGACTGGGGCTAGGGGCAGGGTCGTGCTGGGGGTAGTGTTTTAGGGTTTAGGGTAGTGTTGTGGAGTTCGTGCAGGGTAGTGTTTGGGAGTAGGGACAGGACTGGGGCAGGGGCAGGGTCGTGCTGGGGGGTAGTGTTTTAGGGTTTAGGGTAGTGTTCTGATGTTAGTGTAGGGTACTGTTTTAGGGTTTAGGGTAGTGTCGGGGTGTCGTGCAGGGTAGTGTTTGGGAGTAGGGACAGGAATGGGGCTAGGGGCAGTGTCGTCTGGGGGTAGTGTTTTAGGGTAGTGTTCTGTCGGGGGGTCGTGCAGGGTAATGTTTGGGAGTAGGGACAGGACTGGGGCTAGGGGCAGGGTCGTGCTGGGGGTAGTGTTTTAGGGTTTAGGGTAGTGTTGTGGAGTTTGTGTAGGGTACTGTTTTAGGGTTTAGGGTAGTGTCGGTGGGGGTCGTGCTTGGTAGTAGGGACAGGGCTGGGGCTAGGGGCAGTGTCGTGCAGGGGGTAGTGATTTAGGGTAGTGTAGTGGTGTTTTAGTAGTGTAGGGTAGTGTACTTTTTGAGGGTTTGGTAGTGTTTTTAACTTTTGGATGTGTAGGGTAGTGTATTTGTATGTAGTGTTGGGTTTTATTATTACTAGGCAAGTTTTTAGTTCGCATACATTAACACTTTCAATGTAATGGTATGCGAACTAAAAACTTGCGTAGTAACGGTTAATGCTAAGAAAAAACCGCGTAGTAATGGCATGCGAACTAATTGCATGCAAAATAACGAGTCATATTCGCAATGATGTCATTCTACTCACTAGATGAGACACCTTTTGAGGAAAAGCACATTGTACAAGTATTACTATGTATAACAAAAGATAGGGAAACGTACAGAACCCCTTTGAGAAATGGTGTATAAACCAATGGAGTAAATGAGAGCTGTGTAAAATCCCAATATATCTCAAGCAGGTGCAAAGTTTGATTGAAGGTGGGCCCAGGTGCTGATTCATACCTGTAACTAGGAATGTCTAAAGGTGCAGGGCTTGCTCTGAAAGTCTAACAAAGGATTGTGCCATGATAATTCCTAAGATGCTATCAGAGCCTTGTACATGGCAGATCCTTTGGCGAGGTAGATATGTGAAGACCTCATACCCACAAATACAAGCTAAATGCATGGAATAGTTAGGGACAATGCTCAAGATGGCCTCTCCTTCACTCAGATGCAGACCTGCTGTTCGCATGCACATATGCCCAGTGGCAAGGAGATTAGGATTCGGATAAAGAACTTAAGTTATGAAAGCTGTAAACGTTTATTAATAGAAACCAGAAAATGCTTTTCAATTGTGGACAGGAGCCAGAGAGGGAACATACGAGTATCTAGGTGGAAAGAAGAGTCAGAAAAGCAGGACTGTGATAACAGGCCAAGTGGCTGAGGTTCAAGTCCTGTGGAAGAGGGTACCTTAGGACTTAAATTAAAGATCTAGAGAGATCCCATTTTGGTAGGAAAGCTCCAGGACAATCAAAAGTCACCCAAAACAGCATTTCAACTTTTCTGTAATGTAGGATGTTTCTACCTGCCAAGACTTTGCTATCAATTCCGTTTGAGCATTATACCATCCATTAGGAGATATGTGATGTTACCATTATCATTCTTGCACTGGACAGTTGCCTAATGTAAATGATGTTTCCAACAGGCTATTCAATTGTGAACCAAGACATCCTATTCCGGATTAAACCAGAGAAGGACTTATCCTTCAAGAACAACCAGGATAGTAAGCGGACAGCAGAAAGCAAGGGACCATTCTCCATCACAAGTAAGATAGGCTTAGTTTGCAGCAAAGCCTGATATAATCTACTTTTTCATTTTTTTAAATGAGTAATCCCTCCCAAAAATTAGATAAACATCACCGATGTAATGAAAAATTAATAATATATTAAATTGCTTAAAGTAAAAAAAAAAAAAAACGACTAGGGCTAAAACGAGAATACCTGTAAGACCTGTATCCAAATCATTGAGGTGAGAGATATTAAACTAGCTTCTGATTCAATAGTTATAAATTTCAGAAAAGTAATTCATTCTAATATTATGCTTCTCTTAAGCATAGAAATTTGTCTCCAGAGTATTTTATGTAAGACATAACTAGGATAAACACAGCATAACGCTTTTTTTTTTTTTTTATTGACATTTTTGTAAATTAATCAAACATTTTTTGCAACATCAAACATTCCATGTTCGTTAAGGATATGTTATGCACAGCTGCGTTGTATTTATGACATCATTATGGTGATCGATGTTTTCAGTGTTAATACATCACATTACTTCTGTTGATCATTTAAATCGGTGCCTTCCAACTGGCACGTCGGGTATTGTATTTTAGTTTGACAATATGATCATTGTGAATATTACATTGCAGGTATGATCTTGTTTCGATGCCCATATCTTTCTTGTCAAATGATATGCTGCCATTTGTAAACCAGTAGCTATCGATCTAACAGATAAACTATTCCTTAGTACCTCCCAAAATCCAGAGCATCCAACCCACCTTCACCCCTTAGTAGTTTTAATTTGTTTGCCGCTACTCTGTGCTTAGCAGTGCCACAAACCAGTTCAAAAGATGGTTTTGGTGACCCAGACAAAGAGCATGCTAAAATGACATCAAAGGCCAGGCAGTTCTTTTGCCAAGGCAACGCACCCCATCACTGTTAGCGGTAGTGTCTTCCAGAATTCCACTTGTTTCAGTGCTGTAAGCTTTTCCCCTGAGTTTACATCCCTCATGTTTTTATCTTTGTGAATGATTTGCACTCCCTTATATCTGAATGCTATCAGTTTCAGCATTACTTGCCTTGCAGAATCTTGAAGTTCTCGTTCTTATCTTCCCAGAGTCCCCCAATTCAAACGCAGCTGGCTGGCAGGCACGTCATTTCGGTTGTAGCTCATGTGGCCTAGAATGCCCCTCCTCTGCATTTCGTGTTGAACTCTGTAAGAAAGTGCATTATTAGTTGCGAAGAATCTGAGTCATTCACAAGTAATATGTCATCAACCTTAACTTTACTGGGAACGACGTTCCCCATTGTAGCACTTGAATCCCTCAGGGTTGTGAAGCCGAGCAATACAAAGCATACAAAGGAGAGGTGGCGTGGGCTTGTTCTCTAGTTCCCAATAAATCAGTGTCCAGTCAGTGCTTTTTCTTATAAAAAGGAAAGGTACTTTATTACGCACACTCTACTGAATACCACACATTAATTCACAACTATGTGCAAGTAGGTAGATGGTAGTACCTATGGTGACACCGTCCTAATACTTCACACCCTTAGCAAGCTCTAAACCCTAAGACCACAGTGCCCCCCATGTATATTATTGAAATGCAACAATGTCCTATAAGGTATTTGACATCATACTCTCTTATTTTTTCCAAATGATTTGGACGTACCCTGGACAGATGTGGTCTCTCTGGCTTTAATTATTGCTGATTTTTTCAAAATTGAGCAACTAATCAGTTGACTGCGCCTTTGCTTGAAGTACTAGCATTGTGGCTTTTCTGCTTGCACCTTGAATTGTTTGCACCTAGGCATCCACCTTGAATTACAGGATTGTTTTGGTTCCCACAAGAATTATACATACTTGATTAGTGATTTCAGCATCTCTGATTTGATTATGCTCAGTCTTATTCATCTTGGTCCTGATGACGACCCTTCATTGATATAAGGGTCGAAACGCTGTAGACATCTTACCAGCTGGGAGAGACATTCATTTAATGACCCCTATGTACAGGAATCCATTTGTTATAAAAATTTAGACTGTGAATTGTCTACTCGATGATCTGTAATTGTTGTTTGGGTCTTTCCGCTGTTCCCTTGATTGTATTGTGATCACCTCGATTTTTTTGTGCCATTTGCATGAACTGGTTTACAAGGGAACCCTGTAAGTCGAGAGGGACCGAGGGCTTACAAACTGTTTTTAGAGACACTGGTCCCTTCCACAAATAAATATAAAAGGTAATATAACACAGGACTACACTGTGAACTGTGTAAGTTTTCTCCAAATGGACAATTATATTTATTAAACAAGTAATCCGAAAGAAAAACAAGGTATAAATAAAGTGCAGTGGGTAAAAACGGGGTTGGAAATCACCAGATTTCCAGATCTCAGGCATTCACATTCATAGTGACTTCACATATATATTTACAACAGTCACAATTGTAAAGAACATCTTATGCTCTGCAAGAATCATAATAAGCAATTCTGAGTCAAGATGTGGTTGTCGACGACGTTTTGATCCCGGCTAGAATAGCAGGATCATCATCAGGACAGCAAAATATATGCCTGAGAATTAGCCTGTAAAAGGCCAGACACTAATAAGGAAGGAAGGAGCAGGGCAAAAAAGGGGGAGATGGGGGGAATAGGGGACAAGAAAAGAAGAGGTTAGGAAGGATTCGGCGATGTGCGTTACGCATATGCTAATGCTGCAGAACCTAATTCAGACATGGCGATTGCGCAAGGTGACAACTGAGCTCCATGGTGTCATGGTAGAAGCCCGTCAGTGAGCGTTTGCCGAATGGATCGAGTGATGCTCACTATAAATTATTCGTAATAGGAGCGGAACATGACAGTGCTCGAAACAGTGTGATCAAAGAACCAAGTGAACAGGATAGTTGACTATACTTGAGTGATGGTGACTCGGTAAGGGCGGAATGTAATTGAACATACAAGGAGTGGACGATGCTTCTGCCTGAAGGTTGGCAGTACAACGCAGGGCCTGGCCCAATGATAATGGCACCGACCAATGACCTAATCTATGGCATGAGTAAGAGCCTAGAAATATTGCAGTACAAGATTAGAGCCAAATTAGATGGAAGTAGCAGTGTAGTGAAAGTGATGGTGTAATTAAAAACTTACATAGGGGTCAATGACCCTTGCAAGGTGCACCATCCGATATCAACAACTCCGGAATGAATTATAGCCTAGGGGGACAGCATTATTGAATTAGAGCCAAACTCTATAGTTGGCCGAGTGGTGAGAGTGAGAATGTAATGAAAAACTTACATAGGTGTCAGTGCCCCTTGCCAGGAGCAGGGTTCAAGAATTTAAGAAGCCAGTATGACACACCATGCCCCTTTGTACTCGGATAAATACATTAAAAAGATTCTTGAGGGCCCATCTCTTTTCTCAGAAACTACAGAAGCTTCTAACTCAACAGACAGTTCAATATTTGATCAACTAGAAAAAGCTAAGAAAAAACTGATCAGGCTCCAACTAATGGTCCACATGCTCACTGAATACTTGAAGGCAGATACTATACCAGTTGGCCTCCAAGTGCGTAATATCTCTGGTGTTTTCACTGACTGCAAAAAATACCTTAACGGATTCTGCTATATTGGGACAACTTGCTCTAGGCACTGGATGGTACTAGGCATTGACATAGCTACAGAAGAGATTACCAAAGTCCTAGCTGAAATAGACAACATAGATAAACAGATAAATGACAATAGCACTATTGAAAACCCTAAAAGTCTCATTAAAAAGGTAAAGAAGACAATTTCGGAATTTCACAGGATAGAACAAAATAAAAAAACAACTAAAGTTAAGAGAGATATAAAAAATTATAAGGTTGAAAGAACCCACCCATACCTAACTGAGGACTTTTACACCAAGAGAGAATACACAAATACCAGACCATCACGCCCGTGGGTTAGATTTAATAGACAAAATACCATTGTGGGTTTTTCAGACACATCAGGGGACTCATCAGAGAACTCTGACTCAGGTGACGGTCCTAGCACCTCTAGAAACAGGAACACTACCAATAGTGATCTTTTTAGACAAAGATCAGGGACGTCAATCGTGGAATAGGATGCCCCCCCCCCCCTTGGTACAGTGCACCATGAGACCGACAGACAAGGCAGAAATAGTACCAGTGGTAAACGCAAACAGCACATTGCTACCCAGACTCGAAATATGTCAGACCATCAGCTGATACCTATTTTTAACCTCTCGCATCATCAACTCTGAAGAAGAAATTCTACTATTAAGTAGGGGCCTTTCTTTTGTTCCCACTGTCAAACCCAATTATCTGGCTCTCCAAACAGAACTATTAAGGTTTTTCAGGACGATCCCCTTACATGCATTTTTTTATGGACAAACCCAACACTGTCACTACGGCCTATACCCCATTCCGCCCTCCATCTACATTCTCACCACCTCCAAGTAGTATACCGACTGAGATCCAGACTTTTGAGAAACTTGTCTTAAAGGAAGTCCTGGGACTTGAACAAAAACGGAGATTCATTCCGTATAACCTCCCACTACAAGAAAAAAATGCCTTAACTGGATTGAAATTAAATGACAGTGTGGTTATCAAACCTGCAGATAAAGGTGGTGGGATTGTCCTTCAGGACATTGAAACATAGAAATTGGAAATCCATAGACAACTGTCTAACACGGACCATTATATGTAACTAGCATCAGACCCCACAAAGGAGATTCAGGCACTTATTCTTAACGCCACAGAGGCTGGCAAAGCAGAAGGATTTCTTACTCAAAATGAATTTCTCTATCTCAACACAAAAACACCTAGGACACCAGTAATATATACACTCCCAAAAATACATAAAAATGTTGATGCTTCACCAGGACGCCCCACTGTGACCGGTTGAGGCTCTATTTTAGAACCACTTGGACGCTATGTGGACAACTTTATTAAAGACTTTGTTCCCTCCACCAAATGTTACATAAAGGACACCATTGACATGATCAATTTAGTGGAAAACTTACAATTTGATCCTGCGAATAGTATACTCGGTACTCTACACGTCGAATCCCTGGAAACTAACATTCCGCAGGAGGAAGGGATTGATGTCATCCAGAATATTCTGGACTCAAGGACCCGTCCACACTCGGTCCCCACATCATTCATTCTCCATCTTCTTAGGATTTGCTTGACTTGCAATTTTTTTTTTATTTGATGGCAACTTTTTCCAACAAATCCAGGGGACCTCCATGGGAGCCGTTTTTGCTCCCAACTTTGCAATTTTGTATATGGATTGGCTTTAATCCAATAGGTTTTTGTCTGATGCCAACCATTTTTTGCCTAAAATTCTAGATTGGAAGCAATATATCGATGATATTTTCCTGCTTTGGAAAGGCCCCGAGACTGGCTTGATCCTGTTCCATGAGTGGTTAAATGCCCATTGTAACGGCCTGAAATTCACACTCACACACAGCCACCTAGATTGCTTTTCTGGATTTACTCATCTTTTCCTATGAAGACAAACTATACACTACACTCTTCAGGAAAACAACTGAAAGAAACACTTTACTTGGCTACAATAGCCACCACCCTCGTGCATTAAGAGTCTCTCTACCTTTTTCACAATTCCTTCGGATAAGAAGGAACTGCTTCTTTAAACAAGATTATTTTCAGGAAGTGGGCAACTTATCCACTAAACTCATCAATAGGGGCTATCCCCGTAAACTCATTAAACGGTCTCCAGAACGAGCTGGTACTGTCCACGTGAGGTACTCCCAACACCAAAGTAAAAAAACAGAGAATAACCGCTTGGTATGCGTAACCACCTTCTCTCCCATTTCTAATCAAGTGAAGAAATGTATTCTTAAGCACTGGGCAGTACTGAATGCAAGGAGCATGACACTAGAACGCTCACTGTTTGCATTCCGGAAAAACAAGAACATCAAAGACCATTTGGTCAGGGCAGCCCTCCCCCCTAAAAAAACTACTCGGACACTAACGGAATTATGGGGTCTACCACCAACTCTTGGCCATTTTAAATGTGGTAGCTGCAGTGTTTGTCACTTGACTATTCAGAGCAAGAAATTTAACTTTGAAAGCATTGCTGTAACATTGAACCATTTCTCAAACTGCAATACGAACAATGTTGTAGATGCTACTTTGTGCCCATGCAACCTAATCTATATAGACCAGATGACTCAAGAGATAAGAATACGGATTTGTCAGCACCGTAGTCGCCTGCGTTACAAAACACCAAATGCACCATTGGTTGAACATTTCACGAACTTGGGGCACACGGAAGACGATTTGAAATGGCAAGTTATCAATGTGATCCACCCACCACCTCGAAGCACAGGTATCACCCCGATCCTAAACAAAGAGGAATTGAAGTGGATCTTACTGACCAGCAGCTTGCACACTGGCCTTAACCGAATGGAGGACTGGACCAATCTGATCTGATGCAGACTGCAGCCTGTATTTTGGCCTTCTTCTGTCTGTCTGTTTTATTCAGTATATGAACTCCGATAGCTAGCCAACTACTATTTATTTTCTTGTTTGAACTTCATCTGGCATAATATTCTCCTCTTACTTTCTCTCTCCCTATCCTCATCTTTTCTATGCATATTCTCCTTTTGTCCTTTTATTTAACACTGTCTCCTTATGTCTATAAATTGCATTTATATTTCAAAACATTTATTTTGTGTGACCTTAGGCACACTGTCTACGTATTGGTAAATTTGCCAAATTTATTCTTTAATGATTTTTCCTCTTCCTTTACTAGCATCATCCTAAATGCATCTCCTTATCTCTATCACTCACTCTTCCATTATGGGTCCCGCATTTGTGTCTCCCTACTTATGGATCTTTATATTCGCATAATATGAGGGCCGCAAACAATTATTGTCGTATACTCTTTGGGGAACCAACTCCCACACAAATTGACCACTTCATGTTTATTTATTTGCGATTATATGGCTGATGTTTAATGGGATGATTCATTTATTATTATTACTGTTCAAGATCACTATTTTTAGGATATTCACCATGGTCACAAAATGATGATAATTGCAAGGCTTCTGTTGTCCTTAATCCTAAATCTTTTTTCATACCCTTTCAACTCTATTCCCTTTTTGCAGTGTTCAATATGGCGTCCACACTTCCTTGCTTTTCTGATAACGTATTATTTCGCATGTGTGCGCGTCATGTATGGCTGTCAGCCATTTTATATTGTGCTCCGAGTCACCAACACGGCACTTCCGCATATCGCCAACGGAAGGCACAGCCCGGCAACATCGAAGCGTTCCCCCACTGCGTGTCAATTGGTAAGCGCCTCCAACACAGCTCTGGCTACGGACTACATAAATTGCTTGACGGGAGCTAATAGCTTGTATATTCCACCAGGCTTCAATTCCCTCGGTACCTGGAGCAAAGGGACGTCAATTAATGTGTCTTCACCTGGCTTCTTAAATTCTTGAACGCTGCAGCTGGCAAGGGGCACTGACCCCTATGTAAGTTTTACATTACATTCTCACTCTCACCACTCAGCCAACTATTGAGTTTGGCTCTAATTCAATAATGCTGTCCCCCTAGGCTATAATTCATTCCGGAGTTGTTGATATCGGACCGGTGCACCTTGCAAGAGTCATTAACCCCTTTGTAAGTTTTTAATTACACCATCACTTTCACTACACGGCTACTTGCATCTAGTTTGGCTCTAATCTTGTACTGCAATATTACTAGGCTCTTATTCATGCCATAGATGTTATTGGTCAGTGCCATTATCATTGGACCAGGCCCTGCCTCGTACTGCCACCCTTCAGGCAGAAGCATCGTCCACTCCTTGTAAGTTCAATTACATTCCGCCCTTACCGAGTCACCATCACTCACGTATAGTCAACTATCCTGTTCACTTGGTTCTTTGATCACACTGTTTCGAGCACTGTCATGTTCCGCTCCTATTATAAATAATATATAATGAGCATCACTTGATCCTTTTGGCAAACGCTCACTGACGGGTTTTTATCATGACACCATGGAGTTCATTTGTCACCTTGCGCAATCGCCATGTCGGAATTAGGTTCTGCAGCATTATCATATGCGTAACGCACATCGCCAAATCCTTCCTAACCTCTTCTTTTCTTTTTGTCCCCTCATTTCTTCCACCCCCCCCCCCCTTTTTTTTGCCTTTCTCCTTCCTTCCTTATTAGTACCTGGCCTTATACAAGCTAATTCTCAGGCATATATTTCGCTGTCCTGATGATGATCCCGCTATTCTAGCCGGGATTGAAACGCCGTCGACATCCACATCTTGACTCAGAATTGCTTGTTATGACTCTTGCGGAGCATAAGATGTTCTTTACTATTGTGACTGTTGTACATATATGTGTGAAGTCACTATGAATGTGAATGCCTGAGGTCTGGAAATCTGGTGATTTCCACCCCCGTTTTTACCCACTGCACTTTATTTATACCTTGTTTTTCGTTCGGATTACTTTTTTTAAAACTTTATTTAGATTTTCTTACATGAACACAAGAAAAGAAATCAGAGACAGTACGGTATTAAACCTTGAGCATTCCTGACAATATACCAGTACATGAAGCAATATTGTTACTTTTTTATATCACAAAACATGCTAGCTTAAATCCACACTCAACTCAGCTATCCTTGTGCATCAGAGTGGTAGCGAACAACACAGAAAGACATTTCCTATTGTACATAGCACTACATTACATGATCTCAGCAGTACAGGCTGTTGCGCAGAGAATGGGTCTCCGGAGAGCCCCATGGGCCCGTTGCCGCTATTACTTCTATTCAGGCAGCGCCGTTTTAGCCTGCTCATGTGTTGGGTCATTCCCCACTCACGGCATCGCCGTTCTTGGTTGCCAAATATATTCTATATAATTCCCAGAAATTCTTCGGGCGATTGCGTGGGGGAAGGAGTTCAATATAGGTGTCTTTCTGCGTACTACAGTATAGCATGTCGCATGGCCATGGTGGGGGCGGGCCACGGGACCAACATATCGCAACCCTACGTCTGGCTATGAGGAGCCCCATATCAACTAATCGTCTAATAGATTTTGGCAGGCTAAGGGAATATCCCAGTATGGCCAGCATGGGGTCTGGCGGTAGTGTAGTGTCTGGGATGTCCTCAAAGGTCTTGAAAACCTGAAACCAAAAGTCCGCTATCCCCGGGCATAGCCATGCCAAATGGAAGAAATCAGCCGAGCAAGCCTTTCAGCGCTCGCATTCAGCTGTCTCAGCCCGTACCTATGTAGTCTCTCTGGGGTGTAATATGCCCTGTTAAGGAATTTGAAGTGTATCAACCTATGACGGCCATTTAGGGAGACGCGTTTCGTACTCTCGCAACAATACTTCCATTTTGCATCGTCTATATCCCTCCCTAAATCTACTTGCCATGCTAGCCGGGCCTTGGTATAGTGGTTTGCCCGTTAGTCCTGAGCTAATTTATACAATTTGGAGACTATCCGAGTTGGGGACTCCGCTTTTATCAAAAATGTAAGAGCAGCCATCTCCGGCTGTTCGGCTAAGTCGCTGCCCAGAATTTCCTTTAATGCGTGTCTCATCCTATGGAATTGGAATCTATTGAGCGGAGTATCCTGTCGCCCCTGCGCCCCCGTTTTGTCCCATGTTTTCACTACACCATCTGTGAACATATCTCCAATCTGTGTGATACCTATATCAGTTAGCGCGCGGATCACCCCCCTGGTCTGACCATGCGGGCAGCCAACGACACCACTCCAGGGGAGTAAGCGGAGAATATATTATAACTCCAGCTTGTAGCATCAGGAGATGATGCCATGCATGTACTGTCGAGTTAATTGAGTCTAAAATTCCGGTTCTGCGATCCGGCGGAGCAAACAGTGTAGCAGGAAGTTGGAGCGGAGCTGTCACTACTCTCTCAATCTGGATGTGTGGTGTGTCTGCAGGTCCATGTACCCAAGAGTGTGCGTGCGCACTCTGAGCAACCCTATAGTACAGATTAAGATCCGGGGCGCCCAATCCCCCCATGTGGTATGGTAGCGTAAGAATCTCCCACCTGATCCGGGCGTGTTTCCCGGCCCAAGCTAATCTGAGTAGGAGGGAAGTGAGCGTTTTGAAAAAGGTGCTAGGGAGGACCATCGGTATACTAGTAAACAGGAATAGGAATCGGGGCAGCACTATCATTTTCATGATGGAGACCCTGCCCATGAGCGACAATGGCAGCCGTGTCCATCGCTCTATATCAGTCTCCGGTTTACTGATGGCGACCCCATAAGTTTCTCTAAGTACCCCCTCCGAGTCCGTATGGACCTGTATCCCCAAATAGCGCACCGGGTCTGTCGTCCATTGTAGTGGGAAGTCCGGAATGAATTTATCCGTAGTGGGCGTGAGCGGGAACATGATCGACTTGTTCCAATTTACTTTAAGGCCAGACAGTGCCCCAAACTTAGCCACTTTGCGCAATATTGGAGAGAGGTTGTGCTCCGGATCCCTAATATAGAGCAACGTGTCATCAGCGTACGTGGATATGATTAAATCATACCCCAAGAAGCGTATCCCCTTCCGACTGTGGTATTCCCGCATCGCGCAGGCTAGTGGCTCCGCAACGAGCACAGAGAGTATCGGGGAGAGCGGGCATCCCTGCCGCGTACCTCTAGTGATATGTATTATGTCAGTGACCATATCGCCAATTTTGATCCTGGCTGTTGGTCTATTGTAAAGAACACTCAGCATTTGTAAAAAGACGCCTCCTAGGCCAAATCGCGTCAGAACATGGGTCATGAATGTCCATTCGACAGAGTCGAAGGCCTTTTCCATATCCAGGAAAACGGCGATCGCCTTCACATCTTGCCTTGTGTGTTGAATTGCGCCAAATACTGTGCGCAAGTTATAGGTCAAGTTTCTGCAGCGGTATAAGTGGTGTTAGGCAGTTCGCAAGTATTTTTGCGTATAGCTTTGTATCAACATTCAATAGTCACAAAGGACGGTACGATGTGCATTCTGTGGCAGTTTATCTGGCTTCAGTATGGTAACGATCAATGTTTCCCTCATGGATGGTGGCATTTGGCCGCTTTCGCTTATCTCTTCGAATAGCGTGCACAAGTGCAGGATTAGTATATCTTGGAATTCCTTATAGAAGGATACCGTTAATCCATCAGCGCCTGGTGCACTGCCCGCCCTCATGCCTGTCAGTGCGGCTACAATCTCATCTTTCTCTAGTAGGCGTATTGGGTATTCCCGGTGTGCATTAGTCAGCCAGGGAAGTTTGATGTGTGCTAGGTAGTCTAATATCTCTGCATCCAGTCCCTCCGTTCTGGAGGCGTATAGTGTGGTATAATATTTCCCAAACCTGTCTGCTATTGCTGTTGGGTCTCTGATAGGTGTTCCCTGCTCGTCATTAATCTCTACAACTCCTGCTGTTTCCCTGCGCTTTCTTAACAGGGAGGCCAGAACCGAGCCTGGTCTCTCACCTTCCCCGTAAGTGCGGGCCGTCGCATATTTATCTAAATGTTTCAATTCGGAGTCTGCTGCTTCATGGTATTCATTAAGCAGGTCTTTAAATTCCTCCTGTGCTTGTTCATCAGCATTAGAGAGAAACCTTTTTTCAAGCGTCTGGAGTTTACCTTCCAGATCTGTAAGTCGTTTCCTTAGCGCCCAAAGGACACCGGAATGTTTGGTCATAGCTATCCCCCTGACGTAGACTTTAAATGTCTCCCACACCGTCGAGAAAGTATCGATCGACCCTATGTTGTGCACAAAGAAAGTTTCAATCGCGTCAAAGAGTTCTGATTTGAAGACGGGGTCTAATAGTGAGTATGGGGGGAATCTCCAAGTGAAAGGTGCTATCTGTTTGCGAGGGGTCTCCAGAGACAACCGTATTGGGGCATGATCTGAGAATGTGCGTGGGAGAACTACGCAGTCACTTATCTGGGTAATCAAATTCCCAGAAGCCATCCAGTAGTCAATTCTAGTGTGTAAATTGTGATACGTAGAGTAGTGCGTGTATCCTCCTTTACCGGGAGAGCGCGTTCTCCAGACATCGTGTAAATCTAACTGCGTCATCGCTCCCCTGATTACTCGTGCTGTTGCTGTAAGACGCCTTTCCGGGCCTCCCGACCTGTCTAGTTGTGGGTCCAACACACAGTTAAAGTCCCCACCCCATAGGTGAGAAACAGTCCCATAGGACCGCATCTTCTCAATTAGCACCGTGAAGAATTTGGGATTATCATAATTCGGTCCGTTTACATTAACTATAAGCAGGTCCAGCCCTTTCCCTCTGCATCTCAAGATCACATACCTCCCTTCCAAGTCTGTTTCCACTGGTTCCAGTTTCAGCCCTGCCTTCGGGTTAACCCAAGTAATCACGCCTCTAGCATGAGATGTGAATCCAGCCACATGAACATTACCCGGCAGCCCCCTGCAGTTAAGCATTCTACTGTTAGATGTCAAGTGCGATTCCTGCAACAGGGCTATATGAATAGTATGTCTGGTGAGATAGTCCATTACTTTCCTCAACTTTCTGTAGTCATTCAGGCCCCTGACATTCCAGGTCAAGGTGTTAATCGTACTACCTAGTATCTGTGCCATGCATCCTGGAGGAATAACTAGTTCCGTGTGGCGCAAGTGCTTGGTAGTCTCTCCGTGGTGTTATGCAGCTATGAGTTTTGTGCACATATTCAGCTGTAAGCATTGCTCCATGAGCAGTATCTATATTGCGTCTCTGGACCCCCCCCCACCCCCCACGCCAAGCAAACCCCAACCTTGCATTGGCGAAACTCCCTTAACAAACCCTTTGTGTCTACAAAATAACCAGACTTAGCTACATCAATATTCTCAATGAAACAAAACATAATCCAGGTTGTGTGTTGCACGCTTGGGCGGATGTTGCCCGAGCTCTGTCGCTTCACACGCGCTCTAGGTGTTACACCTGGTCCTTCCGCCATCAGACAGATATTGTGCATTTTACAAACAATTTGGCTTTGACATGTTAGTACCTGAGATCCCCTATGGAGGCTAACCTCAACATGGCATGGCGACCTAACATTTACACATCATTAAACTTCGTCTCAGTGCCCCCTGGGGTGCATTGCATACTGTCTCTCCTTGCTATATTAATGACAGCTTCTATCTTACATTCACAACTTTAATACAGTACCCGCCTCCCCGCTAATAGAAATCTTAGCTGTCAAAGGAGTTAGTCCTTCATTCAGTCTTGTTCTTCCAGGCCACTTCCTTCAGTCTCCGCTCAGGCAAGCGCGGAGTTTTGCTGTGATCTGTCTCTCGCCCATTCTTTCAGCGCTTTCTGCAATGTTTTTGGGTCCGTGAAAATGCGGGAGCGTCCCTGCCTATTCACTCGCATTCTTGCTGGGTATAACATGGCGTAGTCCAAATTTTGCTCCCGCAGTTGCTTCTTCAGTGGCGCAAATTGTCTTCGCGCCTCTTGCACCCGCACTGTAAAGTCAGGGTAAAGCGAAATGACGGAACCCTCATATTGCAAGGATTGTTTCTCCTGTGCCGCTCTCAGTGCCGCATCCCTGTCTCTATAGTTTAATAGTTTGACGATTATAGGCCTCGGTGCTGCTCCAGGAGGAGGCTTTGGTCCCAAAGATCGATGTGCACGTTCTACTATGAACATCGGCGAGAATGTGTCGCGACCCAGCAATGTCTCCAAGAGTTTCTCAACAAAGAGCTCCATATTGCCCACATTTTGTGGTCTCCGGAAGGCCCGTAATTCTTATGTTGCTTCTGCGAGAACGGGCTTCCAGATCCTCTGCTTTATCCTGCAGAGTTAGAAGCAATTTCCCCATTTGTTTCTGATCCGAGTTTAACTCCGTTTGGGCTTCTTCCAATTCCATGACCCTACACTCAGTCATGTCTTGTCTCTCCGCCTGTTTATCCATACGTTCAGTAAGGCGGTCCATTCGTAGTACCAAGGTGTCAAGCTTGCCATCGATGGTTGTCAAGCTCTGCTGCAGGCTCTTTTGCATTGCGGCAAGTATGGTACGGATATCGCCCTCCGCAGGCAACGACTCCGCTACCTGTGCATTCATAGTCTCTTCCGGGTCTGACTCTCGGATCCTGGATTTTTTCTGCTCAAAGTGGAGCTTTGGTTGCAACTTGTCCACCTTGCCCATGGCCACAGTGACTGTCTGCGTGCTTCCTTTCCAGCGCTGGGACAGAGTGCTATTGAGGGTAGGCGCGCCCCACCAGCGCGTCACTTCACTAGTTGTGTTTAGCGTGTCTTTTTTGTGGCAAAATGTGTGTGCAACAGCAAAGGCTCTGCCAGACCTTGGTCGCCTGTGAGTGGAGGGGGGTGGGGGGCACGGCAATCCACTCCGCTATGTCACCCGTAAATGTCTGTATCTGCGGAACTTTATGCTCAGTAGTCAAGCAAGATTCCCCATCCCTGAGGCGGGCTCTCCCTGGCGCTGATGTGATATTATGTCCGTTTTTAGCAGTAGCACCGCTATACCATCAAGGACTTCTCAGTATGGCACCACTCAGCTGTCTCCCTGGGCACCAGCAATCCACCTCACCACACACTGGTATCAGCCGCAGGGTCAGCACTGCTGGGTCGACAAGTGGCTATGCAGGTCTCCAGGGGCTTGTTTGCGTGGTTGGCTTAAGTATTCTCCTGCAATCACCTCACTGCTATGTATGCACCAATTTGGCCCCCAGCTCGCTCTCAGATAGGTCTTTGGAGTGTACTGGTTCCCTCCGCCCAGCTGCCTGCGCGAACAAGGTCCGGCCAGTGTGCCGGTATCGTGTAGGGAGGCTCAGGCGCTCCAGGAGGGAAGGTATGGCGCTGTCCGGCTGCTCGGCGTGGTAATAAGGGCTCCGACCGGCATCTATCACACCCAAGGTCTCAGCACTGGATCGTCCCCGCTGCAGACCGCTCGTAGCTGTGCTCTATTGTGCCTCCTCACCTCAGCTCGCTGGTGCAGGGGAACCCAAAATGGCAGCGTCTAGAGTCTACGACCTGTGGCAGGCCTCGCCGTAGCTAATGGATAGGTCGTGGGTTGAGGGGAGACACACTCGAGAGGGGGCGCTGGCAGGCTAGGTCTTCCGCTTCCATCGCACGTCCATTTTCACGGGCTCACACGGGGCAAACACCTGAACTGACCGTACCTCTAGTCAGCGGCGCACCCCCCTCTCGGCCTCCGTGCTGGGGTGCCTGGTTCACTCAGTCCTGGTGGTACGCTGCCGCGTCCTCACTGCCGTTCCCGGCTCACCGCGGCTCTCCAAATCACCGCGAGGGAGTCGGTTTATTTAGTCGAGTAGGCACCGAGTTCGCCAGGGCTGCGCATGTATCGTCGTCGCCTGTTCCCTGGGAGCGAGAGGGGGCAGCTCCACGCTCCCGGGCACTCTTTCACCCCAGCTCCGGTCCTGCTCACGCGGTCTCCTGGGAGGCCTGCTCACCGGTCGCCAGCACAGGTACTTGTCGATTGTTTTGCCGGGATCTGGGGAGCTCTTCGTGATCCCAGCTCACTCCGGTGTTATTTTCAATTTAGTGTTGAGCAGTTAGTCTGCACGCATGGCGGATACTTGTAGGATAGCTAGACGGCTCGGCGGAGCTTTCGTTTTATGCGGCCATCTTGGTCTCAGGCAAGCTCCGCCCCCCCTTCTTTCGGATTACTTGTTTAATAAATATAATTGTCCATTTGGAGAAAACGTACACAGTTCCCAGTGTAGTCTTGTGTTAAATTACCATTTATGTTTATTTGTGGAAGGGACCAGTGTCTCTAAAAACAATTTGCATGAACTGAGCATTTATTTCACTGAATTTATGAATATGTCTGCTGCTTTCATTAGCTTGTTTTGAATAAATCTTTTGCATAAGGTGTTTTATATGGTGATATCTTTTATTTTCCTTTTCCTTCTTGGCTTTATCCCATTGTACAATACAATGATGTGTCAATGAAAGAATTGGGAAGTATGATTTCAAATGATACCTGATTGGACATTGTTACATTTGAAAATCTCACACTCGGGTCCTTTTTTGGTCTACAGGTTCTCTCTTTGTTATATATCCCCACATATTTTAGACAAAGACTACTGGCTTTCTGAGATTATCACCAGGTTACTAAAAAGCCGAAATAGATCATAAAAACGAATGCAAAATCAGTATGGGTGGCACTATTTTACAATTACATATTATTAAGGGCTGTTATGGCCCACTTTTAAGCTTGTGATTATCAATAAAGTATTTCAGAACGTTTCATTAGAATATGTAATTATTCAATGTTCTAGTTTCATGACCTTGGTTATACTGTATGATATTTAATTGTCCATTTTTTCATTGTTAATAAACAAAGTCATCATCAACACACTAAGCCTCTCTTACTTGTGATGGAGAACAATGACATCATCAGCATTCATCTCAGTGCTTTATTTATTCAGTTCTTGCATGCAAGTCTTAAACACACTGCCACTGCACCTTTAAGACCAACCAGCAGGGCTTCTCGCAGTCAGTATTTATAAAAAATCACACGCCTTAGAAATGCTGGGAAAACCAAACAAACACCTCCCAGGGTCATTCCTGTAACTCCTGGGAGACTTAAATCATCATTAGGGAAAACATTTGGTGGTGGTGGGGCGGCAGCTGTACTTCCTGCAGCCCCTCAACGGCCTTTTAAAAAACATTGGGGATGACACTGCCCAATCTTGGGGCTCTAGAAAAATAAATGTGCACATTTTCGAGTGCCACAGTGGTTTTTAAGGCGCTCCTCTAGCCCACAGCTATGCATATTATATGATCTGATTCTCTACTCTAAAATACCCATGTCCTTATCAATAGTGCATCGTTCCTCAACATTTCCTTATTAAATGCCTAGTTCCCATGCCTCTTTGATAGGTTTCTCCTTTCTTGGACCGTGTGGGGAGCCTAATCCCACATAGCCCACCGGCACAGCTGTTGTGTGCTGGTGCTGAGGTAGCCTCCTTTCTTCTCCCCACTGTGGTTAGAGCAGGTGGGGCTTGCAGTGCTGGGTGACTCCCTCACCCCCAGGCTTCGGTAGAGGGCATCTAGAAATTCCTCTGGGGAGTTGGCCCTCCCTGGGGGCTTCTTATCAGCTGAATGTAGTGAGCTGTCGAGCGCTTCTCAGTTTAGTAGGTGTCACCCCTGGAGTCATTGGAAATGGTTTGGGGGAGGAGGTGATTTGTTTGTGTGTTGACCCCTGGTGCGTTGGCCCCACCCATTGGTAAATTCAAAATTGCAGTTGAGCGGTATGCACACTGTTTCCCACCCAGTCCCTCGGGTAAACAGGCTTCTTTCTTTGTTTTCTCCAGCTGCCTTAGGTGATATTTCATGATGAAGGGGTTGTCCTGGTGCTGAGCTGTAGCCACAAGGAGTATTTGTTTTCAGGTCTCCAGCCTCTAAAGCTTATTTTTCTTCAATGAACTTGTTTTCACTGCTTTCCCTCTGATGATGAAAAGCCCACGTCCTGCTCTCCCGCCCTTTAGTTCCCGATGCCTGACCTGTCCTCCGTCTAGGCTCTTGGCACATTCCTTCGCCTGAGGGGTTCTCACCAGCACCCCATATCCTGCAGTCCACCAGCAGCAAAGTGAGTGGCCCCCACCTGATGGAGGTCAACCATCTGCAGGATCAGTCTAAAAAAGATCCAGGGGGACCCTCAGCACCCCTCTCCCCCCAGCACATCCATCCTTCTACTTTACCTCAGAGGGTGTAAGGGGGCCACCGTCACTGGTCCTGGAGAAATTCTCCTAGTCACTGGTGTCAGCTGGGGCCCAAAACTCCTTAGGTCCGTCCTTGCACTGGTTTCAGGTGACTTCTCCTTTCATTACTTTGGTGCCGTCGCTCCCACATCCAGAAAGTTCTCAACAGTGTCTACCTTGTACAGGGGTTGTTACATGGGGATGGAAAATTTTAGAAGGTAAGCATGTCTACCCAATCCTAGAATGACCCATCATCACTTCATCCCCCGCCCAAACCCTCCTACACAGCATTTTGGGGTAGTTCACCATGGTAGCTTGAGGTGATTTGTTGAAACATATACCTTGAGACTCTCAGCCCTGCACCCGACTACTGCCCCCAACTACCACAGCTGCCTGATCCCTTCCCTCAAACAGTTCAAAGGGGAGCCCCTGCTGGGATTAGCTCCAGACGTCTAGCTATCCTCCTTTGTTTCTCTTGGAGTGAGCCTTCTCAGGCTAGGTGCAGTGTGATAGGTTATTAGCATATGAAGATTCTGTCTCCACCTTTTCCGTCCCCAAGAACAAGCCTAGGAACATGCACAAGCACTGTCAAATTGATCTATTCTGTATGGAAGCCCTTGATCCTCCTGTCGGCGAGCAGAGTAGTAAACGTGGCCCAGTATGGGGGACAAAGGCCTTGAATCTAATTATGAGCCAGAGACATATGACAAATCTCCGAATGCCATAAGGAGTACAGATACCACAAAAGTGACTTTGATCTGCACTTGAGGTACATTAGCGTAGCACAATTTGACACAAACCTTTCTTCCTGAAATGCATATTTGTATATATGTTTTATTTTTCCCCTAGGCTACCCTGCTGTTAGTCCTGACATTTTCTTGAGGATTAAGCAAGAAGAAGAGGAGGCGGAGCTCTGGTACAATGAGTCACCAGAGGCAGAAGAAGGTGATAGGGATCCTAACACAAGTGAGTGTGAAATTATGCAATAATTTTGCCCTGCCTGCTCAAACTCTCACGTATTTCCTTTCAGACGTCTTTCAAATAAAGCAGCAATAGCCACATACTATTGCGCACTTCAGGCGTTTGCCTCCACCTGGCAAGTCTTTGTCAGTCATATACTCTCAGATGCTACATCCTGGTGAGCTCAAATGGAAATAGAATTTAGTGGCTCAGTATTATTTGCGTAACACAAATTCTGCCATTTGTATAGCCTTGTAGCACGTTTTTCAGTGCAGTGAATTAACATGGTTCCTGGGTTACCACTGCAAACAGTCTGGTTCTACTGATCATGATTTCCTATGGAAATTGTGTTCTAGTCATATTTTTTTGTTCATTGAATTGTGGATGTATGATTTTGGTGTTTAAGGAATAATGGCCTAATTTGGTGTTCAGCAGCAGAGTTACTCCATCACAAACATGACAGGTATCCCATCCACCGTATTACAAGTGCATTATTTCCAATGGCACTTGCAATGCGGTGGGTAGGATGCCTGCTCTGTTTGTGACACAGTAACCTGTCCGCCGAACTCTAAATAAGGCCCTAAGTCTGAAGGGCTTTGCCAGTTACATAAGCATCTTCTAGGTCACTAGCCATGCCTGTTGCTCGGTGGATAGAGATGTGTGTAGTGTTTCTTGGTGGCGAGTGCTCTTGGCTACCATGAAAGTTGACTATTTGGCGTACATGGGCAGTACTGGATATTTATTGGATATGGTGTATAATGTTGGAAAGTGCTGTTGCAAGTACAGTTATAGGCAACTACATAGCAAGTGTGTGCTGTGGATGTATGACAGATCTTTTATCATATCTTTTTCGTTGGATGGTGTGTATTTTTCTTAATGGTTACTGTTTTCGATCTGTGCGGTTGGGTGGTGGTGTATATTGTTTCTTATAGATGCTGCTTCTTGTAGATCCCTGACCGTCCAAATATGCTTAGGCTTCACTAGGGAACCTGCCATGACCTTACAAAGTATAAGTTAATCATGGTGCAAAATTGGTGCATGCCTGAATGCGTGTGTAAAGTTAATTTACTAACGTTGATTATGGAAGCTTGAGAAACGTTATTGGGCATTTTGTCCCTCCTGTACAAAGAAAATATCAGGCCCACATGTGAATAAGGCCAAGATTGCAGCGTTCACCTTAGTATTCATGGCACATATTAGCTAGGCAAAACACTTTACAATAGACCTTAGATGGGAACAAGACAGGTTTAGATACTTGGGCATCTACGGGTTCCATACCAGACATAAAGAATGCACATATAACTTTGGCAGAGTAATTCAGGGCCTCAAGGCATCTGTTCAGTGTTGGAATATACTTCTGGTATCCACAATCGGTAAAGTGGCAATAGCCAACAGCGTTCTCCTACCTTGTTGCCTGTACACATTACAAAATTGGATGTATCCTATCTAAATGTCAACCTTTAAACTCCAAGTTGTTTCCTGATTTCCCTGCTTTTGGCAGATAAGAGAAGTAGAGTGTACCTTGATGGCCGGCTATGCAGGAGCAACTACATACAGGGCCCAGGGTCGGGATCATTAATCTTCAAATGTCCTCTTTTTTACCCTGCCATCCGCGCTCGCAACAAACAGAAAATCACTGCAACAGCATTACTAGATATTGGACTCTCAGCTCACCTCAAGTCGAGAATCTAGGCTTCCTTCTGCCTTCACGGTGCAGACTGAGAGCTGAACACGAGAGGTAAGACTGCCACGCTGCCTTCGGGACGATCTTTCAGGGCAGATACCATCCTCACCCGTGCCCTCTTCGTCGGTGGCGTATGCACGTAGCGGGAATAGGCACAAGGCAGCTGGGCCGCCTAACGACACAGCTGGGCCTCCGGACGACACCGCAAGTACCTGACGAGCTGGCCCGGCCCCCAGCTACTCATCGGCTCGTGAGGACTCCGATGAGCTGCACCATCAACTACGAGGCACCTTAGGACCACGAGAGACACGGGGACCGGGCTGCTGAGTCACAGTGGCCTAAATGCTGGGAATTGTCTGGCGCTGCTCCCGGCTGGCCAGCTACACACCATGCAAAGAAGGTGGCATCAGTGAGTCTGAGCCTACACAGAAACTCTCCGATGAGGCGGAGGGCGGGCTGATCCGACCTGAGCCCAGCCCGTGTGCAGTCTTCTCCCACTAGCGTCCGGCTGTTCATCGACGGCCCAGGGGGGAGTGAGGTTGATGCTGCACCCCTCAAGACAGTCCATGGTCTACAGAGGTACAGGGGGGAGGAGGGCACACCCAGTGCCCCGGCTGATGGGTCCTGGGACGGATCGAATAAATGCAAGGGCTATCACCCGTTGAGTGGGAACATTTTGCAACATAATTTTAGTGACACTGCAGCAGGGATATTGAGCCCGCCACTGTGATGAGATGTCCACTGACCACATAGTGCTCAATTCTGATAGCTGTTCTTCTCAGAAGGGCAATTTTGGAACCCTCCTCTCTTCCTCAATCTGAGTGGAGGCCCTCCCTTGATCGAAAGTGAAATAGGACTGGCCCATCCCAGGCTCACTGGCTCACACCAGGAACAGTAGGACTAAGTAAAAAAAAAAAAAAAAAGCAAGCGAAAGGGAAACAGGACTACATGGGCTCCACCTAGCAGGAACTTCCTATACTAAAGTGTCGGCCATCTTGGACTAGTACTGATACTGAGTTCATCCCAAACCCTCCCACCCCCCACAACTGAGCAGCTCCCTATATGCTAAAGGAATACCCACCTTTTTAAGGGCTAGGATGACACTGTTCCCAGACTACCATTTTATAGACAAACTACCAACTACTATCATACCGTAAGCACCCCTTCCCCCACTACTGAGGATTCCCACCACAATTATAATTTAGGACGAGATATCTGATGCATGCTTTCACTTCCCGAATACCCACCTACAGTCCAACAATAATCATTTGATCCACACATACCTTTGAGTAAATATTGCAACCCTCTGGGGATCTCGTGGGCTCCCCTAAGACATGGCCCTGCGTCATACTTCCCACCGACAACATCCTAGAATCAGACATCCGCAATGCCCAGAAAATCAGTTACCCACCTAATCTAACAAAAAAGGCCTCCAAAGCCCTCAAACATAGACTCCTCAAACGGCACCCAGAAACACTTATTTCCGACCCATACTTCTACACATCAAAAGGAGTCCTAACTAATGATCTCATATTTTACACACAAAAAAGAGCCCAGTGGAGAAAAACCTTCTACTCGATGCTATCCATCCCTTCATCCAGGAAAACTTCTCACAGCATAAGACTCACAGTTGCAAAATTAGCCATCTCTATTTAGGTTGAGCCTGAGCCAGCGCGCAAGCGCTGCTCTGGCAATCTGTTGTAGGTAGAGTACGTAGGAGAAGCCCCGCCCATATTTTTCATTGGCTTGTATCTTTGTCCTTCGTAAATGCTGACGTTTGATTCCTTAATAGGCTTGTTAGTTCCTCCTTAGTACGGCCATGTCGTCATTTGTATCCTCCCATGGCTACTGGCCCCTTTACTTGGTTGTTACATGGTATGTGTACTTTTTTTTCTTTATTGAGTTTCTCCTACATTAGGCACGACGACGTGCTTCGCTTACATTCAGCGCACATGCCCACTTTCACTTTATAAGCAGGGACAATGCCGGCCGTTGGTTTGCAATGCCATAGGTCTTGCATTTAAATCCGAGACCTATGGCATTGCAAATATTTATTTGTTTAAACGTCTTTAGCGCAGAAAAGAAATTAACGTGAAGGCAGGAGGCTCTGAGCGAGGTTTCCTTCTCTCCCTTCCTCAGAGTGCCGGGGAAGCCGCAACACCGCGATATGGTGTCATTTGTGGGGCACTACATCATTTCAAGGGTAGGAAGGGTGTGCGGAGAGGACAGAGCATCGTCTTCGGGCACAGCTTCCCAAATGGCAGAGCAAAGCTTGACACAGAGCTTTAGGCAGGAATCTGAGGTGAGGAAACAAAAACCTCTCCAAAATGAGAGCTGTTCTGGGAGCCGGTGGGTGCCCCCTTCACACGGCATAGCCCGTCTCTGAGCAAAGGAGCCCCCGCTTCCGTTGCATGTAGACTTCTGCCCAGTTCGCGTTTCAGGATTTTATTTTTAATGCCCTTGGTATGTCAAAATAAAAAATTCACCTGTGACACCCCCGCCCCCAACCCACACCACACACTTTCACCCCACCCACACCCTCAGAACGCAGACATTTTCATTTTCTGCCAGAAGTGATTTATATCACCTTGGGGGTCCTCAGAAGTTGACAACATTTTTGTTGTTGATCGGCTTCATTGTGGTGCTTAAATCTGCTTTACAGAAGGATCGTCAATGTCATTTTTATTGCAAATATAGAGAAAAACATCAACAGATGTAATCGTTTTTATTTAATAAATAAATGGGCGTAATCGTTTTTATTTGAACATATGTAAATAAATAAACTCCGCTCTATGAGATAGGATAGGAGTGTGTTGGGTTGTCGTAGTATGCTTAAACTAATAACTAGTGATGCTTTTTCTCGCAGGGCACCTTGCTCGGATTGTTACCACCTGTCTCGACATTCGATGGACAATTTCTACTTTTTTGGTAGAAAGTTATCATTCTTGTCAATTACGTTGATTAAAAAAAAAAAAAAAAAGAGTGCGCTGCATGTACCTTAACCTCCAGCAGAAATTTCCATTACATCAGCAAATATTTTTGTGTGTTCTGTCTTTGGCAGCTCACTTACATTTCTTGCATGCCCCAAATGCCCCCGTATTTAGTCTGTAAGCACTATATACTTTATTGAGTTTCTCTTACTGCAGGCCGGACATGCGCTGCTTCAGCTAAAACCGCTTGTGTTTTTTTAAGCAGCACGGCTGTAGCACGGGGGCCCGCTTTCAGTCACTTTAACCCGGCATAATCTTGTCTGTTTCAAACCCCCCCCCCCCACCCCTAGTAAAATGGATTTAGAAATGATTAGCGAATTGTCATGTGAATTCCAGGATGCACATAATCCTGTGCTAATGGGCTGAAGCTGACAACAGCACATCTGTGTTACATTTCATCTGCACTAAAGCCACCCGACAGGTTGTTTTCAAAAGCCTGTTTTATTAACAACACCACCACCAATACCACCACCACCAATACCACCACCACCATCAATACCAATACCTCCATCAATACCACCACCACCAATACCACTACCACCACCACTACCAATACCTCCACCACCAACACCAATACCACCAACACCAATACCACCACCACCAATACGAATACCACCACCACCGATACCACCACCAATACCAATTCCACCACCACCAATACCACCACCGCCAATACCACCACCAATACCATCACCAATACCACCACCACCAATACCACCACTACCACCACCACCAATACCACCACTACCACCATCAATACCATCACCAACACCAATATCACCAATACCACCACCACCATCAATACCAATACCTCCACCTCAGCGCCACTCGCAGGGGCACTGTACGAGGCCGGAGCTGCAGCCGAGACCATCCCTCCCTCCATGCCTGCCATAAACCACAGCTCGCCCTGCACCAGGAGGAGAAGCCATGGTCCTACTACAGCTGGAGTGTTTTTTATTGGGCCAAAGATAGCAATGACATTACGCAATGCCACACTGCACACTAAATCCACGGAGAGGGCAGGAAATAGCCCCCCTCCCGCTCTTCCTCCTGAGCCGCAACAGTGTAATCACAGAGCGAAAGGTGTTGGAGCGCTTAGTTAGTGTTTATAGCTCGGATCATATGCAACTCTCACTTCACACTTTGTGTCTGGGTAATTTACAACACTTACACATCTTCTTCACTGCACTATTTATCACTACTTTGAAGATGTTGCAGGCCGGTTTCTTCCTCGGATATTTACAATCTAACAAGCGGTCGAGAAGGCCCTTTATTGCAATGCAATAGGTCTCGCATTTGCGAGAGTTTAAGCTAATAGTATTGTAAATGACAATGCCTTTTATTTATGTTTTAACACCCAAAACATAAATAAAAGGCATTGTCATTTCCAATGCCAATAGCTCAAACTCGCGTGAATGCGAGACCTATTGTATTGCAAATGCTTCTTTTAACAAAGGGATCATACTTATACAGTCATCTGACCAAACTTCGACTTATTCAATGAATTCTTCCCTATCATCAATAAGGAGGTAACTAATAATAATAAGACAGTCCCCTCTCCAGACCTCCCCAGATCTCCTCTCGACCATTGGGAGCCTCAAGCTTTTCCTCACATAGCTTGACCACCATAGACAGTCCAACCCCTCCCCACCACGCACCACCTCACGAATCAGACCACACTATACCAACACAGCCACTCCTCTGGACGATGTAGAGACAACCCGATCTAACCACACCAACCACTATACCAACTCAGCCACTCCCCTGGATGATGTAGACACAACCCCATCTTACCACACCAACCCTTGCTCTCTCACCACTACCAGAAAGGCCATTGAACGACACAATGACAAAATTATTTCCACCACTTCTTCCCCACATACTAGTCCAGATCATAAGCCCAAAACCCCTACCGAGACTCATGAAAAACACACACCCCAACACACCATGCCCCAAACCCCATCGTGTTGTTACCTCTTCGAGATTGTCTCCAGACTGGGGGAAATTACACAGGTATTACAGGAACTCAAATCCGGCCTACAGCAGCTAACAAGCATTACAACTGTGCTTCCCTACAACAGGTGGCCCTCAAAGATTCCTGAAAGTTATAGGCCGATCCACCTTAATAATGTCATACACCATGCTTACCTACTATTAAACATTTACAACTTCCAGACACCCCTAGACCAGCCAGGACCAAGAACCCCCAATCAGACAATGACATCCAAGCCCTTCTCCTCTCATACAAGAATGCACAACATGACCTTCCACATGGCCTGAATCCCATCTTAACTATTATCTCTAACCCCACAGAGAACAGAGGCCAAACTCCAGAGAGGTAAACAATACCAACCTCAAACCAGTACCCATCACAGAGAAAACCTTAACGAACACCAAACCTCACCTGAAGTGTATGCTCCTAAATTGCAGCTCGGCCATGAAACACGCAGCAGACATAGCAGACCTTATCCTCACGCATGAGCTCGATCTAGTCCTTCTAACTGAAACATGGATAAGGAACGACTGCAACAATCGTTGACATTTTAATCCCTCCAGGCTATGACATTATAAGTGCTGACAGACCCAATAAAAAATCTGGGGGTGGCATAGCCTGCATACACTGCATTATCCTTATGGTGAATCAGTCACAATCCATCAACCCGGCCACGTGCGAATACCTAGGCATAAACATTGTGAGCAACAACAGTCTCCTATGTAAGTTACATTTGATCTACCACCCTCCAGACAACAAACATGCATTCTTCGAACAAATCATGGAAATCTATCTCTTCCAACGCGGGGCAACACCTCTCCCAAATCTTCCTCAGAGACTTCAACCTTCATTGAAATGATCGCAACGACCCCACAGTTAATAACCTAAAAACATTTCTGACCTCAACCTTGTACAAATTTGTGACAGCCCGACGCACAACCGGGGTGCAACACTGGATCTTGTCTTTGCTAGGACAAACTCCATCAAACTTGAATCAATCATCCCATGTGACTGGTCGGACCACCACTGCATCACCTTCATTATCACCGAGCCGACAGAGGCACATAAACTCCAACTTAAGAAACCCAAACAATGGAAAAGGAACACTCGTGACATTAACCTCAACGACTTAGCATACCTCAGCAACAGCGTACTACCGCCACCAGCGGACATGACAGATGCCCACGACCTCACAGCCCACTATAACAACTCGATGACTAGCATTCTTGACATAGTCGCGCCCTTTCAGCTGAAAAGACTGTCCTCTAAAGACTCCAAACCATGGTACAATGGAAGCCTAAATGATCGAAGACGCAACCTGAGACTAGCGGAACGGGCATGGAGATCCTCATCGTCCCTAGAGCACCTTAAGCAACTAAGATCAAGGAGGAGCATCTACAAAAAAAAACACATTAGAATCTCAAAAGCAAATTTCTTCAAAGATCAACTAAACAATGCTAGAAATCGCCCAAGAAGACTGTTCGAAAACATCAATCCTCTCAACAACCCTACCCCTCCTCATTAGGCCCCAACCGCAACCAAACTGCAACACATTTGCCTCGTACTTCCTGGAAAAATCTAAAAAGATAGAGAATGAACTCCAAACAGCAAAACTTACATTGATACCTCCCAACCAACACAGACTCACCCTGAAAAACAAAGCGTCTTGGAACACTTTCAAAACTTTTGACGAAAATGCCATCCTCAAGATCTTAACAACTCTTAAACCATCAAATCTCTTCTGCGTCCCTCTTCCTGCCAACATCTTCAGTGAGATCAAAACTTCTCTAATACCCCTCTGGACAAAGATAGTGAATGCCTTTCTACTGCAAGGAACCCTTCCGAACTGTCTAAAAGCAGGACAGGTAACCCCCATTCGAAAAAAACCTACAGCGGACCACACAATCCCAGATAACTTCCGTCCAATATCCACTATTCCTACCCGAGCAAAACTACTGGAGAAATGCATCCATTCCCAACTATGCAGCCACATTGATCATTACCACCTCATTGACCAGTACCAATCAGGCTTCAGGCAAAACCACAGCACAGAAACAGCCTTGACACACATTGTCGATGATGCACTCAGAATACTAGATCAAAACGAATCTTGCCTCCTTATCCTCCAAGACCTATCCTCAGCCTTCGATACGGTCAAACATAAGTCTCCTGGACCTACTTGAACACAGAATGGGTTTATCTGGTGCTGTCCTAGAGTGGTTTGCCTTTTTCTTAGACAACCGAAATCAAAGAATCAAGATTAACCAATCACTCTCCATGACCACGCCAGTCACCCTGGTAGTCCCTCAAGGCTCCTCCTTATCACCTGCCCTCCTCAATCTATTCATGGAGCCCTTAACCGAAATTCTGAAACGCTCCAATGTTCATTACCAAATGTATGCGGATGATACCCAACTATACCTAAAAATATAATCGCTGGATGGCATCCGCTTACTCAACACAACTCTGCAAAAAACCCACAACTGGCTGACAAAAAACCACCTCAAACTCAACGCGCTCAAAACCGATTTTCTCCTAATTACCCCACCACAAGGACAAAGCGACATTGAAAATTGGATGAAACACTTAACAGCCTTCAACTGCACACATCATAGATTCCACTTGATCACTGGGAATAACACTCAACAAGAATCACACCATGCAGGAACACATCAGCACAGCCACCAGAGGAGCAAACTTTCATATGAACATTATTAGAAAACTAAAACCCTTCCTCACCGTCGACGACCTCAAATCGGCCGTGCAAGCTCTAGTGATATCCAGAATACACTATGGGAATACAACTTTATGTGGTTTCCGAGATCCAGACTGGCTCCACTAAGAGCCTCCTTCAACACGGCTGTAAGACTCGTCACCGGCTCCAAAAAGACCAACCACATCACCCCTGAACTAAAGGCACTGAACTGGCTTCCTTATGAGGCAAGAACACAGCTAAAAATTGCTTGCATGACACACAAAGCCCTGCACTTCAACACACCAAAGTATCTAGCCAATAAACTGGATTTATCAGGCGATGGCAGAACTTCGAGAAGCACCAGCACCTTGCTGTTAAATCCTCAAAAAGTTTGAAAAAAGAAAACATACAACCGTACCTTCTCCAGTCTAGCACCTAGGATATGGAACTCCCTGCCCCCGGAAATCAGAATGAACCCTTCAATCACTTCCTTCAAAAAAGAAGTCAAATTACTTTTGATGAACAAAACTCTATCCTGATCCCAATTCTTGAGCTAGTTCGGTACCTAGGGCGAATGGCTAACACACTCCTAAATACCCTCTGGATCTACAACGAGTATTGACAATGTTTATGTTCTCCTGTGATCCACTCATATATATGTTCCCAGTTCTTTTTTCACCCTATCCATTTGATGCGATCTACACCGAGTACCGTCATCATCTATGTTTTAAGGTTATACATGTTCCTAGTTTTTCACTATCTATTTGATGTAACATTTGTAAAGCGATCTGATACCCTTCCAGGACCTAGCTTGCGCTATATAAAACTTTAACAATAAATTAAAAATAAATAAATAAAATTAGATAGGGTGCCAGAAGCTCTTGGTCTTCTAGACATCTCAGCACAGCTGCAGCCCAGCTGCATCACATGCCAAAATTGTCTACTGAGATGGACAATTGGTAGAAAAGTCTTCTTCATCATGATATCAACACATACCTTTAACAGCATACCTCATGATGGACCAGGCACTCCCTAGCACTGCCTCACAGATTATACATCAGGTGGTGTGTACTTGGGAGACGGCAATCAGAAAAAAATGAAGCGTCCATATTTTGCTATATCACTACAGTTATGGTGGATTATACTATTCACTAATTTAGAGCATGTGATGTCTTTGGCATGATGGAAAGAGAGATTTATATCTTTCTGACTCATTTCTTCCAATCGATTTGGCCTGCAAGAGTATCTCCTTGGATAGGAACCAATTCCTGCAAAACACCAAAATCAGAAACACAACTAGAGAGACATGGGCAGACTTCCCAGAGACACCTCTGCCATCTGCCACGCTGAAGGTCATGCTGGAGGATGAACTAGGCCGACACCTGATGTCTCGCATATTGAGGGCTCTGCAGACTGATTCACTTCAGCTTCTGCGGTGAGCTCAAGGCAGATGGGAAGATGATTTGCAAGAACCATTTTCTTATTGAGAGTGGGCAAAAGACCTTCTTCATGGCTCAGGAAAGTTCTAGTAACAGCAGGTTCAAATTCATTCTCTTTCACCTTCTGCACTGAAGTTATTACAGGCCTTCAAAACTCAGCATCTACACCAGTTCTCCTGCTTGCTGTAGATGTGGGAAGGACAATGCTAACTTATATGGCCAATAGAAGGGTGACCAATATTGGATTGGAGGAGTCGATCTTGCACTATTTGCTGCGGGGGGGTCATTCTTAATCCTAAGAACCACAACACCCAACATTGGTTTGCAGTACTAGCCTATCTGCTGGGTAAACGTAGACTAAGTGATGCATTGTCTGACCTCCCATAAGTGGCATCCTGGATGTATGACATTGCAGAATTGGCAAGTGATGGATGATTTGTTGATATGGACGGACATGATTAATTCATTGGTTGATTTCCCCCCCCCCCCCCGAGTTGGGGGACTCATCCTATGAGGTAAAGGGGAAATCTACTGCCACATACCGACCCCCTACAGTGACTTAGGGGTCTCCACTAACTTACGTATAATATGGACATACACACCAAGTCAATGGGCTTTTTGTGATTAGATAATGAATATCAGTGTCCAAGCTGTAATATAATGCTGCATTACTGTTTTCCTTGAGCAGTGTCTTATCTATAAGACTACAAGCAAATGTGTAGAGATGATGTATGTTGGAATGGGAGGTAGGTGGAAGAAGTAGTGGGGATCTTACTGGAAAAAATGTCCTGGTTGGACAAAGTACAGCTAATATAAGTTGTACTGTTAAAATCTAATAAAGAAATGTAAAAAACAAAAAAAATTAGCAGCCATAATTAAGGAAAGAACCTATTGGTTTAATTACAACGCAAAGCTGTTGGCATCTAGGTTCGAGGAACGAATACAGTAGCGAGTTCTTGTGGTTCTCGCACAGGGAGCGCACAAAATTATAAGTTGAAGGGGCAAGAACCCAACTCAAAAAATAATCGCAATCCTTGTCAGGAAGAAACGATAATGTCACTAAATAAACCTGTGCTTAACCCTATGGTAGCTTGGCACAAAACACTTATGCAGCGCTCAAAAAGTATTAAAGTGAAAACGCGACATAAGAAACATCCCAAACCAATTTAGAAACATAGAAACTATTTTAAAATGACACCAAGCCAACACAAATCCATTAAGTGCAACCAGAGATATGAATTTTTAAAGTTTGAATTAAAAATAGCACCAAAATGCACAAAACACCGACTACAGTTATCTGGTCGCGCTAGACCGGGTCAAAGTCAAAAGTTAACTAACAGCAAAGAAGTGTGGGTCGGATAGCAGGTTCTTCTGCGTGGAAAGTCTACCTTCTGATTCAGAAATATTTATGGAGAAAAAGTGGTTGTTGATAAGTCGTCGGCGGGGCAAGCTGGATCCGAAGCAGGGCTCAATGACGGAGGTTGCTGAAGAGTTGGGTCCTGGTGTGGTCATCAACAAAGGGTGGAAAACTCTAAGCAGGAAAAGGACACATTCATTGCCTAGGAAGGCCTCAAGATCTATCAGGTGCTGCTCGGCTTTGGTTTCAATGAAGATCTCTCTACGTTTGGACTAGAAACCTTTCTGGAACCAGTGATTTGACATTGACGGCTGCAGCTTCAATGGCGATCCCGGTCTACGTCGGTTCTCCAGGAAGAAAGTTGGCAAAAGTGTCCCACTTCTTGCAGTTTGGGGACATTCGGATTACACTCTAACACCGGCCAAGTGTTTAGGCCTTGTGTTGGGGTTAGGACTCACTCGAACAGAGGCCAGCAGCAGGGGCTAGGGCAGGTCCATTCGAAACTGGTCAGCTGGGCAGTTGCAGGGAGAGAGGCCTCTGGAAGCTTGTTGTGTCCCTGTAGCTCAAACTCAACTGACCCTTGGAGTCACTTCTGGATTCTTCAGTTCAAGGCAGGCAGGTCAGTCCTCCTCAGACAGCAGGGCAGTCCTTTCTTAGACTCTTCATAGGTCCAGGAGTGTTATGAGGAGAGGTCTGTGGGGTCCACTTTTATGCCCTGCGCCAGCCTGTGGGTGGAGAGCAAGCCTTTGTCAATGCATTGAACCGGTTCTGGTCAGTTCCTCACCTCCCACTGGGTTAGATTCCAGTCTGACTAGAGAGACAAAAGAAAGGTAGGCCTGGGTGTCAGCTTCGGCTGCCAGTGACAAGTTAGGCATCAGGTGAAGCCCAGGAAAGGGTCGGGCACAGCCCCCAGGCAATATTGTCAAGTGAGGATTCATTCCCATCCCTCAAACCCAGAGCCCCTTGTCCGCTGTCTGGGAGCAATAAACACCTCACCTCGGGGAGCTATTGGGTCAGCTCGCAACTGGATACTAGCAAAAAAGGCTCTTGATTTTAGGCAGGAAAATGACAACTTTTTAATAGTGCCATTTCCAAAATAGTAAAATAAAATCCAACTTGACCATTATGGTGGATTTTAAATTACTATTAAAATGAGTCCTTGAAACATTTTTGTAGCTGAATTTAGTACTTATTAAGTAGAATACTATAAACTAGTGTTAATCTATGGGAGAACCAGGCTTGCCTTAGTGAAAAACGACTTTGTAGGTGTTTCACTTCCAGGACTGTTAAAATACTAGATAAACATATCCTACCTTTTAACAACATCCACCCTGCTCTATGGGCTTTTAGGCCCACCTTAGAGGTGAATTATAGGTATTAGAAAGGAAGGTTTGGGCCTGGCAAGAAGTTTATTTTGCCAAGTTAAATTGGCAGTTTAAAACGTCACACCCAGGCTGCAGTGGCAGGCCTGGAAACGTGGTACAGTGCTATTGTAGTGGGTGGCACAATAAATGCTGCAGCCCAATAGCAGCATTTGATTGCCAGGCCCTGAGTACAGGTATACTAGAGACTTATACGCAAATTAAATGTATCAATGTTATGCTAATGGTTTTGTAAAGCGCGTGGCTGCCCCACCAAAGGGGCGTCCCAACGCTAAATCTCAGAAAGACAGAGGGAGCGGGGAAGAATGGCGAGAAGGGAAGCAGATTACTTTGGGAAAGAGATACGTTTTTATAGCCTTCCAGAAAGACACATGATTTTGGATATTTCTGATGCTTGCAGGGAGGGAGTTCCAAAGTTTAGGAGCAAGAACGCGGAAAGAGCGCCCTCTTGCCCTTACTCTCTTTACCCCAGGAACAACCGCCAGGTGCTGACCAGTAGAGCACAACTGGCGGGTGGGTGTGTAGGGCCTGAGAAGATCAGCTAAAATATCAGGATTGGGCGTTTATAATTCTGTTGGAGATACAGAGGACTTTGATAGGTTTCTCCACCGGAAGCCAATGTAATCTACTGATGACGTTCGGAATAGAGCAGGTTCTAGGCAGGCCAAGGAGCATCCGGGCGGCAGCATTTTGTGCCCTTTGTAGGCGATGTATCTCAGCTCTATTGGCCCCCAAGTACAAAGAGCTTGCGTATTCCAGCCTGGATAGAACAGTGACCTGGATAATAACCTGACGGGTGTTAGCATCATAAAAAACCCAACAAGCCCAAAACAGACTCCAGCTACCGCCTTAGTGTGAGCCTGGAAGGTCAATGCAGAGTCGACCCATACGCCAAGGTTTTTAACCATCTGCTTGGGGGCAGGTGGGAGGCCTAGAGTGTACGGCCACCAGTGCTCACTCCACAGATGAGTGTTTTTACCCACCAACAGGATCTCAGATTTGCTGGCATTCAATTGAAGACAATTAGATGTCATCCATTCTGCAATAGCTGTTAAATCCTCTTTAAATTTGAGCGCATCCTGTGCGGAGTTGTCGGATAACGCGATCACTAACTGTGTGTCATCCGCATAGGAGACCACAGTTAGGCCCCTGTCCTTAGCGACCTGCCAAGGGTTGAATGTAGATATTAAATAGAGTGGGGCTCAAAGCGGAGACTTGAGGAACCCTTTGGCACACAATGTGTGTCTGAGAACAGAAAGGGGGGACAAACACTTGAAAGGCTCTCTCAGATAAAAAAGAGGAGAACCAACCTCGGGCCGAGCCACCAATATCTTCCAAGCGCTGCAGAAGGATCTGATGGGACACTGTATCAAATGCAGCGCTTAGGTCCAGAAGGATCAGTGCCGAGGCTCGTCCTAGTGAGCTCTGCAGATGTTCCGTAACAGCCAGAGGAGCAGTTTCAGTGCTTTGTCGTGGGCGGAAGCCATTTTGGGAGGGGTCCAGCAGATTGTTGGCTTCAATGAAAGTGCTGAGAATGGAGTTGATATATGCTTCGGTGACCTTAGATACCAGAGGGAGGAGAGAGATGGGGCGGTAGTTGTCCGGCTTAGAGTCATCTAGAGTGGGTTTTTTAAGTAATGGAACCACCTTGGCGTGTTTCCAGGCGATGGGGACTACAGCAGACGACATGGACAGATTTATGAGATCGCAGAAGGGGGAGAGGAGCTGAGGTAGAAATTTCTTAAACTGATCAGGTTTGAGGGGAACCGCTGGGGATCCAAATTTAAGTTTATTGCAAATGGTGCGCATGGCTTCTTGAGAGAGCGCAGGGAAAGTAGAGAGTAACGGAGCGGCACTAGACTGAGAAGAGGGACCTGTTTTAATCGCAGTGTGGGGGAAGGTTTAAAGATGTCCGCAACCTTGATAAAGAATGCAGCCAGTGCCTCACATTGCTGATTGGTGGAAAGGGGGGATGTGTTAGGTTGCCCTGAAGATTTGAGGTCTTTAAGTAAGGAGAAGATACACTCATTTGTATACTAATTTTACCATGTTTAACAGAGAGAGCACATGCACTTTACCACTGGTTAACAGGGATAAGTGCGAAGAGTTCTACAACCAACAAAAATAGGATTCAATACAAAGCCACAAAAATCCCCGGTGACCTTGCAGGAAGAGCACATTTCTAACAGAGAGGTTAAATGGCTTTAGGCTCGCCTCAGTTAATAGGGATTCTCCTCAGGTAATGTATTTAAAAATATTTTATGTTGTAAAAATTAAATTAACAGAGCATGGATTTGAGTGGTCCCGAGTGTGCAGAAAGCCTTAAGCCACTCAGCACCGAGCACCAACGCAGAGGTTGTGGGCAGGAAGGGAACAAAGTATGGGTTTTAACCGTAAAGTTTATTCATGTTTAATACATTTTTATGAAGTGGCTGGTTTCATCATAATATTTAGGATTAATAAATATTTTAAAAGAAGATCATGCAGAAATCATGCAATGTATAGGCTAAAAATATGTAGATACCCGATGTGCTGTGGGCTGGCCCAAAAACATGATGAGCAAAACAGTCAGCCTGTGTCTTAAGGGGGCTCGTGCAAACCAGCCATAGGCTGAAAGGCGACCATTAAAAGCTCCTTTCTCTATGTGCATGTATATGGAGTGTGTATGTGTGGGGGATGTAGTTGTGAAAATAGGTCTTACGAGACAGCTAATGTCTGTAACGAGACCTAAGAAAATAAATTAATCTAGAACATGCATTTATAAAGTATGGTTCTTGAGGCTGTTCCTAATAATTCTTTCTAGTTCAATAGGCTCTTGGCACTATAGTTTGTAATGCTAAAACACTGCATGACATGCTAAAACACTGCATGACAATTATTATGGGCATATCTCCCAGACACTGATATTTTAGATACAAGGGTCTCAATTACGAGTGGCCCGTTTTTCAGTGCCTGCACAAACTCCTGTTTGCAAAGGAATTGGAATTACAAGTTTTGTGGTAATGAACCCACACACCCCTGAATTTTCTTTAAGTATATTCCAGAAGTGTAAATTGCTTGTGCAATAGAGCTACATGTGGATTTACGTGCGTAAAACACCAACATCTGCATGCTAAGCTTCATTTTAAAGGACTCTACTTATTACAGGGGTTAATTACCACACCTCCTAAATTCCCAGTCCCAGTGGTATCAAATTATAAAAGGTGCGATTATATACTCCATTAGCGGCTCATAATATGATTTTGAGTCATGAGGTGTACGAGGTTTGACTTTAACACCAGCCTCTTTAGTAGATGAATGATCACGAGTGACCCCTGTTAAATTCCGACAGGGGTTAATTAACACATGCGATTTTTAATGCATAGTCCTCATTACAAGTTGGCCAACAAATTCTCATACATGTGGTAACTCCGGTTACCGCACATTTCAGAACTATACATTTTGCAATAATATTGCACCCTCTAAGAAGTTTCAGCAGGTCAGCATTAAGCGCCAACTGCTGTCATCTGGTTGCGCATGACCGGTACCTAGGTGCAAATTAAGACTGGCCGTGATAAAGGGCAGACTGGATACAGAAACCAGGTTCAACTCTCAAAAGTTTTACCTTCTCTGAAATGGAAGTCAAAAATCCTCAGTGGGGCAAGGCGCAGTGCGGCAAAGCAGACTCTGGCTGAAGAGGCCTCCATGACGCCGGATAGCATCTGGTTGAGGTCTGTTGATTAAGTAAATTCCATTTAGAGGTACGCCGAGGAGTCCTGGGAAACAGCCACGTGTTCACCCTTGTTTGTAACGATTATTATTTGATCTGAATTGTAGCGCTCTTAGAATAGCATCACTTGCATTGGATGAGGTGAACACCTTTGGATTTGCATGGAAAGTTGCTGTAGCGTGGGCAGGTAAAGTGGAAAGGACTAGGATTGGCATGTTACCTGAAGCTTCTGAGTGGGACTTAGTAGAAAGGCTCTTTCTACTATGTAGTAGAAGATATGCACAAATAAGTCACATACTGTCTTTTGAGCTGTCCAACGTGTAGGAGAGTAGGATCTGCTTCACATGGGTACCCCCACTTTTTGCTGATGCTTCACTGTTTTTCGACATTAGTCTGGCTGGGGCCCTGCTAATCAGAACCCCAGCCTAGCTGCTTCCTCTCTAAAATGGTTTCCATGTGCCTTAGGCACATCACTGATTGGAATCTGGAGTGCCCTTATAAGTCCCTAGTATATGGTATACTATGTACCAAGGGCATAGGTACCTCAGAGGCCTGCCAGGGGCTGCAGCATGTATTATGCCACCCCTGGAAGGCCATCCAAACTGACACCACAGGTCTGCTACAGCAGCCTGGGTAAGGTGGTGCATGCACTCCTTACTGTGATATAGGTTACCTATATCACTAAATACATACACACATATAAACCTATAAGTCACTCCTAAGGCAGGCCTTATCAATCCTAAAGGCAGAGTGCATGGTTCCTATGTGAGAGGGTGCCCCTGCATGAGCAGGGCCCCTCTGCAGCGTTCGGAGACCTTCTCTGATGCTGTTTGTAGTGCAGCCTGACCATATACTCTTAAGCGCATTATAACCTCGCGGTAAAATGCTAACTTTGGAATGGCTGCACCTAAACATGTGGTGTTTGGTGTCAAACATCTTGGAATACTACCCCCCCGCCAATTCTGGCGTCGGGGGTAGCATTCCACCCTTCTAGAGGGAAAGACATGTTAACTCTGGCTAGCCCGGTAACTTCTTTCCAAAGCCCTGGCATCACAAAATGGATGCTGCTGCCACAGACACGAGTCTGGCCTCCTGCTGCTGGACGAAACTCCGGCATGGGAGGCCTGGACAATAGGTTTCCTGTCCCAGGGAGGTGTGACCACCTCCCCAGACAGGATAATGTGTATTGGGGCTGGGCGGGAGCACTTTCGGGTGCTTTGAAGTCCTGCACTGGGGGCACATTTGGTGTCCCTGTGCATACCCCAGTTCAAACCGGATCAGGGGCTTGCAGCCCCTGCTTTGGCGCAAACTGGACAAAGGGAAAGGGGTATAGCCACCCCTCTGCCCTGACCCACCCATAGCATCCTTAGTATAAGTATAGGAACCCAGTCCTTAGGACTTTAGATTATCCCTGGACGAAACTCTGAAACTGAATCCTGGACCTTCGACGCTCTACTCACGATTAGAGGACAGAAGAATCTCCCTTGGGGTCAAGGAGTGACTCCCCTGCTTGGCAGGCACCAAAGAAGCATCTGTCCGGTTCCGCATTTCTGAAGCTCCCGTCGGACGCCGAAGTCATCGCATCACCAGAGGTGGATTCTCAGACTTCCCGAGGCTACCCTGAGTCCCCAGCAAAGCTGAGGCCCGTGGCTATCGTGGGTGACTTGAGACCGTGACCCCTGGACACCGAGCACATTTGCAAGTGCATCCTCTTCTGGGTCTCCCAAGAAGTCGTGCTTTGGGCTCCGAGTAGCCCTAGCCTCCAGCACCACCTGCACCGAAGATCACTGGCCCCCACTCCACGAGTGTCCTGTAAGCCAGATCCACGTGCGGCGTCACGAGGCTCTCTTCGCGGTCGCTAGCCCGTAGGCTAGTAGCCCTTAACGAAGGCCAATCCTTTTCTAACTTGGCATCCTGGTTGCTCCAGGCCTGCCCTCACTTACCCTTGCTGGGTGAGTTCCACAGACCTTGCTGGTCTGCACCATCGACGATCTACATCTTCACCGAGACTTGCCGTTGCCAAGGCTTGTTGGGTCCAATCCGGTCGCCGACACCTCAGCACTCGACAGACATCGTGTACCAGCCCGAATGCTGCTCCTGGTCGCCGACAACGCCTCCTGGACCTCGTGGCTGAAGAGTCAAGACGACCGTCACCGCACCTGAAGCACTCGACATCGGTGGGCATCTGTCCATCGCCTTCCTGGTCACTGGCTAGTGACCCAGACTCTGTCCCCTCTGCTTTCAGGTTCTTCAGAACTCCGATCCACTCTTGGATCCACCCGGACACTTTTCTCTTGGTCGCCAGCAGCACTTTGCAGCAGATCGCCATTCGAATCGACGACGAAACCCGACCCCGAAAGGCACCTATGCACCCGGCTTCCCTGGGTGAGGTAACACGAGTACTCCAGTGCTCCCGTGGGTAGAGACTCTTCAAAGTCCTAGATCTCAAAGGGTTTTGTCCTAGTCCTCTTTAAGTGTCCCTTTTCTCTAATTTCCCGATCCCGACTTTCTCCATAGAAGTCAACGGCGTATCGCGGTTGTGTATTTACACTGCACGCGTCTCCCGTAGGTCCCCTGTGTCACTACCTTGGGTGGTTCCTTGTGGTCTAAGCACTTCTAGAGGCTCTAGGCCTAGTGTCTAGTTCAGTCGTGGTTCGCATACCACTTTATTGGTATATGGTTTGGTACGCCCCTAGGGCCCAAACGTGTATTTGTGCTATTACTGTGATTTAATAACTTCTAACTTATGTACTTCGAACTCTAGCCTCATAAAGAGACTAGAGGGGTGTGTTTAGCAATAAATACATATATTTTGAATATATACCTGGTGTGGTGCTCTTTCATTTGATCACTCAAGAGATTATAGACTGGTAAAACAAGCTGCTTTACATTCCTTCAAGACTTAGCCTGAAGGCTGCTCTCCATAGCTACCACTAGGATAGCTTTCAATAAGGTTGTCTTTAACCTATCTCCAATAAGGGGTTGTTTGGACTGGTGCAAGGTGCCCACTATAATTAGTGGACAGCATATGCCAGGCCAACTTCTCACACAACGTAGTGCTGAGAGATGTTTCAAACCTATGGTGCTGTGCTGCAGAACAAAGGGTAGAACTGCAATTAAGAAGTCTGTCATGATTATTTCAGTTGTGTTCTCTTCTGTGGTAGACCATCTGACCTCGGCATCTGGCACTTCACTGAATGTCAAGCAAGAGCGCCCTGAATACTATAAATTGGAGGAAGACTTATATTCCAAATCTTTGCAGGAGCCCCAGAGGAGAAATGGTGCATACTGCTACAACCCAAGAGAGTGTGGCCAAGTGGTGGAATGTGACATCCTTAGGTTAAGCTTCATAAATGAAAGATGACCCTCCTCTCACATGGCCAGGAAGTTGTCTTTGCCATAATGTTTTAATGATGTTCTCAATTTTGTGGTCATTTCTGTGTGCCATATTTTTGATCAACGAATATATATTCCATGGAGACTTGCATAGCTCTAGCTTTTGTTCAATTCCTGTTCTGACATAAAAATACTATTCCCTAACCTCTAACTTTCAAGACTGACGTCACTGTGCTTATTTCAGAGAAGACAGTGCTCGCTTTTTGTATATTAAGTAAAATGTGGGAGCATAAACAATGCTATGTTCTGCAGAAGCTAAAATAAAAGGAATACAATATATTTTTTAAAGCATTCGTAAGAAAGAAAGAACTGAGCATAGCCTGGTCAAGATTAATCATAGCTGCGGGAGGACAATGGCATTTAGACCTTGCAAAGATGCAAGAGTCTTTCTCTGTTCTGATGCCCGCATGAAGTACATTCGATCCCTCATGGATTGGCGGTTGTGGCTTTCGAATCCTGTTGTAGGAGTGGTGATCGGATGCAGCGTCATCCAGCAAAAGTCACAGCAACGGCACGTACAGTTGTAGATGTATTTGAGCTCCATGGAAAATATGTACAACGAGTGCAGACATTCATTTTTCTTCTGTTTGGCAGGCATCCCATAATGTCCATTAACATGTGCTTTAAATCAAGACTGAGTGATATTATTTATACACAATTCAGGATTACAAGTTGAGTTAAAGGCAATGGGCAACCCTGTATTCCTTGGGTAAATGTCAGTGTAAAAAATAGTAGTTGTGACAGATTTATTTAAAACATGTCACATACAGAGGGGCCGATTCCGATTCGGGCCGGAAATCTCTCCGACCGAGCCGGACTCGGAGAGATTTCCGACCGAATCGGACCCTAGCAGTCCGACCGAACGAGTACGATGCGCACGTATGCTATCGGACTCGATTCGGTCGGACTCCCATTGAAGTCAATGGGAGCCTCTCGTACAACGCGTACGCGGGCTCCCATTGACTCAATGGGCACGACGCGAACAAGGGCGCCCCCTACAGCGTGTTCGCGTCGATGCGGGTCGCACCGTACATGCACGTGTAGGGGGGACCCATGGCTCCCCCCTGTGTGCGACTCGCGTGCCTACGCTTCCAGGGGGGTCCGACACGGACCCCCAAAGTGCGGCTCCGACAGCTCCTTGGAGCCGGACTGCGCGAGTCGGTCGGAGCGGTCGCGATGTGCATCGTACTTAGCCGGCCGGGGAACGTCTCCATTGCGCGGTGCGAGTCGTCCCCGTGCGAGTCGGTCGGAGCGGTCGGGTCCTGCGAACGAGTCGGTCGGAGATTTCGCGAGCGCACGCATTGTACTCGCTCGCCCGGACGCACGTACGATTCGGTCGGGAAATAGGGCTCCGAATCGGATCCGGTAAAGCCGAATCCGATTCGGAGCCCTACCGGCCGAGATCGGAATCGGCCCCATTGTATCTAAGGGTCTGCTATCAAACCACTCCAGGTATTCAATGCAGTATTAGAAAATCTCAGAGTTTGGATTGGAATGTGATACCTAACTTTTCACATCAAGTTAGACTAACATTCTTTACACATTTAAGCAACATTCAAGAGGGTGCTCCAAAAGATAAGCATAAAAGGTGAAGACGCAGTGCTCGCGAGTTGTGATCAGAGTGAGAATAAGGGAACCAAAACCATTTAAAATGCAGTATTAAAGCAAATGACTGCCGTTTGCATAGTTCATATTAAAGGGTGTTTGTATACTTCGTTATCTATATTCAGTGAAGCAATATCCTTTAAATGGCCATCCAAACATTCTAATTAGTTGGTGTTTCGACCCTTAGTAATTAGTTAAGTGGGGTCTTCATCAGGAAAGTAAATAGGATGCACCCTCCATCAAGTGAAGGAGTGACCAAAATCAATTTGAATCCTACCTAAAGAGGATTCAGGAAAAAAGCCTCTTAAATATGTTCAGTTGCGCACTCAAACGAATGCATCATCTAGTTGTGAGTGCGCACCATCAACTTGGCGATGCATTCATTTGAGCATGCAATTTGGAAATTCAGTTCACTGATCTGATGAGTGGGAGATTAAGCCAATTTGAATACAGAAGAAATATAGTATAAGCTCAGAATGGCATTGAATCCGCTGATAAGTATTAGCAAATATACATGTCTTCTACTAAAAGATTTTTAAAAAAATAGATTTAGCTATTAATTATTTTATTTTAAAAAACACATTTTCTAATGACAGTTTATCAAGAATAATCTGGGTCTTATCTCTACCTCTAACTAAGTAGTTCTAAAGTTATCAGAAGTGATTCCGTATTTGTGTGAGCAGAGTATCTTTCTATATGAGGTATTTCTATGATTCAGTTATGAGTTTGTGGGGACGTTCCAGTTTTCCGTTTCCTGAGTAGTGATCTTTTTTGCAGTCCTGACTGCGTAGAATTCACAGTTTTTTGGGTGAAACTAAAGTTGACCAGGTGAAATGATAGTCACTGGCGAAGGATGCCCTTTAGCACACTTTACGGACATATGCAAAAAAGTGCTTTAGGAGCCTTGATAACATCAACAACTATCATTCGCTGCAAGACTTCGTTTTTCTTTTTGTGTGGAGTCTGATCTGATCAGAAGACTAGCCCTTGTTGGGTATATACACTTTGTAGACTTGTACAAAGGTTTTAGGCATTTCTAGGGACTTTTTACCAGACTTGCGGTTTGGCCACCTCTAGCTCTGATTCTCAGTCTGTTCTACATTTACACATACTCTGCAGATTATTGAAAATGATTTATGTGTGATAAAAACATTAGTCTTTTTAAAACAATTCTTTTAGGCCAGCCCTACAGCACTGAGTGATAGCGTATCGTTCCTTTACAGTTACAATAAATAAATATTATTATTTATAAAATGCAGAGCCTCCAACATAAGGTCTATTTATTCTTCGTCATCATAGGTACTAGCCCTGCCATAGTTGTAATTAAAGAAGAAGGGTTGGATTCCATTGGCCATCAGGAATCTGAGAGATCCAAGTCTCCAAGACGTCTGAACGAATGTAAGTATGGGGTATTTTAAACTTTGTGTAAGGGGCAGTTATGTAGAGAAGTGGTCCTTCTGTGCTGTGACTGACTGGATGTCTTTCCAACAGGCGAGGTTACCGCAGCACAATATGAAAGCTATCCCACTACATATGTGGAAGGACACAAGCAGTGCACTACAGTTGACTGCCAGCTGCAGTTCAGGAAACCGACTCTCCCTTCAACGTGTCCAAGAGATGAAGCAGGAGAGATGCACAACACAGATTCTGAACAGACTGGCCAACACCATGCTGGTAAGACACTATTTGAAAATACATGCTCTAAGAAATGGCTCGTTGCCAGCACAGCCCTACAATCACATATGGGCACATTTACAGAGACTAGAGTCTCGATTTGCAATGAGTGTGGGAAAACCTTCAGGTAGACCTCTGACCTCTTAGCTTATATCCCACCACAGCATTCACTCAGGAGACCACCTAAACAAATGTACAAACTGTGGGAAGAGCTTCACAAAAATATTGTGTCTTATTGTTCACCTGAGAACCTGGCTGCAAAGACGCCATTTAAGAGCAGAGATGCACAATTCAGACATATCCGCTCTTGCCAAGCACCAGAAATATTTTTCTGCCCTGTATCCCAGTGCCACGGGTGATAACGCTCAACCCTCTTGGAGTGTCAAATAACCCACACTGGAGAGCAACCTAATAAATGTACAGTGCAATCCTCCCTCTACTTACCACCATCTACGTACTGTAGTGAGGAAAAGGAAGCCAACCTTGTAAAACTGTGGAGGTACATCACTGGCATTGCCTTGGATGTTCCTGAGTAGGAAAGGAGTGATTGCATTAACAGTAGAAGGAGTTGCAAGTAGAGCACTATTAGGGAGAATTAAAGCTGAAGCATGTTTTAAGACAAACAATTGCTGGTTTTAGTTGTCTCTTATTATTGCAATATTGTTATGTATTGTCATGGTATATCATGGTATTGATGTTTCTCATGTGTGTACCCTTCGAACCGATGCATAGCTGTTTCCTGGAACTTCCTGACTTTAAAGACTGTCTTCCTCTTTGCAGTTCCATCAGCTAGTCACATAAGTGAACTACTGGACCATACCAAGGACCAACGAGTGGACAATCAGTTTTTTGTGTAGTTTTCTGGGGTGAAAAAAGGGAGGGTTGTGTAGAAAAGGACCCAGTTGAGGCGGAGAGTGCTCTGTATTAAGATCTGCTATGTATTTGTCAAGGTGAGTCCCCAGTAGGTCTGAGAACCCATTCCCACAGGGCTACGATTGCTGCCACTGCATTTGCACACAAGAGCCTTTCCTTGACATTTTCCAGGCTGCGACGGGCACATCAGTGCATACATTTACAAAGCATTACAGCTTTGCCAGGCGGGTCTGGCGGGAAGGACATTTCACCCACCCGGACCTGCAAGACCTTTGGTTAGAGTCTAGTCCGCAGACTCTGCCCCTGGGGAGGTATTGTTTTGGTATCTGCAGTGGTTAGAATTATCCTTCAGTAGAACACATTACATTACAACTCCAGTCGGTGCAACAGTAGGGAAAGCGTTGAACTCAGGAGGGGTAGAATTCAATATTCCAACTCCAGTCGGTGCAACAGCAGAGAAAGTGTTGCATTGCGGAGGGGTAAAATTTACTATTCCCACTCCAGTTTGTGCAGCAGTAGAGAGAGAGTAGTTCACTTCAAACAAAATATTTTAACTACTACATAAATTTAAAAAGCATAACACAACACATAACATAAATAACTCAATTGTTAAACCATACATAACCTTTTTACGTTTATTATTACTTAAATAACTTGCTACCCTATACCTCTACAAAGTAAACAACACACACCTAAAATATATCTTAAAAATATAGTAATTGCAAATTTGACATAATTATCAATTAAACAATAGTAATTAATTAATAAAATAATTATATTTAATTAACTTCCCACCCTTCAGCCTTACAAACCCAAAAGTTTGCATCTAATATATATTTAAAAATCCTAATAATTATCAAAGAAAAAATCAATAACAATTAACTAATAATAAAATAATTATCTTTAATTACCTTCCCAACCTTTCGTCCTACAAACACAATAACCTGCACCCCATATGTAACTTAAAAAATGACTTCATTACACAATTTACATAATGATCAATTACATATTTTTTTAATAATTAACATGAATAATTAATTATTGTAATTAATTTCTTTCACACCCTTTACCCCAACAAAAACCACAACCCACACCAAAAGCGTTAATAAAAAATTATTGTAGTTACACAATTTACATAATTAATTATCAATGACATCAGTAATATTAATTACAAATTAATTATTAAATCATTATTATTCAATTATGTCCTAATCTATACGCCCTACAAACCCCACACCTACAACTTAACATAATTTAAAAAATGAATTACACAATTAACATAATTATCAATTAAATAATTAATAATAATTCATTATTAATTATAAATAATTTACTTCCCACCCTGTACCCCTATAAACTTCACAACCTTCTACGGCACTAAAAATACAAATAAGCTATTAAATTATATTGAAAAACAACTAAGAATTTACAAACTAGATAAAAAACATTAATGATAACAATACAAACAATTATAACATATGCAATTAAATTCTATACCAAAATACATACAAATAATAAAAAAACGATATTAACAATATTTTTGTAAATAATATTAACAACATAGGTATTTTCAACATCGATATTAACAACATATATATTTTTAACATCATTACTTACCTTAAAATCGATACTCTTGTCGACAATATTTTTGCACACGATATTTGTGCATCATGATATTTAAAACTCGATATTTCTGTCTGAATACCACAATAGGCACCATAGGGGAAGTTTGGCAAATTAGTTTGCAATTCTTTGTCCAGTGGTGTGTTGAGGGGAAAGAGTTGCAGCAGGCCAAGAATAATAATCTTCTCTGTGTAAGCATGGAATTAGAGATAATGTAGATAGTGGAGTCTTCATGTGGACTAAACATTTCTGCTCAGTTCAGCAATTAGTGATGAACCTCAATAAGAACAGGAAACATATAGTGACCAAGTGTCATTTGTAGCTCACCTATTTATAATGTCCTTAGAATAATGTGGCATTGCCCTGCAAGGTTCATGCAGTGTGAAGTATAGTGCATACTGAAACACAGACTTTGGTTGGTGCTGGAAATGTTATCTACTTATGTAAATTACATACTTTTATTACTTCATTTTGGCACATTAGAATAAGAGATTAAACAAATAAAATCAATAAGCGCCACCTGGATGCTGGAAATCATGTTATAATTTTCATGTGATAATGAATACATTAATATGATCTCTACATTCCACCATTAGGGTTTCACAATGCACTTTAAACATTGACGACCAAACAGTAAAGACAATACAAAACAATCTGTCAGTCCAATCAATCAATCTATCAATCAGGGAATTGTCAAACCCACTACTGACCCGTGAGGGTCTCGAGGCGCTGGGGGGGGTGAAGAGTAAGCAGCTCCGGTCAGTCGAAGAGCCAGGTCTTGAGGGTCTTCCTGAAGATATGCAGAGAGGGGATGCGTCTGATGTCTATCGGGAGCTTGTTCTAGGTCTTGGCCGCGATGTATGAGAAGGCTCTTCCATCCGTTCTGGCTCTGCGGATGCGCGGGATTTCGGCGAGGGCGGCGGATCGGAGGTTTCTCTTGGGTACGTGGAAGGAGATTCTCTCGTTGAGGTATTAGGGTCCGGTGTTGTGGAGGCATTTGTAGGCGCGGGTGAGTGTCTTGAAGGTTACTCTCTTCTCGATGGAGAACCAGTGGAGGTCTCGCAGGTGTCGGGTGATGTGTTCTTGTCGAGGGATGCAGAGGACGAGTCTGGCTGTGGTGTTCTGTATGGTCTGGAGTTTGCGGAGCAGAGACTTGTTGATTCCGGCACAGAGGGTGTTTCCGTAGTCCAGTCTGCTGGTTATGAGTGCGTGGGTGACAGTCTTTCTTGATTCGGGGGGGATCCAATTGAAGGTCAAGATCACCATCAATCAAGTGTTGGCCCTTTTTTTGACTCCATGTACTATTTACATCATGATCTGTAATTTAAATGTAAATATTAGATAAACCAAAATAGTAGCTTAAAAACTCACTTTGCATTGGGGAAACAATCCCAGTACCCAAGCTATATGTTGACATGTCGGTCCTGACATGAATTGTCAGGAAATTCCTTAAACTTACAGGTGATCTCTCGTGTGTGTTATTCAAATATATTAGCACACAGTAATAATAGAGCACCTTATTAATCAGCCTGTTATATGTCACCAAAAATATTCAGTAGTAAATGATGAGTCTTGTTGGGGAATAAATAAACCCCTACACATCCTAGTTCTTCGTTTCTAACGTAAAAGTAGTTTCAAATCATATAAGTTGCCTGTATGAAGTTAAGGAGCAAAAAGGAGAGAAAACAAAATGTTTTTTAATATCAATTTGTATATGAAGATCACTTGACCACATACCGTTGTAGGCCAGTTGACCAAGAAAAGCAGTGTTATTGTAATTCAGTATCGGTCTATTGAGCAACCTACAGAACAGTAGGGTATTGCATTTCATACCTCATTCCCAAACACAAACCTTGTAACTGAAGAGAAACTTGTCGATGGTGAACAAGTACCCAGTAATCTTCTATAGTCTGTGGCATGTCAGATTCAAACATTTTAAATGAAGAGATACTCGTCTGCGGTAAACAATACCTGGTAGAATGGTAGAGTACCCAGTAATCTTCAACCGTGTAGGGCATATCAGTTTCAAACCTTTTAAATGAAGAGATACTGATCTGCGGTGACCAATACCTGGTCGAAATGTCACAGGGGGAGAAGGAGAGAGGCTCATAGGTCACTCACTTACCTCTGAAAGTTATGTCAACACCAAAAGCCGCATTGACCGCTTTCAAGATGGAAAGGGGTACATTGTGCCCTACCCTTGAATGTTGTCTGGTTACCCTAGTAAGTTACTCCCATTTAGGGCAATTAAGATGTTGAATGAGGTGGTCTCACCCATGTAATGTGACATGCTTCATCATCCGTCACCTCATCCTATGCTGGTAAGGTAGGACTACCAGGGCAGACTCAGCCTCAACAGATTGTTCAGGGAGTTGTTATAATATTATTCTTCTGGATAACATTCCAGGGATCCAGTTAAAAACTATTAAAAATACCTGAAGCTAAATCACAAAGTAATGCTTTATTATGTGGTACGTTAGGCATAGATAAAAATGACTGAAACGTCTATAAATCACCTTACCCAATTAGGGCTTCCAACGCTTTCTGGTCTGAACAAGGGGTGGCGACTCCTGTAGACACAGACGGTAGAAGGTATTTATATAGTACAAATAAAGTGTTGTAATGTTAAGTGATAGTTCATAGAGCTTGAAGGGATAACATGGGAGCTTCAAACTTCCACACTTAGGAACGGTAGAGGAGCACTTACGCTCGTAATGCTGCTAGAGGAGGACAGAGATTGGGTCAAAAAGGGAAATTGCCCTATATCACACTCGTGCAAGGACGTATTTTGTCAAGGAAAATCGCCAGCAAACGTCCTGTCTCCCCTGTTTTCAGCCTAACTGAGGGACTAGACTATATGGCAGGAGAGCATTTTTATGTGTGTGGCAACTGTGTCCCCTGATTGCTTGCGGTGACGTGATCAAGCGCGTCCCATGTAACCACCAGAACTTTTTGTGATATTATATGAACGTCATGCCAATATAGCAACAACATATGACTAGTGCCAACCCACGCCCTAGAGTGGCAGCGGTGTGCTCCATGTTCTTAATAGCATACTCCTGATGATGGAATAGTAATTCCATCCGTATGCACAAGCACAAACCACATGCCTCATGGGAATTGAAGTTTCTGATGTGACAAGACCACAAGCCCAAGCTGAATTACTGGAAAAGGCTCAATACCATTGGTTTTTGCCTACTAAGGCAATGTTAGTCTTAATATCAAATATATTATCACATTGGGGAGTGGTGAACGAATACTTCCTTAATTGTATGTATGCACAAACAGAGTGCATCATGGAAGATGAAGTCCCAGTGATAATGGGACCGCGTGCCCAGGTTAAGTCACTGGGTTAAGTATGATAGGCAGTAATGTGGCCCTATAGAGGCAATAATAGCCTCTTGAGTAATGTATATTAAGGCCCCAGCACCCTTGTTTTGGAAGAGAGGAAAGAAGTTAACTCAAACATGTATATGTCAACATGAATCCCAATCATCATGAGTCGTATGCCTTACCGAAGGGCCTGTGTATTTAGTTGTTGCACATACATAAAGAGGCAAAATAGCCTCATATTTGTTTAATAAGATCTTTTTATTATTAAGTTAAAATGAAAGGGACATATGGGATGTTTCAATAGCATATGTTTGTATTTTCTTCTAACACGTCCCTTGCTTCTATTATTTATGCAAGAGCTACTCATATTTCTGGCGTCCACCAGGGAATGTCCTCATGCAGTTGTAGGGTGACTGTACCCAGTCATCTTCTGCAGTCTCCGGCATTTCGGATTCAAACCTTTTAAATGAAGAGATACTCATCTACGTTGAACAATACCTGGTGGAAGCGTAAAGTACCCAGGAATCTTCTACAGTCTAGGACATGTCATACTGAAACCTTTTAAATGAAGAGATACTTATCTATGGTGAACAATACCCGGTAGAAACGTAAAGAACCCAGGAATCTTCTACAGTCTAGGACATGTCCGACTCAAACCTTTTAAATGAAGAGCTACTCATCCACGTTGAACAATACCTGGAAGAAACGTAAAGTACCCAGGAATCTTCTACAGCCTATGGCATGTTAGACTTGTAACTTTTAAATCTCATCTACAGTAACAATGTAATGTTATGTTAGCTTATGCTATAGTATGTATATCTGTAAAGCGCACTATCACCCACGAGGATATCCTTGGGCTATAATATCTGATAGAAACGTAAAGTACCCAGTAATCTTCTACAGTCTAGGGCATGTCCGACCCCAACTGGTCACATAGTTGTTTGAAGTATCAGATATAGCAGAGATAAACTAATGTTTCTCAAGTACCCCATCAGTCGATTTATAGAAAAAATGTATGGGGTTATACGAGAGAGAGCTTCCTTGTGCCATGTTGCGACAGATACAGATAAAAACATATACTGGATAGCAATACTTTCACAATATGATATTGATCTACAATGGTACCCAAAAAGAGGTAAACCCATACCATAACCATCTTAGTACCTTATGCTGAGTTATTTGTATGACTTTTGAGAACCAGTATTAGGCCGATTTTTAAGTCCTCCAAATTGAACAGATCTGGGATTGAAGTGACTGCCGAAGATCACACAATGCAGGAAAGTTGGAATTATAATCACTGCCTCCTGGTTCAAAGGCTGCTAACGTAATCACTACACCATATCTCTTCCTGTTTCCAAATATAACCTAACCACACTTACTCCATACCAATGGTTACACCAAGTCAGAACAGCAGATGCTTACTTCCTCTGCAAGGTCATGCGCAGAGGAGGCAGGACAAAATGGGCTTGGTCCTATCATCCTGCTCAACGTTTTGACATGGTGTACGTTCCCTGGCACCCTGACGACCTTTGAACAGCTGAGAGCAGCAGGAGCGGGTGCTGGTTAGCTCCCAGTGTAATTAATACATCAACTGACAAGGCAACCATACACTGTTTGTATGGATTTTTATGGGTCACACATAGCTACAGAACACTAGATTCCTGGATTGATATACCACAATTCCTTGATGCTGTGCTTTCAGGACATGTAACCAATCTTTTTATCACATGCTTTGCCATTAAATTTGCCACCCTTACGATAAGGCTTGCACTATTCCTGTCTGCCCCCACTTTGGTGAAGTGAATTGTTTGTACTTCCGAAAGTTGATGTGCTCGGCACGAAAGATAGATTCGGATGCTCATCACTTAGGTGATGTGATGTTTTTCTTAAGATGAATCCTCTATTAAGGCTCACCAGAGCTCTACAGAGGTTTTGTGGGCACCTCTGACAATCCCAATGTGGACTGCGCCAGCTCCCACAATACCATCTCCACAGACTGCAGAAAGTGTAAGATGCTGCCGCAAGAGTAGTTGCTGCTTCTAGAGATGCAGTGACTCTCAAAACAATTGATGCCCTATTGGAGCCGAAATAAAGTCCAAAACTCACTGTTTATCTTACAAAAGCCTATCCGAAACTGCCCTCAGTACTTCTTTGATAAGGTTACTTCCTATCCCCACAACAAAGTCAGCTGATAAAACACAAGCAGTAAAGACATGTTTCACCAAGTGCAGATCTCAGTAACAGCCTACTTTCTAAATCAGCGTGAACCCAGATCTAGTATTCGTGAAAGACATTCTCCTCCATCTTGAGGGATGACTAACAGACAACCTGTAACATCACTATTTAAATGCCTGTCACCCCTAAACAGTCTACCAAATTGAAGAAAGGATCTTAAGTCTGCATCCCTACTGCTCCCAAGCTGCTCAATATGACTATGATGCCATTCGGTGCTCCACATAATGACTGGCACTACTTGGCTCCCAAACACACAATGTCCCGTGAAGAGTCTCCAGCTACCTACACATTTATTGCTGCAACCTAGAGATTTATAACTATAAACTATTCCAGCCCCGCTGTGAGGTGATTGTGTTTGTAGAGCATGTGCACCATTGATAATAAAATGTCTCTTTTTGTGTCTAGGTTTTACAGCAAACCATCCATGCAGATCTTCATGTAAACAAGAGGAAGAGGTCTATGGTTTGAAAGAGCCACAGCCTCAGGGGACAGAATATACCACCCACCCAAGACAAAGTGAGTATAATGGGTTTCATTCAGCTTGATAATCTGTGGATATGTTTAGTGATTTGCTTGTGATGTAGTCTGACTACATTTTCTCCCAACAGTGGATGTCCCCAACGACCAAAACAAGAAGCAGTCTGCTCTGTGTATGGAAGAAACTATGCAGCAGAAGAATCTTTCTGAAAGGCGCAACAAGCAATTTGTCAAGAATTTTAACTACATGGTGGACTGTGATATCCTTGCTAGAAGCCAAACAACCACAGAAATTAAATATACAGTCCATGATGGAGAAATATCTAAGGCATCCCGTGATGCACCAAAGCAATTTGTGCTTCGAACAAGCATGTATAAATGCCCATCCTGTGAACGATACTTCAGTGACAGAGCAACTTTACTTCTGCACATGAGGATTCACACAGGGGAGACCTTTTACACATGTCCTGCCTGCAGTAGATGTTTCAGTGACAGACAGCTTCTGCTCCTGCATCTCAAAGCTCACAGCAGAGAGAGGCTGTACATGTGCACAGAATGTGGGAAAAGCTTCAAGCACGGTTCTAACCTCAGGTTTCATCAAAGGATCCACACTGGAGACAGACTGTACAAATGTCCAAATTGTGCTAAAAACTTTACAAAATTGTACTACTTGAAAGTTCACCTTAGAACACACACCGGAGAAAGACCGTATGTATGTACTGATTGTGATAAGAGGTTCAGGGACAGCTCTGCTCTCACGAAACATCAGAGAATACACACGGGAGAGAAGCCTTTTAAATGTAATGGATGTGAGAAAAGCTTCAGGGATAGCTCAACCCTCAACGTGCACCAGCGGATTCACACTGGGGAACGGCCTTATAAATGTACTGAGTGTGGGAAAGGCTTTGGACGCAAGACCGCTTTGACCAAACACATGAGTACACACTTCGAAAGGACAATAAACCAGTCATCTTACAAACATATTGCTCTCATACCACATAATTAGTGACGTGGAATGGGTAAAAATGTTCACAGTGCTTTTCAGTTAGACTGTTGGAAAATCACGGTTGTAAGAGAAATTGTCACATGATTCTTGTTTTTGTCCCACGAGGTTCCCATAATTTTATCTCCCAAATCACAAACGTTTTAAATATTCAACCCAATTCGTACTGTTCGAAGAGCTTGTTAGCCTGGGAAAAACATTCCGTTATAGTTAAAAACCTCCTGATTTTTGGGTAATTTCAATTTTCTCGTATCTCTCAAATCTGTGGGAAATTTGTGATGGTTGTTAAGGGTTCATATGTAATTTATTTATATTATTTATATTTATAAGGTGTAGTGTGGTATAGAAGGTGCCTGCACAGTAGTGCAACATCTTTTTTCTTTCTAAAGCCCTGAAAGTGATGACAAGGCAGTGCCACTATTTTTGTTATTTTGGACACCCTCCAGGAAAGGAAAGATCTAAACAGAAGATTTTTTGTTTGCTATTGTTAAGACCTTATTGTAAAGTGGAGGCGAGGTAAAGGTTAGCGTTTCTTGCTTACCTCTGTTGACACATTACTAAGAATTACATTGCTGCTGATATCTGTGAGCCCTGAAATTCACAAACCCAGATAAACATATTAGATGCAGCACGCAGTAGCTCTTCTATCTTTATAGCAGCGTATGTAGCTTTTACCTATGATTGATTTAATGATAGTGATCGTGCTATGGTTAAAGTATGAGTAGGAACTTGAGCACAAGGCTGCTTTTAACTTCGGATATCTACTACATCAAAAATATGAGAACTAGCGCTTGCTATGACTATAACATAAAGAGTGGTAGCCTTTCTTCTTAACCAGAAAAAAAGACTGCCATCCGCTATTTATGTCCTGTAGGCATCCCTTGTGGTATTCTTTTCATTACCTATTCTGAGGAAAGCCAGGCTGGGAAGTTAAAAGCACATTAAAAAAATGAAACAAAACCTTGCAGTTTCCGCCCACAACCACAGTGTTTAATTTTTTTATAATACAACACTTCCCTGCAGTCCCCTTCAAGACTTGATATTTTTTTAATGGTGCTTTAAACTGAGGAATGTTGCCTTCTGCTGCCTTCCTTCCTCTGACTTTACATTTTTTTCAAAAGCATGCATATTGTAGGGATTAGAGAGTCAAAACTAGTAATATTTCTCTGGGTCAGTGTTGGTTAGAAAGTCTGGCCTTACCAATGAGGTTCTTCCACGCACAATTTGAGCATTGACTGAGCTGACATCTGGCCCTTCTTAAGTGATCTTCCCCTAAATGAGATAAAATTCATTAAAGATGCTGAAAAATGTGGGTTCTGATGAGTTTGTAAACTATGAATAATCTGGAAAGATTAAACAAGCATTTGTAATGCAATAGGTCTCGCATTTACGTGAGTTTGAGCTATTGACATTGCAAATAACAATGCCTTTTATTTTTGTTTTTAAAACATAAATAAAAGGCATTGTCATTTACAATGCCAATAGCTTAAACTCGCATAAATGCGAGACCTAGTGCCTTCTGTTCAACAAAGCGAACCTGTAAAGTTTGTATACCGATGTGACCTGTTGTGCATGGCACCTGTACTGACTGCACTCTTGTACACCATTGAGCACTTGAACTGGCTGCATAGTGTACTGGCACCACTATGCACGCACACAGGTTGTAGAGGAGTGTCCACTAGCCTAGAGTGACGTGCCTCTGTACTCTCTGTGTAGTATTGTGTACCTGTGCAGGTTGTTGGTGACATGCGTGTCTTAACGTATACGGCAGAAGGCTTGCATGTTCTGTGGTGTGGCTGCCGAGTTCTGTTCAGAGCGTAGAGTAGGTTATGTTGGGACGGACTCCTAATACATCTAAGGTTGAGCGCAGTCTTGCACTGCTTCTCCCCTGTGATGTGGCACATTACCGGATGGAAGCTATCTGCTGTAACGCAGCGCTCCACCAGAGCCATGTATAAAACACGAGCTTTGATTGCACTGCGCGCACTATTCATAGAGCTCTGTTGAAAGCGCAGGCGCTTCACCGCCAATCTCAGGACTCATGCGTTATACAACCGGGGAGTAACAAGTGTGTGCCCTTTTCCATGTAGATTGCGTATAAAGCGGCAATGGTGGCGGCTGCACGTCTTCCAGCAGGAGAAAGCTCAGGAGGGATTGGTCTAGAGAAGAACCTGCAGCGCACTTAACAGCAGCGCACTTGGCTCATTCATTCTTTGTTCTAAGCACGACACAGAGGAGTACACACAAAAGTGTCCAATGCTTCTCCTTAAAAAGGGACAGCGCAGCGCCCTGTCATCTTTAGTTGGTAGCACTATTTATATATGTAACGAGTGTCTATTCTTACAACTGTGTCCTACCTACCCTATAATGTAAAGCACTCTGATACCCTTTAGGGTCATGTTTGCGCTATACAAACTTAATAAATAAATTTATATGAAAAATAAATAACCATATCACTACATTTTAAGAATTCCTTGGAATGAAAACCATTGCGTGCGCTATAGTATTTATCAGCGCCTGTAAAGCTGTAACGTAACTTAAGGGTACGGTACGTTCACTGTGGCAGGTCTGTACAGAGGTAGGTTCTGTTCGCAGTACGCGCATTCCGAAGAGCAAGTTCTGTGGCTTGTTGCACCTCTTGAACTGTGCAGCGCTGTGACGGCCCTAGCCGGAAATAGCGCCATATTTGGAATACATAAATAAAGTGCATGAGGGAGAGTTCGGATTGAGGTTTCTCTGTGAGGACGGCAGCTGAGAGTCAGTCACTGCCCGGGAGAATTCTGGCTGAGTAGGGTGTTGATTTATTCCCCAAACACAAGAGCACTCACGCCGCTACCTTTAACTCGCTTCCCGGAAACCTAGTGCGAGAATGAGATCCTAAAAGGAACGTTCACAACACAGGGTCGATTATACATAGCCAGGGGCCAAATGTTACCCTTGACTTGCAGCTCCTGGCTTGCCCCTTCGGTACCTCTTAAGCCGAAGAAGGAAGCAGCAGAATCGCTGAACGTAAACAGGTCTGTTAGCGACCCCTTTAGTTTCAGTAGTTCCCACATTTACTGCCCTTCCCCTGACCCCGCAGCAGCAAACAGCATGCAGCTGACGGGCTAAGAATGGGACAAGCCGCCCGCTCTTAAATGTATGTCACTGAGAAAAAATGATGTGTGGTATCACTTTGATGTCCACGTCAGTCCGACATAAAAAAGAAAAATTTTTGAAGGTTGTGGTATTATCACACTCCGGGTTAAACATCAGAATTTCTGGTTTGTTTCAAACTGAAACCTAAAACAGTTTTCCTTCAGCCTTCAATAGAACGTTCCCTAAAGTGCCTTCGAAGCGCGGTACGAATGGTATGCATCCGCCGGCACAAAGCAGCACAGAGCGAGCCTCTGAGTTGCTGCTGGTCTGCCGTGTAACCAGAAACTGCACCTGGGTGAGAGCATCACTGGCGTTACTATAACACCGGCTACCCAGCGTGCTTTTAGAACACGTACACAGCATGCGCTATAAAGATTTCGAAAGCACGTAAAAATTTAAAGTTCACTTGAATTCTAATGGCATTTTTACATTCTGTGAGCGTGGCAGCTTAATATAAATGTTCTGTATATATAGTATAATACTAAGTACTTGTTATAAATCTATAAAAATCCTATTATAAATACATTATCTTATCCAACATGTACAAATACATTTGTAAAACGTTTACATTGAAAAACAATTATATGTACTGGATACACAGTATCGGCATGTATTTTAATATTTCTATAAATTGGTAACAACTATTTCTTAAACGTGTCATTTAAAGCAGATGTTAATTACGTGTATGCAGTAAAAACGAGGAGCAGGGCAGGCACAGACAGCAGTGCCCCCTGCTCTGAGGCCTGGCTCTGCTGTGAGGCAGCTGGAGCCCCGTGACTGATTGGGAGGGGGGAGGGAGAGCAGAGAAAGTGGAGCCAGGAAATACACAATAAAAACGAAACCAGCACAGTGCTGGTGAAATGCTAGCAGAGCTGATAGATAATTCTGATAGATAATGTCGACAATTATTAACAAGCAACCAAGTGGGAGGCAGGGGAGGCAGCAGTAAAACAACTGTGGTGTTAAGAGGGGTGGGAGGAAGAATGCTATATTTAAATGTAAGAAGCTAGGGCACGGAAGCTGAACACAGACAAACACTAACAGAGCAGGAAACCAAGAAAGAAAAGAGTCCCCCAGAGAACAGATAAAGAACCATAGTGGAATGAGACAGTACTTAGTCCCTGCTGCATGGGAGGAACGGAAAAGAGAAAGGAGGGACAAAGAGTCAGGACTGACCACTGGCAAGCAAGGATTTTTGAAGGACACTGACACAAACAAATCAAAAGCTGGGGATGGCTTTAACCCAACATAAGAAATTACAATAGGTCTCGAATGCTCGACCTAAAAAGAGACTTTTGCTGATTGTGTAAATATGCAAGAATGGACATTTTGGGCTTTAGCAAAAAAATTAGTGGCAAAAGTGGCATAGAGAAGGTCAGAAGAAAACTATTTGATCAACCATTAAAACAGAATTAACATATTTTAAAACATGTACCTTAAAACTGATATTTTTGCATATGGAACTTTTTGCTTCATCATAGGATATGGAAAGTGGGTGATCTGCATGGAATGCAGAGCCAACATATAGAAGCATTTGGTTGTGATACCTTTTTGAAATGCAGATGGGTCACTTACAACATGCAACTTGTGAGTCGGCTTTAGGGAAACATCCCTTGTAAATGCAAATATGACCTTTACCCCTGCACGCTATGGGGTTGGGCGTCCAACTTCCCAGCTACGCACAGCCAACTATGTCATGTAACAATATAAAAGTTGTCATTTTAAGTAAGGCAGACCTACTGACTTTGTCAAAGGGCCAGAGCACCAAAATATAAAAGTAGGTGTAGTGGCTTTATCAAAAAGTCCCCAATAACTATAATTAAATGTCTATTTCATAAATTGCAGTGTTTAATAAAAGTGATTCTCACGATATTTTCATTAAAGCATTTTTAATTAAATAAATTAATATGTCTTTAAGCTTTCTTGCTACGTTTTTCAGGCCGTAAAGCACAGTCACAATGGGTGCCTATACTCCCGCTAAAGACCATACAGGTCAAGCTCGCTGTGCTTTTCAAAAATATGGTAAGCTCTCCTGGGGTCAGGGATTAAATGGCCCAAAAGACTTGCTATGTTTTTTTTATTGTTGCTGGGGTTCTGCTGCACTCCCTGCTACCCTCCACAGCAATGCTTGATGTACGCCTGCCCCTTCTAGGTGTTGCACCAGGATAAAAAAATATAACTACAAATCCAGCGCAGGGCATTATGGAGTGCTCCTACTGGAGCAGTAAATAATACATTGGTGGTACCTGCCGCTCATTTATTATTTATATCTTTTTGTTTCTTATTTTTGGGTGTCCCGGGCCACCCAGGACAACCACACCCTAAACTAACTTTGGGGCCTCAGGAGGCGCCCCAGGGCCCAGCAACCCTAGCCGGCTCCCCAGCCAGCCCGTATAGTGGGAGTCACCTGCTAGTTTTACCGTGGGTGCCCATCCGGGGCACCCACAACAAAACAACCCGTTGGGGCTCTTGGGGGGGTTTCCCAAGGCCCCCTGCCAGCACCCTTCCTGGGTGCCAGTGAAAGCCGACTCCAATACTTTGCACCCGTCTGGGCTCGGCACCTTATTTCTCTGCTTCTGCCCGTGCGGGAGCAAAGTTGTGGTCCCTGTCTGGGAGAGTAGGAGCAGGGAATGCCTGCACTCTACCGCATAGGAAACAACAGTGTCCCGGCCAACGTTTATGGCCCTGCGTGATTTGGTAAATCTGGAGTGACACAAGACAGCACAAGTTATTGCCTTCCGTTACTCTGCCCTAGAGAGGCGTTACATGAGTGGAGCGTGGGTGTTCCCAGGCATCCACCCATGTATTGTGGTGCATTCACAGATTTACCAAGACAAGTAAACCTGGGAATGCGGAGAAATTGTATGCCTTCCCGATAGAGGCTGAATGAGGAGAAATATCTTTATTTCTCTCAGTTGTTTCTTCCAGGTATGCTGCATTCTGCAGTTAATTCAGAAAGAAGAAAACGCCTCTAAGGATTGTTTTTGTCGAGGAAGGTATCCCTTCCTGCACAAAAACAATCTTGTGTGCAATGCAGGCACCCTTGCACCATGACTCAAGGTTGACTGCGTTGGTACTAGGCAGCACGTAGTACGCCAGCGCAGTTAGCAGGAATAGGCCATGCATTAGTAAATATGACACATTCCTCCCCTCTCCATTTGACGCAGTGCAACAAGTTGTCTTGCTGTGTTGCGCTGCCTCAGATATTGTTAAAACTGGTCCCCAGTCTTTCTGGTTTACTCCAAGTTCCTTGGGTCAGTCTGTAGGCAGAGGTTGCTGTCAGTGAAATAGAATTAAAATTCAGCATTACATGCATTTGTAGTCCTCACATTCACAATTTCTATTCTCACAATCATTAATCTAATTATTGTTTTACATCTAAGCTAAACAGCCCCTTGTCCACATTTCAAAATCGCTATGTAAATTCATTTCTCCAGCTATTTCCAATTTATTACAGGCGTGAGCTGTGGTTTTTCTCATTACAAGGATCAATCTATATGAAAATACCACCATTTGTGACTTTTTCTGATAAAATGCCACAAGTTTCATACTCCCTGAGCGAAAAAGTGATTTTTTTTGTTTGAGACGTTATTTCTCGCTGCGGATATTATTTCAAGATATGAAAGCTTTTCTCATCAACGGGGAAGTGTTATCTCACCCTTTGGAGCTCACATACCTATAGCTGCCAAGGTTTCACACTGCTCATGTGTGACATGATTTCCATGTTCTCAGTGTAATCCTCAGATATTTCAAGGCCTTATGTGTGACACGTTTAGTGACACAAGTGCAGCAGAGCAGCCATGTCAGTGTAACTGCACACATTTCCCCAATTCACCTTTTTGTAAATTGTAATGCTGTGTGAATGGACTCAAAATAACTGCAACGCTCCTCAAGTACTTATGCCAGATCTGTCATCGTCATCCCTTGTCTAACACAATGGCTGAAAGTTTGTATCGCCAGAATATACTATGTAAAGGCAGTTACCCTAAGGTGGAAAAGTGACGTGTGGGCTCACAGTCTGAGAATACTACCAGAGTTCCGCTAAATTTGGTAAGGAAAGCTTGTTTTCTTTATAGCGCTTAGAAATGGAAGTCGTGCTGTATCAATCACTCGCCAAAAAGCAAAGAATTATTGTATTGTGAGTCGTTTTTCACATCACAAGTATTTCAGGTTATGAGCCGTGCATATTAAAGCTCATGCTGTTCATCAATATGTGTGGCTCATGATTACATTAATATAAAATTTTATTTTATTTTTTATTTATTGAGTTTTATATAGCACTTGACCCAAGGGCATCAGAGCGCTTCACAGTGATTAGCCCACGCAGCTTATGTTTAAGGTACATTTAGAGCGATACAAAAGGGGATGATGGACGGAACGTTTGAGCCAATCAAACACTCACCCCCAGTCAACTGATCTGGGTTTAATCCATCATCATTCTTTAGCTCACTCCACCACCCCAGTTCAGACATGGCCATATGCAAATCAGTCTGACCCTGTGCCTCATGGGAACAGTCCAGCCCGAACTGCCAAGCCATGCCTTCCCTGGACCGGAAACAAGCATCCTAGGACCGGTTTCTGGCATTTCAGCCATCATCAGCCAGGCTTGCTTGAATCCAGTGGCAAAGTGAGCAAGGGACCCCCGCCAACTTAGGGCGACCAAAGCGATACAAAAGGGGATGATGGACGGAACGCTTGAGCCAATCAAACACTCACCCCCAGTCAACTGATCTGGGTTTAATCCATCATCATTCTTTAGCTCACTCCACCACCCCAGTTCAGACATGGCCATATGCAAATCAGTCTGACCCTGTGCCTCATGGGAACAGTCCAGCCCGAACTGCCAAGCCATGTCTTCCCTGGACCGGAAACAAGCATCCTAGGACCGGTTTCTGGCATTTCAGCCGTCATCAGCCAGGCTTGCTTGAATCCAGTGGCAAAGTGAGCAAGGGACCCACGTCTGGGCATACCCCCGCCAACTTAGGGCGACCAAAGCGATACAAAAGGGGATGATGGACGGAACGTTTGAGCCAATCAAACACTCACCCCCAGTCAACTGATCTGGGTTTAATCCATCATCATTCTTTAGCTCACTCCACCACCCCAGTTCAGACATGGCCATATGCAAATCAGTCTGACCCTGTACCTCATGGGAACAGTCCAGCCCGAACTGCCAAGCCATGTCTTCCCTGGACCGGAAACAAGCATCCTAGGACCGGTTTCTGGCATTTCAGCCGCCATCAGCCAGGCTTGCTTGAATCCAGTGGCAAAGTGAGCAAGGGACCCACGTCTGGGCATACCCGCCAACTTAGGGCGACCAAAGCGATACAAAAGGGGATGATGGACGGAACGCTTGAGCCAATCAAACACTCACCCCAGTCAACTGATCTGGGTTTAATCCATCATCATTCTTTAGCTCACTCCACCACCCCAGTTCAGACATGGCCATATGCAAATCAGTCTGACCCTGTACCTCATGGGAACAGTCCAGCCCGAACTGCCAAGCCATGTCTTCCTGGACCGGAAACAAGCATCCTAGGACCGGTTTCTGGCATTTCAGCCGTCATCAGCCAGGCTTGCTTGAATCCAGTGGCAAAGTGAGCAAGGGACCCATGTCTGGGCATACCCCCGCCAACTTAGGGCTTGACCAAAGCGATACAAAGGGGATGATGGACGGAACGTTTGAGCCAATCAAACACTCACCCCCAGTCAACTGATCTGGGTTTAATCCATCATCATTCTTTAGCTCACTCCACCACCCCAGTTCAGACATGGCCATATGCAAATCAGTCTGACCCTGTGCCTCATGGGAACAGTCCAGCCCGAACTGCCAAGCCATGTCTTCCCTGGACCGGAAACAAGCATCCTAGGACCGGTTTCTGGCATTTCAGCCGTCATCAGCCAGGCTTGCTTGAATCCAGTGGCAAAGTGAGCAAGGGACCCACGTCTGGGCATACCCCCGCCAACTTAGGGCTGACCAAAGCGATACAAAAGGGGATGATGGACGGAACGTTTGAGCCAATCAAACACTCACCCCCAGTCAACTGATCTGGGTTTAATCCATCATCATTCTTTAGCTCACTCCACCACCCCAGTTCAGACATGGCCATATGCAAATCAGTCTGACCCTGTGCCTCATGGGAACAGTCCAGCCCGAACTGCCACAGGGTCAGACTGATTTGCATATGGCCATGTCTGAACTGGGGTGGTGGAGTGAGCTAAAGAATGATGATGGATTAAACCCAGATCAGTTGACTGGGGGTGAGTGTTTGATTGGCTCAAACGTTCCGTCCATCCCCTTTTGTATCGCTTTGGTCGCCCTAAGTTGGCGGGGGTATGCCCAGACGTGGGTCCCTTGCTCACTTTGCCACTGGATTCAAGCAAGCCTGGCTGAAATGCCAGAAACCGGTCCTAGGATGCTTGTTTCCGGTCCAGGGAAGACATGGCTTGGCAGTTCAGGCTGGACTGTTCCCATGAGGCACAGGGTCAGACTGATTTGCATATGGCCATGTCTGAACTGGGGTGGTGGAGTGAGCTAGAGAATGATGATGGATTAAACCCAGATCAGTTGACTGGGGGTGAGTGTTTGATTGGCTCAAACGCTCCGTCCATCATCCCCTTTATATCGCTTTGGTCGCCCTAAGTTGGCGGGGGTATGCCCAGACGTGGGTCCCTTGCTCACTTTGCCACTGGATTAAAGCAAGCCTGGCTGATGACGGCTGAAATGCCAGAAACCGGTCCTAGGATGCTTGTTTCCGGTCCAGGGAAGACATGGCTTGGCAGTTCGGGCTGGACTGTTCCCATGAGGCACAGGGTCAGACTGATTTGCATATGGCCATGTCTGAGCTGGGGTGGTGGAGTGAGCTAAAGAATGATGATGGATTAAACCCAGATCAGTTGACTGGGGGTGAGTGTTTGATTGGCTCAAACGTTCCGTCCATCATCCCCTTTGTATCGCTTTGGTCGCCCTAAGTTTGCGGGGGTATGCCCAGACGTGGGTCCCTTGCTCACTTTGCCACTGGATTCAAGCAAGCCTGGCTGATGACGGCTGAAATGCCAGAAACCGGTCCTAGGATGCTTGTTTCCGGTCCAGGGAAGACATGGCTTGGCAGTTCGGGCTGGACTGTTCCCATGAGGCACAGGGTCAGACTGATTTGCATATGGCCATGTCTGAACTGGGGTGGTGGAGTGAGCTAAAGAATGATGATGGATTAAACCCAGATCAGTTGACTGGGGGTGAGTGTTTGATTGGCTCAAACGTTCCGTCCATCATCCCCTTTTGTATCGCTAAGGTACATTTAGAGCAAATACGGATACACAGTGAAAGAGGGTGTCGAGATAAATGAGGAAATTGCATACTGTGTGCAGCCAGGATATGATATCCAATTCTATTTAGTCATATCCCCTAATATATCACCATCCCTTCCCTCCTATTGTCAGCCCCCTGCGTGTGCTCCCTGGGTAAATTCAGAGTGGGAAGTTCAACCTCAAGATCAGTGCTGTCTTGGACGAGAAATACCCTAACAATGGTATTCTTGCCATAGTCCCCAGTGATCCCACTCATGTGAACTGTGACTTATCTCCTACCGATGTGTGGAGACCGTGACCTGTAAGTGAGGTTCATGGCCCAAAATGTATGTATGTGTGTGTGTGTAAACCTTACTAAATCATGACTAAGTAGCCGGGTCTGAAAATTAAGCGCAGTAAACACAATTTAATTCTGATGGATACTTCTACCTGCAGATTCTCACCTTAGAATATTCCACATGCCAGACTGGATCTGGAAACTTGTGACATAGCTCTCCAGCACCAGAAGGGGCACTTGCTCTGCCTCGATGTCATAAGTGGAGTCGTGGTGGCGTTCCTGGAGCCATTTTGTGCTCACCCAGGGCCCAACATCAGTTCTTTTTTTCCAATGCTTTTTAACACGGTTTGGAGCTTCTCTCCACAATTCTGAAGTGAAGAGATTTTTGCTCTTCAAAGGTTATTTGCCGCACTGCTAGGAAAATATACCCTGCAAAAGAAGTCTGTGTTCAATCCCAGCCTCAGGGGGATTTCACCTATCCACTAGCTCACATCTGGCTCTGTGACACATTTTTGTCTGTTGAAATGTAGCTATCAGCAGTGGCCCAAAGCAACATTAGGTTCCCGTGAACAAGAAGTGAAGACTTCGAAACGCGTTGGTGTTATTTTTTGCTGCCTTTGAGGAAATTAAACACGCTGAAGTAATTTGAGTCCTGGGTGTCTCTCTGTTTTCTTTGGTGTGAACAGCGTCGGAAAGGAGAAGAGTGTAGAGAATATATATGTGCATATATATAGATACAAACATACATGCATACATACATACAATGGTTTTGCAGAGCAGGGTCTTAATTTCTCTTTGTTCACTGAAATTCATTGCTATATTGTTCTATGCACATTTATTTAGAAATATGCATAATTCCCTGCAGGATCCCACATTTGACACGAGAATTTTTTTGATGGTAGGAGTTTCCGTTGGGTGTGACTGCAGTATTTTTACCAGGGTTGACCGGCAGCCAAGGAAATCTACCAGCCAGAGACATTTCTGAAAAGCAGTGGGAATCCTGGTTCTTGTAGCCTGTGTGAATTTCAGCATATTTTATTATAAATAATACCCTATAAATTCAAAGATCTGGAGAAGTATATCAGAATTGCTTCGCTTTTCAGTGTCACAGACAACACCTGCTCGGGAGCATTTGGATCAATAACAATATGCAAGTCAAATTGATGTCCACACCTCAAGATTGGTGGACCATCTTCGGCCACATAGATTTTCCCTACAATTTGTCGTGACTTGAACACAGTGGGAGATGAAAAGTACCCCAACACCTCAATTATTTCTCCCTGCTACCCCCTAGGATTAATGTCCTTGGGGAGAAGAGAAACATGCGGCTACTCTCTTTCCCACAACTTCTTAGGTACAATGGTATATAAAGAGCCCGAGTCCACCATCAGTTCCACCCATTTGTCCAAAATCTGGAACGATGCCTTAGGTCGAATCATCCTAACCTCTTCCTCAGAGCCAGGAAGCACCATCAATACCTGATCTTCGTTCTCATCTTCCCATATAGAATCATCAGTGACAGCCACATGAGATTTTGCAGGCTCTTTGCATACCCGGGCATAATGTCCTCTATGCCCACATTTCCTGCAATCCTTGTTCGAAGCAAAACACCACTTAGAGTCACTTGAATGATACGTGCTTCCACACCTGGAGCATCCTCTATATCTCGGCCCTCTCTGCGCCTTATCATTAAATTTACTAGTAGTAGCTTTAAATGGTTCATTCTTTTCCCCAAAGGCAGCAACCTCTCCTTCCACAGTTTCTTTCCTACTCATTTCCTTCATGCACCGCTCCGATACTTTCACCACCTTGGCAATGGAAATGGCATCCTTCAAAGAAGGATTCTTCTCTGCCCACAAATGCTCTTGTGTTTTTTATTACTAAAACATCGAACTATAAGCTGATCTCTGATTAACTCATCAGTCATTTGCCCAAACTTACATTTAATAGACAGTTCTTGTAAACCTGAAACTAACTCATCCAGAGACTCACCTGGCTTTTGCGGTCTAGTGTAAAATTTGTATTGTGGCATAACGATGTTTTCCTCCTTGGCAACCTTTTTTCTAAACACAATTTAGCTTCTTGGAACACATCCTCAACAGGCTGATTGTCATTGCCTAACATCTGGGGTAAATATTTGAAGATATGATGCGCTTCTTTGCCAATGGTGCCCAACAACAACGTGAATTCTAACCCATCAATAGCAATGATGTAATTATCAAATAGATCAATCCATTCTTCCCACTGCATGGATGGTTTACCCTGTTGTGCCAGAAATGGGGGTAGAATCACTATAGAGGCATTAGCCATAATGTAAGAATAGAGGGCAAAGAGAGGTTTACTTAAAATAACACAGCTGTACCACAGAGCTTTCTTCTGCAGCCACGTAATCCTAATCCAAACAGAGACTGCCTCCCATGGCTTTTCCTCTAATGAGTCATGTGATAAGAGCCACACCTCCCTCACAGCGAAGCCACAAAAAGACTCAACCGCTCCGACATGAGGACAAACACAGGTAGGCACTGAGAAGGGCTGAACAATTTAGCAGGACAATCTCGATGGAAGGCACACGGCTAATTTGCACGCTTCTTCTAAAGTTGGGCAGGTGTCACACGAACGAGAGTCTAACGCGCTCTCTGCCCACACTGAGAAGACTCTGCTAAGCTGGTAACTGCTGACTGCGCTCCCAGCATGGCTGTTACTTAGTTGCTTGCGATCCACAGGCGGCCCAGGGAATTCTCTTCCTCCAGCTAGTCACATTAATTTAAACAAGACGCGCTGGCATCTGCTGCCTCAAATCTCAGAGGGCACCAGAAATTCCGTCACGACAGTCATGCGCACTTATCTGTTTCGATTGCGCTGCCTCCCAATGCCTCCAGACTCCACGCAGACTCGAAGGGAGGGCATGAAGTCTTACTTCACAGGCCGTAGCCGCCTGGACAGTTGAGCTCTTTCCTCAGCTTCCGTCCCACGCCATTTTCTGATGTCTCAGTCACGACATATGGCTGGCGATCATCGCCAAAATGTCAAAGTGACTGCACCACACACGAAGAACTGGTTAGATGGGGTTTATTCAGAGACATCAAATGAGGCGTGATTCCTCCCTCGCCAGCCACAGAGCACCTGACTTGGTCAGAATCCTGCACGCCATACATTCGAAATGACAAGAGGTAATGACCACACAATGCGACATGAAACCCAATTCTACAGCCTCCTTACCTTTAAGCAACCTTCTAAGTGGGCGGACGGCCAGGATCTCATACCATGGTATCAGATAGGCTTCACGGACAGCAGCAGCGCCACTGATGATGTCAGGACACTTCAGTGCTAACAAGCCAGCATGCTGCATCAGGGTCATCAGTCCTCAGGCCTGCTTTATTCATTTCAGGACACCACATGCTGACAATGATGCAGATATTAAATATGGATACCTGATATATGGAAAACTTGGTGATATGACATCCTGCGGAAAGAAAACACACACTACCAGAGGCCTGACACAGGCATGTGCTCTGGCCCCAGTGGTATTTAAACTCCACATCTCTGACAGGAGCCTGTCCATATGACATGGGAGGAGAACGGATACCAAGGCTTTTGCGTGCAGGTGACACACTGTGGCCTTTGATAAACACCGGTGTAGACCTGCAGGGCACCGTTAGAGGCCTCAACAGCTACTGCAGGGAAAGTATCTCAAAGCAAACTATGAAACATCAAATGTGCTCCTGTATGGAAAAGAAAACTCGCAAAAGCAGCTCAAGCAAGCAGTTGGGAAAGGCCTCCTCTTACAAATATTTGGGGGTATAGTTCAGAGGTACAGGCAGCTCTGCTCTGCTCCCGGCCAAATCCAAAACCAGAGTAACTTGATGTTCACTCTGCTGAAACTGGCAAAGGGCCTCCGTGGTCCATAAGTTCAATCCTTCATTGATTTCATCAGGGCACAGTATATCCCTTCTGTAAACGAGGGGTGTGAGGTTTTCCCAGGAACAATGATTTCATTGCTGGACAGAACCCAAAGCCTTTGGTTTATCCGTGTTCTTGTCCTCCCCTTATACACTTCATAGGCCCAAATTCAACTGGAATCAAATCTGAATATTCAGTCAGTCTTACAGGCAATGTATATACTATGTTTCTGGCAAAGATGGAAAAATGCAAAGCTCTTTTATGTTAAGAAATTAGGGAGGGTTCAAAAAGCACCTAAAGGAATTCTCGCCCCTCTGACCATTTTAAAGTAATTTTTTTTAAAACAGCTTTGTGCTTCCTCTATTACATTTGATATTAAAACATGCTGAAATTAAAACACTTTGAGACTTTATTAAAAACTCATATTCAAGGATGTTTCAACCATGTCTAAGAGTTAGTTTATGTTATGTTATTGTGGAGGGGTGAAGGACTTCCAGGACGCAGGTAGGATACTTTTGAAGACGACTTTATTTCCAGTAAGGTACAAAGACCCACGACAGCGAGCTACCTCTCAGTCCAGCTGGCAACTGCCTAACCTAGAGATCGAACCGCGAGAGGGCTCGCAGTCAGAGTCACAAAGGACATACAGAATGCGAGGCATTTCAAATGAACACAGATAACGTGCCAGTAATGCATAGGCATTAAACAGGAAGAAATACCACATATCCCCCCCATTAAACACAAAAAAAACGCATACTCGTGCAAACTGGTAGGTGGTCTGATGATGCGTTGAGAGTGAGAGAACACATTCCTCTGGCTTGTCTCATTTTGCATAACAGAAACATCAGTACAATTATCATTACCTTGAGAAGTGGAAATGTAACCCTCATTGCTGCTGATGTTTGATGGACTGGATACTTGCTCAGAGCTTGGCTCAAGATCATAGCTCTAAGTAGAATACTCAACATCTCCTCTGTTAGCATAGACATGTCTGAAAATATCAAGTTGCTGTTTGTTTAAACAAATAATATTATCTTTGTTCCACCACCCTTTTCCTTCAAGTAGAACAGAGGGTTTGCTGACCCTTATAATGCGTACAGCAAGAGAAAACTTGGACTCCCCTTTGCAGACTTTATACGTTTTTTTAATAAGCACCCAATCATTGATGGCAAAATAGGTATCCTTGTGCTTGTTGTCGTGCAATAATTTTTGCGCTAACTGTTTTGTGACCACTCTGTTTCTGACCAGTTGGGCACTGCTCTCCAAATTTCTACTCTCAATCAGGTTCTGACCTACAGAAAACTTGCGAAACCAATCAGGCATAAGACTAGAGTTAAGTTCCCTCCCTCTGAGAGCCTTGAAAGGAGTAACCCCAGGACACGTTTTGATGCAGGTAATTGAATCTCCATACATTACTCTAGTAGTGCTCTGCATAGCTTAAATGCTACCTACATTAACTCTAACTGCTTATGCATTCTGCCCGGTACCGGGCCTCCACAAGCCCAATTGACATGTCCTGCTTGTAACACGAAAATACCGGATCTTAAGTTCCAGCAGGTTAAGGCCATGCAAATCCCAGGCAGGGATAGGAAAAGACAAGTGGACAAAAAAGATTGGAAGTGTGTCCTTCTCAATGCAAGATCACTGGTAAAACACAGTTTTGACTGCGCCTCTCTTATTGAGGAAAAGGGAATTAACATCGCTTTTATTACTGAATCATGGACGGACGAGGCCTCCAGTCCGGATTTGGTTAGTGCCACACCCCCGGATTACCTTTGCTATACATTAAATAGGCCTGATAGGAAAGGTGGTGGCTTAGCGGTTATATACCAAAAATCAATAAATGTATCTTTTTACTCGTCATCCAATGCTGAGTGCGAAGCTCTTGATTTTTGCTTTTATCTCTCACACCATCACACCTTCAGGGGTACCCTTATCTACAGGCCACCAGGCCCCAGAAACAGGTTCATAACACAAGTAGGTAGCATGTTGGAAAATGAACTAAGTGCTAGTTCTTACACGATTTTAGGAGATTTTAATTTTCATCTAGAGGCTCATTCTGACCCAGACACTATAAGCCTGCTGGACCTGATGAGTAATGTGGATTTGAATCAACTTGTTTTTGGTGACACACACTGGATGGTATATTTTCCAACAACTCGCAGCTGTCTTTCTTGGGCCTCCTTCCTCTGGTCTGGTCAGACCACAAGGCAGGGTTATTTGAGCTGACCATGCTGGATTGTCACCTGAAGAAACCAGCAAATAAACAATTTATTAGTAGAGCATGGAATAAGGTTGATGCTAGTGAATTACAGGAGCTACTAACCTCAACATCTTTTGCTATACCTACAAATCTAGATGAGGCCGCTCTCTCCTACACTAACTGGCTGGAAACAGCAGGTAATAAGCTAGCTCCCAAGAAACTAATCCGCCCTAATAGAGCACGACCATCCTCTCCGTGGTATACCCAAGAGCTAAGAGACCAAAAACTGGCCTGCAAGCAATCTGGAGGAGGGAGTTTAACGATAGGGAAAAAAACTAGTACAAACTAGGCTTAGCTCTGTATAAACAGTTGCTTCAAAAAACTAAACGAGTTTTTCGCTAAAAAAAATTAACACAGCAAAAAACTCCACGAAAGAACTGTTTAAAGCTGTAACCACCCTAGCTTACCCAGTCCCTCCGCCCATTCCGGCTAGCCAGGAACTGTGTGAGAAGATAACCTCAACTTTGTCGAAGAAGAATTTTGCTATTTTCTCGACCTTCACTGGGTCAACGATTAAGAGGCCAACACAATAGACTCTAAGTCAGGAAAAATCCCCCTGCGACAGTTCGATAAATTTGCCCAGTGACCACCATATACACCTGCAAGCTTCTCATGATGGCGAAATCGGGCTCACCATATGATCCTTGCCCACTCTCTTTACTCAAACTAGCACCCAAGCAAGTTACTATGACACTGACTTCCATCATAAATGCTATATTTGCGGAAGGCTACTTCCCCAAAATATGGAAAAGTACATCCATACTGCCACTGCTCAAAAAACCGAGTCTGGACCCTAAAGACTCTAATAATTTCAGACCCATCTCCAGACTCCCACTCCCAGCGAAAATTACAGAGAAAATTATGAACTCACAACTTAGTCTGTTCCTGGAAGAAGCTCAGGTGCTGGATCCCACCCAATATGGATTTGGGTGGGGGGGGGGGCAGCAGGAGACCGCTCTCCTTAAATCCACTGAAGAAATCAGAGCTATACTCGACCAGGGAGGAAAAGCTGCTATGATCATGTTGGACCTCTCAGCGGCCTTTGATACGGTCCATCATGGCTTATTGATGGACCGGTTGCGGGAGATTGGAGTCCAGGGCACCGCCTGGAAACTACTCAAGTCCTTTTTAACAAATAGATTACAGACAGTTTCCCTCGGCGAGTTCTCAGCCAAACCTTTTTCTCTGCCTTGTGGAGTCCCTCAGGGGTCACCCATGAGCCCAACTCTTTTTAACGTCTGTGTGTCACTACTGGCTCCCCTGATTGAATCCTTTGGCTTTAAGCTGACTTCATATGCAGATGACACCCAAATTGTGGTGTCACTACTGCCAGGAACGTTACAGGAAACGACGAATAAATTTCACGATTGCATGACAGAGGTGGGTATCTGGATGGCCCAAAATTGCCTTAAACTTTATTCCAGCAAAACGGAGGTGGTTTTGTTTGCTAATGACCCTAATTTCCGGACTCCAACATGGTGGCCAAATACACTAGGTCCTCTACCCACCACGATTAAGAAGGTAAAACATTCTTACTGGGTGTCTACATAGACAATAAATTATGTTTTAGGGATCAAGTGAATGCGGTAGTCTCATCGACATCGTATATTCTGAAATCATGTAAATAAATTGCCATTTCTTCCCAAAGACAGCCAGCAAACAGTTATCACTGCTCTAGCCATGTCCAAATTGGACTATTGCAATAGTCTCTATATCAATATCCAGGAAGGGCTTCTAAACAAGCTTCAACTTTTGCAGAATGCAGCTGCCAGATTGCTCACTGGCATACCAAAATACGCTTCAATCTCGGCTGAGATTAGAAGGCTTCATTGGTTGCCCGTTAAAAAGCGTGTCAAATTCAAAGCCCTATGCACGGTACACAAAGCCCTCCAAGGAACTGGGCCCAATCACCTAAAACTGCTATTCCACTGGTATACACCAAAAAGAGCACTACGCTCTGCAGAAGCAAAATTGGTGGTGGTACCCTTTGTAAAGAGAGCAAACTGGGGTGGCAGAAGTTTTGCGGTCGGGCCAGCCAAGGCATGGAATGCCCTCCCGTTGCACCTCAGATGCATGACAAATCTGCTGGCCTTTAGGAAGGCCCTTAAAACTTGGCTTTTTACTGGTTGATCATTTTCATTACTCGTCCCCTGTTTAGGCCTCAATTGGACTTCAGTTAGCGCCAGGACACCTCTGGGTAACAGTTGCGCTCTAGAAATATCAATAACATTAACAGTGGTAGAATGGAGAGAAATATAAGCCCAGACCTTTTCTTGCAGGAAATCTGCCACACAGATGTTAGCCGCCAAAGCAGTTTGGATGCCTTCTTTGAGAAATTGATTGACCCTTTCAACAAGTCCATTGGAAGTTGGGCTGTAAAGAGCAACTTGTAAATGTTTGATATCAAATTTCTTCAAACAGGCTTCCATCTGCCTGGAAACAAAATGCAAACCATTATCTGTGACAATGGAACATGGAGGACCCTCCACCTTAAAGATGTTTTCAACAAAACGAATCACAGAAGTGGTGTTTGCCATTTCGACAAAAGAATAATAAATCCATTTCGAGAAGTAGTGAATGGCTACTAGCAAATACCTCATTTCAGCTGGTAGCAAGGTAAAAGGCCCAGCAAAATCCAATGCAGTTTTTTCCCAAGGACTATCAGGAAAAGCAACAGGATGTAATGGTTTCTTGAGCATCTTCCAATGTTTATCGGAGACTGCACATTGAGGACAAGACTCTACCACACTGACTACCTGAGAGTCCATACCCGGCCACCAGTAAATCTGCCTCTACTTCTTGGAAGTGGCTGAAATCCCCAAGTGTCCCTCGTGAGCTGTGTTGATAATCTTGGGTCTAAGGTTAGTGGGAGGAACAAATAGACCCTTCCTAGCACAAATCCCATCCTCAAAAGATAGCTCTTTGGACACTTTATTGTAACCTCTCATTTCAGTGGAAAGATTTTTTCTGAAGGCCACCTATAATTTGTATAGTTCTCAACCTTACCCAAATTCAGATCATCTTTCTTAGCTTCATCCCACTCTTGTTGGGAAATGGAACCATGGCAAGGAAACACAGCTTCAACAAGTCCCACTACGCACTCTTTGTCAGAACAGTCAAGCAAGTCACCACTTGAATCCAAAAGCAGCCGAGACAGACAGCCTGCTCAGTCATTTTTTCCTCCTTGGATCTATTTAACCACCAAATCACACTCTTGAAGTTTGGACAACAAACGAACCAGACGAGCACATGCCAAACCCAAGCCATTGCCTGCCAATAAAAATACTAAAGGCTTGTGGTTGGTGAAAATTTCACACGAGTTTCCCCAAATGTAGGTTTAAAATTTTTGCACCGCCCACACAATAGCCAATGCCTCTCTCTCAATGGTGCTATAGTTTGTTTCAGCACTTGACAATGCCATAGAGGCAAAATCAATGGTGTTCTCTTGACCATTGACCCATTGTCCAAAAACAGCTCCTAGCCCCTTGAGGCTGGCATCAACAGTGATGAAAGATTTCCCTGTGGAGACAAAAGGTTGTAAAGCAGGGGCATTTACCACAAGAAGTTTGACTTCTTCAAAAAAAAGCATTAATTGCTTCTGACCAGATGAATTTAGTGCCTCTCTTCAATAAAGATCTCAATGGCTGAACTGTGAGCATACCCAGGTACAAATCTGGCGTAGAACTCGCATAGCCCCAAAAATGAACGCAATTCATCCTTATCAGAAGGGGCTGGAGCTTTTTGAAAAGTCTCCACATTGCAGAACTTAGGTTTGATAGTCTTGTCAGAAATAAGATGTTCCAAATACTCCACTTCTTGCACATGTTCCTCCTCAGTTTCTGTGTAGATGAGAATATCATCTTGAAACGCTTGCACATGCGGCATATCCCCAAATAAACCATCCATCAACTTCGGAAACACACTCGCCGCCGATGCGAGCCCGAAAAGTACCTCAAAAATTTGAAAGAACCAAATGGAGTCACAAAGGCAGTAAGAGATTGAGATTCCTCTGAAACTTGTACTTGGTGATATGCCGAGTGCAAGTCAATTATGGAAAAGAATTTTGAGGAACCAATGTTGGCCAACATCTCATGAATGTGTGGCAAGGGATGACAGTCAACCACTGTTGAGGGACCTCAAATCCACACACAGCCTGAGGTCCCCAGTTCTCTTCTTCGTCAAAACAATGGGAGAAACCCACTCAGAGGCATCAACTGGTGCTATAATGTTCTCCTCCTTGAGCTTATTCAATAAAATGTTAAGATCTTCCCTTATACTTAAAGGCACAGGCCTAACTTTATGAACGACCGGTATGGCATCTTTCTTAAGCTTGATGCAGTGTTCAAACCCAGAGACTGTGCCAACTACATCTTTGAAGACATTAGAATAAACTTCAAACAATTTGGTCCCTACACTAGCATTGAGGCCCATGTATAGCATGTCTATGGGTGGCTCACCCAAAACAATGGGTGGGTCCTGCCCAGGGCGTAGAATGTTTCCGAGCTTGGCAAGGTCCTTCCAACCCACAATATCTCTTCCCTTGACTGCCACGTAGACTGTCGTGGTAATGGACCTACCCAAGCACTCCACAGAAGACCAAAGAAAGCCAAGATTGATGTCAGGGGGGAATAGAATTGTTCCAGTGGGCCAAGCGTTGAAGAAATTGAGATCAGCCAAAATCATAACAGGCGCACCAGAACCAGCCATGACATTCTTCCCATCAATACATGCATCCACAGTGGGTCCTTGATAAGCTTCTCTGAACTTACAGATGCAACAGTAGGGAGATCCACTGTTAAAAGAACGTTAGAAAACTTGGATGTGTTTTCACGCAGCTAACTCTCAACATCCTCAAGATTCACACTGCTAATTCTAACTGTTGAAATTACCCACAGCAGCCGTTCCTCTACACACTCCCTGAAAATGACTCATTTGTTGCACCTCTTGCCAACAGCCGGACAAGAAGGATTGTTACCAATGTGGCTCCTAGAACCGCATCTATAACAGATTTGCTGCCCACAAGTTTGCTGACTTCTCAGAGCCTTCCTGTCGTTAGCAGATTTATCCGTAACAGCACACACAATTCCCTCATTTACAATTGAACCCACAGACGGTTGTGTTTGCACTGCATAATTCGACAATATTTTTGAAGTAACCATAGACCTTTCAATCACCGTAGCCACATCCAAAGTTTCTGTCAAGGTGGGATTACGACATGTAATTAAACGCTCTTGAATTTTTTTAGAGAAACAATGGAATACAAACTGGTCTCGTATGTAAATGTCAACATTGGGTCCAAATTCACATTTAGCTGCAAGTACTCTGAGTGGCTGTGAGAAGTTGGCCTGGTATATGCTGTCCACTAGTTATAGTGGGCACCTTGCACCAGTCCAATCGACCCTTATTGATGATAGGTTTAAAGACAACCTTTATTGAAAGCTATCCTAGTGGTAGCTATGGAGAGCAGCCTTCAGGCTAAGTCTTGAAGGAGTGTTAAGCTATTGTTTTACCAGTTAAAATCTCATGAATGACCAAATGAAAGGAGAACCACACCAGGTATATATATAAAATATATGTATTTATTACTAAACCCAACCCAATAGTCTCTTTATGAGGCTAGAGGTGAAAGTACACAAGTTACAAGTCAAATAGCACAGTAAATTAGCACAATATACGATTAGCCCCAGGGGCGTACCAAACCATATATTAAGAAAGTGGTATAAGAACCACGACTTAAGTAGACACAAGGCCTAGAGCCTGTGTGCAGTGTGTGAACACAGCCGCGAGCCTCGTTAAAGTCTATGGGAAAGTCACGGTTATCGTTTTTGAGTTTAAGGACGCTTAGAAATGGACTAGGACCAAACCCTCTTGGACTTAGACAGTTCTAGGGTCAACACCCACGGGAGCACCGAAGTACTCGAGTTACCTCACCCAGGGAAGCCGGGTGCATAGGTGTCAAATGGTGTCGGGTCGCGTCGTCGTTTTCAATGGCAGCCTGCAGAGAAGTGCTGCTGCCGGGAAGATGCGAAGTGTCCGAAGAGATCCAAGACTGGATCGGAGATGAGAAGAACCTGAAAGCAGAGGGGACAGAGTTTGGGTCACTTGCCAGTGACCAGGGGCAAGATAGTCGAATGCCCACGTCGGGTGCTTCAGGTGAAAGAGGTAAAGCTTGACTCTTCAGCCACGAGGACCAGGAGGCGTTGACGACGACCAGGAGCTGGATTCGAGCTGTCCCACGAAGGATGTCGAGTGCTGCAGCGTTGGTGTCCGGATTGAACACAACAAGCCTTGGCAACAGCAACCCATGCAGAAAGGAGAAAGATGCTTCTGTGCAGACCAGCAAGGTCTGAGGGACTCACCACTTGGTGGGGAGTGAGGGCACGTCTGGAGCAACCAGAAACACCCAAAGAAAATCAGAGTTGCCTTCACAGGGACCCACCAGTCGACGGACCAGGAATCGCGAAGGAGCCCCAAGCGGAAATGCAGGAAGTGGGCCCACGGAACACTCGTGGAGTGTAGGCTCACAATCTTCGGTGCAAATGGTGCTCGGGGCCTGGGCTACAAGTAACCCAAAGCAGGACTTCAGGAGTCGTCGAGAAGTCAATGCACTAGCAAATGTGCACAGTGTCCAGGAGTTCCGGTTCCACGCTACTCACGAGGGCTGCACGTCTCAGCTTTGCTGGGGACTCGGGTCGGCCTCTGAGATGTCTGGAAATCCTCTTCCTGGGCTGCAGGTACTTCGGAGTCCGGCGGGAGCTTCGGAGATGCAGACAGGCAAATGCTTCGTTGGTGCCTGCCAAGCAGGGGAGTCACTACTTGATCCCAAGGGAGATTTCTTCAGTCCTCTAGTCTTTAGTAGAGCGTCGAAGTTTCAGGATTCAGTAGCAGAGTTTCGTCCAGGGATATCTAAAGTCCTGTTGCCAGGGTTCCCTTACTTATACTAAAGAAAGGGGTTGGACTAACTCTGGGGACCCACCTATGGGAGGGTTTGGAAAGAGGGGTGGCTACACCCATTTCCTTTGTCCAGTTTCGCGCCAGAGCAGGGGCTGGTGGCCCCTGCAACCGGTTTGAACTGGGGTATGCACGAGGACACCACATGTGCCCCCAGTGCAGGACTTCAAAGCACTCAGAGAGCACCCACCCAGCCCCAATCCACTAAGGCCTGTCTGGGAGGTGGTCACACCTCCCTGTGACAGGAAACCTATTGTCCAGGCCTCCCCTGCCGGAGTTTCGGTCAGCAGCAGGAGGCCAGACTCGTGTCTGTGGCTGCAGCATCCATTTTGTGATGCCAGGCTCTGTTTAGTTGGTACCGGGTATACCGGTGCTGTCATGTCTCTCCCTCTAGAAGGGTGGGATCATACTCCCACACCAGTTACTGGTGTGGGGGTATGATTCCAAGGTGTTTGACACCAAACACGACATGTTTCCGTGCAGCCATCCCAAAGTTAGCATTTACTGTTTACATGTAATGCACTTAAGAGTATATGGTCAGGCTGCACCACAGACAACCCCGGAGAGGAGATTCCGAAGGCTGCAGAGGGGCTCTGCTCATGCATGGGCACCCTCTCACATATAACCAAGCACCCTGCCTTCAGGATTGATAAGGCCTGCCATAGGGGTGACTGATAGGTTTCTATGTGCAGTGTTAGGTGAGATATACTGAACCTATATCTCTGTAAGGGGTGCATGCACCACCTTACTCAGGCTGCAGTAGCAGTCCTGTGGTGTCATTTTGGATGGCCTTACAGGGGTGGCACAATACATGCTTCAGCCCCTGGTAGGACTCTGGGGTACCTATGCCCTGGGTACATAGTATACCATATACTACAGACTTATAAGGGCACTCCAGGATCCAATCTGTGATGTACCTAAAGTACTGGGAACCAATTTAGAGAGGAAGCAGCTAGGCTGGGGTCCTGAATAGCAGGGCCCCAACCAGACTAAAGACGAAAAACAGTGATACACCAGCAAAAAGTGGGGGTAACCATAAGAGGCAGATCCTACTCTCCTACACAACCCTCCCACCCCCCAAACGCAGGGACATTAAACTAACCTTGACCAGTTAAGTCTTCATGTTCTAAGTGGAAATATCTGGAGAGTCCATCTGCATTGGCATGGTTACTCCCAGGTCTATGTTCCACTGTATAGTCCATCCCCTGTAGGGAAATGGACCACCTCAAAAGTTTGGGGTTTTCACCCTTCATCTGTTTTAGCCATAAGAGGGGCTTATGGTCTGTCTGAACAAGGAAGTGAGTACCAAACAAGTATGGCCTCAGCTTCTTCAGATCCCAAACCACAGCAAAGGCCTCCCTCTCAATGGCTGACCAACGTTTCTCTCTGGGGGTCAGCCTTCTGCTAATAAAAGCTACTGGCTGATCCTGACATTCATCATTCAACTGTGATAGTACAGCCCCTACCCCCAACTCAGATGCATCTGTTTGCACAATGAACTTTTTGGAGTAATCAGGACTCTGCAGAAAGGGAGCAGTGCACATGGCCTGCTTCAGGTCATCAAATGCCTTTTGACAGCTAACTGTCCACTGAACCTTTTTGGGCATTTTCTTAGAGGTTGAGTCATTCAGGGGTGTCACTATTGATCCATACCCCTTGACAAATCTTCTGTAATACCCAGTCAGGCCTAAGAAGGCTCTCACCTGAGTCTGGGTAGTTGGAGCAACCCAGTCCATGATGGTCTGGATTTTGCTCTGCAATGGTTGAACCTGGCCTCCACCCATAAGGTGGCCCAGGTACACAACCTGACTCTGCCCTATCTGGCACTTTGTGGCCTTGATAGTGAGGCCTGCCTTCTGCAGGGCCTCCAAAACATTTCTGAGGTAGGCCAGGTGATCCTCCCAGGTGGAGCTAAAGACAGCAATATCATCTAGATATGCTGCACTATAGGCTTCCAGACCTGTAAGGACTGTGTTCACCAACCTCTGAAAAGTGGCAGGTGCATTTTTCAAACCAAAGGGCATCACCACAAATTGGTAAAGCCCACCAGGGGTAGAAAATGCAGTTTTTGGCTTTGCATTATCAGCTAGTCTGATCTGCCAGTAGCCAGCTGTTAGGTCAAATGTGCTTAGATACTTGGCTGAGGCCAAAGTGTATATTAGCTCATCTGCCCTGGGTATTGGATGGGCATCAGTCCTAGTGACTGCATTGAGGCCTCTGTAGTCCACACAAAACCTCATCTCTCTCTTACCATCTTTGGTGTGAGGTTTTGGCACCAGGACCACTGGACTAGCCCAAGGGCTATCTGAGGGTTCAATAACTCCCAAATCCAACATCTTCTGGACTTCTGTCCTGATACAGTCCCTGACGTGGTCAGGCTGCCTATAAATCGTATTTTTAATAGGCAGACTGTCCCCAGTGTCCACTTCATGAGTGCACCAGGTGGTCTGACTTGGAGTCAGAGAAAACATGTGTCTGAACTGATTGAGCACCTGTCTACAATCAGTTTGCTGCTGGGCAGTGAGGCTGCCTGCCAAGGCTACACCATCTACTGACCCATCATCAGGGTTCTGTGAGAGCAGGTCAGGGAGAGGGTCACTCTCCTCCTCCTGTCCCTCATCAGTTGCCATGAGCAAGCCTATGTCAGCCCTGTAAACATATGGCTTCAGCCTGTTGACATGGAGCACCCTGTGGGGGCTCCTGGGAGTTCCCAGGTCTACCAGATAGGTAACCTCTCCCTTCTGCTCAACAATTGTATGGGGGCCACTCCACTTGTCTTGGAGGGCTGCTGGGGCCACTGGCTCCAGCACCCACACCTTCTGCCCTGGCTGGTAAACAGACAGCACAGCCTTTTGGTCATGCCAGGCTTTCTGTAATTCCTGGCTAGCCTCACGGTTTTTGGTTGCCTTTTTCATGTACTTAGCCATCCTGGAGCGGAGACCAAGTACATAGTCCACTATGTCCTGTTTAGGGGGTTTGAGAGGTAACTCCCAACCTTCCTTCACCAGACACAATGGACCCCTGACAGGATGGCCAAACAAAAGTTCAAAGGGGCTGTATCCAACCCCCTTTTGAGGCACCTCCCTGTATGCAAATAAAAGGCAGGGCAAGAGTATGTCCCATCTTCACCTAAGCTTTTCTGGGAGCCCTTTAATCATGCCCTTCAAGGTTTTGTTGAATCTCTCAACTAAACCATTGCATTGTGGGTGATAGGGTGTGGTGAACTTATAAGTCACTCCACACTCCTTCCACATTGCAGTTAAGTAACTGGACATAAAGTTTGCATCTCTGTCAGATGCTACCTCCTTAGGAAAGCCCACTCTTGAGAAAATTCCCAGGAGGGCCCTTGCCACTACAGGTGCTGTAGTGGTCCTAAGGGGAATGGCTTCTGGGTACCTGGTGGCATGGTCCACCACCACCAGGATAAACCTGTGCCCAGATGCTGTTTGGGGATCCATGGGACCAGCTATGTCAATCCCCACCCTCTCAAAGGGAACCCCCACCACAGGTAGTGGTATTCGGGGGGCCTTTGTGGTGCCACCTGCCTTCCCACTGGCTTGGCAGGTTACACAGGAGCGACAAAACTCCTTGGTGTCTTCAGACATGTGGGGCCAGTGAAAGTGAGGGACAATTCTGTCCCAAGTCTTGTTCTGGCCCAAGTGACCTGCTAAAGGAATATCATGGGCTAGTGTCAATAAGAAGCCCCTGAACTTCAGAGGTATAACCAACCTCCTGGCTGTTCCAGGCCTGGGGTCTCTACTCTCTGAGTACAGGAGTCCATCATCCCAATACATCTTATGGGTGCCACTAGCATTCCCAGCAGCCTCAGCAGCAGCTTGGTGTCTGAGGGGTTCAAGAGAGGGGCAGTTCAGCTGCTCCTGGCTCAGATCTGCCCTGGAAGGGCCCCCTGTCCCCAAGAACTCAACCTTATCAGGTTCAAGCTCCTCTGGGACAGTTCCTTCTTCAGGCCTGAGATCATCTTCCTCAAAAGACTGATCCTCTTCCTGAGCCAAGGGGGAAGGCACTGCCTTAACCCTACTGCTCCTCCTCTTGGGAGGCACCTGGTCCATTATTCCAGAATCCAGGGCCTGTTCAGCTTTTGACATTTTTGCCTGTGACCTAGTCACAGCAAACACATGTGCAGGGATCCCTAGCATTTCTGCATAGTTGCTGAGCTCCACCTCTGCCCAAGCTGAGGTTTCAAGATCATTGCCAAGCAAGCATTCAACTGGTAGGTCTGCACTCACCACAACCTTCTTAAGGCCAGTTACCCCTCCCCAGGAGAAGTTAACAACTGCCAGAGAATGGTCTGTTCTGACATTGCTAGCATTGGTCACTTGGTACATTTCACCAAGTATAATCTGCCCAGGAGCCACAAGATCCTTTGTCACCATGGTGACACTTGCTCCTGTGTCCCTGAATGCCAAAGCCTCTCTTCCATTAATTAAAGGCTGCTGTCTGTATTTGCCCAAATTATTGGGACTCACAAAGGGGGACATATCCATGCCCCCATCACAGACTAGGACAGCCTGAGTTGGCACTCTGACTAGGCCAGAGCCCATCTCAGTACCCAGGGTCAACCCTACTAAACCCTTATTCTGAGTATTTCCACCACCATTTGTAGCTGAACTAGGGGGAACAGTTGCCTTAGGGTCAATGGTGGCTGGATTAGAGTCTTTGGACTTGGTGCAATCACTTGTCCAGTGAGCCTTCTGCTTACAGATTTTGCACCATGGTTTCTTTTGGCCTTTTCCTTTAGTAGATTGGGATTCCCCACCAGATGCAGATCTTTGGGGACCTTGAGAAGACTTCTGGTCTTTACCCTTTTCCCCACCCTTGTCAGAGTTTTTGGAATCTTGCTTCTTCTGGTCACCACCTTGGTTCTGTACCTTCGGCTTCACCCTGGTTCTGACCCATTTGTCTGCCTTCTTTCCCAATTCTTGGGGAGAGGTCAGATCAGAGTCAACCAGGTACTGATGTAGCAACTGATTCTGACAGTTATTAAGAATCTGCTCCCTCATGATTAAATTATACAATCCTTTGAAGTCACACACCTTACTGCCAAGTAACCAGCGTTCCAGAGCCTTGGTAGCACAATCTACAAAGTCCACCCAGTCCTGTGTCTGTGCCTTTTGGGTATCTCTGAACGGGAAACATCCTTAACCACGAAGGCTTTACTACGCGTTACGTTTACAACGGTACACTTACCACGTAAACGTCTTTACCACGCGTATGCCTTCCATGACCGTCTTTACCACGCAAGCTGCACTGGAACGTCTTCGTCTTCTTCTTCGTCCGGTCTCATGATGTATTCTACGTACCTACGTTCGGCGCGTACGTCTTTTAACAAGTCCTTTTTTAATTTTTACTGTCGGCGTAGACGTGTTTTTACGTTTGTTTCCCAGGTTGGTGGAAGTAAAGGGTGCTGGTGAAAGGCGTGCGGGTGACAGGTAAGAAAAGTTAACTTTATTCATTTAAATGTAAAACTTAAGCACACTTTAAATGAAATGCTTTATTTTCTTTAAAGTAATTTGATATAAATGAATGTTACATACATCGATGTTTTGCTTTGTTCAGCACATTTAACTAATTATGCAGGGTTTTTATATGCAGGAGTTGTCCGGTAATATGCTTTATGTTGCATTTGTAGTTATTAAAATACCATGAAATTATTATTGTTAAGGCTACGTTTATTAGGTTGATTTTCTGTTTGGATGAATTACATGATTATTTTTATTATTTTGTTTAGGATATGTAAGAGTATTGTTTGGGGAATTGGTGTATTATCCAGACATTTTTTTTATTTTTAAAAAGCCCAGAGTATTAATTTAAATTAGAGAGGTCATTGCGTTAATTTTGCAAATATTTATAATTATTTATAAGAAAGTAGTACTCTAACCTTTAGGTGCGTGATGTTTGGGATGTGTGGGTTTTGGGTGGGGTAGTGTTTTACTACCCAGTTATTTATTTTTATTTTTTTGAAAAAAAATACCTGAGTATTAAACTTTGAGTGTCATTCCATTTTTAATGCAAACATGCACATTATTTTATAAGAAATTACATACCCATCCTTTAGGAGCGGGATGCTTGGGATACAGGGGTATTGGGTTGGGCTAGTGTTTTAATACCTAGGTATTCTTTTCTTGGGGGGAAAAAATACCTGAGTATTAAACTTTGAGTGTCATTCCATTTTTAATGCAAACATGAACGCTATTTTATAAGAAATTACATACCCATCCTTTAGGAGCGGGATGCTTGGGATACAGGGTATTGGGTTGGGCTAGTGTTTTAATACCCAGGTATTTTTTTCTGGTGGAAAAAAAATACCTGAGTATAAAATGTAAGTGTCTATCCCTTAATTTTGTCCCAAAAAAAGAAGAATACTCAACATGAAATTACTACGCTAATTTTTAGGAGCGGGTTGCTTGGGATACAGGGGTATTGGGTGGGGTAGTGTTTTAATACCCAGGTATTTTTTTCTGGTGGAAAAAAATACCAGAGTATTAAATTGTAAGTGTCTATCCCTTAATTTTGACAACAAAAAGAAGAATTCTCAACATGAAATTACTACGCTAACTTTTAGGAGCGGGATGCTTGGGATACAGGGGTATTGGGTGGGGTAGTGTTTTAATACCCAGGTATTTTTTTATAGTGGAAAAAAATCTCCGAGTATTAAATTGTAAGTGTCTATCCCTTAATTCTGTCCAGAAAAAAAGAAGAATACTCAACATGAAATTACTACGCTAATTTTTAGGAGCGAGTTGCTTGGGATACAGGGGTATTGGGTGGGGTAGTGTTTTAATACCCAGGTATTTTTTTCTGGTGGAAAAAATACCAGAGTATTAAATTGTAAGTGTCTATCCCTTAATTTTGACAACAAAAAGAAGAATTCTCAACATGAAATTACTACGCTAACTTTTAGGAGCGGGATGCTTGGGATACAGGGGTATTGGGTGGGGTAGTGTTTTAATACCCAGGTATTTTTTTATAGTGGAAAAAAATCTCCGAGTATTAAATTGTAAGTGTCTATCCCTTAATTCTGTCCAGAAAAAAAGAAGAATACTCAACATGAAATTACTACGCTAACTTTTAGGGGCGGGATGCTTGGGATACAGGGGTATTGGGTGTGGTAGTGTTTTAATACCTAGGTATTTTTTTCTAGTGGAAAAAATACCAGTGTTAATTTTATTTGAAAAAAATGATATACAATCAATTAACGAAAAAAACAATAGATCAATGCAATTATTAATAACATCATGGACATTTTATATCTTTTTAAAACATATGTAACTTTGAATCTAACATTTAAAAATGAAAAAAGCAAATAAATTCAGCCAGTTTTCAGTGAAAAGATTTATTTATTGAGTAAATATTTTTTTTAATATTTCCCAAAAAGGTATCAGTTAATTTTTAATGAAGCACAACAAATATTTAATTGCAAACTCAAAAACATTTGTCAATATTTTCTTAATATGATTTATTCAACTGTTTGGCGATAAGTATAATGGATAAAATAGTCCGTTTTAATTTTATAGAAACTTCGTAGACACACATTGTTTCACATTTGTTTCTGTAGATGGTGGTGCCTCTCAGACTGCAATGGCATGAAGACGGGGTGCGGTTAGGATATGATCTTTTTTTTTTATTACATTATAACATGTGGGAGGTACATTTACTGTAAGTAAAGATGTGTGAGATAAATTCAAATACTGTGGTGAGTTTGTTTTTTAATTTCTATTAACTACACTTTGATCCCCATGCAGGTTGCCGTAACATACACACTTTGGGACAATTCATTTTTGGCTATTAAACTGTTAATAAAAGCAATCTTAGATGAACACAGACACATTCGTTAAACCATACCTTGCCTATCTTTGCAAATTTTCGAAAATATGAAAATTTGATAATAGTGTATCAAAATTAAAGTAATGAACCACAATTGATGTGCCGTCAGTTCTAAAAAAATTAGCAAGTTGGCAAGACAGCAAAATGATTTTTAATTTGGAATTTGGGTAAATTTTGAAAAATGCCAATTAAATCTTTTGGAAGTTGTGTAAAACAGGCGATTAATTCACATGGTGATAATGGTAGCTTGAAATGAAGAAAATAAGCTATACTTTCAAGGTAGTCAGACGTGCTCATTAAAGGAAATTGTTGCATTTTTGATTGAAGCCTTTCACTCATCTCTTTGCTACGTCGTGACAGTCGAGGATTTAGAGTACCTGAAAGTGACTGAGCCATCCTCATTTCTTGGAAACTTTGTTCTTTTTTTTAAATTTCCAAGAAATGATAAAAGTTTGGATGACTCCTACCAATTGATTTATTAAAAGAGTTATGCCATCCTTCGATGGAATTGTTTGTCTTTGCTCCTCCCTCTAAGCAAGTTAAGTAGCAGTTCCACCACTCAATGGGGAACCTTGGCTTCCTCCTGCTACCTGACCTGCTCAGATGGCCAATCCAGGTTCCCTCAAAATAATTTAAAAGAGGTGCCAATTTCTCTTCATTTGCTATAAAATAATCTGATTGAACAATTGCAGTGTAGAAGTCATCAACAAAATCAGGAGGAACAAAACACAAAGGGGCCGATTCGGGCCGGAAATCTCTCCGACCGAGCCGGACCCGGAGAGATTTCCGACCGAATCGGACCCTAGCAGTCCGACCGAACGAGTACGATGCGCACGTATGCCATCGGACTCGATTCGGTCGGACTCCCATTGAAGTCAATGGGAGCCAGTCGTACGACGCGTACACGGGCTCCCATTGACTCAATGGGCACGACGCGAACAAGGGCGCCCCCTACAGCGTGTTCGCGTTGGTGCGGGTCGCGCCGTACATGCACGTGTAGGGGGGACCCATGTGTCCCCCCTGTGTGCGACTCGCGTGCCTACGCTTCCAGGGGGGTCCGACACGGACCCCCAAAGTGCGGCTCCGACAGCTCCTTGGAGCCAGACTGCGCGAGTCGGTCGGAGCGGTCGCGATGTGCATCGTACTTACCCGGCCGGGGAACGTCTCCATTGCGCAGTGCGAGTCGTCCCCGTGCGAGTCGGTCGGAGCGGTCGAGTCCTGCGAACGAGTCGGTCGGAGATTTCGCGTGCGCTCGCATCGTACTCGCACGGCCGGACCCGCGTACGATTCGGTCGGGAAACAGGGCTCCGAATCGGATCCGGTAAATCCGAATCCGATTCGGAGCACTACCGGCCGAGATCGGAATCGGCCCCGAAGCTGTTAGTTTTTTAAGTTCATATTGTAGTTTGCTGTCTGACACACAATCCTCTGCTAAGGATGTTTTCTGTATTTTTCTCCAATACGCCTGGGAAAAGTGAAAAAAACATCCTTGAATTTGGGTTTCTGGATATAGTTTAGAAATAGTATTTATCATTTGTATCTCAAAATCAATTATTACTTTCCTAGGACTTTTGTTGAGAGTTTTGGTTTTTATAACTGATAAAAACTCAGTGTAAGTGGAAGATTGTCTGTCAGGCAGCAAACCAAATACTAAGGGGACAGTTGTGTTGTTAATATTGCCATGAATAGTATAAATTTGGTTAAAAGGATGGGGTGTAGACTTAAAAGTGCCATCCATCATCCAAATTTCTGTATTTTCAAGGGTGGCCAAATTACGTGCTGTAGAGAAGATTAGAGGAAGTTTTAGAGGATTATCATTATCATGTAAAAGAAAAGTTTCGTTAGTAAAAGTCAGTCAGTTCTGGGGGGATGTTAATATCGGAGAAAGTTTGTGGTCTTATTGCGTGTGGATTGATGGCCTGGTTTGTTCTTTGGATCATGCGCCTTAAATTAGGGATTGTTGGCATATTACTGGCAACATGAATGGGGATGTTTTGTGCAACTTCCCGTAAAACTGAGCCACAGGGTTCATTGGAGGTGGCTGCCAATAATTTAATCTGCTGTAGATTTTCCCTTACTTCTATCTCCATTGCAGAGGCAGAGTGGTTATGCTCTGTGGACCTCTCTACTATGTCTCCCAGAGTAACCGCTCTGCCTTTGCAATGTGATGAGAAATATTCTAACCACCTCCAATGACTCCTGGGCTCAGTTAATCGTTCCTTACAGTAAATGTAGCCACCAAATTTCAATAACCTGTTACCCCGCTTTGATTGTACATAACTTGCTCGGCGACTGGAATTTTCTGTTGATGATCCTGTAAATAAAGGATGATGATAAATGAGTATACATTTTTTAAAACTACTGGTGTTTTTTTACAGAAGATTTATGGTTCCTAAATAGAATTGCAAAAATCAAGATTATTTCTGATTTAGAATGGATGCAAGATAAAGTTTAAACAACTCATTTAAAACGGGAAACGGCCACTACAACGCAGCATGCATTACAACGCATGCGTGGTTACCACGAATAGCCTTTACCACGCGTATCTTTACTACGAGATACGTAGTAAAGGCATGTGTGCTAAAGGTAATATTAAAAAAGGGGGATTGGGGGGGTCTCCCCCCCCCCCAAAAGCAAAACGCACCTGTTTCCGTCACGATGTGGAGGCAATCAGCGTCGTTAGTGGAAACGGAAAGACACTTCCGCTTCCTCTTTATGACGTGCGACGCAGGGAAGGGGTATTATATTAAAAAAAGAGAGCTGGAGAGGGGAGGGCGCATGTATTTGGAATATGGTCTTTGGGGACATAGGTCGGCCCCTGCAGTGGGGTGTTAACTGTTCAACTACTGAAAAAATGTCATATGTGGAAAAAGGTTATGCAACGGTGTCTTGTGATGGCGATGTGTAGCGGTATCTTTGGTGAGCAACTACACATGTGCGGAGGCAGAGACTATTGGTTGGCTAACCACCAAGGTGCGTTTTAAGTTCAGCAATAATTACAGTTTGAGACATCCTTTGTCTATTATTACTGGGGTCGCTTCAGCAATGAGGCTTATTCAACCGATATGTGTTCTTTTAAATGCTAGCACAAGCTTTCTACTGTGCGCTCCGCTCCCTCTTACCTGTTTTCTCCGAGCCTACAGGGGCAGGGATCGGACATAACCTTTAGCAAGAATATGCCATTATCATGCATGGTTTTACAACGAAAATCGTTGAAAAGATATGCGTGGTAAAGGCATTTTCGTGGTAAAGGTTATGCGTGGTAATGGCATTCGCATTGTAACGCATGCGTGGTAAAGGTAAAATTAAAAAAGGGGGTTTGGGGGGGTTCCCCCACCCCCAAAAAGCGTGCAAATCAAAAAGGGGGGTTGGGGGGTCTCCCCCCCAAAAAAATGTTGCGTGGTAAAGGCATGCGTTCCGACGGAATGCATAGTAACGTCATACAACCATTTATAATGTGCTATACTATTGACAGTTTTAATATCTGAGTAAAAGAAATGTTAATTATAGAATTGTTTTTCAGGTTAAGGGGAATGTTTTCCATTGTACCTGAGGTTTGCATTTCTTTGTTCTTCTGTGGTGAAGTTTTGGTTGCAAACGTATTGTTGGAAGTGCTGCTTTAGTTTGTTCTCTCTTTTCAACTCTGATAGGTATTCCAGGTGTATGTTATAGAGGTAGCTGCAATGATAAGTATCAATAATAGGATTAGAATAGTTTACTTATAATTGTTGGTTAACCTACAAATTTAAAAAAATACTTTTTAAAGTTAGTTTCACTCTCTGATAATTATTTAATATTACTTTAAAAACCTTTAAATTTTAAAGAACAACTGAGTAAGATGGTTGCTCCATTAGAGGTTTTAAAAAAAAGATAAGGTTAATTAAAAGGTTGTTTCATTTCTATCTGTTGTTTTGTTTTTTCATGCAACTGATGTTTCAAGTTGTACTTCCTTTTCTCACTTATGGATCGATGAAAATGGCTCTCTAAGAGATATCTGGTTAGAAAAACAAAGACAAAGTATATGTTTTAATTAAACTTTAGAACTAGTCCATTTCTTTGTTCAAACTTTATGACAAAAGAAACTATATTTTGGCCAACACCTTCTATGAGGTTAGTACCCGGCGGACTAAGAATAGAAATTCTGGCCCCCAGACACTGCCCAACACCCTTCCTGAGGTAAGTTTTCAGCAGAATAAGAATAGAAAAACGTGCTCACAGAAAACAGAGTTAGATTGTTGCGCCAGTAGAAGTTTAAAAAATAGATAAGGCAAATTAAAAAGTTGTTTCATTCGTACCTGAAGATTGTATGTTTTGTTCTTTCATGCAACTGATGTTTTAAGCTGATCTTCCTTTTACCACTTTATGGATTGATGGAAATGGCTCTCTATGAGATATCTGGTTAGAAAAACAAAGACATCATATTTTATAATTATAATTTAGATCTATTACATTTCTTTGTTGTAACTTACTTTGTAAAGTTACTATATTTTGTCCAACACCTTCCCTGAGGTAAGGACCCGGCGGAGTAAGAATAGTAAATCTGGACCCCAGACACTGACCTACACCTTCCCTGAGGTAAGTACTGGCGGAGTTAGAATAGTAAATATGGCCCCCAGACACTGACCAACACCTTTCCTAAGGTAAGTACCTGGCGGACTAAGAATAAAAAATCTGGCCCCCAGACACTGACCAACACCTTCCCTGAGGTAAGTACCCAGCGGAGTAAGAATATAAAATCTGGACCCCAGACACTGACCAACGCCTTCCCTGAGGTAAGTACCCGGCGGAGTAAGAATATAAAATCTGGACCCCGGACACTGACCAACACCTTCCCTGAGGTAAGTACCCGGCGGAGTTAGAATAGTAAATCTGGACCCCAGACACTGACCAACACCTTCCCTGAGGTAAGTACCCGGCGGAGTTAGAATAGTAAATCTGGCCCCCAGACACTGACCAACACCTTTCCTAAGGTAAGTACCTGGCGGACTAAGAATAGTAAATCTGGCCCCCAGACACTGACCAACACCTTCCCTGAGGTAAGTACCCGGCGGAGTAAGAATATAAAATCTGGACTCCAGACACTGACCAACACCTTCCCTGAGGTAAGTCCCCGGCGGAGTAAGAATATAAAATCTGCACCCCAGACACTGACCAACACCTTCCCTGAGGGAAGTACCCGGCGGAGTAAGAATATAAAATCTGGACCCCAGACACTGACCAACACCTTCCCTGAGGGAAGTACCCGGCGGAGTAAGAATATAAAATCTGGACCCCAGACACTGACCAACACCTTCCCTGAGGGAAGTACCCGGCGGAGTAAGAATATAAAATCTGGACCCCAGACACTGACCAACACCTTCCCTGAGGCAAGTACCCGGCGGAGTAAGAATATAAAATCTGGACCCCAGACACTGACCAACACCTTCCCTGAGGCAAGTACCCACATCAGATAAAAATTCTATCACTGCCACTCAGTTACTGTACAATATAAATTAAATAAATGGTATTATTTAAAAGACAACCAATCATTCTCTGATATGCTCTTACTGTGAGAAAACTTTGACAGGAGACTGAATAAAATACACTTTTTTCCCAGAAAAAAATTGTCCAGTGGCTTTTTGTATTACAAGTAAAATTTTGCCCCATGCTCACTGGCAACATTTATTCATTTGGCATCTTCACATCCTCTGCTACATGTACATGTATATCATGCATCACACACTTAAGTTGTGAAAATGTATTCCAAAGTACGGTTTTTAAGGTTAACAAATATGTTTTACATTTCACTATTAAAACCAATTTAATACAATAATGCCCAAAAAAATTACCTTGTCTCTCTAATCTGTTGATAACTGTTCTTTTTATGAACTTGCCACTTTTTAGTCAAAAGTTTTGAAATGTATAAATAACAAATTCTTTTTTTAGAATACGTTACAGGGAATATACTATTGTTTCTTGTTAATGCTTCTTACAGTTAAATCAATATACTTACTTCTGTCACTAGATGGCAGCGTTGCTTCAAATGTGAAGTTGTTTTCTCCGGTCAATGACAACAGTGTGATCTCTTTAGATGGCGGCGAACCACTGATGTCAAAATGGTGGACGGTCTTTATATATGTTTTTAGGAGGGTCAACCAGAATTATAAACAAAATATGTTTCGGGATCTATTTTAAAAAATAAGACAAAACGTGACTAAAAGTATATTTTAAATTGCAGTTTGAAAATGGCAAGTGACCTTCTTTGAAAGGTATTTCTGCCATCTTGGTTGTGGAAACGTTTGTAAAGGTCACAGAAAGTGACGAGAGACCAGCGTACACATTACTTACCTGGCATTGGTCAGTTAAAGAAAAGGAATATGTTAATCACAATGGAATGTGAGGAATGGGCCGTTTTATGTGTTCCGATTCATTTCAGCAATAATAAGAAGCGTGGTAAAAAGCAGCGTGATAAATAGCTGCGTGGTAAATGTCAGCGTGGTAGTGGCTCATGCGTAGTAAAGTATGCGTTGTTCTGCCATGCGTGGTAATAAATTACGATGTAAAATCATACAACCCTCTGAACTTTAACCTGTATTGCTCAGTGGTTAGGCCAAACCCATCTATCAGGGCACTCTTCAGGACTTGGTAATCATCAGCATCCTCTTCTCTTACAGTGAGGAGCTTGTCTCTACCTTTGTCTGCAAAGGAGAGCCACAAAATTGCTGCCCACTGCTCCTGGGGGACCCTCTGAACTTTACAGGCCCTTTCCAGTGCAGTAATCCATTTGTGGATGTCATCCCCACTCTGGTAGGGAGGGACAATCTTGCTCAGGTTTCTATGGTCATAAGACCTTTCCCTACCACTAGGGAAGTTGCTGCCACCATGGGACTCTAGTCCCAACTTTCTTCTTTGTCTATGAAGCTCTAGGGACTCCCTGTCTATAGCCAGCTGCTCTCTTCTGATCCTAAGCTGAGCTTCTTCATACTGGAGCAGTCTCTTTTTCCTTTCATGAGAGGATTCCCTCCTATGAGTGGAAACAGAGGTCCCTACTGAGGTGTCAGAATGGTTAGACTCCTGAGAAGGAGATCTGGACCTTTTAGGCACACTCCCAACTCTTCCTGGTGGGACAAAGGGGAGGTCATTCTGATCCTCCTCCTCATCTGCAGGAGGAGCTGGATTGTCCAGGGTAAGATCATTGTCATCTTCCTGGCCAGTTTCAGAGGTCAGGACCTGGGTATTTTCACCCCTGGCCCCTTCCTCATCTTCTGCCCCACCCTCTCTGCCTACCCCTGCAGACCCTAAGGGTCTTTTGAGATCATCCAGCAGAAGCATCTCCATGAGACGTTGGGTGTTGGCACTTTTGCCTGTCTTCAGCTTCCTAATTTTGCACAATTCTCTCAATTCCAAGAATGGGAGGTTGTCATACTTGGAGGGTAGAAGCCCACTGGCTTCTGGCAGGGACCTACTGGTTCCTGGCCCTGAAGACATTACTAGTGAGGTGTGATGTATGCACTACCTACTCTAGTGTGGCCTACTAAACTCTCTTGAGTTGTAGAAAGGGTGTGCTAAGCCCTTGACACACAACTCTAAGTTCAGTAGAACTTACTGTATTTCTAAGCTTTAATTTATATGTACCTCAGGTACCTTTAGTGGTTTTCAGTTAGTCACACACTTGAGATTATCTGGTAAAACAAGGCAAGCTTTAATCCAACCGCTGCACACCAATGTGAGAAGTTGGCCTGGTATATGCTGTCCACTAGTTATAGTGGGCACCTTGCACCAGTCCAATCGACCCTTATTGATGATAGGTTTAAAGACAACCTTTATTGAAAGCTATCCTAGTGGTAGCTATGGAGAGCAGCCTTCAGGCTAAGTCTTGAAGGAGTGTTAAGCTATTGTTTTACCAGTTATAATCTCATGAATGACCAAATGAAAGGAGAACCACACCAGGTATATATATATATATATATATATATATATATATATATATAATATATGTATTTATTACTAAACACAACCCAATAGTCTCTTTATGAGGCTAGAGGTGAAAGTACACAGGTTACAAGTCAACTAGCACAGTAAATTAGCACAATATACGATTAGCCCCAGGGGCGTACCATAGCATATATTAAGAAAGTGGTATAAGAACCACGACTTAAGTAGAGACAAGGCCTAGAGCCTGTAGAATCGCTGGGACCCCAAGGAACCACCCAAGGTAGTGACACAGGGGACCCACGGGGGCTGTGTGCAGTGTGTGAACACAGCCGCGAGCCTCGTTAAAGTCTATGGGAAAGTTGCGGTTATCGTTTTTGAGCTTAAGGACACTTAGAAATGGACTAGGACCAAAACCCTCTTGGACTTAGACAGTTCTAGGGTCAACACCCACGGGAGCACCGGAGTACTCGAGTTACCTCACCCTGGGAAGCCGGGTGCATAGGTGTCAAATGGTGTCGGGTCGCGTCGTCGTTTTCAATGGCAGCCTGCAGAGAAGTGCTGCTGCCGGGAAGATGCGAAGTGTCCGAAGAGATCCAAGACTGGATCGGACATGAGAAGAACCTGAAAGCAGAGGGGACAGAGTTTGGGTCACTTACCAGTGACCAGGGGCACGATAGTCGAATGCCCACCGATGTCGGGTGCTTCAGGTGAAAGAGGTGAACCTTGACTCTTCAGCCACGAGGACCAGGAGGCGTCGACGAGGACCAGGAGGCGTTGACGACGACCAGGAGCTGGATTCGAGCTGTCCCACCAAGGATGTCGAGTGCTGCAGCGTTGGTGTCCGGATTGAACACAACAAGCCTTGGCAACAGCAACCCACGCAGAAAGGAGAAAGATGCTTCTGTGCAGAACAGCAAGGTCTGAGGGACTCACCACTTGGTGGGGAGTGAGGGCACGTCTGGAGCAACCAGAAACACCCAAAGAAAATCAGAGTTGCCTTCACAGGGACCCACCAGTCGACGGACCAGGGATTGTGAAGGAGCCCCAAGCGGAAATGCAGGAAGCGGGCCCACGGAACACTCGTGGAGTGTAGGCTCACAATCTTCGGTGCAAATGGTGCTCGGGGCCTGGGCTACAAGTAACCCAAAGCAGGACTTCAGGAGTCGTCGAGAAGTCAATGCACTAGCAAATGTGCACGGTGTCCAGGAGTTCCGGTTCCACGCTACTCACGAGGGCTGCTGGTCTCAGCTTTGCTGGGGACTCGGGTCGGCCTCTGAGATGTCTGAAAATCCTCTTCCTGGGCTGCAGGTACTTCGGAGTCCGGCGGGAGCTTCGGAGATGCAGACCGGCAAATGCTTCGTTGGTGCTTGCCAAGCAGGGGAGTCACTCCTTGACCCCAAGGGAGATTTCTTCAGTCCTCTAGTCTTTAGTAGAGGGTCGAAGTTCCAGGATTCAGTAGCAGAGTTTCGTCCAGGGATATCTAAAGTCCTGTTGCCAGGGTTCCCTTACTTATACTAAAGAAAGGGGTTGGACTAACTCTGGGGACCCACCTATGGGAGGGTTTGGAAAGAAGGGTGGCTACACCCATTTCCTTTGTCCAGTTTTGCACCAGAGCAGGGGCTGGTAGCCCCTGCAACCGGTTTGAACTGGGGTGTGCACGAGGACACCAAATGTGCCCCCAGTGCAGGACTTCAAAGCACTCAGAGAGTGCACCCACCCAGCCCCAATCCACTAAGGCCTGTCTTGGAGGTGGTTACACCTCCCTGTGACAGGAAACCTATTGTCCAGGCCTCCCCTGCCGGAGTTTCGGTCAGCAGCAGGAGGCCAGACTTGTGTCTGTGGCTGCTGCATCTGTTTTGTGATGCCAGGCTCTGTTTAGTTGGTACCGGATATACCGTTGCTGTCATGTCTCTCCCTCTAGAAGGGTGGGATCATACTCCCAACTGGTGTGGGGGTATGATTCCAAGGTGTTTGACACCAAACACGACATGTTTCCGTGCAGCCATCCCATAGTTAGCATTTACCGTTTAGATATAATGCACTTAAGAGTATATGGTCAGGCTGCACCACAGACAACCCCGGAGAGGAGATTCCGAAGGCTGCAGAGGGGCTCTGCTTATGCATGGGCACCCTCTCACATATAACCAAGCACCCTGCCTTCAGGATTGATAAGGCCTGCCATAGGGGTGACTGATAGGTTTCTATGTGCAGTGTTAGGTGAGATATAGTGAACCTATATCTCTGTAAGGGGTGCATGCACCACCTTACTCAGGTTGCAGTAGCAGTCCTGTGGTGTCATTTTGGATGGCCTTCCAGGGGTGGCACAATACATGCTTCAGCCCCTGGTAGGCCTCTGGGGTACCTATGCCCTGGGTACATAGTATACCATATACTAGGGACTTATAAGGGCACTCCAGGATCCAATCTGTGATGTACTTAAAGTACTGGGATCCAATTTAGAGAGGAAGCAGCTAGGCTGGGGTCCTGAATAGCAGGGCCCCAGCCAGACTAAAGTCGAAAAACAGTGATACACCAGCATAAAGTGGGGGTAACCATAAGAGGCAGATCCTACTCTCCTACAGTGGCCACATAGTCTTCAACAGACTCATCAGCTGATTGCTTGCACATGGCAAAGTTAAATCTCTCAAGCAATACACTCGAATCGCCAGAAAACTATTTTCTCTTCCTTTCCTTGGCTTCCAGATAAGGGTTCCAAGGAATACCCTCTGCACCTGGTGCAGGAATGGGAGGAAGGTTGTCAAATACTCTCTGCCCCGCTATGCCTAGAGGATTAATTAACAAAACCAATTTTCTGGTGGGAGCGTATTTGTCAGCATCTATGGCAGCCAAATATTTGAAAACATTCTGAGCCATTCTTCCCATTTAATTTCCGGTCTGCCAGGCTTTGAAAGAAAAGGTGGAGGTTAAATCACTCCTTGTGCAGAAGCCATTTAAAAGCAAAACAATAAGGTAGGTATGAACAAGTTCAAGGCAGCAGATTCTCCAGAGAATAAAGTACATAAGAACAAATTCAAGGCAGCAGAGCCTCCAAGATGTGCTTCAGAATAAATATACAGTCTCACAAGGTAAGATAAAAAACAGAATAATCAGAAAATGTAACTTGCCCAGAAAGCTCAGTGGTAACGATGTCGGTGCTCTGCAGAGGAACGAAGAATTTTCTGCTATGCTGCAATAGAGGACGTTAAAACCAGGAAAGAAGCTGGTTGCCAGGAGACGTGGTAAAATAAAACAGCTGACCTGATTAAAAATGGCTGCACGCCGACGTGACGACCTGATGTATAGTCCGATCAGCAATGTGCTGCCAAATACCTCCTGGAGGAACTCCGTCACAGGACGACGTCCCACGGTGACGTGGAGAGCAGGAAGTCAGGCAGCTCGAGAGTGGAGCAGAGATGGATTCTAGACGCGAGCCGCACGGAATTCTCATGTGCAGCTCGCGACAATCTCCAAACTCACCACCAGGCCCCAGCTGGTCAAAGGCAGCCAACCAGACAAAACCAAGGTGGACTCCTGGGAGGACAGCGATGCAGAGGAGGCAGAGCGTGACGTCACTGGAAGCGGTGATCCGATCAGCAGTGAAGCAGGGAGGGAAAAGCGGCAAAAGCGGTCGGTGGGTCAGGAAAAATTCACCCCACTCCTGAAGGTAGGATACTTGTGAAGAAGACTTTATTTCCAGTAAGGTACAAAGACCCACGACAGCGAGCTCCCTCTCAGTCCGAGTCCAGCTGGCAACTGCCTAACCGAGAGATCGAACCGTGAGAGGGCTTGCAATCCGAGTCACAAAGGACATACAGAATGAGAGGCATTTCAAATGAATTCAGATCACGAGCCAGTAATATATAGGTATGAAACAGGAAGAAATACCACAGTTATGTTATGCTACAGTACGTTAAGTTGTGTTATGTTATGTTATGTTATGCTATGATATGTTATCATATGGTATGTTATGTTACAGTACGTTATGTTGTGTTATGTTACATTAGGAATGTTGTGCTATTGTAATGTATGACTTCGCAGAAATAAGTTAAAGAGATTTATTCTTGCTGGAAGCACCAAAGTACAGGGGAAGAGAGACAGCTTCAGTCCCCTCTAGCTCCACCGACTCCTGGAACCGTTGTCCTCACAATCTAGAATTCCCTAGTCGCAGCTAGGTAACGGCACAAGAACACATAAAATACATTCAGAGATACATTCCAATAAAGCATGTACATAACACATCTTCCCCCGGGTACAAAATAAAACAAAAAAAAAAATAGATTATCCTACATCAAGGTCAAACTAATAGTCAGGAAATTATACTACATCCAGATCACACTCATAGTCTGTTAACCATTTAGGTTTACTCCTTATGCACTTGCCAAACTCAGCTGGTTCCTCTTCAGAAGGTCTCTCACTTCTCGCTTCAGAAAAATTATTACTACAACTGGCTTCACTACTTTCATCAATATCCAGGAAATGTTCCTCTCCATCTTGACTTACCACACATGCTTCACTTCCTACAACCACACCATTTCCCATGTTATTAGTTTCAATATTTTCATAAATATCATCATCACCAACCAAGTCTGGATACCTAGGCAACTCATGATCCCGTACTAAATCTTGATTGACAATAGCAATCCTTTTTACATTCCAAACCTTCCCATCACTCAACATTACAGCGTTGCGTAAGACCTTAACAACAGTCAAAGGTTCCGAAAACTGATTTTCCCCTTTCTTAACTTAACCCGGTTTCCTCACTTTTACTAACATTCCTACATCCATTATAAAGTCTTTAGCATTCATTTTCAAATCATATTGTACTTCAAGTGAGTATCTACTATTTTCTTTCTAATTTCTTCCATAGAAATATTTGACAGGATGCAAAAGCCAATCTGGCTTCACCTTCGTTCTGGCTTCACCTTCGTTCTGGCTTCTTTGCCTCTGATAACTACAAAAGGTGACACACCCAAAGCATTTTGAACAGAGGTCCTGTATGCCCATACAGCCTTCACAACTTGAATTTCCCAGTTCTCCTTGTTCTTCATGGCTAGTTGAACAGCATTCTTAATAACCCTGTTAAAGCGTTCGATCATACCATTTCCACTGGGATTTTAAAGGGAAGTAGTCTTATGCTTGATGCCCACCTTGGTAAAATAATCTTGTGCCTTACCAGAAACAAATTGTACTCCATTGTCACTAATTATTTGTCATTGAGAAAAACTTCATCCAAAAATTCCAAGACAGCATCAGAATCTACCTTCTCAACAATTTTAATGACAGGCCATCTGGAGAAAATATCAATTAAAGCAATAACAAACTGATCATTCTCGCCGATGGGACTTGTGATGTCCATGGTTAAGGTTTCCCAAGGACCATTAGGTACAATGGGTTCACACATACAAGGTTTTAAGGTTCTCAATGACTTGTCAGAATTAGCTCAGGCAATACAGTCTCTCACATATCTTTCTACTAATAAGTCTACTCCAGGCCACCAAAACCACTGTTTAACCTTTTGCTTAGTTTTGACAATACCCAAATGTCCTTCATGACATAGGGTAACCATTCTCTTTTTAAGATTCTTCGGGGGAATAACCTTTTCCCCCCTTTTCGTTATGTTATCCTCAACAGTCAATTCACTTCTCACCTCCCAAAATTGCCTTAATTCCTCCGAAAGATTAGATTCACTTAGCCAGCCATCTTTAATGTACTCCCCAAGTTTCACCAAAACAGTGTTGCAAGAACATTCTTCAATCCATTGCTCTTTCTTAATACATGTGATTCCTTGATCAAAAATATAAGCTATTCTAAAATCTTCCCATTCAGATTGCTCACTTTCTTCCATATCTAAAATCATTCTTGACAGGAAATCAGCAGTGACATTGCTTTTTCCAGGAACATGTTCCACAGTGTAGATAAAATCCTGAAGCCTCATGGACATCCTGGCTATTCTAGCAGAAGCCCTGAACATCCCATCCGTGGTTAGCAACTTCACAAGAGGTTTGTGATCTGTCCTCACCACACAAGCTTTACCCCATACGAACGGTCTAAAACATTCAAGAGCCCAAACGCATGCCAAAGTCTCTTTTTCTATTACTGAAACTTTTTCTTCTAAAGGAGACAATGCCCTTGAAGCAAAAGCAATGGTCCTTTCAATTCCCTTGGAGTCCTTCTGTGTCAACACACCCCCTAAACCTTTATTGCTAGTGTCAACAGTGACAAAATTATTAAGCTCAGGATCAAAATTCCTTAAAGAAGGAGCATTAGAAATGTCCTTTTTGATGTGTTCAAATTCCTGTTGGCACAAAGAAGACCAACAAAATGTACTCCTTTGTTTTAACAATTGTCTTACATTGTAGATTTTGCTAGAAAATCCCCTAACAAACTTGGAGTAAAACTCTGCGAATCCCAAAAAGGATCTCAATTCCTCCTTGTTAGAAGGGGCTGGTGCTTTAATGATGGCCTCAATTAACTCTGGTTTGGGTGAAATTCCTTCCACGCTCAAAACATGACCTAGGTAAGAAACTGAACTCCTAGCAAACTTACATTTGGAAAACTAAACTGTGAGATTCCTATTGTTCAAGATTTCTAAAACAGCATTTAGGGTTGAATCATGTTCTTGTTTGGATTTACCATGCACCAAAATGTGATCTTGAAAGCATTTAACATTTTTGATTTTACCAAACAGTTGATGCATTAATCTCTGGAAGACTGCAGCTGCAGACGCCAAACCAAAAGGCTTTCTCTTGTACTGGAAACACCCCATGGGTGTGATAGATGCAGTATATTTTTTACAGTCTTCTTGCAAAGAGATTTGGTGATATGCAGAAGATAGATCGAAGGAAGTGAACCAACAAGCACCATCTACTGAAGCAAGCATTTATGATATCTTAGCTAAAGGAAATTTGTCTATATTAATATTATTATTAAGGTAGCGTAAGTCGATGCAAAGCCTAATTTTGCCATTACTCCGTCTGGCAATAACCGCCGGAGATAACCATTCTGCTGCTTCAATTTCCTCAAAAATCCCTGCCTGTAATAACTCGTCTAATTCTATTTGTACTTCATCCTTCAATAACAACAGAATGTCTCTGGCCTTATGAATTTTTGGTATAGCAGAATCCTTAAGAATGATACGATGTTCAAAATTCGAAAGATTGCCAATTTTATCAGAAAATACATTAGGAAATTTCTCTAGCATAACCTTTCCTATATCTTCACCATCGTCAACAATCATGACTGGTGCAGAGCTATTGGGATTTAAAATCATACCCAGGTTGCCTTGATCATGCCACCCTAATACTGATGGTCCCTTCTTTGCAATGTACAAATTTCCTTGACTCATCTTGTTCTTAAATCTGAAAATTAAGGACCTGTAACCCAGCATATCAATTTTTTCACCAGAAAAACTTTATGGACTAATATTTGTGGGTAACAACTTTTCCCTGATAAGTTTCACAAAGTTTTTTCTCCACACTTCCTCATTAATTATTGTATAAGGTGAACCTGAATCAGCATATATGTTGATTTCAACGCCACCAATTTTCATCAAACACAGTTTTTTTTTCTTGCACTGCATTCATCATTTGCCATCAATAAAAATGAATCTTTGGTATGAAAAACCCTATTAACACGTTCCTCGACATCTGAATCCTCACTTTCCTCAATATATTTAACTTTAGATGTTTTCTTAGACTTGCACACTACGGTGTAATGACCAATTTTTCCACAGCTAGAACATTTCACTTTAAGTGCAGGACAAGACTTACTGTGAGCCAAATGTGAATCACTGTTACAACGATAACATCTTAAAACTTCCTTCTTTTTGTTAGCTTGATACCTTACACTTTTCCCAATTTTCTTCTTGTCATAAACTTTATCAGTTGGAATGTAATTCCTTTCTTTGTTTTTTTTGCTCACAATATCATCTTGTTTGTCAGTGACTTCACCTGTAACCTCTTTCAAACTGCGGCATGACATTTCAGCCTTCCTTACGATGGCTAAAATGTCTGATTAACTCAGTGTCACCATTAATCCAGAGCTTCTCTTGAATAGCTGGATCATTCACATGCATGACAACCTGATCTCTAATGAGTTGTTCTTGTAATCCTTCAAATTTTCAATCTAGAGAAAGTTTTCATAACGCTGCTACATATTCCTCCACACTTTCATTTGCATACTGTTTCCTTTTAAAAAATGTATACCTAACAATCCCAATACATACATTAGGGACGAAATATTTATCAAATGTAGCAATGGCAGCATCAAACACATTAATATCACCTACACCTAAAGTGTTCAGTAGCTGTTCGAATACTTTCAACCCCATAGGACCAATAGAATGTAATAAAATGTGCTTCTTTTGTTCAGGTTTCATTTTGCCATCCAAGTCAATGGTATTGAGATAATTTTGAAAATAGGATTTCCAGTCTGACCATTTCATGCAAGGCTCTCCACTAGCTGGCCAAAATGGTTGTGGAGGGCTTAGTGAGTAATTCTGTGTGCTCATTATAATTTATCTTGTTGCGGTTGGCTGTGCGTATCAGCGATGAACAGACACGCTATTGAAAAAGAAAATAATTAGATAAAAGGATAAAAAGCTGTGTCTGTCAGCGTGTAGTAGAATGCCAAAAAGAAGAAAAATGAACACAGAAGAAGAAATAAGAATATACGTTACACAGGATAACGATAGACGCAGTCTCGAAGTTCCCTTCAAAAGTAGTGTCTGCAGGCAATATACAGACGGTAACTGTAATTGAAGCGTCTGAATAAAACAGACGGTTGTGTAAAACAGCAGGAATAGATGTACGCGCAAGGCGTCTGTAGGAAAGTTGCTAGGATACGCATGTAACAAAGGCGTGACCTCTAGCAGTGACAAAAATCCTCCTATGTCGTTTTCTTGAAGATGCCAGGATACGCACGTTGCTGGCGCGTAACTCTTGTAGATGAAAGGATACAACTGGAAACGTCTTCAAGTAAGTTATTGAGGTTTTATTCAAGCCAGCACCATAACGAACACTTCACCAGCTGACCAGAAGAGTAACTGACAACAATAGAATCCGTAGTGACAAAAACGCTAGAATACACAGAGGAATTCTAGAAGGGTCAGGGAACAAGGACACAAAGAATGGGCTGACACGTAGTAATAGCAACATATGAGTGACTTATAATGTACAACACATCTTCCTCCTTTATATAAACAAAACAAAAGTAAAAAATCTCCTAGAAATCAAAGAAAACAAACATGAAGGAAGAAATAAGCAGAAGGCAATGTTTAACAAATGAAATCATTTAAGTACGCAGGTGGTCTGCGACATCTTAAACCTCTGGTCCCAAGATACCTGTGTAAGTTTTGTGAGCTTTCACCATTAGCACTGGCGTCACCACCACCACCCCCTTCCCTTTGATTGCCAACAGACGGATCTAAAGGAGAACTGGAATCTTCAGCCAGCATGTACCCACTACTCCTCTGCATGTCATCAAGATTTGGGGTGGCAAAGTCAAGAGAATGTGTGGCCTTGGCCTTTTGGTAAAAAGCCACATGGCGAAGATTCAATTTTTCTCCATTAGTCAAAACCACAAAATGTGGAAAAACCTCCTTAACTGCAAAAGGTCCTCTGAATTTGGTAAGACCCTTGCTAAACCTACCTGGTTTAACTTTGACCAGGTCACCTTTAGAAATATGGAATTTACTGCCTTGAGATACGCCAACAGATGATGTACCACCACTCCTTAATCCAAGCGGTGGTAAGTTTTGTGCCAGGAAGTCTACCACGCATGAGTTCAAAAGGAGACTTATCAGCCTGGGTAAGTCTTGTGGTACGATAGGCCCAAACCATTTCTTACACCATGTCTAGGGCAAATCTTCCACTAACACGTGCCATCTGGATAATCCCCTTCACCACACGATTAGGTCTCTCACATAGACCATTACCCTGCAGGTTGTACAGTGATGTGCGATGATGCACCACACCACACTCAGCAAGAAATGTTTGCATGTCACGAGAGACGGGTTGAGTGTCATTATCTGTAATAATTATAGAAGGAAAGCCTTCTTCCTGGAATAAACTCTTCAGGAAAACAATAGTGCTCTCTATGGTGATGTCTCTCACAAAACTCACACTTAACCACTTAAAAAAAACATCAATAACTACAATGGCAAAACGTTGAATAGAAGGTAATTCATCCATAGGCCCTATAAAATCCAAACAGATGCTGTGCCAGGCACTTCCTGGGTTGGCGATATGGCCCATCGCTGATTTGGACACTACCTTGAGTCTTTTCTCACCCTCTTTGCGCACAGAACATTTCTCCACCCAAGAAGTCACCTGTTCGCCCATGCCTGGCCACCGACAATTAGTTTTTAATTGACGTTGAGTCAACGTTTGACCCAAATGTCCCTCATGGGCCTGTAGTGTAGCTCCTATTTCCCTAATAGGCTCTGCGCATTGGAATAATATACCCTATAGGTTTGACATAGGACTGAGGTCGGTATGTCCCTATCTAGTATATTAGACTTAATTGCTTGTGCCAGCTAGCTCAGAGGCCACTAGAAACTCCTTGAAAAACAAGAAGGGAGTAGTTTCTGGCAGCCGCAAAACATGACAACTTTGTTTCCCTTTAGAATCAGAACGTGTCCCAGAGTCATGGAAACAATAGATAACTATTTCACTCAGCTCAATCTTGCATACTTAGTTTTCCTCAAAGTTACACAGAAAGAATAGACGGGCGTTTCAATAAAAGATTTATTGAACAGTCTTGTTTCTCGTGTAAGTAATATGTGCTGTTACGATCACAAGACAGTATGCAAGATAAATAATGTACAGCGTAAGCAGTAGAAATAAATAATACTGCGCTAGCATGATCTTTAGTAGATATTCATTTACATAAATAACATAGACTAAAAATGCGAGTACTCATACGATGCGTTTCTAAGCTAGTTCTACCCCAATGTACCTAACCTAGCCTAGGTGTAGGGAGAGGTATGAAGTAGGTGAAGTATTCCTTACTATGGTATACTAAGAGTATGTTAAGCCTAGTATGCCAAGAGTCCCTCTAGGTTTCTAGTCAGCTCCATACCTTAAGAATGAGAGAGGTGGGAATCTTTTGCCAGACTCGAACTCCAACACCCCGCGAGGGAAGTCAGATCACTGGAAGCTGGACTCTCTGCGTGCAGGGATGGCAGCGTCTTCTCAGTGCGTCAGGCCGGGAACCGGGCTCCTCTGAAGTCGAGGTCTCCTCTGATTTACAGGGGCTAGGGAAGGTATATTTATACCTGAGAGGTACCTCAGAATGTTAGCATTGACGTGAATCGGACAGCGGAAGACGTCATGAATGAACCCCTAAGGTATAACGGTTCATGCATAATAGATGAGTCCTTGAAGAAATCAATAGTCCTGTGCTAGGGAAACTCCCGAAGCCTAAGGGTCTGTTCTTCAAGAACTCGTTGTGACGTTAGGGTGGACAGATGTCGGAGACCATGCCTGTATTTGGAGTGCACGGTTTAATGCCTAAATAAGGACTGGGATTTTATGCCTATATAAGGGCAGGGTGAATTGTGCCTATATAAGGACATGATACAGGAAAACCTATATACAGACACCCTAAGAGGAATACAACACCCACTCCACTTTCGTGTGTACGATAATAATAAAATGCTAAACATTTAAAATGCTAAACATTAAATGGAGTACCGCATATTAAAAAAATATTTCTTAAAAGCATTAAAAAACATATTAAAATGCAAAAGGTACTGTACATATTAAGCATTGCTTTTCATTTCAGGCATATATTTGGAAATTAAATGCAATTTGAATGAAATAAGCAGTAATATTTACATTTTGACAGAAAATTATCGATAAGTTGTTCAAAATCAAAGTCTTTTCATGTCATGGAAATTAATGAACTTTTTAGACAAAGAAGATGACAAAGTGTCTGAGGAAGTACCGTGAAGTCCGTACTATAAGAATAGTTCTACTGCAAGCAGATTGAATTGCCATTCAGTTTGAAAAAATGAAAATAAAAGTTCAATTTGGGAAGAGTTCCAATTTTTTGAAATATGAAGGCCAAATTTTACTGCGTCTCTGGTACACTGTGGGTTGAATCAGAGTCAGTGTATGGGTCTGGTGTAAACATGAGATCATCTATTTCTGTAGACAAAATATCGTCCACTGAAGTTGGTGTCAGTTGGAACACCTCGTGTAGTAGATTAATTGCACAGAGATGTGAAGCATCGCTTTCAGCATAGGGGCCGCAGCAATGTTCACGTCCGTTGTTACCTGTGGGCCTGTAGATCCATCTCGTACCTCAGCAGCAGCCGGAAGCGTCTGTGAGATCTCAATGAATGCCGTCATCAGGATTGGTAGCCTCTGGGGACAACACAGAGCATGGGCCGTTATCGGGTCCAGCAGAGTATCGATACCCGTTGGCGTTGCTGATGGAAATGTTAGACAAGTGTCTAACACGCATTCTTCACCGCATAGCAGGCATCGTAGGACAGGTAAGATGCAATCTTGCCAGATTGGTCTGAATGACAGGAACCACGTGGTATTAAGGTCCCGTAGACGAGTCATGCCCAAAAGCTGTACTATTCGCTCACGGCACTTTCGTTCAAGGAGAGCTTTCTCCATTTCGCTCGGAGTGATGTCTGCGAATAGGCTGGCCATAGCGTAATAGCAGAAAGAGAAATAGAATTCCAGCAACAAGTGCTAGAATTAATGGTATGCCACCAAACACCAAATGTGCAAAGTTCGGGATGATTCCGAGTATTGCCTGGAAAGGTGCTAACAGACCGGAACAGATGCTCTTAAATACATGTACAATTCCGCTTGTATCAGACATGTTAAAGATACGTCCTATCATTTCCACGAAATGTATAGGGCAGTTTGTACGTATTAAAGTCTGTATCTCAGCCGAAGTCCTTGCTACTTGTAGATCATAGGTTTCTTTGGCCGAGGTTAAAGGCACTGATTGTTGCAAAAGCATGGCTTTCATTCTGCTTAAAGTATCAAATCTTATAAAAGAGACGTTCAGCGAAGGCCACAAAGGCGACTCCCTGACTGTGTCCATTGGGGCAAACAATACTTGCATACAGCAAGTGACCCTGGAGTTGACCGTTACTAGATATGGGATGCCTGGCAACATGTCGCAGCAACTCTGATCATTCAACATGAGGTAACTCCCATTAGAAAGTTGTCCAAACGTTGGATTAATCACAGCAGCTGGTGTACCCTGCTGATGGCAAGACAAATTTGCCACAGAACCATTACAAGCCCCGTGTAAAGAAATGTCCTGACATATGTGAACCGCTCAGTGCACTTTTACAGTGTGTAACGCTCAAAAACACTTCACGATCCCCACTCCAACATCTATATGTATACGGTAAATTCCAAGATGTCTTAATGTATTCCTTACCCAACCTTTCATATTTGCCTGCTTTCATTTGTTTGAGGCAATACTGAAACTGAAAAGTAGTCACAGTTAGTGTGATTTTGCCATGAATGAGCCATTCTGTAGCTGTTTTTTCTGCCACTGTGAATGGTAACTTTTCCAGTTTTTCAATGCTCAGCACTGTATACTTTGCTCCCCTTTGTGCCAGTTCGATCTGTTTATCAGTTAGATTGTATTCTGCAAACAGAGCTGACGTGTTGATAAAACGCCAAGGCACATAGCCCGCACGCAAAGATTGCAGCGTCCAGCTTAATAACACAATAGAACGTAATTGTGATTGGCCTTGTTGTAACATCGCCAAATCTTGTTCTAGTATGTCGATAGCAGAGGATACAATGTTGTCCAATGAATATATTCTGGAGGACAAAGTTGTTAACCCATTGTCGACCACAGTGAGTGTTTTCTCTAAATTAATACGATCAAGTTCACGTATTCGTTCTGCGGCCTCCATCTGTGACACTTTACGCGGTTTTCTTGGTCCAAGCAAGAATTCCCTAAGCTGTGCGTCTTCTTTAGGTAAGGATAAGTGTTGTTTCACATCCTCTGGGTAGATTTCTGCAGCCAATAAAGGCATAATTTCCCTACACTGTATGTTGTTACTACCCACGGATGCTGTCTTTGGACGTATCTTGGGTCTGGCCTATGAATAGTAAAGCCCTGAGTTTTATTCAGGAATCTTTCCTGACAGTTGTTCGTGTCTGTGGGCCAGATCAACCATTTTCTCCAATCAGGATTAGATCTGTTGAGTTGTAGTATTTTGTCAACTGTCACCGCTGCTTGTGTATTGTTATCACTTGCAGGTGTTGGTACAGAAGGTGTTTTCATCTCTTTTATCTTGGCTAGTCCAAGACAAGATGTTTGTTGGACAGTTTCATTCAAAAACATTATTTGTTCAGGGATGTTACAGGCTCTAAATAAAGCTTCTATCCCCTCCCTGCACTTGCCAATCTTTAGTACCCTAGACAGTTTTTGTGTCTATTGTGTCTTTCCATAAGTCGAAACCCTGTCTAGACAGTTGGGCAATAAATGCAGCAGAGTAAATCTGTTTTGTATTTGTTAACATAATTTTCAGTCCTGTTTTGTTTACATTTTTATAGTAAAACGTTTCTGGATCAGATGTATTGTAACCTGAAAAATATGGAAACTTGTTAGCAAATGTTTTTGAACTACCTTGTGGTGGTGTAGGACAATGCTCCCATTGGTTAAACATAAACACATTTCTAGGGTATGCAGATTTATGCAAATAATGATGACCATAGTGGTTATAGCAATACAGCTGTTCATAGTCTGATGAACCCTCTAAATATTCATTTTTAGAAAATGCAGCAGATTTTTCTAGGTCAAACATTATGTCGTTAACAGTCTCAAAGTCCCAATCATCTGAATAGGTACTGGACAAAATGAGATCACCTAGTGAAATTTTAAACAAATGTGGAATGTTCAATTTCTCCATCGGGCCAAAAATATCAAAATCTGTATAGTTACGGCTGTGATGTTCACTGTTGACAAGTCCCTTGCTTCACGATGGGAAGATTTATGAGGTTTCAAAAGTACGTTCACATCTTTTCCTTCAGTATTCACATGGATGTATCTGCCATTTATAAGCATGCTCATAGTTGTAACCAAAGCTAGCCAAAGCAGGAAAACAAATAGTCCAGAAATAATCCAGAGTTCAATCCATGGGGAAACCAGATAAGTCTTTTTTAGAAAGTGAAGAAAGTCTTGTACTTGCTGCTTGAATGTTAATGATGCTGGCGTCGTTTCAGGTTCACTTGGATCTTCTGAGAACGTATCAAAGTTAATGAAATAGCCAGAAGCAGTTCTGTCAAGTGTTGAAATTGCATCAGGATTTGTAGAAATCGCTGGAACCAGTTGATCACTTGCTACGTTGGTGTAGACAGGTGTATTTGGACGAACTGTGACTTGATTTTCAAGAGGGATGAGTTCCATTGCATTGTTGCTTAGTCCTTCATCTGTTACTGCTGAATTCTCGATGGTTATCAGTCTTTCAGTCTGAACCTCTTGGATAGTAGCGAGAGGAGTGTGTCTGCTACTAGGTCGGAGTCCACGAGGCCTACTATTTAGTATTGGCCACATACTGTGGTTTGATGAGGTCGATGGACACAAATCTTTTCTCCTTTCTTCCAGCAAGGGGCGGCAGAAGTACTGTTCTTGTTCCTTGAACTGCGAGGACAGGTACTGGTTGTCTGTAAGAAGGTCCAAATTCCTTCTTGTCCGCAATTTTTTCTCTGACTAGATCCCCAACTTTTGGAATCCAGACAGGCCTTGCTGGGACCGCCGGTTTTTCCCCAGTGGTGGTTGGCTGCAGGAATACGTTGCTGCTTTTCGATCTTAGTTCATTGAGTTCCTGTAAAACAGCCAAACGTTCTTTGATATCAAACGGTTTATTTTCCACCACTGTGCCTACGTGATCGAGGTCTGGTACCCACATTCTTGTCCCAAATAGGACCTCATAAGGAGTGACCCCCCCCTAGAGAACTTCTTGGCAGGTTATTTAATGAGCGTTGGACCCCATAAAAATGTTTGACCCACCCATCACCCGAACCTAATACCCTAGCTGTTATAGACTGCTTTATGTCCCGGTTTTTCCTTTCCACAACCGAATTTCCCTCAGGATGGAATGGAGAGGAGTACCGCAATGCAACGCCCAGACTGGCCATGGCTTCTTTGTAAGCCCGAGAGCTAAATGCAGGGCTCTGGTCAGAATGTAGCGTGCCTATTGCGTATGTGCCGATAAAGACTCGCAAATCTTTTATAACAGTTCGAGCGTCAGTTGAGCGCTGAGGCCATATCCATAGGAACCTTGATTCAGTATTTGTGGGATTGCATTTGTCCAGAAGGACGCATGCGCGTAGATAGTCTAATGCTGTCTAACAATGGTGTCTGTACTGGGCAGCTACATTTGTAGCATGGTGTCTGGTGGCGGTCAACATCACACTGTACCTTACAGTCTATGCAGTTATTGATAAAGATGTGGATTTCTGTATTCATCCCACTGCATTTGCTTGTAGCATTGACAGCCAACATTATCTCACTGTCTATTTTTGTTTTTGAACGAGTGATCGCAGCTACGGAAGCCGTCTGAACAGCCCCCTTTGCGGCTTCGTCAGCCAATGAATTCCCTGCAACGTGAACGCCATCACGTTGATGACTCAGTGTGTGGATCATGTGAGCCTTTGGTAGTTCGTTTTTCAACTGAACTACTTGTTCCCAAAGCATTTTGTGCTTTATTGTGCCACCTTTCGCATCTTTGAAACCATTTTCAAGCCAGTTTTGTATATATTCATTATACGACTGAACACAGTAAAAGGAATCGCACACTATCAGTGTGGGGAATTCTCGATCTGTACTTTCAAGTGCCAGTTTGAATGCTTGTAGTTCAGCTCGCTGAGCTGTACAATCTCCTAGAGATTGAGTTTTTGTGACCATAGGTCTGAAGATGCCATCTCGCATGCGACCTTTAACGATTGCACACGCTGCACTGTAAGCTTGCTTACCCCCTGTTGCGGGTTGTGCGGATCCGTCAGTGTAAATTATGAATTCGTACTGATCGAGAGGCAGAATTTCAGTGTGCAGAGGACATTCTTGTTCATATTGCAGGAACGCTTGTGTTTTTAAATCGTTGCAGCAAGAGAATTAACCCATTGTATCCATCTTGGATGTAATGCTTTAGCATTTGGAATGCTTGCTTTTGTGACCGCTTCTAAAGCTGGTACTGGGGTTACGACAATAATGCGTTTCCCTTGGGCTAAGGCTCTTTCTTTTGCTACAGCGGTTTGAACTGCTGTCAGAATTTTTTCAGTTGAAGTGAAGCGCATTTCCGCTTGTGTGTACAAATGAGATTTGTATGCAATTGGTATTTTTTCAGCCTCATTAAATGTTAAGTAGGTGAATCCGCATTGACCCGAAATTATTCGGATCACCAGGTTGCGTTGACTTACGCGTGTTTGTAAGTGATTTGTTGCTAACATGTTAGCCTGGAGTGAACGCAAGATTTCTGTGTGTTCTTGTGTCCAATTATTGATTGAAAAATCAGGTTTGATTAATGCGTAGAGAGGTTTAACCCTTTCTGCGTAATTTAGAATGTATGTTGTTCCAAAATTTAGGAAACCCAGGATGGATTGTAAGTTTTTTAGCATTTTTGGAGGTTGGAGCAGCGCACATTTCTCTAGAAAGTTAGCTGCCAAGCTCTTGCCTTCACTTGAAAGCTCATATCCTAGAAATAGGACATTGAGATGGGCAATTCTGGACTTTTTGAAGTTGAATTTATAGCCCTCAGAGGCGAAGCCCAATATAATGGTATTCACCCTGTTCAAGTGTTTTTCCAGGTCATCGTCTGTCAGATAGATGTCATCTACATAGGACAATGCTTCATTGTCATAAGTTTTTAGTAACTCCGTTACCCTCGCTGAGAATAAACCTGGGCTGTTCTTGAACCCTTGTGGGAGTTGACAAAAGTGACGCTGGGTCCCCATTATGGAGAATGCTGTTAATACCTGCTTTCAGGTGCTATGTTTTGACAAAAGAAACCATTTGAGATGTCTAATGTAGTTTTATATTTTTTACGCACAATGTTATTCATTAATGCTGTGCTATGTGCATTTTGTACTGCAAATGTTTTAGAACAAGTGTTTAAGTGTCTGTAATCCAAAACTAGACGATAGGTGTGGTCTGGTTTGGAGACAGGAAACAAAGGATTGTACATTGAGGAGGTGCATGTTTCAATCAATCCTTGGTATTCAAGTTGATCTAAGATCTCCCTGACCTGTTTTTTAGCTTCTTGCTTTATTGGGTACTGCCGTTGTGCAGTTGGTTCATGTTTCAGATGTATTTTATGGTGAGGTGAGTCCTCATCCCATCCTACATGATTTTTATATAATGCTGGGGCCTGGGCTACTGCCCATTTCCTGGCATAAGTATATTTTAGGTGAATTGGAATATGGTTGGAGAAGGCAGGCATAATAATGTCCTCGCCGTGTGGGCATTCCCTGACAAATTGTGGTGGCCAGTCTTTCTCTGCTAGAAGTATGTCATAGCCCCTTGAAAGTTTTTCCCAAAAAAGTGCTTTCACCTGTCTAGGTATGTCTCCCTCCATCCGGAGTGTTATCTCATATAACTTTTGTGGAGTACTGACCCTGGTGTCTTCAGTCTCAACTGTAATGTACTCATTCAAGTCGACTATCTCCAGAAGTTCCTTCAGGTTCTGGCGAGCTATTGTGACTTCTGCTGCACTGTCCAGCATTGTCTGAGCCCATTCTCCGTTCTTGAGTTGTGTTCTCAGTATTCTCGGCATGTCTGACCTTCAGACCTGCTACTTTCTTTTTGGAGAATTGAGGTTTTGTTTTATTTTTCGGAGCGTGTTTATCTTCCTTGGATTTCACGCGTTCTTCTCTATGTTCTGACCGTCCTCTTCTTTCCGAAGTCTGTGATGAGATCTGAAAGGGACGAGAGGAACGTGTATCAGTATCTTGATACCTGTCAGGCTTTCTCAAATTATCCCTATTCCTGAGGTTATACCTCCTTTCAGAGGGCTCCTTTTGAGGAGACCTACCTCGGGATTGAGAACGTTTCTCGTTTGAATTTTGTTTAGTAGTCTCCCACTACTATTTAGAAGATGTAGGAGCTTGTTTAATTGAGTCCTTCTCAGGACTTTCAGATAGTTTTGGCTTCACTGGTCTTCCACCCAAACTATCTCTGCCTAATTCTGCATAAGCTTGTTCGATTATTCTGGGTAGCTCAGTTTGATGTTCTGTAACATCGAATTCCCTTAATCGTTGGCGGATCGCCACTGCTGCTGCCTCCCCTTTAATATTAGATAATATTATTGTTGAGACCTGGTCGAAATTCTTCAGTAATTTCATACCTAAATTCAGAGCAGGCTCTGCCCCGTATTCGTTTTGAATTTGTTTCAGGACATCTGGTATTACCGCAATGGACGGAATGCCATGTGTTTTAGTATAGATGGCAGCAAAGACTGAGCCCCAAGTGGTGCAGTCTTCCAGTTGTGGTGTGATCCCCATTGGTAAACTGATTGTTAGGATTCTGTGTTTCTCATACGGGCTAGTATTTGGAAATACTGCTTCGATTTGAGTAATTTTTTGAGCTATCCAGAATGGAATTTGCTCACGTTTTGTGGGCATTTTACCCATGACTGCGTATAGAGTCTGTGGTGTAATTTTTAGTGTATTCCCCTGTTGAGGGGTTTGATTTGGGATGGTTAATGGTGGTTGGACTGTGAAAGTCCGCATGACATATTGGACCAATTGTCTGTAGATTTTTATTAACTCTGTAAGTTAAGTAAGTAGTTCCTCATCTGACATTATTTCGATTTCAGGATGAGGTGTGTAGCCGGCTAGAATCGGCCATGTTGCTCCTGGTCTACCTAGTGGACCGAGCCTGGTAATGTTTCTGTGATGTTTTAGGGCGCCTTTAAACCAGAGCTGATGCTCCTGGTATGTTAATTGAATTTCTATATCCTCGAAAGGAATATATTCCTCTGGTGGATCATCTTCTGTGTAGAAGTGAAACAATTTTGTAACTGGATTGGATTCAGGAAATATTACCCATGAATAGAATACCTCTGTGTTAGAAATGGGATTTCTGGGGGGGCGTGGCCAGGGAGCTGAACATGGCGGACGCGACTCCGTAGAGCTCCGCAGTTCACTCCCTCTATGGGCCTTAATCCGCCAAGATCCTTGACCCTGTGCCTGAATTGGTAGGGTCCCTGGTTGCGGTGCCTGTCGGGACCCGGCAGTCGAGTTTTGTCGACTGCGGCCGGTCCGGTTCGCGGTGAGAGGCTTCCCGGCCGCCGGCCGCCGTGCCCGGGGTGGAAGACGGGACACTCGAGGCTGCGGCTGCAGAGGGCCTTGTAGTTGGAGAGGCGGCTGCCAATCCTGCCTCCATCGGAGACTGAAGCGGAGTGGTGTCGTCGTGGTGGTGCGGCCCCGCGGGACGATCAGCGGGAGACGAGGAGCCGGGAGATCCCACGGCGACGACATAGCAGGCGCCCCTCCCCCATTGCCTGCATCGCTGCCTGGCGCGGCTCCTATGACCCCGGGACGGGGCGCGGGTGAGTCCTGCCGTCGGGAGTCCGCGGGAGTGCGGCGGACCTCCGGCTTGGTGACCCACCCTCTGGAAGATCTGGGATTACCTGATTGGGCGCAGATGCAACGGTGCAGCACCACCGGGGATCCCATCACTGACACTGCGGGGTGCCCAGTGTCCACTTGACTCAGGTGAAGGGTGCCAGGGAACCGGCGAATTTATTTTTACGGCCTTGATCTGAGGAGTGGCCCCGGCTCATGTAACTGCCCGGTCCTGGAGCCTTGGTGTGGAGCTGGGCTGTGACATTGGGGGTCTCCGTCCCTATCTGGAAACTACCCCATAGTGCTTGGCTGCTCCTGTGAGGGGCCCCCCGCATAGAAGGCGCGGCTGCTAGTGAGCCCCTACAAGATTGTCTACTGTGGGGGTGTTCTGAGCTGCGACGCCGCCCTGCGTTGTAGTCTGGCTTGGGCTGCCCCCTTGTCTGTGTCTGCTGCCTCTTGCAGTTGCCTACTACATCGCCGGCCAGGCTGTTCCTGGTAGCCATGGGCAAGGATAAACAGGGCGCGGCGGCCCCCAAGCAGCATACTATGGACCGCTTTACCACCTCTGCCAACCCTCCCGGGGGGGAGTCCGCGGAAGGGTTATCATCAGATGCGACGAAGCTGTTGGAAGCGATCACACAATCGCGGACAGCCCTCGAGGCCCAGATCGGGGCCGTGGGCGCGGAGGTGTCTTTCCTTCGCCAAGATCTGCGGAAGGCGGTCGACCGCATCACGGAAGCAGAGACCAGGGTCTCCACTGTCGAGGACTCTGTCGCGGGACTACAGCGCAAAGTGGACAAATTGACCACGCAATCGCAGGAGCTGGCGGCGCGGGTCGAGGATGCGGAGGGGCGGGCCCGCCGCCATAATCTGCGCCTGGTGGGCTTTCCGGAGGGCTGCGAGGGGGCCTCCACGGACAAGTTCATATCAGATTGGCTAAAGTCACTGTTGCCCCAGGAAGACATGTCCTCCTGTTTCGTGGTTGAGAGGGCCCACCGTGCACTGGTTAAGAAACCGCCACCGGGGGAACGCCCGAGGCCAGTGATAGCCCGAATCCTTAATTACGCGGATCGAGACGCCGTACTTCGATATGCCAGGCTCCATAAAGATAAAATGGTCTTCGACTCGCGCCCCATCATGGTTTTCCCTGATTACACCAAGTTGGTGCAGCAACAGCGTCAATCTTTTGCGGCTGCCAAGAGAAGGCTACGTGAACTTGATCTATCCTATGCCTTGCTGTTTCCGGCCCGGATGAAGGTGATGTTCAATGCAAAAACATTTTTCTTTGAAACCCCGGAGGAAGTCTTTGCGTGGACGGACGAGAGACAGATTCTTAAACCTCACACACCGCCTCCGGCGGACTCTGATTCCTCCCAGGGCTCGCATCGGAGTGGTCGGCAGTGCGGGGGTGCGGCATCTCGGCGGCATCGATCCCGCTCCAATTGGCGTGCCCCGGAACCGACGGGCTCTGGAGACTGAACTGCATTGGGTTACTTTCCCTTGTTTTCCCTATATTCCCTTCCTGGGGCGGGTTTGCCTGGGGGCGGTGGCCGCTCACTAATATGAATGGGTCATAGAGATGGGGTCTTCTACAGGCCCTGGAGGGATCTGAACATGGCTCGCCCTGGACGTTTTGGGTGATGTTGGGTAAGTTGGGGGGGGGATCCATTGGAGGGACCGCTTGGGTCATCCTGTTGGGGGCCTGGGGTGGGTTTCTACCGCGACAGATACTCCGTGTTGCAGGAAGTATGGGGGTTGGGGGCAGAGGGGGACGAGGGACAGTTTCTCAGGGGGGGGGGTTTTCTTTATTGAATGTTTCCGCACCATGCACTAATCACATTGCTTCGCCTTGCACGCCTCAGTTGCAGTTATCTTGTTGGACACCTAGGGATGGCTCACACGACTGGTGACACACCTCCGGGGGAGCTTAACGTTCTTGCCTGGAATGTGCGAGGCTTGCTAAGTAAAGTTAAACGAGGGGCAGTGCTCCACCAGGCAAAGCGGTATGCAGCAGATGTCCTATTGCTCCAGGAAACTCATCTCCTGGGCACGAAGGCCCCATGTCTTGCCCGTTACGGTTACTCCACAGTATATCATTCCGGCTTCACACGGGGGGCACGGGGTACAGCCATACTCATTCACCATAGGGTGCCCCTCCAGATCACACGACATTGGCTGGATCCAGGGGGTCGATACACTGTGGTCTCGGGTACCTTGGCCGGCGAACACATCACACTGGGTAGCGTATACGCCCCTCCGCCTCTCGGTCAGACGTTTATTGATAAAATAACGCAGCTTTGGGGGGATCTCCCGGGTGGCCTTGTGGTGTTGGGGGGCGATTGGAATGATACTATGGGTCCATTAGATAGGTGGCGAGCCCGACAGCCTGCTACACCCCCCACTACATCCAAATTGAATGTACTTGCACATACACTGGGTTGGGGGGACACGTGGCGTGCCTTACACCCGGCGGACGCAGGATTCTCATACGCGTCATCGGTTCATCCCACTCTCTCACGTCTTGATTATTTATTCCTTCCACATAGCTATATGCACAGGGTGGCACATGCATCCATTCTGCCCCGTGGCTTGTCGGACCACTCGCCGATCCAACTTAAATTGCGACTGCTAACTAACAGGGCCCCCTATCGGTGGCGCATGTCCCCCTGGCTGCTCCGTGAGGAGGCATACAGGGAGATGCTTAGTCAAGCAATCACTGACTACTTCAGATACAATGCCGGCACTTGCCAGTCCCAGTTATATTATGGGAAGCATTTAAGCCCACACTTCGGGGTGCAGATATAAGCTATCGCACCGGGGAAAAGCGTCGCCGCCTGGCCCAGGTACATGACCTGGAGAATAGGCAGGAAGAACTTCAATCCCTAGTGGTGGGAGGCTCAGACCCCGTGGCCCGCCGGAATCTGCTGCACGTGCAACAAATGCTCCATCAAACCCACATAGACTACGCCAAAGATGCTTGGCTGGCCACCCAGCATAGAATTTACCAGTGGGGCGATAAGTCTAGTCAAATGCTTCATAGACTCTGCCAGGCTAGGGTGGCCCGACACAGATACCCCTTCTGCGGTCCCCCGCGGGGGTTGCCTGTACATCCCCTGAGGCAGTGGTACAGGCCTTCGCTGATTTTTACGCGGCGTTGTACGAAAAATGGGAGGTCATCTCCGAATCCCTCATAGATGCCTTCTTAGTGGATATCCCTCCCCGCCGCCTATCGGATGAGCGGCGTGATGCCCTGGAGGAGCCTATTTTGATGGAGGAACTGCGGTCGGCCCTCTCCAACATCCACCCTGGCCGCGCGCCGGGCCCGAACGGGTTCCCATGTGATTTCCTGAGGCCTCATCTGGAGACTCTGGGACCGCATTTGCTCGAGGTGATTCATGACGCCTCGGAGCAGCAAATTCTCCCTTCGGACTGGAGACACGCGGAGGTCGTGGTGTTTCTCAAACCGGGACGCCCACCGGACGACCCGGGGTCCTACCGCCCCATCTCATTAATAAATTTTGAGCCCAAACTGCTGGGAAAGATCCTGGCGGATCGCCTCCGTACCTGTATAGAGGAGCTGGTACATCCGGACCAGTCGGGCTTCATGCCACAACGCTCTACCAGACATAATATCAGACGAGCTCACGACGCGGTGGCGGAGGCTCACCGTCTGGGACGTCCCGCGGCAGTCCTGTTGGCTGATATTGACAAGGCGTTCGATTCATTAAGCTGGACGTACCTCTTTAAGTTGTTGGAAGCGGTTAACTTGGGCCCCCAATTCCGGGCCTACGTGAAATTGCTTTATACGGACCTCACCGCATCGGTCCGAGTAGCTGGCCGATGCTCAGCTCCCTTCCCCATTCGAAGGGGCACTCGACAGGGTTGTCCGCTCTCCCCACTGCTGTTCGCACTGGCCATTGAGCCCCTGGCGGCGTGGGTCCGTCTGGACTCTAGCCTGCGGGGTTTGGATTGGTCTCCGGAATGCTCGGATAGGATAGCGCTTTACGCTGACGACGCCCTGTTTTTTATGTCGGATCCGTGGGTCTCTGGGCCCCGGGTGCTGCAGATTCTGAGGGTCTTCGGGGAGACCTCCGGCCTCTGCGCTAACCCATCCAAATCCATATTATTTCCGATCTGCGGAGACCAGCGGTCCCAAATTTGGGCCTCCCAGTTGGTGATTGCGGAGTCAGGCTTCCGATACCTTGGGGTGGTTATTACACGGTGCCAAACTGAAGCATGGTCACGGAATATTGCGCCGCTACTGACTACAGTTCGAGATGAGACGACGGTATGGTCCCAACTCCCTCTTTCGTTATATGGTAGATCGGCCATTTTTAAAATGGTGTCTCTGCCTCGCCTGCTCTATAGGCTACAGAATTACCCCTTTCCAATCCCCCCGTCCTGGTTCCGTCACATTAATGCATTACTCAATAGAATCCTCTGGGGGGGAGGAGTGGTTCGGGTGGCGCTTGCGACCTGTATCCAATCCACTTATTGCGGTGGGATAGCGGCGCCGGATGTACAGGCGTATTACCGGGCATCGCATCTCCTGGTGATAAATGACTGGTGGTACTGCTCACAATCGGACCCAGCCTACGCTGTGGAACGACTCTTCATGGCCGAAACCCCATTACTCCACCTTCTGTATAGCTCCTCGTCTCTGACGGAACTCCCCCCAGCATGTAGGACGGCCATTCAGATATGGAGGCGAGCGGTCCGACAGATGGGCTGGTGGGGCAAACTCACCGGTGCTACGCCTCTCTGGCGCGGCACATATCTTCGGCCAGTCGCAGCTCTGGCGGGCTTCCGTAGGTGGGATGACATTGGGATTTCTGTGTTGGGAGATGTGATGCGGGGGTCCACACTCAAATCCTTTCAGCAGCTCCAAGCTGACTTCGGCCTCCATAAAACGCAATTCCACAGATATTTGCAACTCCGACACGCTATATCCCCTTTGATACGGGGCCTCACGGGTCTCCCGGAGTTCCACCCGTTGGAGGGCCGGTTGCTCATGGGGGACCTGGGTGCCCACAAGATTCGTCAAATCTATCAAACACTGATTACACATTCCACAACCACTATACACCGGACCCGGGCGGCGTGGGAAGCAGATGTGCCCACACTGACAGATGATGACTGGGCGGAGGTACTGTCTAGCCCCCGGTACTCTGCGGTCTCCACCCGATATCGATTGATCCAGTTCAAATATCTCCATAGGATTTACTTTACACGTCTGCGCCTTTGCAAGATGGGGGCCATTCAGTCACCTATGTGTCTCCGATATGATTCGGAGGAGGGGTCGTTCCTCCACACTGTGTGGACCTGTGCGGCGCTGCAACATTTCTGGTCGGGCATAAGGTCCTGCTTGGGGCAAGTGCTGGCATGGCGCATTCCTGCAGACCCTCGATTGATATTCCTGCACAGCACCGAGGACATTGGGGGGAACAGATATAAAAGGCATTTATTGTTCCTATGGCTTGCACTAGCTAAGCGCGACATTGCTCAACATTGGAAGGCGACACTCCCACCCAGTATAGGTCCCTGGAAGAAAGCAATGGATAGGTGCATGTCCGCTGAAGTGGCAGTATTTCAGGCTCGGGGATGTCCGCACAAACATAAAAAGATTTGGGCCAGATGGGCCACGTACCGTGGCATAGACTTGTCACTCCTGGAGTCAGAGGCTCCCCGAGATCCAATTGATAAGCTGGTTGTGAGCAGCTCACCGATATAGGTTAATGGGGTCGTGTAGAGGTCAAGAAGCAAGATTACACTACGTTTGTATAATGTGTATAAGCGATGTATGGTGCGTGGTTGGGGGGTGGGGGTGTGGGTTTGCAGTTCTGCAGACGCCATAGGGATGTTATATGGTGCCTTGCTAGTGTATTCTGTATTTATACATGCCTCGAAGCTCGCTGGGCTTGCCCATTTGGTACCTTGAAAATCAATAAAATTTGTTGTTAAAAAAAGAAATGGGATTTCTGGTTGGCTAAGGCGTGCGCCAAAGCCAGGCAGAAACCACCACTCTAGTCAGGGCAAGGGAGTTACACACCCAAGATAACCCCTGCTCACCCCCTTGGTAGCTTGGCACGAGCAGTCAGGCCTATCCCGGAGGCAATGTGTAAAGCGTTTGCGCAACACACACACACAGCAGCAACACACTAGGCACACCACAAAAGGAACTCCACACAAGGTTATATAAAAAATAGCCTTTGTATTATCATAAAACACATTAGAAACATAATCACACATTTACACTGTGCCCCCGGAACTTAGACAACTGAACACCTTGTCACGCTTCAGGAAGGAACTGAAAACCAGACTGTTTCCTAGAGATTGACTCCTGCCTATCTCAGCTTAGTTACGCATAGTGGATGACTGGTAACTTAAGCGCCAGGATACCTTTGGGGTGGCAGCTGCGCTATATAAGTATACCTTACATTACATTACATTACATACATTATATACAGGACCAGGCCAATCGGGCCACGGTCAGAACCATCAGATCAGGTAAGTAAATGCAAATATAAAACACAACCAGTAACTACGGGTACTATAATGACCTAAGCATTATACTATTAGCATTAGACATAAACCCACATTAGGCCCAAACCTCATTAACATAAACACATTACGCAATGGGCCTCACCAGCATAAACACATTATGCAATAACCTCATAAGCATAAACACATTACGCAAATAGGCACTACCCCAAGACATCATAACATGACATTAGGCAATAAATCACATTAGGCCCAAACCTCATTAGCATAAACACATTACGCAATGGGCCTAAATCATTCTTGGCAACATTCAGAGCAGGCATAAGTACATTACGCAATCCTGTAGAGCCTGGCGCTCTACCAAAGTCACCAACCTGCCCCCCAGGCCAACTGGCCTTCTCCTAGGGCTCAAATGCCCTACGTCCCAATGTCGGGGTGGCTGCCAATGCAGCAAGCAAAGTGTGCAAATACTGGCCTAAACGTAGCAGCTGCCCGCTAATTGCCGGGCAGCTGGGCAGAGACTGTGGCCACTGGCACGCACTGTGCCGCCTGTGCCCCTCTCTGGGACTCTCTAAATCAACTGGGGGCAAATGAGCACCAGCAATGTGCCCCGATCGGCACCGCCGTGCCCTTGGACTGCCCACACACAATGCCCCCGAAGGAATAAGCACGGGCACTAACTGGGCCCTTGTGAAGCCCCACTCTAGGACTTCGCAAAACAAATGCCCCCAAGTTGCAGTTGCCCGCAATGGCGGTGCAACTGAAAACCACAAAAGAAGCACTGACACGAACGTGGCCCCTGGACTCCCTCTGGGACCCTGAAACCCATGAGCCCAAAACGTTGCAGCTGCCCACTGCCAGGCGGGGCAGCTGTAAGACCAGCACAGGCACTACGGTGCCTTCAGAGGGACCACAGGGGGGGGCGGGCACCGACCATGTGCCCCGACGCCCCCTCTAACAACTAGATCACCAATGAGCCCTACTCACCGGGCTCTCCTGGACAATCGGCACTCACCGGGGCTTTGACTGCTCCTCCGGACTTCCACGGGACCTCTCTGCTGTAGCTCCTCGGTAGCACCCACCACCAGGCCAGGGATGCCTGACCTCCTTCCGCTTGGGCTCCCGGAGGCGGGGTAGGCTCCCGCCCTCCACCCGGCACTTCCTCTCTGCCACGTGACTCCGCCCACAGTCAGGCAGACGCCTGACTTCTGGTTTCGGCGGCACAGCTTCTCCTTTCCTCCCGGTAAATGCGGGGTAGGCTCCCGCTACTACTGGTCACCAGTGCGGGGTGGGCTCCCGCCTAACATGGCAGAAAACAGCGGGGTGGGCTCCCGTTTTTAAAAGGGAGCAGAAATGCGGGGTGGGCACCCGCTCACCAAAACAGCGCACATGCGGAGTGGGCACCCGCTCACCTAAAACAGCGCACATGCGGGGTGGGCACCCGCTTACCTAAAACAGCGCCAATGCGGGGTGGGCACCCGCTCACCTAAAACAGCGCCAATGCGGGGTGGGCACCCGCTTTGTCTCTCAGCAGCAGGGAGGGGTCCCCACGCCGGGATTCCCCCTACAGTCACGGCAGCAGCGCGCTGCCAGACGCCAGCTCTTCTCCTCTTGCTGGCAATTTAAATATAAAGCGCTCCCCTGGCACAAGAGTTCTTCAGGGTTCAAGGGGCATAGCTGGGCCCAGGGAAGCCAGCACACAGGGCCCTCCAGCAGGGAGGCAAGCCCCCATGGCGGTTCCTCCTGGGCCCCAGCAGCAGCAAGCCCCCAGCAAGTACAGGAACAGCTCAGACCTGAACAACTCTCATGGGGTCACAGCCCCTACATTTATATGCCCTTTTCCTTTGTGTCACAGCACAGGGCTTGGTGATACCAGTCAGAACTGGTTTAGGGGAGCTTTGGAGCACTTTGTTTTGCTCAGCTCCTCTCTCCTTTGTCAGGTGGGGGCTCAGGGATTAGACGCACCACAGGGGGCGGAGCCAGCATTGTACAGCCTGGGCACAGTCCTATTCAGAGTCAGGGGATTTCTCCGCCCCCTACTCTCAGCCCAGGTGTCCCATTCAGCCTAGCGCTGACTCACCCTGCCCCTCCTGGAGCCACACACACCTCCCAGCCCCTGTCACTCACAAGCCAGACATGCAATTCACATCAGGCAGGCAGACACATAGCACACAGAAATGCCAACTTCTAAAAGTGGCATTTCTAAAATAGTTATAATAAATCTGCGCACACCATTGCGCAGCATTTATTATCACTATTTCAAATATACCAAACTTGACCACGCTGCGCCTCTCATATCAGGGTTTACCACTGAAACACTTATCAGGGAATCCCCAATGCATTCCTATGGGAGGGCAGCCCCACAGTAGTGAGAAACCAAAATGGCTGTTTGTCACTACCAGGACATGTCACCCACTTAAGGTACATGTCCTATCTTTTACCTACAATGCACCCTGCCCATAGGGCTAGCTAGGGCCTACCTTAGGGGTGACTGACATGTAGTAAAAGGGGGGTCACGGACATGGCACACACTTTAGGTGCCACGTCACAGCGGCAGTAACACTGCGCGCACAGGCCCTGCAATGGCAGAGGCATGAGATAGGTTTGAAAGGCTACTTTGGTGGGTGGCGCAATTAGCGCTGCAAGCCCACCAGTAGCATTTAATTTACCAGCCCTGGGTATATGAGATACCACTTTACAAGGGACTCACAGGTAAATTAAATAGGCCAAACAGGTGTAGACCAATCTTACCACATCTATCACAGAGAGCACACGCACTTTACACTGAACAGCAGTGCTAAAGTGCCCAGAGTCCTAAAACCACCAACACCATGTCAGAAAAATGGCTAGGAGAAAGGCAAAAAGTTTAGGGATGACCCTGCAAAAAGGCCAAGTCCAGCACACTGTCTGAAAGGATTTGTGTGCCTCTATCACAAAAACTGATCTACCGCCTCTTGGTGGTAGGCCATGTTTTATAAGTTTCAGAGTGATGGCTCTTCTTAAGTTTGGATGGATGTCTATATCACCCTCCTCGGTTCCATCTAAACCGGTAATGTTTAAAGCTCTTAAAGCTGGTTGACCCGCAACGTCACCGTTGTCGGAGTCAGGCATTTTTATGAAAAATGTAGAACAAGTTTCAAGGAAACAAAGATAAGGTGCACAATATTTTGGAACACTGTATCCTTCAAGGTTGAGCAAACCAAACAGCTAATATATAGGGTGCTTCCCTATGTAGCCGTGGCGGATACTTAACCCTGCCCACTCCAGACGTCTTTTGGAGTATATGGGTAGGGGTCTCTGAGAGAAAAAGCACGGCTGAGTTACTCAGTATCTAGCGTTAAATTACCGCCTTACCAAACCGTTGGGCACCATGTAGTGTAGCTCCTATTTCCCTAATAGGCTCTGCACATTGGAATAATATACCCTATAGGTTTGACATAGGACTGAGGTCGGTATGTCCCTATCGAGTATATTAGACTTAATTACATGTGCCAGCTAGCTCAGAGGCCACTAGAAACTCCTTGAAAAACAAGAAGGGAGTAGTTTCTGGCAGCCGCAAAACATGACAACTTTGTTTCCCTTTAGAATCAGAACGTGTCCCAGAGTCATGGAAACAATAGATAACTATTTCACTCAGCTCAATCGTGCATACTTAGTTTTCCTCAAAGTTACACAGAAAGAATAGACGGGCGTTTCAATAAAAGATTTATTGAACAGTCTTGTTTCTCGTGTAAGTAATATGTGCTGTTATGATCACAAGACAGTATGCAAGATAAATAATGTACAGCGTAAGCAGTAGAAATAAATAATACTGCGCTAGCATGATCTTTAGTAGATATTCATTTACATAACATAGACTAAAAATGCAAGTACTCATACGATGCGTTTCTAAGCTAGTTCTACCCCAATGTACCTAACCTAGCCTAGGTGTAGGGAGAGGTATGAAGTAGGTGAAGTATTCCTTACTATGGTATACTAAGAGTATGTTAAGCCTAGTATGCCAAGAGTCCCTCTAGGTTTCTAGTCAGCTCCATACCTTAAGAATGAGAGAGGTGGGAATCTCTTGCCAGACTCGAACTCCAACACCCCGCGAGGGAAGTCAGATCACTGGAAGCTGGACTCTCTGCGTGCAGGGATGACAGCGTCTTCTCAGTGCGTCAGGCCAGGAAATGGGCTCCTCTGAAGTCGAGGTCTCCTCTGATTTACAGGGGCTAGGGAAGGTATATTTATACCTGAGAGGTACCTCAGAATGTTAGCATTGACGTGAATCGGACAGCGGAAGACGTCATGAATGAACCCCTAAGGTATAACGGTTCATGCATAATAGATGAGTCCTTGAAGAAATCAATAGTCCTGTGCTAGGGAAACTCCCGAAGCCTAAGGGTCTGTTCTTCAAGAACTCGTTGTGACGTTAAGGTGGACGGATGTCGGAGACCATGCCTGTATTTGGAGTGCACGGTTTAATGCCTAAATAAGGACTGGGATTTTATGCCTATATAAGGGCAGGGCGAATTATGCCTATATAAGGACATGATACAGGAAAACCTATATACGGACACCCTAAGAGGAATACAACAGGCCAGAGTCAGAAGCGTGGACCTCAAACCAAATGGAGGAACAAACCTGTCTCCCCTCATGAGGACATTAGTACCACAAATAGACAATTCCTCCAAGATTTAAAAAAAAGGACGCACTGAAACTAAAACACAACTCTCCCGCCTGGAACCTAACTTAATGAGATCCATGACTGCCTTAAGAACATGATCAGCATCCATCTCTCTGCACCACTCCTCGCAAGAAAAAGTTCCTTCACCAACAACAACCACATCATGAACAGAAGCAACAGCTACATCTTCACTAGTTACCGTAAAAGATGAACTATCTAAAGTTCCCCAATTAAGAGATAGTCTGGAAAGACAATCGGCTTGAAGATTTCTCCAACCTTGAATATGCGTGACTTCATATTAATACTCTTGTAACTTGGCAGCTAATCTCACTAACCTCTCCGAGCCCTTTCCCGGAGCACCAGGCGACAAAATTTTCACCAACAGCGTATGATCAGTTTTAAGTACAAATCTTGTGACCCATAGGTAAGTGCGGAAGTACTGAACACCCCATGTCACTGCTATAGCTTCCTTTTCGATGAATGAATAGTTCTGCTCAGATGATGTGAGCTTCCTGGACGCAAAAGCAACAGTTTTTTCACCCTCAGGATTTTTTTGTAATAATACAACACCTAAACCAGTAGCACTAGCATCGACCATGAGAATAGACAAGGGTTTGATATCAAAAGGTGCCAATACATTAGCCTCACAAATTTCTTTTTTTATGTTATTGAAACAAGCAATTTGTTGTTCCCCCACTCAAACTTCACACCTTTCTTTAGTAATTGTCTCAAACACAAGGTTTTATCAATTTTTTTTAACAAACTTAGAATAGTATTCGATAAGGCCCATGAAAGACCTTAGTTGGTCTTTATCAGAAGGAAATGGGGCTAGTTGAATGGCAGCCAGTAGGTTTTTTGTGGGTTTTTATACCTAAACCTGAAATTTCATAGCCTAGATATTCAATATGTTCGACTAAAAAGGAACACTTTTCTTTACGAAGAGTGAGACCCACATCGGCAATTCTGTGAAGCACGGATTTGAGAACCCGGTTGTGATCACTAACAGAATTTCCAAACACAAGAACATCATCTTGAAAAAATATAGCTTTGTCAATGCCCTTAAAAATTTCAGTGACCATACGTTGGAACACACTGGCTACCGATGATAGCCCAAAGGGCAGACGTGTAAATTGAAATGTTCCTTCTGTAGTAATAAAAGCTGTAAGATGTTTCAAACTTTCATGTAATTTTATCTGATGATATGCACTTTTGAGGTCGAGTTTAGAAAAAAACTTTGCATCTTTTAAAGTGGAAACCAACTCACCTATATTAGGCAAGGGAAAGGTATCTGCAACAACACATTTGTTCAGGGACCTAAAATCTACACAGAACCTAATTTTTCCATCAGCTTTTTTAGTGATCACTACTGGAGACACCCAATAAGACGCTTCAACAGGTTCGATTACCCCACCCTGCAGCATTTCTTTTATGAGAGACTTCACCTCATCCCTGACTACTAGTGGCACTCTTCTAAGTTTGTGTTGCACTGGCAACGCATCTTTTTTCAACAATATCTTGTGAACATACCCTTTAAGTTCTCTTAACTCATTTCTAAAGACTGCACTAGAGTCTTGAAGTATGTCATCTAGAATCTCATCATTGACAACCATCCCTTGCGATGGAGCTCTAGGATTCACAACAATATGGAGATCGTATTGTTGTATCCACCCTAAAATGGGGGGCCCATCCACAGCGACGTAAATCTTACCCTTGGTGGACCTATTTGAGAATAAAATTTGTGCTTCAAAAAATCCTAATAAATCTATGGACTTGCCTTGATATCCAGCAGGTGAAATATCGCTGGGTTGTAAGGATTTACCAAACCACTCTTGATCAAAGATTGTTTTAGGAATTATGGTGTATCTAGACCTTGTGTCAACCATAAGTGATACCTGTTGTCCATCAATTAAAAATAAGGCTTTGGGCCTGTTCTCTCTTCTTTAATTTTCAGAATGAACATCATCATCCTCAACTACAAGTCTATCTTTCTCATTTTTCTTCCATGTGAAACTATCTTGAACAACAGCTACTTTGGGACGTGTTTTTGTTTTACACATTTTAGAGAAATGTCCCAACTGATCACACTTTAGGCATTCTTTGTTAGAAGCGAAGCAAAATTTTGACTCGGATGTGTGTCCATTGCTACCACACCTTGAACAAAATTTTCCAGGTATCCTTGTGAAAGACGTTTTCTTGCCAATAAACCTATTTTTATTCCTTAGTAGTGCTACAGAAGAATCATCTTCACTCTGGTCACTCCCTTCACACACATATTTCTTTGAAATCTCAGATACCTCTTGGCTAGTGTGGTGTTTTTGTAACTCTTTCATAAAACACTCCGATTGCTCTATAACTTTTGCAAATCAATGGCTACTTTCAACGTGGGATTCTTGGCTGCCCACAATCTTTCTTGGATTTTCCTATTATTGCATTGTACAATTAACTGGTCCCTTATTAATTCATCTGTCATCACACCGAAATTGCATTTAACGGAAAGTTCCCTCAGTCTAGCAACAAATTCATCTATGGACTCTTCACTACGTTGTCGGTGAGTATAAAATTTATATTGGTTCGTCACTAAATTCTCCTCCTTGGCATACCTAACTTCAAGTCTGCATATTGCCTCCTTATATTCATCAGGCACTGGTTGTCCATTGGCTTGTTAGGGTGGTGGTAAAAATCTGAACACACGTTGACCTTCTTTGCCCAATGTGCTCAATAACAGTGCTTTTTTCCTTTTAGCTGAATATTCTTGCCCATCCAAAGCATCTAAGTAATTGTCAAAAATAACAATCCAGTCCTCCCAAGGTATGGAGGGAGTGCCAGGTTCACTTAAAAAATGAGGAGGTGGGACTACAGGAATATGATGAGTAGACATGGTGGAAGGTGTTAAATACGAAAAACAAATAAGCTTAAATAATAGGTGTGCTCATCACAGGCAAAAATGTGCTTTACTGAAATAATAAGCAATAAGAGGGTTAATTCAACATGCAGGTGTGCACATCACCGTAAATGATATGCTTGATGAAGAAACGAAGGAGTGAGTTCACGAAGACACTGTTGCGCAAAATCAAAAGTAAACACTAAAAAGTACCTGTGGTGTGCGTGTTGCCGCGTGTTGACCGCTTTCCCTTGCGGTATATGACAGGTGAAGCCTGTACACGCTAAGACTGAACACATTAAAGGTGTGCGTGTCACCGTAGATGCAGCTAAGGATCTGAAAATGATGGACACGCTGATGTAGTGCGTGTCACCAGAGTAACCACAAAATGGCTGCAGAGCATGTGGTTAACGCGGTGACATCACTCCAGGAGAAACTGAAAATGAATGAACACGTTAATGGTGTGCGTGTCACCGGAGTAACTCCAAGATGGCTGCAAAGCGTGTGATTAACGTGATGACGTCACTCTCGAAGACTGCAGCGCTGACTTGAAAATAAAGTTGCTTTTAAAATGGCCGAAATACTTTGGTGCGTGATGACGCGCAGTTTCACTCACGGTTGTTTAGTGCTTGCTGGATGACGTCACTGGGAAGGTCGGGCCGTCTTCGGGGAATCACCGACGACCAACTCACCGATCTGAGGGAAACCGGATCCGGGCTCTGAGCACCAAGACCAAAGACCATAACTACAGAAGTGGTCTGAAGTGTTCGCTGCTGGACTGCATTTACAACTCGCTGGACTCAGCTGACAGCTCAACAGCATGGAGTTGGTTAACTCGTCTGGTCAGCACAGCAGCACGATTGTCGCCAAAATTGTTGTAGATGAAAGGATACAACTGGAAACTTCTTCAAGTAAGTTATTGAGGTTTTATTCAAGCTAGCAGCATAACGAACACTTCACCAGCTGACCAGAAGAGTAACTGACAACAATAGAATCCATAGTGACAAGCACGCTAGAATACACAGAGGAATTCTAGAAGGGTTAGGGAACAAGGACACAAAGAAAGGGCTGACACATAGTAATAGCAACATATGAGTGACTTATAATGTACATAAGTAACACGTCACACAAAGGCGTGCAGAGACGACATCAAGCCTGGTTGAAGATGGAGCGCTGAGAATTGCCGAGTTCGCAGTAGAGCAGTGAAACGGTCAGACTCTGAAACCGTTGCTTGGCTGTACTTCAAAGGTAAACATGGTCCTTGAAGAACGGTGGAATTCCCAATTTCCACCAAAAACAGGGAGCAGACTCCAAGTAGGGCTAGAGCTTGAGTTAAGCTCTCGAAAGAAGGAAGCTTGCGGCGAAGTAATTAAAAGGAATCCAAAAACATGACGGAAATCGTCAAATGCTCAGCTCCCTCACGCGTAGGTTCTTGGTGCTCCAGCGAAGAATCGTCGCCAAATTGTAATATATGACTCTTCGTGGAAATAAGTTAAAGAGATTTATTCTTGCTGGAAGCACCAAAGTACAGGGGAAGAGAGACAGCTTCAGTCCCCTCTAGCTCTGCCGACTCCTAGAACCGTTGTCCTCACAATCTAGAATTCGCTAGTCGCAGCTAGGTAACGGCACAAGAACACATACAATACATTCAGAGATACATTCCAATAAAACATGTACATAACAGCTATGCTATGGTATATTATGGTACATTACGTTGCGCTATGTTACATTTCCGTTATGTTATCTGTATTTGTATATGGCACACTTCACCCGGGAAGGTATCCTGGCATGGAAGCAGGACCTGTATGGGTCGAGTTACAGTCGGACTAGGTGAAGAGTCAGGTCTCCAGTTTCTCGCTGTATTCAAGAACTGAGAAGGCGGCTCTGATGTGCCGGGACAGGTCGCCGCATGGTTTAGGAGCGAGGTAGTAGAAGCCATGACCACTGGATCTGGTTTTCGTATGCAGGGTGTAGGTACGAGTGGGAGTCCTGCTGTGCAGAGGTGTCTGGGAGGTTTTGTGGATGTTTATGCGATTGTTGAGGAATGAGGGGCTAATGTTGTGTAAGGTTTTGTATGTGTGTGAATGGGGGGTGAGGTGAGGTGTGGTGAGGTGGGTGGAGGTAAAGTGTGGTGAGGTGAGGTGTGGTGAGGTGAGGTGTGGTGAGGTGGATGGAGGAGAAGTTAGGTGAGGTGTGGTGAGGTAAGTTACGTGGGGGAAGTGAGGTGAGGGGATGTGAAGTGAAGTGAGGTGAGGGGGTGAAGTGAGGCGAGGGGAGTATAGGGGATGTGAAGTGAGATGAGGTAAGAGGGTGGGGGGGAAGTGGGAGGATCGGAGATTAGGTGAGGGGAGAGGAGGTGAAGTAAGATGAGGTGAAGTAAGATGAGGTGAAGTAAGATGAGGTGAAGTGAGGTGAGGTGAAAGGAGAGGAGGTGAGTTAAGGGGAGGTGAAGTGAAGTGAGGGGAGGTGAAGTGGGGTGAGGGGTGGGTTGGTGAGAGGAGAGGAGGTGAAGTGAGGTGAGGTGGGGTGAGGTGAGGTGAAGTGAAGTGAGGTGAGGTGAGGGGAGGTGAGGGAGGGGGTGAAGGCAGGGGAGGTGAGGTGAGGGGGTTGGAGGGAGGTGAGGGGAGTGAGGTGAGGTAAGGGGAAGTGAAGTGAGGGGGGGTGAAGTGGGGTGGTGAGGTGAGGGGAGGGGAGGGGAGGAGAGGTGAAGGGAGGTGAGGTGAGGGAGAGGGGTGAAGACAGGGCAGGGGAGGGGAGGGGAACGGAGGGGGATGAAGGCAGTGAAGGTGAGGTAATGGCAGGTGAAGTGAGGTGATGGGTGGTGTAAGTCCAGGGGGTGAAGTCGACGTTGAGGCTGACAGAGACACTGTGGTATGGCTATTGTTTCCATTCACACAAGCAGGGCAGGTATACCGAGTAGACCAAGTAAGCGAGGCCCTGAGAAACGAGCAAGAAGCCGCCACATCAGTGTACGAACATTCACTCCCAGGACCCCCTGCAGGTCATCAGCGTCTCTGCACACACACCCGTTGTATGTGGTACTATTGTGCGGAAATTAAAAACAAGCAGCCAGGCTAGTGTGGGTTGATGTGCTTGTATTCCTGAGCTCCTGCTGGCTGGCGCTGCCACAATATTGTCTGCAATGGAGGATATCAGGATGGCGCGAATGCGATCCAAAGACCCAGTGAACGGTCACACAGAGCGTGACATGTTCTGTAGAGTATCCTGCAAGTGCGCAGAGACGCCCTGTGCATCTGGAGGGAGATCCCCCGCTAGAAGGCGTCTGCACAGCGCGTTCTGCAACGGACGTGACGCGGGCGGAGGTTTGTGATGCCGGCACATTCCAGGTTCCCTGGTCTTAGCCAAGAGGAATGAGGCCGGGCTCTCAGTGTGATGGAGTCTGTGTTCTGGGGCACTCCCTGTTTCTTGGAATGCTCTTTCTGCATTTGTTCACCATGCCTGGCACCGCATGTATCTCTTCTCTTCCTGGGCACTGAATGATTTGCTGGAACTTGGGCGATCTGGAGGAAAAAATCACGTGTCTGTTGGCACTGGCAGAGGCCTGTGTCCGTGGTAAGGGAGACATACATAGATTGCATTTCCCCAAAACGCTGTGTGACTTCTCTTTACACGCCCTTAGTGTGGACTTGTAGACAGATGTGTAAAATACCATTCTGTATACGTATGTTAATAGGAGGCAAAACTCGGGGGCTGTTGTATAGTGATTTGTGCAGGTGAAGGCGGCAGACGCTGCACTGGCTACCCTCCGGAGACCAGAGTAGTGTGCAGGGCCGCGGCTCTAGGGCGTCCCTCACTCACCTGGTACAGGAAGAACACACTGGTCCTTCTCTGTGCACAGTTATGGGAAGAGGATTCCAATGGGAGCCTGGGTGGGTCACACACTAGTCAGAGATGAACTGGGGGCTGTAGAAAGGTGGGTTCTCAGGACCATTCCCCGCTCCGTGGACTGATATGTGGGACGAGAGTCTGGTCTGCAGGCGGCAGGTTTCATAGACCGGATGAGTGTGCACTTGTGAGTACCATCCGGATGTGGAGTCGGAGGGCACTGCGCTCTGTGCAGGCTGGGGCCCCTCCCTCTTTTTGTTGCAGACAGCCGTGGCTTTGCTACAGAGGCCATCTTCTCGAGGAGACAGGGACAGCCGGAGGGGGGGGGGCAGGTTTGCCGAGTTACATTGTGTTTGTTGTGGGTAGACAGGAAGTGCACACCTGCTAGCAGACGTCTTCCTGCGCTGTCCTGGACCACATTCAAGAGTTGTTACAGGTAGATCTCCGGATTCAGGGGCAGGATCACCCTGGCCGTGTCCGCCTCCCTGCCCCTAGCTCCAGGCTCCCCTGGCAGCCTGCCCACATCACAGCCTGATGTGTCTGTGCCACGTGCTCCTGTATCTGCCTTTCATCTCAGACTCGGTGCCGGCTTTCAGTGCTCACGGATGTCAGCTCTACCTGCCCCTGCGCTTCCTGCACCACAGGCAGGGATCCCCAGAGTAGTGTCAACTCCATGGCGTTCCTCCATGGCAAGCCCATAGTGGTCTTCAGTCCCCTGCACAAGCACTTCTAGATTGAGGCAGGAGGTCACCTGGTCACTTACAAAGTCCACATGTGGAAGTTCCACATACCAGCTTGTGGGGTCAGTTTGTGGGGTCATGGACAGTTTGCCCTTCTGCTCTATTGCTACTTTTGCTAGTGCATGTCCTGCTGAAGGCCCCAGCCCGTCTGGGCTCATGTCTTTCTTTAGCTCAGGCTTCTTACTTGCTGCAGACCTGAAGAACATTATTTGCCTCAGTCTGGTTTTAGGAAGCTACACGCTTATTAAAAGATGCTTTCTTTGTCCATTCCCTTGTTGCATTCTGTCTGCTGTCCGTGTCAGTGCGCGCAGAGGTGTTTGCTTGTCTTGGTTCCACTGTTCTTTGGCAGTGCCTCCTGACTTGTGATTGTTACAGAGAAAAGAAGGCTTCAGAACAATCCCCACTATTATTTATTTGCTTTTTAAAGGGGTCACACTTTAAAAGAAGTTAGTGCGGCACAATACAGCCGTCTCTCTTTGTAAGCACTGACAAATTCAGGCATTTATTAGCACAACTTGTAGTGTCGCTGGCAGCCGGTGCAGACACAAATCAAATCAATCTTTGTTGTTGGAATAATTACAATTGTCACAATGCTCAAGAGTCCGGGTAAAAAACGATACTGTCATAAAAACCTATGCAATGTGCAAAAAATATGAATAAAAGTGTAGAGTATCATAAAACGTGAATTAAAAAAGCATTTACAATGCAATCGGTCTCGCCTTTGGGACCTTATATGTATTTAGCTATGCAGCACATTAGCCTGGGTGCTGAAACATCTACTGTTCTTTAACATGGAGGGAAAGTAAGCACCAAACTGCGTGACACGCCAGGTATGGGAACACATGGAGAGAAATATTGCCTTTCAGCAGGAAATGGTATAGTCCAAAGCTCTGTTTTTAATATAAAATCAGGGCCTTCAGTGGTCATATCACTGAAAATACAAGATTTGAAAAAAATATTATTGTCTACGGGTGCTCGTTGAAGACAATTTCTATGGACTGGAATCTAGAGAATGCTAAAGTGATTCTGGTATTTTACTGACCTCTGCTGGTCGTTTTCTATCAAGGAAGTTAAATAAAGGCAGTTGCCAGAAAAATAAAAAAAAATTTAGTCTCAGCAGAAAGCAATTCTGGTATTTTACTAACCTCTACTGGTCGTTTTCTATCAAGACAGTTAAATAGAGGCAGTTGAACAAGCAGAAAGCAATTCAGGTATTTTACAGACCTCTACTGGTCGTTTTCTATCAAGACAGTTAAATAGAGGCAGTTGAACAGAAAAAAAAGTCCCTAAGCGGAAGCAGACAAGTCCTAGGGCTGATCTCCAGAGCCGACAAAGTACATACACATATAAGTATATACTAAAGTATATAAAAGAGGTCTCGAATGCTCAACCTAAAAACAGCAGTCAAAAGTGCTAGTGCAAAAGAAGCTATATGCATTTATGATCACACTGTTGTGATTAAGTAATCTTTGCTAATGTCACATTTTAGGAGCTCGCTTTCATGTGGGAGGAGGCTGGGGGGGGGGGTCCAGTATCTGGAGGGGTGTTAGTTGATTGGTGCCCAAAGGTGATTGTGCACCTGCTGCCTTTTTCAGGGCCCTTTCTACACCATGAATGTCCTTTAGGGTTCAGGAGATTGATGTCTGATACGAAGAGTTAAGGTAGGCCAGAATGACTTGTCTGCAAGTGCGCACCCCTTGTAGGTTTCATAGGTAGACTTGCAAAGGCAGATAGTATGGACCAGATTTTCTGTTGCTAGGCCACATTGGTTGTGTCCCCTTCTGTCCTTAGCCAGGGACTGCTGTATCATTGAGACGGTAACATTCCCAGATGGTAGGTCAGTATTTGCTTTTTATCCGAGGGTTTAAAACTTTGCCCAGGCACTGCTATAGTGTCAGGATCTTATAGCTGTTCATTATAACCCAGGCATGAGAGTGTCTTCCTAGGGATGCCTGTCTTCTAGTGAAGCAGTTGTTTTGGTGGAGTTTGAAACTGTTCTTTTAAATTGATCGTGGCTCACTCCTGCCGTCCTTAGTTCTGGCAGCGGATCGTTCGTTGAGATAATCTCGGGCTGGCGAGTGTGATTTGTTAGTGATCTCATCCCAGATTTCGTGGTTGATGGAGTTTTCTTCGGGGTTTTTTGAGCTTGTGACAGAAGATGACAAAGCTTGCACGTCTGGCGGGGGTCTGCTTTGTTAGCCCAAACTCCAACCTGGCTGGAGAGGTGTGTTGGGGTAGCTGGAAGATGTGCCTAAATATGCGGACTAATGTGGTGCTGCGTTAGTGTGTCTATTCCTCAAAGGACCTCGCTGCCCTAGACCAGGGTGGGGACCACCTTTGCTCTGGCGATTTCAAGTATCAACTGAACGAGTGCCCGTTCAGTCTTTTTAAATGGCTGAAAGACCTGCCGCAAGATAAGTCCCTTTCCTTTTGATTTCCTACTTGTGTGAGGTAAATGAACCATTGTCAAATAAAAGACAGAGGTACTTGTAAATGTTGTTTCGTCTATTCTGCTACAGCCCAGGCACCAGCTGACCCTCCCCTTTAGAGACCGTGCAGCAAAGATCATGATTTTATTTTTTTTGCAGTTTACTTTCAGCCCATTCGCCAGGGCATTGGCTTGAGTTGCTCCAAGAGGCGCTGCATCCCAACCCTAGTTCTGATCAATAAAACCAGGTCAACGGCATACAAAAGGTTAGACAGCTGTATCGATCCTAGTTTAGGGGCATGCGAGTTGATGGAGGAAAGTGTTGGGAAGAGGTCTGCGAGAAATAAATTGAATAACATTGATGCCAACACACAACCCTGTTTGAGGCTGCTTGTTGGAATGGCCCTTGAGAGGTTGCCTTCACTCCCCAGTTTTATTGTAACCCAGGTGTTAAAGTATAGCTTTTCAATTGCTTTCAGGCGATGTGGTAGAATCAGCCAGTTCTTAAGTTTTTCTTAGAGCTTGTTGCGGTCCACTCTGTTGAAGGTGGCTTGGTAATCAATGTAGAAAAGATAAAGGGGGAGCTCTGAGATTTTGGAGGAGTCAAAGATGAGTGACAGGGCTATCATGTTTGTTGTTGTGCCTGACGTCCTGGTGAAGGCTGTTTGTATAAGAGGAATGATAGAATTTGAGTTGGCCCAGTCCCTTAGGTGTGAAAGTAGGACCCCAGCATAGTATTTCTCCTTATTATCAATCAGGGCTATCTGCCTGTAGTTTCCTGGCTCCAGTATATTCCCTCCTTTAAAGATGGGAGAAATTATGGATCCTCTACAGGAGGCTGGGATCGATGCTCCAGCTAGGGTGTGGTTGAAAAGTGGCACCATCGCTTCAGCCCATTTTATCAGGTCTGTCTTGTAAATTGCCTGGGGGATGCCGTTTGGGCCTGGGGCCCGGTGTCTCGCCTCCTGGCTATCTGCCAGTGCACGTCTTTGGCAGTGATGATGGGGTTTCTTCACGTGTCCAGCTCCCGCTTCAGGCCGCTATGAAGTGCAGACACCAATTCTGATGTATAGTCAACTGTGACTGTGTAGGACACACACTCCGCATCTTCTGACCCTGATGCTGCTGTGCTTCAAATATGAGCATGTAAATGTGGTTTCCAATGGCCAAGCATCACTTTTAGATAGATACAATCTACGCTTGGCTTGAAGAACATCTCCAACATGACAACCAGGCAATGAATCCTCACAAGATCACCTAGTGCTACACTCAACCATGCCCTAAATACCAGTCCTAGGTAGCTATGGTGTCTCTCAGTACCTGCCACAGCTGTATGCACAAGAATGACTACTGTTCAAATCAGGATCCTAAACTCCTGAGTGATAACGTGGAATTAGAGTCAAAAGGAAAATCTGCAGCGTGGTCTGAAGCTCATTGTCAGCCAGCCACATTGAGCTCTTGGTGCTGGTGCTACTGCTCTTAATGACACTCTACTGAACAGAGCAGTTTGACTTGAATCTTGAGAATTAAATAGATTTCCTGTAGTGGACCCTGAGCACTCCTATTCACCTACAATGGACACTCGCTCGAGTCGAGGCACTTGTAAACCTGTCGTGGGTACCGGTTCACTCCAGAACCGCATTCCAGCTCCAGTCCATAATGATCAATTCTGCTATCATTTATTTTAAAGCCATTGTGCTTCCACGATCCACTCATTCAATCTCAAGTCCAAGCTTCTTCTGTTCTAAGAACCCCTAGCTCACAACCCAAGTGAAGTTCAGCCTTGATAGCTGTTGGAAATTAGTCTGTCGGTTGACTGGGGTTTAAGCCCTGGTCAAGCAGCAACCACAATCTTAGTCTGGGTAAGGGGCAGGCAAACCATAAATTAAGCTGTGCTCACCCTCTGGTAGCTTGACATAGACCAGTCATGCTTAACTTAGAGGCAGTATTTGTGCAACACTTTAAATAGTAAAACAGTGAAAACACCACACAAAAATATCCCATGCAAAGTTAGAAAAATAGATCTGACTTTGATAAATAAAATAAGACCAAAACGACAAAAATCCAATTAGTAGAAATTGAGTTATTGATTTTTAAAGTTTATAGTAAGCAATAGCTGCAAAAAGCACAAACCGCAATTGGGGATATCTGGTCGCGCTGGACCGGGACAAAGTCACAAGTTCAGGCTAACCACGATGGAGTGCGGGCCAGCTACAGGGGCCCAGTTAGGCTGACCTGACTGCCTTAAATCCTGGTTACGGAGCATTGCGTGACTCCGCGTTGAAGATGTGTCATGTAGCCAGAGCAATGCATCGTTTCTGAAATGCGGTGAGGCTGCAGTGCACGGTACTGATGCGTTGACGTTGAGGATCTTGTCGATGGGGCTTGCTATGTGAAGTCTGGTGTCGAGGAATGGGAGGCACAGCTGACGCGATGCATGGGTTTCGATGAGCGGTGAAGCTGCGATGTGGAATTTCGCTGTTGTCAAGGCTGCCTTCAACAAGGGATGCGAGGAGCTTGCGCCAGGAAAAGCGTTGTGCAGCGGTGGTTCCGGAGATGATTAATCGGTCCCCAGATTCGCGAGGCAACGGTGATGCAAGTCTTTTGAGACGGGTCCAATCCATGCAGCAGCAGTGATGCGTTGGTTTTACTTAGGGGTGCGCCGCTCAGCCAAGGAGATACATTGGTTCTTCATCACTCAGTAGAGAAGATGTGTCAGTTCCGCTGACAAGCACCTTAGGCCCACTTTCAAGGGTGCAGAACTGGGGTGGCACCACTTGGCAGGGTACTATAAGAAAAAAAGGGCCCCCCCTACGATACTTTTAGGTCCAAGAGGAGGGGGGGAAACAGAAACTCGCTAACACAAAATACCTCTGTTCAGACCTATATTACTTTCAATGTGACCAAGACAGGTTCTGACATGCCATCAAACCCACCATTAGTATACAACACACCAAAGTTTAGCAGAGTACGTTTTATTTTTTATTTTATTGCATCTCTGGCATATTTTCTTTAAATATTAAAAAGTTTTTTTTATATAGATTTACATCATTTTTATCTATTTGTGTACATTTGGTTAAAAAAATACATACATATATACATAACTGTCATTGTCTATTCAAACAGTGGCATCAAAATTGATAAATAGCACAATTCTAATTACTTTAAGTACAAATGTGCATAACCACACAGCAACCTTCAACTGTTCATACTCACCACACAATCTCACTCATTCAGTCTACAGTCATACTTATAAACAAAAACCACATGAGATTCAGCCCTGTGAGGGGTCCAAAGTTGGTCTGGAGAGAACAATATTTGTTAGTACAAACAGACACTGTTTCTGATGGAGTTGTCTCTCGGGGACCACTTCTCAGGGGTAATAATGGTCTACGCGCGTTTCAGTGGCGAAGCCACCTTCCTCAGGACCAAAATATGATAAAGGAATCTCAAAACAAAAAAGAGAAAGAGGCCAGGAGTTATCTGCAACTGTTCGAGCAACCAGGTTGTTATTTCTTAAAAGAGCCGTCTATTGACAAATGTGCCATCAAACACCTGGATGCTTACAACAAGTCCCTGTTTAAAGCATGTGACTTGACTGTTCTTTAATCCAGATTGGTCGGCATAGCTAAAACTGACCCATAATTTCGAAGATTCTCGTGCCTGGTATTTCATTTGTTAATTATTATATGTTTTTGAAAAAACGCTTCACAACTTCGTAGCGCTGTTTCAAAGGAACGAGTAATCCGTACCGGGCATCTGTTTAGGACGGCAGTTGCACAAAAGCAAGCCGGGACGGGTTTTTAAATCTTACACCAACCAGAGTGTAATCACGGAAGTCTCGCGATTCAGAACCTGTCTAGGTCACATTGAAAGTAATATAGGTCAGAACAGAGGTATTTTGTGTTAGCGTGTGTTACCACTTGGCAGGGTAGACTCACAGATGGCAGAGTCCGGGTCAAGGGGTTGGAGGCCTATTATGTCCCTGAGGCTTCAGATCAGGACAGCCAAATAGCCCTTGGACTAACTCTGGGTTCAAAAAATGCAGGTCCATACCTTCTCACCCAGGGAAGAGGGCAGCAGATCAGCACAACAAATCAGGAATCCAGCAGACTGCAGTCCAGCAGAGTGGCAGTCCTTCTTCCTGGCAGAGCATTGACAGGTCCAGAAGTGTACTGAAGAGGTGGTGTCTGCGGTCCAGTACTTATACCCAGTGGTGCCTTTGAAGTGGGGGAGACTTCAGAGACATGCCTTTGAAGTGCACAGGTGTCCTTTCCTTCTGCTCTGGCTCTAGACTCACTACAAGGGGGTATGCAGCCCTTTGTCTGTGAGCAGGACACAGCCTATTCAGGTGTAAGTGAGGCTGTGCCCAGCTCCTCTCTTCCTCCCATCCTGCCAGAGATGGTCTATTAAGACACACCTAGTCTCCCATTGTGTGTGGCTGTCTAGGAGGAATACACAAAGCCCAACTTCCAAATACACCCCGTCATGTTATCAGAGACAGGCTACAGGCACCAAATGTCTAAAGCAAGAAACTGGCGACTTTCTAAATGTGACATTATCAGAATTGTAATTTAAAATTCGGTTCACCCCAAGTTTGGGATATTAATTGTGATTCCAGGGACACCAGACTTGAAGGGCCATCTTTACCCAACTGGAAATTACACTTATAAAATATAATAAGGTAATCCCAATGTTATCCTATGGAAGAGATAGGCCTTGCAGTAGTGAAAAACACATTTGAGAGTGTTTCACTACCAGGACATGTAAAACTTAAAAGTACATGTCCTGCATTTTAAATACAGTGCTCTTCCCTCTGGGTTGTCCAGGGCCTGCCTTAGGCGTGACCTTTATGTATACAAAGGGAGAGTTTGGGCCTGGCAAAATGTTTTTTTTGCCTGGTCGACATTGCAGTGTAAACTGCACACACAGGCTCTGCAATGGCAGTGATCCAGCGTGATATTAGCAAACAGCATTCATACACCAGATACTTACTTGGGCCCATACATTCATACTACGCTAATACTTACGCTGGGTTTATCAGTTGTTACTCTTTATCAAATCCCTGCTACCAATTACCTTCCGAATGAAGAGTAATGACTTACCAATGAATCCTTTGCTAATTGGGAAATTTAAAATGAGTGACATTCATTATAGTACATAATCCTGAAATAACCACTGAGTCAGGAAGTTTTAAAATGTTTATCTAAAGATTTAGCAGAGTAAAATACAGAACCACACGGTACTTAATCGCAATACCCAAGATGAAGCATAGAATAACTATTGCTAATCAATGACGGTCCCTCAGAAAAGGAGAGGATAGAGATAGCAGCGCAACTAAAGGTTGCATTATATTTACCTAAGTGCGTGAACCAAACCCCTTGGCCAAGGAGTTGGAAATAATAGGACCCAGGAAGGATGAAGAGCAAAGACCTCCTCCAGAATCAGGACAGGACCGGTGACCTCTCTACAACGACGCCTGCGTCGTTCCCCTCTCTGATACTCGACTTCTCCTTGATTCGCCTGTGTCTTGCTTCTAATGGACTCCGCTGCCCCCTCCTCAGGACCTCTCTGGACAGCGATTCAGTCTGCAATCGATCAGCTTGGCAGTCTGGAGCTAAGAGCTAACTAATTAGCTAATTCTATATCTATTATACCCTTCTACGCCCATGTTCCTCCCCTTAATGTTGCTAAAATATGGGACCACTACTTCTGATTGGACAGGGACAGGGGGTGGATTCTCACACCATATTGATTTGCCTTGTATTTCTGAAGCCTATTGTTTTTAAACTACCGCCCCTTCAATTTAATACATTTGCTTTATTTCCCACCCGTCTCACGACAAAATTGACAATTTATTCATATAAAATGTTGCTTTTCGATGAGAACATCTTGGTATGTAGTGGTGTCGGCCAGCAGGTCATGGCCTTGGGTGATGTCCAAGTTGACTTCATCTTTTTCTTTCTCGTCTGCCTCTCAGGGCGCATGTGCGGAATCTTTGTCACACGAGCCTTCAGTTCACCAAACCCAGGCCCAAGTTACGAACTAATAAAAGTCAAAGAAGAAAACATTAAAATCACAAATAAAATGTTTCACTGTATGCCCACTCTTTCTACTCTATTCCCATTTAATTATAAATTCTATCCCGCATTAGTAGCGTTAGAGAAACGACAGTTTAATAATGACATGAGAGCAAGCTGAAGCATGTGAAAACATCAAGCGGCCATTTTAAGGCACACTGCGCAGAAGCAGAAATTTCCCACCAAGCAAAGAAAGACGTCACAACACGTGATGTGGTTGGGACATGCGCAGTAGGGTTCCCGCGCTTTAGAGGCCATTTTGGATTACAGACAAGCGTTATTCACTAATAAACACATAGGCAAGCATCCTTACTTATTCGTGTAATGTATGCAAGGATTAGTTAGAGACAATACAAGTTTAATAAGTTAATACTATGAGGAGATTGCGTACGAGCAAGTCTCATTTATGAGTCCTTGCTCCATCAATCCCCTCTCTGATGGCGTTTCTGAGCCATCAAAATACTACCCACAATCAGATGCCAACTTCTAGCAAATAGTTTCACTCTTATTTTTACATTTTCTATTTTTACCATCTCCTTTCAATTTCTTGTATAATTCACTTCTCCATTCTTCAGGTTCTATTTCATCTAATTTTCTCTTCTTTCCCTTTCCTGTCACATTATATGTTCCCTTCTTTCTACAACATTTGCACCATATTATTATTGTCAGTGCTATTATTGCTATCCCTGCTAAGGGTACTAATATTTGACCTATAAGTCCTTTTCCTACATTAGCAAACCAGGTACCAATTGACGCAATACTACTTGTCAATCTTTCCCATACACTATCAACTTCCAGTGGTTTAAGTTCCTTCTCAAGTTTAGTTATATTCTGTATATACGTTCCAATTTCTGCACTCTTATCAGGAATATAAGTGCAACAGTGTTTCGTCTTCAATAATTTACAGACTCCGCACTCTTTTGCCAATATAATATCAAGAGCAAGTCGATTTTGCATCACCATAGACCTAATCGCAACCATCTCCGCATTAATCATTAGAAAACCTCCAGCAGTATCCGTTGATAAACGATCAACCACTGTAGACAATTTACATATTTTCCTTGAATTCAGAATTATTCCCACTGAAGGTATCAATGCACCAAATATATCACCTACAATTTCTGAAAAACTAGCTCTTTTACTACATATTAATTCACTATTGTTTTCATTGCTCCCAGTGTTTCTTTTTATGTGATATATCTTTGGAAATACTATTCCAAAATAGCAACTTCCATACCACTGTGCAGGAAGCCTAAAGTAAGCCTTATTCCCACACACATAATAGATTCCAGGAAAAACTGAATCTGTTCCTCCTTTGATTCCCCAACCTCCAAGAATTAAGAAATTATGTTCACATTCACTGGTACCGATGAAAACATTGTTATAATCAGTTTTTAACCTATGTAGACAAATTTTTCCTGTCTTTACAAAATCCAGAGCCATAGCAGCTTGAGCCTTGCCAGGTGTGTAACTCCCTTCCTTCTCAGCCCAAGGTGGCAAATGAGCCTTATGCTCAGAAGCTTTCTTTTGAAAATCTTGTCTTCTATCTTCTACTAAATTCAAAAATATCTTTTCTTCTTCATGTAAAGAACATGTTAGATTGTGTCTATGTGCATGTGTTATGTCTATTGATTTCATTGTTAAGAAAAATTCTCCCATAAATTGTGCGTCTTGACTACTAAGCACTGGGTTCATACTCTTTCGAATCGGAACCTCAGAAAATATCACATCTAAGTTTGAATAATAATACTGAAGTCTCCCTGTTCTATAAAATAAACTAGACAAAACACTACATGATATGCCATATGTCAGTGGTAAGTGATGATATGTTAATCCTTCTGCTACTGATTCAGGTAACTTCATACAGACATAACAATTACTAACTTCCATTGTGTCTACATACTGAAACAATAACTTTGTGAAAACGTTTAAACTAGTGTCGTTATCAGCTATTTCATGATGAAACTCTGGTTCATTTTCTGCCATTAGTTCTACTCTATTGCCCTTCATGTTTGCTGTCCTCTCCTTAGTTTCATTATTATTTCTTTTATCCATTATCATAAGGTAAGGAACTGCTACAATCAGGACTAACCATACTATAAGCATCATTACTAGACTACATATGCATATTGCACAGCATCCTCTACAACATCTCTGTTTTGGTCTCCCAGCAACTCTACCGTCAGGCATTTTCGGCAAGGAAGGTCGCTCTTCTTATCTATTTCCTCTTTTCTTTATATGACTCTTTTGCTTAGTCAAGGTGGTCTTGTTTCTTTCTCGTACGTTAGTTCTGCACTTGTTCCTTCGTCACCACTTTCACTTGACTCTGAACTTTCGTAATCTTCAAGAATGATGTAAGTCCAATCAGGACCCTTGAATTTGTTATTCACAAGTTTCAGTCTTTTACTTTTTCTTTTCTCAGTTTTATTCTGTTGTTCAGTTTGGCTTGTTACTTCATTTACTTGATCTGGATCTTCACTTCTGGTTGTTATGTGGTATTTTACTCTTTTAATGACACTTGGCCAATGATCTCCTTTTCTTGTTTTCTTTGTTTGTACTATTTCTTTATCTTCGTCTTCAGAAATCTTTTTATTTTCACTGCTTATCACTGTTTCTTTTTCTGCAATTATTGTTCTTCTTATTTCCTCTTTTTCAGGTCTGATTGGTTTCTCTTCAGCAGCTCCACTGTTAGTTTCCAATAGGTGACCTTGTTCTTGATTTATTTCTTCATGTTCATGATTCTCATGATCTTGTTCTTCTGTGTACTTTTCTGGATCTAACTTGTTCTGATCAGGGCTTATTGCACTTTGTACTTCAGCAGCCTGACCGGATTCTTCTAAACCTGTCTGTCCCTGCTCAAAATTTATTAGTTCTTCGTTAATTTGAGCCCAGTTTCCTTTCCCTATCTGACCTTGCTCAGGTTCTCTTATTGTCTCTTCTTCTTTTTCCTGAACTGCTTCTTCTTCACCTATCTGATCTTCTTCGATCTCCTCAAATCTTGTTTGACTTCTTGTTCTGTGGTAAACTTCAGGAATTTCTACCACCGGTATCCAGTCCTGACTTGTGCTCGGTTGTTCTTCTTCAGCTTCTCTTGAATCTCGAGCCTGAGATTCCTCCGCTGGGCAACCTTCAGCTCCCTCAGTAATTGATAATGACTGAGGATTTTCTTCTTCAGGATCTGGTATTCTTTTGGTGTGGCTTACGTGAATCCAATTAGGAAATCCTGCACACTTCACTGCTGTATTTGTGGTGAGTATTATTTGACAAGGACTGCTCCATCTGGGTGATAGACACGTTTCTCTGGTGTGATTCTTCACTACCACCCAGTCACCAGGATTCAGATCATGTTCCTGTTCAGGCTGCCTGGAAACTGCGTCTTCTCCAACCTGGTGAGAGACAGAACGCACTAGGTCAGCCAGTCCTTTACAATAGTCCAGTACCATATCATCAGATATATTCAGCAGTTTGTTTGTGGGAACATGTGTTTGTCTCATTGCTCTTCCCATCATTATCTCGTGGGGCTCAATCCTGTATTTCTGTCAGGTATGCTTCTGAGTCCCATTAAAACAAGTGGTAATGCATCTGGCCACTCTAATGATGTTGATGCACACATTTTTCCCAATCTTGACTTTATAGTGCCATTCAATTGTTCAACCACTCCAGAAGCCTCTGGATGATATGCACAGTGCAGTTTCTGTTTAATTTGGAATGCTTCACAGATTATTTGTATCACTTCACTGTTAAAATGTTTTCCTCTATCTGATTCCAAAGTTACTGGGAAACCAAACCTAGGAATGAGCTCTCGTAGCAACAGTTTTGCGACTGTAATGCTATCATTTCTCCTGGTAGGGTAAGCCTCCACCCACTTTGAAAACAGACACACTATGACTAGTACATATTTCAACCCTCTACATGGTGGTAACTGTATAAAGTCGAACTGGAGTCTTATAAAAGGACCCTCTGCCTTTCCAATTTTTCCAAACCCAATTATTGTCTTTCTCCCTGGATTGTGCATCTGGCAAGTTAAACACCTTTGGCAAAGACTCTCTGCAACAGCCCTGAACTTCGGATTGTACCAGTTTTGTCTAAAAAGCCTAATCATTGCATCTCTCCCTATGTGTGTGTCCCCATGATACATTCCGGCCATTTGTGAGAGTAAACAGTCTGGCATAACTGGTCTGCCATCAGCACTAATCCACACTTCATCATCTCCTCTTTGGGAACAACCTACTTTGATCCACACATTCTTTTCATTTTCATAAACATCATCTTGTAATCTTTTTACATCATTCCAAGTTTCAGGTGGCATATACAGCATAAGTTGGCAGCTGATTCCCATTCTTTCCACCCTCTTATTGACTGACAATCTATTTTTGGCACAATGTTGAGCCACCAGATCTGCATATCTGTTGCCGACTACCACCCAGTCATCTCCTGACTGATGTGCGGCACATTTCACCATAGCCAATTCTTTTGGTGATTGAATTGCTTCCAGCAATTCCTTTACAAACTGTCCATTTTTAATGGGGGATCCTGAAGAAGTCAAGAAATCCCTCTGCATCCATAGTTGGCCAAAATCATGCACAACCCCGTAACCATATTGGCTATCTGTAAATATAGTTACTTTTTGATTCCTCCCAATTTTGCAGGCTTTTATCAATGCAATCAATTCAGCTACTTGTGCAGGTTTGACTCCTGGTAAATAGGATGCTTCGACTATTCCAGTTAATTCACATACCGCATAGGCAGCAGTTAATTTACCGTCTTCATGTCGTTGACATGAACCATCAACAAATAGCTCCCTGTCTGGCTTTCTGAGGGGCTGCTCTTCTATATCTGGGCGAGGTTTCGTACATAACTCTGTAATCTGTAAACAATCATGTTCATTTTCTTCGTCATCTTTAATTTTCTCATGATATGGGTCTGGTAGTAAGGTTGCTGGATTTATTATAGTACACCTTACCATGGTCACATTTTCAGCACCCATTATTATTCTTTCATATTTAGTCAGCCGACTAGGAGTAAGATGTTGTGTTCTGGTTCTTGTCAATAGAATCACAACAGCATGTGGAACAAACACCTTTACAGGATGTCCTATCACAATTGACTCACTTTGTTCAATGCTCAAACAAGTAGCTGCCACTACTTTTAAGCATCCTGGCAACGCGGCTGCTACTGGGTCCAATGTAGCAGAAAAATATGCTATAGGACGTCTGTCTAAACCGTGTCTCTGGGTTAGGACAAAAAGTGCACAATTTTCTCTTTCATGACAGAATAATGCGAATTCTCTTTTATAATCCAGCATGCCTAGGGCTGGTGCTGAGCACAGAGCATTTCTCAATTTTACAAAAGCTCCTGCACTCTCATCATCCCAATCAACTGGGTCCTTTGCTTTCTTTTTTGTCATTTGAATTAGGGGCTTCGCTAATAAGGAAAATCCTAGTATCCATTGTCGACAGTAACCTACTATTCCTAGGAACATTCTCACTTGTCTTTGGGTTACAGGCATTTGCATTTTCTTTATTAATTTTACTCTTTCAGAGGTTATTCTTCTTTTTCCCCTCTCAATTTGGTGTCCCAGATATTTAACAGCTGTTGTACAAAACTGCAACTTATCAGGTGAGACTTTATGCCCTTCTTCGGCCAAAAGATTTAATAGTGCTATGGAATCAACAACACAGTCCTCTCTGGTGTTCGATGCCACCAATAAGTCGTCGATATATTGCACTAAGACTGAACTTCCTGGCATCACTAGTTTCTCAAGGCCCTTTTTCAGTATTTGATTGAAAATGGAAGGACTTTCCGTGTACCCTTGAGGAATACGATTCCATACATAGACTTTATTCTCAAATTTAAATGAGAAAAGATACTGGCTATCTGGATGCAATGGTATTGAGAAGAACGCTTGACATAAATCAATTACTGTGAACCATCCTGCACTCCAAGGGATTTGGTATAGAATTACTGCAGGATTTGGCACTATGGGTCAACATGGTTCCACTATTTTATTTATTTTTCGCAGGTCCTGAACAATCCTATATTTTCCACTAGGTTTCTTTAGTCCCATGATTGGTGAATTACATGGGCTACTCATTACTTCTTTTAGTATGTTTTGTTCAACCATTCGATTAATTTCTTCAATGACTCCTGCCTTTACTTCTGCACTCATTTTGTACTGTCTGGTATTTGGAAAAATCGCACCTTCTTTTACAGTAATTTTAACTGGGTCTATTTTAGCCATAAGTCCTACTTCTTTTCCTGTGAAATCCCAAACTATGGGGTTTACTGTACCTTTTAATTCTTCTGGCAACTCGTCTTTTGTTAATACCGAAAACATCTCATCTACTTCTGTACCCTGTTTTGCAATCATAATTTTATATACATGGTCTTCATCTGGTGTCTGAACTGCCACACCATCCGGTGTGCAGAAAATTGTGCAGTTCATTTTGCACAATAAATCCCTGCCTAATAAGTTTACTGGGCTAGAATCGCATACTACAAATTGATGCATTTCTCTGAAGTTTCCGATTTTAACTTCCATTGGTTCGGTAAGAGGTGTTCTAATCCTTTGATTAGCTACTCCCACTACTTGGATATTTTCACCAGAGAGAGGAAGGTCTGGAATGTCTGCTGTTCTTACAGTAGACCGGGTAGCACCAGTATCCAACAGAAAAGTGATATCATTACCTTTCACATTTCCTTCCACATATGGACCTGACTGATCTACCAATAAGGATGCGCCAAGTACGCACTCCTTCTCCCCCTCTCTTAGGCACCGTCATGAACTGTATTGACAGAAATCGTCCTGTAAAAGAAATTGTGAGGTTATATAATCATTCGTACCACTTCCTCCTTGATATCCGATGTCTGTACCGTGCTTTGCTCTGCTTACATTACCCTGAATAGGTGCAGGTGGCAACTGACTCTGAGGATTTACACCCTGCTGTGAGTCATTCTGCGTCTGTGGATTAAAATTTTGATTTGGGCCATTATTATTCCGGATCTTTTTACATTCATCCTTCCAATGCCCCAATTTTCCGCATCCATGACAAGGAAATTTCTTTTTAGCTTCTTCTCTACTCATTCGTCCTCTCACTTTTACACCATTCCCAGTATCACCACTCGTTCCAGAATCCTTTCCCTGATTTTCACTCGGATTTTCCAAATTAATTCCCTGTTTCTCTGCCATTTTCACCTGAGCCCACATCACTTTTTCCTGCAATTTCTTATGCCTATCCTCAATATCATCTCCACAATATTTTGCATATTTCAAAATTTCGTCGATAGGTTTCCCTTGCCAACACAGCATGTGTTGTTTAATCATCTGACAAATTTCTGGCTTCAAACCGAAAACAAATCGATACACAAACTGACTCATGTTCTTGTCTCCAATGTCCTCAAATCCACTATACTGTTTAAATACCTTGCAGTAAACGCTCATAGTAGGAATGTACCGATTCATTAGCCTCTTGGGTAGTTCGGTCTATTTTCACCCAATCTGTTTCTTTCGGTGGTATTTTCCCTTTCAAATAAGTTATCACCTGCTGATACTTTTTCATCACATCATTTGACGGGGCACCTGTTTTTGGATCTCTAGGATACTCGTCACTTGGCCAATCAACTGTAATTTTACAATCTGTCCACAAATCGGCAGGTACCACTATGTCAAACAAACCATCTAAATCCTTCAACAATACCTTTGACACCTTCACAAACCTTTCAACCTGTTTGTACCATTCAATTGGTTTTTCTCTCAATTTTGGAAAATCATTCGTAAATGACAAAATATCCTGTCTGCTCCATGGGACATGTACGTATCCTCCTCCCGCAATTTCTCGCATTGGATACATTTGGTCTGCTTTCCCTGTCTCCTTCATCACATATTCCGACGCTGATCTACTTGATCGTACTTCTTCCTTTTTCTTGGCCCACCTAGTTCTCCATTTATCTAGGTCTCCCCATTTTTGTAAAACTATCATTAATTCCCTTACTTGTAATTTTCTTCCAGAGGCATTCATGTTTTCTAAATCTTTTTCTGAAAATTCTGCTCTATAGGGTTTCTGCAACACCTTTGATCTCCCTATTTCTATTCCCATCTGTAGTGCTAGATTGGATAATTTTTCATGGAATAATCTTACATTTCTTGTGATACTTCTGCACATAAATAATAATTCTTCATCATCATAGGTATTCAAGCGATCTAGTCCTACATTTCCTGCTATTATTTCTTCTAATTCGACTTTCAATTTATGAATGTCCATTATTTTTGGAGGTGTGCACTGTTTATCTGATTTTTGTGCCCACCTTTCTAAATCTTCTGGGGTTACTATTGTGGCATTTTTCGCTCCTGATGAAGTTACTAGACTTATATCCTTTGAACACCCAGGTGTAGTCCTCTTGGGAGTAATATTGACAGAATCTCGAATGGGTAAATCCATCAATGATATTGTGGATTCGCTGTCACTAAAGTGATCTTCAACCATTACTACTGCTTCAGGGTTTGTAGCGTTTACAGGAGTGGGTGCAAGTATCGGTGGAGGACAGTTTCCCTGAGTACCATATAATGGAACTACTGGACCAATTGTTACAGGTATGGTCAATGAATCAGGATGTACTTTTATCTGTGTTATTTTCTGTATTAATTCTGCTCTGGTCTTCTCTAGGGCTTCCCTTTCCTTGTCGTGAAGTATTCTACTAGGGGTGAATTCATGCATTACCTGTGGTACTAATGGAGTTTTTAACGGTGGTGCACTTGGGGTGCATCCACTTGTTCCTTCCTGATATGGTGGGGGGTTCCTTAACATTTCTTCCATAAATTCATCTTCAGAATCGTCACTTCTCATTAAATGTATTGTCTTTTCTGTACATTTACTCCCTAATTTCTCCTCTGCTGTTAACAATGGATATAGTCCTTCTGTAATCATTGCCCTTCTCCATTGTTTCATCTGACTGTCCCTAGATTCATGTAGGTTCCTGGGAAAAAATCCTTAATAACCCCTATTACTCCTAGATCGGTCACGCTCAAATGCCTCGGTTTCCCATTCCTCTAAGGCTTCGTATTGAGTTAATCTAGGTCTGGGTTCTAGGTCATTCATCCTAAATCTCAAATTTTGAAGAATTCTTCCATTGAAAGTGCCATTCTCGGGAAATGCTAGTATTCCATCATTTTTGGTATATTCTATCCAATTCTCCATCCATACACAAGTATGATAACCTCTCTCCATCATCATGAATGATGCGGGCGTTTTAGCTGGTGGAATGATAATTCCCTCTCTAGTTTTGATTGGTTTGTCCTTTTTAAAATAATTCTTAATCTTTTGTAAAAATGACATTTTTCTCTTTTCTCCGTACATCTTAGGTAAGTATCGATGTATAAAATTATATTCTGCAAAGCCTAAATATCTCCTATCCGGACGGGTTCCTGTTAAAGTCGGATCGCGTTTTAACATGCAATCTCTACCCACTAAGATTTTTGCTTCTAGAATATCAACCAATCAAGTGTCTGCTATCTTTTATTCCCGAACCAATCCTTGTGCGGCCTTTTGGTGACGTTTGTCTGTCAACCCCTCCTTTACAATCTGCTCTTCACTGTCCCTCGCTGTTTCAACCAATCCCAGCGCGGCACCTGTGACGTCAGTACTGCTCCTGACTACTGACCCCTCCTTTACAAGAGTCTTTCTGTAGGAAGGTGGAATCTGACTATATGGTTGCCCCCACTTTTTTTATGGTGTTTTGCTGGTTTATGACTTAGTTGGACTGAGATCCTGCTATTCAGGGCCCCAGTCTATCTGCTTTCTCTGTAAAAAGGTTTCCATGTGCCTTAGGCACATCTCTGATTGGAATCTGGAGTCCCCTTATAAGTCCCTAGTATATGGTATACTATGTACCAAGGGCATAGGTACCTCAGAGGCCTACCAGGGGCTGCAGCATGTATTATGCCACCCCTGGAAGGCCATCCAAACTGACACCACAGGTCTGCTACTGCAGCCTGGGTAAGGTGGTGCATGCACCCCTTACTGTGATATAGCTCACCTATATCACTAAATACATACACACATATAAACCTATAAGTCACTCCTAAGGCAGGCCTTATCAATCCTAAAGGCAGAGTGCATGGTTCCTATGTGAGAGGGTGCCCCTGCATGAGCAGGGCCCCTCTGCAGCATTCGGAGACAATCTCTGATGCTGTTTGTAGTGCAGCCTGACCATATACTCTTAAGCGCATTATATCCTCGCGGTAAAATGCTAACTTTGGAATGGCTGCACCTAAACATGTCGTGTTTGGTGTCAAACATCTTGGAATACTACCCCCCGCCAATTCTGGCGGCGGGGGTAGCATTCCACCCTTCTAGAGGGAAAGACATGTTAACCCTGACTAACCCGGTAACTTCTCTCCAAAGCCCTGGCATCACAAAATGGATGCTGCTGCCACAGACACGAGTCTGGCCTCCTGCTGCTGGACGAAACTCCGGCAGGGGAGGCCTGGACAATAGGTTTCCTGTCCCAGGGAGGTGTGACCACCTCCCCAGACAGGATAATGTGTATTGGGGCTGGGCGGGAGCACCATCTGTGTGCTTTGAAGTCCTGCACTGGGGGCACATTTGGTGTCCCTGTGCATACCCCAGTTCAAACCGGATCAGGGGCTTGCAGCCCCTGCTTTGGCGCGAACTGGACAAAGGGAAAGGGGTGTAGCCACCCCTCTGCCCTGACCCACCCATAGGTGGGGCCACAGAGTAGTCCAACCCCTATCTTTAGTATAAAGATAGGAACCCAGTCCTTAGGATTTTAGATTATCCCTGGACGAAACTCTGAAACAGAATCCTGGACCTTCGACGCTCTACTCACGATTAGAGGACAGAAGAATCTCCCTTGGGGTCAAGGAGTGACTCCCCTGCTTGGCAGGCACCAAAGAAGCATCTGTCCGGTTCGCATTTCTGAAGCTCCCGTCGGACGCCGAAGTCATCGCATCACCAGAGGTGGATTCTCAGACTTCCCCGAGGCTACCCTGAGTCCCCAGCAAAGCTGAGGCCCGTGGCTATCGTGGGTGACTTGAGACCGTGACCCCTGGACACCGAGCACATTTGCAAGTGCATCATCTTCTGGGTCTCCCAAGAAGTCGTGCTTTGGGCTCCGAGTAGCCCTAGCCTCCAGCACCACCTGCACCGAAGATCACTGGCCCCCACTCCACGAGTGTGCTGTAAGCCAGCTCCACGTGCGGCGTCACGAGGCTCCTTCGCGGTTGCTAGCCCGTTGGCTAGTAGCCCTTAACGAAGGCCAATCCTTTTCTTACTTGGCATCCTGGTTGCTCCAGGCCTGCCCTCACTTACCCTCGCTGGGTGAGTTCCCCAGACCTTGCTGGTCTGCACCATCGACGATCTACATCTTCACCGAGACTTGCCGTTGCCAAGGCTTGTTGGGTCCAATCCGGTCGCCGACACCTCAGTACTCGACAGACATTGTGTACCAGCCCGAATCCTGCTCCTGGTCGCTGACAACGCCTCCTGGACCTCGTGGCTGAAGAGTCAAGACGACCGTCAACGCACCTGAAGCACTCGACATCGGTGGGCATCTGTCCATCGCCTTCCTGGTCACTGGCTAGTGACCCAGACTCTGTCCCCTCTGCTTTCAGGTTCTTCAGAACTCTGATCCACTCTTGGATCCACCCGGACACTTTTCTCTTGGCCGCCAGCAGCACTTTGCAGCAGATCGCCATTCGAATCGATGACGAAACCCGACCCCGAAAGGCACCTATGCACCCGGCTTCCCTGGGTGAGGTAACACGAGTACTCCGGTGCTCCCGTGGGTAGAGACTCTTCAAAGTCCTAGATCTCAAAGGGTTTTGTCCTAGTCCTCTTTTAAGTGTCCCTTTTCTCTAATTTCCCGATCCCGACTTTCTCCATAGAAGTCAACGGCGTATCGCGGTTGTGTATTTACACTGCACGCTGTCTCCCGTGGGTCCCCTGTGTCACTACCTTGGGTGGTTCCTTGTGGTCCAAGCACTTCTAGAGGCTCTAGGCCTAGTGTCTAGTTCAGTCGTGGTTCGCATACCACTTTATTGGTATATGGTTTGGTACGCCCCTAGGGCCCAAACGTGTATTTGTGCTATTACTGTGTTTAAATAACTTCTAACTTATGTACTTCGAACTCTAGCCTCATAAAGAGACTAGAGGGGTGTGTTTAGCAATAAATACATATATTTTGAATATATACCTGGTGTGGTGCTCTTTCATTTGGTCACTCAAGAGATTATAGACTGGTAAAACAAGCTGCTTTACATTCCTTCAAGACTTAGCCTGAAGGCTGCTCTCCATAGCTACCACTAGGATAGCTTTCAATAAGGTTGTCTTTAACCTATCTCCAATAAGGGGTTGTTTGGACTGGTGCAAGGTGCCCACTATAATTAGTGGCCAGCATATGCCAGGCCAACTTCTCACATTGGTGTGCAGCGTGTGGGATTCCAGCTTGCTATTGTTTTACCAGATAATCTCAATTGAATTGATCAACTGAAAACCACTAAAGGTACCTAAGGTACATATAATTTAAGCTTAGAATACAGTAAGTTCTACTGAACTTAGAGTTGTGTGTTAAGGGATAGCACAACCCTTTCTACAACTCAAGAGAATTTAGTAGGCCACACTAGAGTAGGTAGTGCATACGCCACACCACACTAGTAATGTCTTTAAGGGCAGGATCCAAAGAATCCTTGCAGGAAGCCATTGAGCTTCCACCCTCCAAGTATGATACACTCCCATTCTTGGAATTGAGAGCTTTATGTAACTTGAGAAAACTAAGGACAGGCCAAAGCCCCACCACCCAACACCTCAAGGAGTTGTTGGTGGCTTATGACCTTAGTAAGCCCTTGGGGACTGAAGGGGTAGGAGCTGAGGGTGGGGCAGAGGAAGAGGAGGAGGCCAGGGGTACCAATACCCCCAGCCCCCCTCTGAGACTGGCCAGGAGGGTGACAATGACCCTGACCTGGATAACCCAATCCCTCCTGTGGAAGATGATGAGGATGATCAGAATGATGCCCTCTTTGTCCCCCAGGAAGGATTAAGAGTGTGCCCAGGAAGTCTAGATCTCCTTCACAGGAGTCTAACCACTCTGGCACCTCCATAGGGAGCTCTATCTCCTCTCACAGGAGGGAATCCTCCCATGAGAGAAGAGCCAGACTGGTCCAGTATGAGGAAACTCAGCTGGAAATCAGAAAAAAGCAATTGGCTTTAGATAGGGAATCCCTAGATCTCCTTAGGGAGAGAAGAAAGTTGGGACTAGAGTCCCATGGTGGCAGCAATATCCCTAGAGATAGGGACAGGTCTTATGACCATAGAAACCTAAACAAGATTGTCCCTCCCTACCAGAGTGGGGATGACATCCACAAATGGATAACTGCACTGGAGAGGGCCTGTAAAGTTCAGAAGGTCCCCCAGAGGCAGTGGGCAGCAATCTTGTGGCTCTCCTTTGCAGACAAAGGTAGAGACAAGCTCCTCACTGTAAGAGAAGAGGATGCTGACAATTACACAGTCTTGAAGAGTGCTCTGATAGATGGGTTTGGCCTAACCACTGAACAGTATAGGTTGAAGTTCAGAGACACCCAAAAAGCTCAGACTCAAGACTGGGTTGATTTTGTAGATTGTGCTACAAAGGCTCTGGAAGGTTGGATACATGGCAACAAAGTGCATGACTTTTTAGGATTGTACAATTTGATTATGAGGGAACAGATCCTTAATAATTGTCAAAACCAGCTTTTGCACCAGTATCTGGTGGACTCTGATCTGACCTCTCCCCAAGAATTGGGAAAGAAGGCAGACAAATGGGTCAGAACCAGAGTAAAAACTAGAAATCAGGGTGGTGACCAGAAGAAAGATTCTACTAAGTCCCAAGAGAAAGGTGGGGATAAATCTAAGGATAAGTCCCCTACAGGGCCCCAAAATTCCTCTTCTGGGGGTGGGTCCCAAACTCCTTCCTCTCCTGAAAAGAAACCATATTGCCATGTCTGTAAAAAGCCTGGGCACTGGAAAACTGATCCCAGTTGCCCCAGGATTGGCAATAAAGAAAATGTTCCTCCCACAACTACTACCACCCCTCCTGGTACTACCAGTAGTAATCCTCCAGTTGGGAGTAGTGCACCCAAAAAGTTAGGTGCTTTTGCAAGAGGAACAGAGGTGGGCCCTAGTTTAGACCGGGACCCCTCAACAGACTCCTCTGACTCTGATGGTGGTATAGGATTTGCCACCTTTACCATGGGTCCCATAGCATTGGGCAGGTACAGATTGGGGCCAATAATTAATGGTCAGAAAGCTGTGGCATTTAGGGACACAGGGGCTAGTGTCACCATGGTGGCAGGGAAACTAGTCCCCCTCACCAGCTTTTACCTGAGTTTAAATACCAGGTGACCAACATTGATGGTGTCAGAACAGATCACCCCATGGCCATAGTCAATCTCAGCTGGGAGGGGGTCACAGGCCCAAAAAGAGTGGCAGTGTCCCCAACCCTACCTGTAGATTGCCTGATGGGCAATGATCTGGAAATTTCAGCCTGGGCTGAAGTTGAACACCAAACCCATCTTAGGATGTTGGGCGTCCCTGTAAAGGTTAGTGGGGCTGTGATGGCCACAGCCCCAGCCCAAGAATTTGGAGAGATGGAGCCTGAAAGAATGGCCCACTCTCCCCCAAAGAGAGCACAAGGGTTGAAGAAAAGTCTTCTTCCCCCAGACAGTAGGTAAGGGTCAGCCTCCTCAGGGAACTGACCCTACCCCTAGTGAAGGAACTGCCACAGAGGTAGTCAGGCCTGGCCTGGCCACACCCCTGATGGCAGAGGACCCTTCCAAGGTGGTACCCCGTCTGGAGCAGGTAACCTGCCCCTCTCTACCCTGCCTCAGTCAGCCCAGGGCTGCAGAGGTCAGGGAGGTCAGTGGACCCCCAGGGCCCCCTGTCCAGAGGAAGCCCCCATCAGCAGATTAGGGGCACCCAGTCTAGTAGCCCTAGGCAGGTGAAAATTCCTCTACACACTGAGGGATCCCCCATACCTTTATGTAGGGACCTCCCCCAGAAGGACTCTGGCAGGCAAGGGCAAACCTGGGACCAGAAGGTTCCAAACCTGCCATGTCCCTCCAGTAGTCCAGCCAAAGGGACCCAACCCCCAGCTGTAGGCAGCCAAAGGTTGACCCTTAGAGCAAAGTGCAACTCAGTCATGGAAAGACAGGCATACATGGTGACCAGTGATCTGAGGAAGCTGAGGCCAACATTCCTAGGGCCTCACTTCCCTACTCAGACACCTCACCAGCCTTGTACTTTACCTAAGCACACCACAGGTAGTGATTCCCCATGGTGGAGACCCTCTCATACCCTTAGGGTGAGGGATTGCTTAGTGGACCATAAGACAGGGGGCAACCATGCTAGTGCAGGTGCTTCCTTATATGACCACTTAGTCAATGAAGGCTCAACTGTCCAAGGTTAGCCTTATCTCCTTTCGTTTGGGGGGTTATGTAGGAAGGTGGAATCTGACTATATGGTTGCCCCCACTTTTTTATGGTGTTTTGCTGGTTTATGACTTAGTTGGACTGGGATCCTGCTATTCAGGGCCCCAGTCTATCTGCTTTCTCTGTAAAAAGGTTTCCATGTGCCTTAGGCACATCTCTGATTGGAATCTGGAGTGCCCTTATAAATCCCTAGTTTATGGTATACTATGTACCCAGGGCATAGGTACCTCAGAGGCCTACCAGGGGCTGCAGCATGTATTATGCCACCCCTGGAAGGCCATCCAAACTGACACCACAGGTCTGCTACTGCAGCCTGGGTAAGGTGGTGCATGCACCCCTTACTGTGATATAGGTCACCTATATCACTAAATACATACACACATATAAACCTATAAGTCACTCCTAAGGCAGGCCTTATCAATCCTAAAGGCAGAGTGCATGGTTCCTATGTGAGAGGGTGCCCCTGCATGAGCAGGGCCCCTCTGCAGCATTCGGAGACAATCTCTGATGCTGTTTGTAGTGCAGCCTGACCATATACTCTTAAGCGCATTATATCCTCGCGGTAAAATGCTAACTTTGGAATGGCTGCACCTAAACATGTCGTGTTTGGTGTCAAACATCTTGGAATACTACCCCCGCCAATTCTGGCGGCGGGGGTAGCATTCCACCCTTCTAGAGGGAAAGACATGTTAACCCTGACTAACCCAGTAACTTCTCTCCAAAGCCCTGGCATCACAAAATGGATGCTGCTGCCACAGACACGAGTCTGGCCTCCTGCTGCTGGACGAAACTCCGGCAGGGGAGGCCTGGACAATAGGTTTCCTGTCCCAGGGAGGTGTGACCACCTCCCCAGACAGGATAATGTGTATTGGGGCTGGGCGGGAGCACCATCTGTGTGCTTTGAAGTCCTGCACTGGGGGCACATTTGGTGTCCCTGTGCATACCCCAGTTCAAACCGGATCAGGGGCTTGCAGCCCCTGCTTTGGCGCGAACTGGACAAAGGGAAAGGGGTGTAGCCACCCCTCTGCCCTGACCCACCCATAGGTGGGGCCACAGAGTAGTCCAACCCCTATCTTTAGTATAAAGATAGGAACCCAGTCCTTAGGATTTTAGATTATCCCTGGACGAAACTCTGAAACAGAATCCTGGACCTTCGACGCTCTACTCACGATTAGAGGACAGAAGAATCTCCCTTGGGGTCAAGGAGTGACTCCCCTGCTTGGCAGGCACCAAAGAAGCATCTGTCCGGTTCGCATTTCTGAAGCTCCTTCGGACGCCGAAGTCATCGCATCACCAGAGGTGGATTCTCAGACTTCCCGAGGCTACCCTGAGTCCCCAGCAAAGCTGAGGCCCGTGGCTATCGTGGGTGACTTGAGACCGTGACCCCTGGACACCGAGCACATTTGCAAGTGCATCATCTTCTGGGTCTCCCAAGAAGTCGTGCTTTGGGCTCCGAGTAGCCCTAGCCTCCAGCACCACCTGCACCGAAGATCACTGGCCCCCACTCCACGAGTGTCCTGTAAGCCAGCTCCACGTGCGGCGTCACGAGGCTCCTTCGCGGTCGCTAGCCCGTTGGCTAGTAGCCCTTAACGAAGGCCAATCCTTTTCTTACTTGGCATCCTGGTTGCTCCAGGCCTGCCCTCACTTACCCTCGCTGGGTGAGTTCCCCAGACCTTGCTGGTCTGCACCATCGACGATCTACATCTTCACCGAGACTTGCCGTTGCCAAGGCTTGTTGGGTCCAATCCGGTCGCCGACACCTCAGCACTCGACAGACATCGTGTACCAGCCCGAATCCTGCTCCTGGTCGCCGACAACGCCTCCTGGACCTCGTGGCTGAAGAGTCAAGACGACCGTCAACGCACCTGAAGCACTCGACATCGGTGGGCATCTGTCCATCGCCTTCCTGGTCACTGGCTAGTGACCCAGACTCTGTCCCCTCTGCTTTCAGGTTCTTCAGAACTCTGATCCACTCTTGGATCCACCCGGACACTTTTCTCTTGGCCGCCAGCAGCACTTTGCAGCAGATCGCCATTCGAATCGACGACGAAACCCGACCCCGAAAGGCACCTATGCACCCGGCTTCCCTGGGTGAGGTAACACGAGTACTCCGGTGCTCCCGTGGGTAGAGACTCTTCAAAGTCCTAGATCTCAAAGGGTTTTGTCCTAGTCCTCTTTTAAGTGTCCCTTTTCTCTAATTTCCCGATCCCGACTTTCTCCATAGAAGTCAACGGCGTATCGCGGTTGTGTATTTACACTGCACGCGTCTCCCGTGGGTCCCCTGTGTCACTACCTTGGGTGGTACCTTGTGGTCCAAGCACTTCTAGAGGCTCTAGGCCTAGTGTCTAGTTCAGTCGTGATTCGCATACCACTTTATTGGTATATGGTTTGGTACGCCCCTAGGGCCCAAACGTGTATTTGTGCTATTACTGTGTTTAAATAACTTCTAACTTATGTACTTCGAACTCTAGCCTCATAAAGAGACTAGAGGGGTGTGTTTAGCAATAAATACATATATTTTGAATAAATACCTGGTGTGGTGCTCTTTAATTTGGTCACTCAAGAGATTATAGACTGGTAAAACAAGCTGCTTTACATTCCTTCAAGACTTAGCCTGAAGGCTGCTCTCCATAGCTACCACTAGGATAGCTTTCAATAAGGTTGTCTTTAACCTATCTCCAATAAGGGGTTGTTTGGACTGGTGCAAGGTGCCCACTATAATTAGTGGCCAGCATATGCCAGGCCAACTTCTCACACTTTCCACACCCGCTGATTCAACCAATCCCAGCGCGGTGTTTGTGACGTCAGCTCCCTCTCCGGCAACTGACCCTCCCTTTACAAAATTTTACGCAAACTTATTTTCTCTACAATTCTTAATTAAATTTCAGTAACAACATAAAACATTCGCTATCGTGCCAGTTTCTCTAAATTTAGAAAAGATAGTTTTCTCTCACACTTAGTAAAACCTTTCCGTTTACTAGACATACACTACGAGCAAAAACCCTTCCGTTTACTCTTCACACAAGCTCCAGAAGTACCTGTTACTTCTTCAATGTTACCCTTTCTAGGTGATATAACATCAAATTTTCACCAGCGTACTCTTTTGCTATTACTCACACGCATAGATTCCCTAACCAGTACTGATAGTCCTGCTTAACTTTTCAGTACTATTTCTACCTGACAGATAACCTCACTGCAGTATGGCTTCCACTTACCATCCGCTATTCTTTTTACCCCGGGGATTCTGGACAACATAAAACAAACTTTGAATACACGGATGTTAGTTCATAAAAAATAAAATTCTCATTACCCAATTAACAAAGAGTAACCATCCTCTGATTACCAGAAAACTGATCCAGCGTGATATTAGCAAACAGCATTCATACACCAGATACTTACTTGGGCCCATACATTCATACTACGCTAATACTTACGCTGGGTTTATCAGTTGTTACTCTTTATCAAATCCCTGCTACCAATTACCTTCCGAATGAAGAGTAATGACTTACCAAGGAATCCTTTACTAATTGGGAAATTTAAATAGAGTGACATTCATTATAGTACATAATCCTGAAATAACCACTGAGTCAGGAAGTTTTAAAATGTTTATCTAAAGATTTAGCGGAGTAAAATACAGAACCACACGGTACTTAATCGCAATACCCAAGATGAAGCATAGAATAACTATTGCTAATCAATGACGGTCCCTCAGAAAAGGAGAGGATAGAGATAGCAGCGCAACTAAAGGTTGCATTATATTTACCTAAGTGCGAGAACCAAACCCCTTGGCCAAGGAGTTGGAAAGGATAGGACCCAGGAAGGATGAAGAGCAAAGACCTCCTCCAGGATCAGGACAGGACCGGTGACCTCTCTACAACGACGCCTGCGTCGTTCCCCTCTCTGATACTCGACTTCTCCTTGATTCGCCCGTGTCTTCCTTCTAATGGACTCTGCTGCCCGCTCCTCAGGACCTCTCTGGACAGCGATTCAGTCTGCAATCGATCAGCTTGGCAGTCTGGAGCTAAGAGCTAACTAATTAGCTAATTCTATATCTATTATACCCTTCTACGCCCATGTTCCTCCCCTTAATGTTGCTAAAATATGGGACCACTACTTCTGATTGGACAGGGACAGGGGTGGATTCTCACACCATATTGATTTGCCTTGTATTTCTGAAGCCTATTGTTTTTAAACTACCGCCCCTTCAATTTAATACATTTGCTTTATTTCCCACCCGTCTCACGACAAAATTGACAATTTATTCATATAAAATGTTGCTTTTCGATGAGAACATCTTGGTATGTAGTGGTGTCGGCCAGCAGGTCATGGCCTTGGGTGATGTCCAAGTTGACTTCATCTTTTTCTTTCTCGTCTGCCTCTCAGGGCGCATGTGCGGAATCTTTGTCACACGAGCCTTCAGTTCACCAAACCCAGGCCCAAGTTACGAACTAATAAAAGTCAAAGAAGAAAACATTAAAATCACAAATAAAATGTTTCACTGTATGCCCACTCTTTCTACTCTATTCCCATTTAATTATAAATTCTATCCCGCATTAGTAGCGGTAGAGAAACGACAGTTTAATAATGACATGAGAGCAAGCTGAAGCATGTGAAAACATCATGCGGCCATTTTAAGGCACACTGCGCAGAAGCAGAAATTTCCCACCAAGCAAAGAAAGACGTCACAACACGTGATGTGGTTGGGACATGCGCAGTAGGGTTCCCGCGCTTTAGAGGCCATTTTGGATTACAGACAAGCGTTATTCACTAATAAACACATAGGCAAGCATCCTTACTTATTCGTGTAATGTATGCAAGGATTAGTTAGAGACAATACAAGTTTAATAAGTTAATACTATGAGGAGATTGCGTACGAGCAAGTCTCATTTATGAGTCCTTGCTCCATCAGCAGGCCCGAGACAAGGTTAAAGGGCTACTTAAATGGGTGACATAATCAGTACTGATGGTCCACTAGTAGCATTTAATTTACAACACTAGATACATGTATTACAACTTTACTATGGACGTACAAGTAAATTAAATATGCCAATTGGGGATAAACCGATATTGCCATGTTTAGGGGGGAATGCACAAGCACTTTAGCACTGGTTAGCAGTGGTGAAATGCGCAGAGTCCTAGTACCAGGAAACACAAGGTCAGAAAAGTGGGGTAGGAAGGCAAAAAGTTGGGGGGAAGACCACCCTAAGGCTGTCAGGTCCAACAATAACTGTGAAAATTATCATACTGAATCCAACAGACTGTTCCATTCCACGAGGGGTCAGGCCCATTTATGGATATGTTCTCCCTCAGGCCTACTGTGTTCTTCACTGCATGGACCAGCAACAGCATACCATTGGTAGGCGTATAGAAAAGTACTGTGCAACCTAAGCTCAGGAGGCATGGGAAAGTCCAAATTATATCTGTTTCCCCCACTATTCTCTCACCTGTAGAAACCAAACTCATTCACCTGAATCTATATTATCCACTTGCCATCCACAACAATCGCAAAACTTTGCCTATTAATAAAATAGACTACAACTTATGATAAAATCAAGGCTGGCTTTGGCATACCCGCTGAGCAGTCAGAAAGTGGACAATAATGAATGCTCTGATCACTAATGATGCAAAAGAAACAATTGATGGACGGAATGCTGGACAATGCAAACATTCACCCCCGTCACAAGGATCTGGGTTAAATCCATCATTCTTTTGCTCTCCACACCACCCCAGTTTGGACCCAGCCATATGCAAATCAGTCTTGACCCTGTTCCTTGTGGGAACAGTCCAGCCCGAACTGCCAAGCCAGGTCCTCCCTGGACCGGAAACAAGCATCCTGGGACTGGTTTCAGGGCATCAGCCTTCATCAGCCAGGCTAGCAAGAATCCAGTGGTGTAGTGAGCACGGGACCCACGTCTGGGCATACCCTTCCCACTTAGGGCGACTAATGCAAAAGAAACAATTGATGGACGGAATGCTGGACAATGCAAACATTCACCCCCAGTCACAAGGATCTGGGTTAAATCCATCATTCTTTTGCTCACCACACCACCCCAGTTTGGACCCAGCCATATGCAAGTCAGTCTTGACCCTGTTCCTTGTGGGAACAGTCCAGCCCGACCTGCCAAGCCAGGTCCTCCCTGGACCGGAAACAAACATCCTGGGACCGGTTTCAGGGCATCACCCTTCATCAGCCATGCTAGGTCCAGATCTTTGTACTGGGGTGAATGTATGACATTGTTCTGCATTTTGTCAATCAATTGTTGTTTTTGCATTTGTTACCCCGAGTGGGACGGGTATGCCCAGACGTGGGTCACGTGCTCTCCATGCCACTGGATTCAAGCTATTCTGGCTGATGAGGGCTGAAAGCCCGAAACCGGTCCTAGGATGCTTGTTTCCAGTCCAGGGAGGACCTGGTCTGGCAGTTCAGGCTGGACTGTTCCCATTGGGCGCAGGGTCAAGACTGATTTGCATATGGCTGGGTCCAAACTGGAATGGCATGGAGAGCAAAAAAAACGATGGATTTAGGCCCAGATCTTTGTACTGGGGTGAATGTATGACATTGTTCTGCATTCTGTCCATCAATTGTTGTTTTTGCACTGATCACTAATGATAGCATGGACCTCCCTCTTTATAACAAAAGCTGACTGACGAAGACTGTACTCTATCCAAGATGACTTGTCCTGCAACAAGCTCTAAAAACTATCTCCTGGCAAAGTCAGACGCCCACAAAACCTCCTTGCTTTCCGAAGGGTTTGAAGGTACAGCTTCACCTTGTGATATACCACATCATCTGCTTCTCAGTTGATGCTGAGATACTCAACTCATGCTCATGTTGTTCTTACCATTTGTTGTAAAACGCTTTCTGACTCTAGGCTCGGTCCACACAGAATACCTCAAATAGTTTAATAAATTACAAAAGTCATATAATAATGATTATAGCAGGATCCACGTGAAGTGGTTTAATACAATATATTATGATTGGGATATCAGCTTTCCTGAATGTTCTGGTAATGTTATATACTCACAGACTTTCTCTCTTGAGGTGTTTAGGTTGCCTTCTACTCTTGTTTTATTTATGTCCTCTATTCCTCCAACAAAACCCCCCTCGTGAATGTTGTTGGTCACAATATATTCAGAAAAAAATGTAAGAGTGGTAAAGTGGTACATGAAACTTTAAAAAATGGTGCAGCCACTCCTCGGTGTGATTCACAGATGTGTGAGTTCAGGACAAGCTCACAGTGAACAGCATCATCCTGTATGTGGTACAGGGAGAGATGGGGGTACAGAAACATGATATAAACATCAGGCGGTACATAAAGATGGATGAAGAGAGACAGTACTGGACAGTAAGGAAAGGATGCTGGAGTTTGCATGCAGTTCTGTTGAGGGACTCAGAAGTTACAGCAGAATGGGGGCCAGTCAGTGTCACTATTTCTCTTGACAATAGGGGGTCTTCAGTAATGTGGTTACCAGCTATAGGCATGATACATTGGTGGCAAGTGGCTCACCTTTCCTCAGTTCATCCATTTCAGAAGGATGAAGGCATGCCTAGTGTCAGAAATGAAGGACAACTGAGGTGAGCTAGCATCCTCCCAGGTGCAGAAACCCATCAGTGTCAGCAGGTGAGCCTCCACACTTCATATGTATATCCTCATCGTTCCCCAGCAAATAATTGTGAAAGAATGCTCACTGTACATCAGTAACCTTAAATGAGGAATAAGGTAAGTATGTAGTTAATAAACTCCAAATATTGTAAGTGAGTGGTCTTGAACTGTATCTCCGAATGTCAGAGACTGCGGGTATTAGGGAAGGCTCAGGACTTTTATTTCCATGTGTGAGAAAGATGAGCCAAGTGTTGTGACTCTTTGTTATATGGCCTCTACCCGCAGGCGAGTTTGCATTGTAATTCTAGTTAGTAAATATGTTGCAAACATTTGGCAAATGTAATGTTTACTAGGTGTTCACACAACATTTGAATGAATGTGCTTTCTGTATGTACAGTGTTTACAATGATGTGAGCCATTTTTCATGTGTGTAATCTATATCAAATGCATGGCTTTGGAAGAGTGGCAAGATGCAATAAACATCAAATCCGCTTTAGTAAATACAAAGCCTTCTACTGCTTTGCCTCCCCCTGAATGTTTAACAGGATATGGACAGGCTACTGCTCAATAACAATAGTTCTCCTGACAACAGGTATTCTCCATGGAATCACACTTCTGAGTCCACTGTCTTCGGGTATCAGGACTTCCGAACTAGTTTGAAAAGGGCACAAAACTAAAAAGAAATATTGCGTCTGCCCAAATCTATCTGCTCTCGAGCCCCAGTGTCACATCAAAGTTCTACCTTACTTCAGTTTCCAGCTTTTCTTCCCAGAAGAGCATGAAGAAGTCCTGCGGAAAGTTAAGATGGATGATGGTGAGTCGCACATATCTCTGAAGCACGCATCACCTTAATACTTACCATGTGAACGGCTATCCTTCATGATGGGGTAAGTATCTTGTTATACTCTTTCATTGTGTATTCTCTATGGAACCACACTCGTGTGCACTGCCAAGCATTACGTAATGGAGGCGGGGGAACAGAGCAAATTCACTGTCGAAGTAGAGGTTCTTCAACATTGTATGGTAAAACCAGGTCTCTGAGCCGTTGTTGGGAAGCTTTCAAGGTTATCCAAAAATAGACGCATCTAAGAAAAGTCCTGTGATGCACTTCTCTTGAACTATAATGAACCATATGAAGTTCAGGGCAGGGTTAAAATACTAGCCGAGGTATGATATCAAACAGTACTGCAAACCATGTTTATTGGTGTATGCCCTGCGGGGTTGTGACTGATGCGAATGAGTTTGTAAGGCCTGGGTAGAGTGAGAAAAAGAGAGAGATGGAAAGTCAAAGAGAATAGTTGCATTCACAGTGAAGTCTATGATTGGAGCTCCCGGAAGCTTTATCTTTGCCTCCAGGAAAAATAAATTGCTTCATATGGAAGCTCTGGAAGTAGCAAAGATACTGCTTGATTGTACTAACAATGAGATACCATCATTTAAGGAGTACACAATAAGAAAGAAATGATAAAAACTTAGGAAGGAAATTCTCCAATATAGTGTAGAGCACAAACTTCTCAATTTGAAAGATGCGTACTATGAGAATTTTAATTTCACCAGCAGACAAAATAATATCTTCAGCCATCCCAGAAGAGAAATATGTTCAAAAAGCTCAGTGAACAGTTGAAGCTCAAACAGCTGAGATATCTGTCTCTGAATAACTTATCCTGACTGTCCCATAATTCACAAATGTCAACAAATGATCAGATACATTCAGAATACATGTTTTTTTTCTTATCTGGGCTGGACAGGTTCATTGGTTGGAAGAATGTCTGACAAAAGTTTGAAATACACACAAACCACCAACAAAATCAAGGTTGTTTCTTTGCGAACTCTGGTTCGGACATGTGGATGGAGTATTTGCTTTTGCCCTTTTTAGGACGAGCATCAGTGCGCATGCGCTGTCTGCAAGACCTGTTGCTTTCAGTATAGGCATGTAAATTCCGCCTGCTGCTTATCATAGGTTCACTCGTGTGTCATTGTTCTTTACTGAGTGCTCATTGGTTGGTGCTCCCAATACATCACTTCCGTTTATTGCTCGGGAGCACCGGCCACCTACAGTTTCCTTACACAATAGGTGCTTGTATGCTCGTGTGGGGACTACTTCTTTGAATTCTTGCTCAGCGAGGGAGTAGGAAACACATACAGTTTCCTTACACTGTAGGGGCTTGTTTGCTTATGTGGGAATTACTTGTTTAAGTTACTGGTCAGCGAATGAGGAGGAAATACACAATATATGCTGGTATTTTCTGCTTGCTATTTTTAATCGATTTTTACACCACGCTTCATGTTTAATGCGGAGACAGCCGTGGTGACGAACGGGCAACTCCTAGCAGCCCTCCTTTCATGCCCCTTCCCTTCCCTTGCTGACTTTGCAGAGCACGTCAGTCCGTGCTCCATGCACAAGTGCCCTCCGTGATTTAGAGCTGCAAGCTCTTACTGCACTGTCAGACATTCTCCTGAAGGCACTTAGGGGCACATGCATGATTGCTTTTTGCGGTCGCAAACCCCTTTGCGACCGCAATTTTTGCATTTGGGATGCATCATCCCAAATGCAAAATTCGCAAATTAAGGAATCGCTAAAATTGCGATTACTTTTATTGCGATTGCATTTAAGGAATCGCAATTTGCGATTCCTTAAATGCAATGCATTAAATAAACAATTGCGATTTTGCTATTAGGAATCGCAAATTACCATCAAACTGAAGTTGATGGTAATTTGCGATTTCTTTGAAAAATGCACTAAAGTGCATTTTTCAAAGTCACATATTACACACACACATGCCCTTGGGGCATGTGTGTGCGCAACATGTGTAAAAATTGGAATTTCAGGGGTGCAACAGGGTATCCTTTTGGAACCCTTGCACCCTTGAAATTGCATGCGCAATTTGCAAGTACCTATGGAGTACTCGCAAATTGCGCATGCAATTCCCATTGATTTCTATGGGCCTCTAGGCCCATAGGAATGAATGGGAATCAATTCCTTAATTGCGACTTGCAATTTGCGAGTTGCAATTAAGGAATTTTAAGGAATCGCATTTTTAATGCAAATCCTACATGCATTGCATTTTACGATTTCTAAATAGTGAATCGGTAAAATTTGCTATTTAGAAATCGCAAAATGCGGGAATGATGCATGTGCCCCTTAATGTATATCCTGCCCAACCCCTCCCTTGTGATCACAGCCCTGGTTCTCCAAAAGCCTCCCACAAGCAACAAGAACCGGCATCTGGCTGAATCGTAATGTATCCACTAGAGCGCAGGTACCTAAGGCCCCCGGCAGACACAGGCAATCCCTATGTGGCCAACATGTAAAATCATAAACAGATCATGCTGCATTGTGAACGGGTGACAGTTCTACCGAACAATGCACTTTACTTTCAAGGTCAGAAATGGCCGTCGTATTTGCTATCTGATGATAGTGGTGAAGGCAGGCGTCTGTTTCCCTCGTCCTTCCTTTATGCCTATGTTTCGGCCGGTAGCCAAGGTCTTCCAATATATATTTCTTTCAAAGCGCCACGCTTACAAAGCTTGGCTCAATGCTAACAGTACAATACTTAGCCTTCTGCCTGGAAGCAATGTGGCAGCCATTCAAGACACTGTCTGCTCAATGTATATCCACTGATGCGCAGATGTCCATGTTTTATGATGGACTCTATCTTTTTGGGATACCAACGGATGGCAACCCAGCGTCCATTTCACTGGAAGGGTCATGAAGGTGTTGCATATCTGGTCTCATTTAATTTTGTTTTCAGCCTAGTAGCACACATTTATTTTGTTGTTTTGGCTCGTCACTCGACAAGCATCTCCTCTTTGCCCAACATTTCTTTTCTTTCTGTTATTCAGTTTTGTGGTCTGATCTTCATCTTTCTGTGGTTGGTTCAGACAATGCAGGCCCATTATTTGCCTTGTATCTCAAAATGCACTTGCAAAATACAGGCCACATCAATCAATTAATCAATTAGAGATTCGTGAAGCACACTACTCACCCATGAGGTTCTCAAGGCCCTGGGGAGCTCCACATCATCCGAAAAGCCAGGTCTTGAGGCACTTACTGAATGATTGCAATGTGGGGGTTCGTCTGATGTTGAGTGGGTGTTTGTTCCAGGTCTTGGCCGCGACATAGGAGAAGGCTCTTCCTCCCGTTCTGGCTCTTCGGATGCAAGGGATTTCGGCCAGGGAGAGGTCGGCGGAGTGGAGGTTTCTCTTGGGGGCGTGGAAGGAGATTCTTTTGTTGAGGTGATGGGGTCCGGTGTTGTGGAGGGATTTGTAGGCGTGAGTGAGCAGCTTGAAGGTCACTCTCTTTTCAATGGGGAGCCAGTGGAGGTCTCGTAGGTGCAGGGTGATGTGGTGCTGTCGACGAGTCTGGCTGCGGTGTTCTGGACATTCTGGAGTTTGTGGAGAAGAGATTTGTTAATTCCGGTGTAGAGGGCGTTCCCGTAGTCCAGTCTGCTGGTTATGAGTGCGTGGGTGACGGTCTTCCTGGATTCGGGGGGGATCCACTTGAAGGTCTTGCGGAGTACGCCGAGGGTGTTGAAGCACGTGGCAGATACGGCGTTGATCTGTCGGTTCATGGTGAGGGAGGAGTCGAAGATGATGCCGCCATGATCAACCAGCAAAGGAAGGTAATAGATCCTCAACCGGCAGTGGCTAGATCAGGCAAGGGATTAGCTGTGTATCACACATTACCCAAATCATATGGGGAATAGGGGAACCCTCTAGCCTTGCTCCTTACCAGGAAACCGCATACTAAATGGAAAACACAAAGATAGTGTTGTGAGCAGTGCAACATTAAATCATTTATCTGACTGCTGGCAGGAGTTGCTATTCCCCTCTCCTGTTCCCCTCCCCTTGAAGCTGTCATAATTCACTAGGTCAATGAGCACATTTTGTGTAGCGCACACTTTGAACAGAGTTATTTCTAGGGGCTAGAGATCACTGGATTAATGTGATGAGCATTATTTAAGAGCAGCTTCAGGTAGTAGTTGTTATCCCTACATTATCTCATTGTTGCTGCTTAAGACACCTTTTGGACACATTGCACACCCCTGTAATTTCAGTCAGCTGACCACTAATCTACTTAAAGTGAGCAAGTCTTAGACTTTTGCTAGTTTTAGTAGCATGTTTGTTGTGTCTATTACCAGTCAGTTTGAAAATGTTGCTGCCTTGAGATTTCAATTACGTGTTTGAGAGAAAGGATTCGATATCAAGGCCGAAAGTTAGTCTTTCTAATATTTTAATGGCTTCTTTCGCCATCAACACATATTTCACAAGTGGCTGGCCTCCTGTGCTTGCTAGGAAACGTGTAACTGAGGGTGGAAACAGACTGCTAATCACTACTGGCGATGCCAACATTACTGTGAAATGCCCACCACAGTACCTTAGCAATAGCAACAACAAAATAGGTGGGGTTCCACTCCAATAGTAAGATACCACACCAAAAAACATTCAGCAAATAGCAAAACAGCGCCATGTAGTGCAGGACCCAGAGTAAGACATAGTTCAGCGTGTTGTAACAAAGCTGTCAGGGATGGGAACACTGGTCTTTGGGTGGAGGAGGGGATGGGATGGTGCAGCAAAAACAACTGCTGCATGCCATTCACACTGTTTTAGCCCGTTTCATGGTGGTAAAAAGACAAAAAAGAACACCATTGTTTTACCTCCCATGAAGGCTGCTCCCTCAGCACTGCTGTACATAGACAACAAGCACTCAACTCAACATAATTCAACACAAAACTACACAATTCCACTCCACACAGTTCAGCGCCACACAATTCCGCACAACCCAGCATATTTACACTTCCCATAATGCCACTCTACACCACATAATTCAACTCCACCTAAATACATAGTACTCAATACCACATAAATACACCCCTCATAAAACACTCTGTGCCACATAATCCACATAAATACTCCACACCATGCCAAATATTTCCTCTCAACAATTTCACTCAATGCCACACAGTTCCATGCCACACAATTCAACTCCACACAAATCCATTCCACACCACATAATTCCTCACCATATTCCATGCCAAACCACATACTTCCACTACACAACACAATTCCACTACACATCACATATATCCAATTCACAACACATGACTGAACATTGTGCCACAAAATCCAACAGCACCCCACATAATTAAACTCCACTACATAGCACTCCACAACACAAAATACCATTCCACATAATTGCACTCCATGACACACAATCCACTCCACATAATTCCAGTACACGCAATACCACATAATTACTACCCACATAATTCCAATACACACTATGACACATACTTCCACTATACAAATCCACTCCACACCACACAATGCCACGATTAACAATTCCAATCCAACCCACATAATTCCACTACACACCACATACATATATTACACTCCAAACCAAAACACATAAGTAAAAAATATTTTACACCAATCACTCTAAATCTTGCAAATGCTAGACATATTGCATTGCAAAAGCTTGTTTATAAAGCAACAGATAAGAATATCCTTTTGGAATTTACTAGTGTAAATCCCAAAAGCCTTTTTGAAGGTGTGCTTCTGGAAGGTTTCTGATGCTGCTGAAAAACTATGCTTCTGGTGTTCCTTACAACCACCATGCCACAATCTCACGGAAATTATTAATAACATGAGACTTCCACAGCCCCTTTAACAATTAAAAAGTCCTGCTGATTTCATGCCAGGGAAACACCCTTGAACCCAGGAGCAAGGAGACTCATATCCCCATGGTCGGCTGTATTTTTAAGGGTGAATCGAAAGGTGTGGGCCCCAAGAGTTTGGTAATCAAGATTTCCAACTAGGCACCATCTTTTAGTGATATATCCATCAGGTTTACAGCAGATTTACTTACTGCAGCATGATGTCTTTTGTTGGTCATACAGGAACTGTGGCAGAGAACTCATTTTAAACAATGCCGCTCTGCCCAGGAGAGACAAGGGAAGTGTAGTCCAGTGGGTAATATCTTCCAAAAACCATCTATTAGCTTTCCTGTGTTACTGCAACTAAAGTGTTTTCTATTGGGGGTATCAATAATACTCAAGTAACAAAACTCAAGTAACAAAACATATGTCTGTCCTGCTTGGGTTGGTATTCAGCCCCCCCCCAAGGAACAGTGTGCGCTTTGACCAGAGAAGTGCCCGAGCTTCGGGATGATAGAGAATAACCTTGGAATCAGAGGCCAAGGCCCTAACACAAGCAAGTACCTGCTGTGCTCAGTACATTCCGCTTTAAATCCCAAGTACTAGGGGTTCCTGCCTGATCCAGCATTGGCGGGGTTCTGTGCCTTGCTGGGAGCATGGTTGGGGGTGCGGGGATGCAGCCAACCTCGAGCCTCCTTCTAGCTGGGAATGGGTTGAATATATAACAGGATAATCTAGGCCAGGAATAGGGGGGCAAATGTCATTTACAAAAATTGTAATTTTATGTTAATTAACTGATTGTCCTTGACCCAAATATCAGAAGTCATTGTCATGAATATTCACAACCCCCAATAACATCGTTTAACTTTTAATTAATAATGCCATATTGTTACTAAAGTTAGCTTTTCATTTTACTAAACCTTAAGAGCTATGTCCCCAGTGTATGCATTGGCATTTATATCGCCCGTACCTAGCTGAGTAACAATGAAACAACACACTTTAAAGGATCATGCATGTCAATTGGGGATTTTACACATTTGAATTGTACAATGAAATTACATATTTACAATTGCTTTATACTTTACACACAATTTCAATTTCAAGCTTAGGAAAATTCAGTGATTTGGCCAGAATGACACACCTTAGTCAAGTGCCAGAGCTGAGATCAGAACCAGCTCCCCAGAATGACAAATTAGCCACTGGACCACCTCTTCCTGTATGATATTAGAGTTTCTTATTAGGTTTTCTTATTAATATGAATAATGTCACTCATTTAGTGTCTTTCCATGCCTCAGGCTTCCATCTTTTGTAAGTCAGTGCTGTGATGTGCGTCTGCCCATAACCCTGTCTGAGCCCCAAGAGTTCACCTCCTACGTCATTCAGTGCCATGATGCACTTTCGGTACCCACCTTTTGGCCAGTCAATATTGCGACATGCCCGCGGCACCCGAAATATGCGAATCAATTTTCATGTTGTCCCATATGTCCTGTCCTTCTCTACACCAGTAAATGCTATTGCGCCCTGCCCATTGACCTGTGTGCCCTAGGCATCCATACACAGGATGCCCTAATCACCTGCATCATAGGCTAGTCAATGTTGTAATGTGCCCTTGAGTGGCCACCATAGGACTCTGAATGCTCTGATGTGCCTTACATACGCCAGGTAATGCACATACGCATGCACACGCGTACGTGCACATACTCACAAATATTCCTTATTGAGTGACCTGTGTTTGCCCTTTATTCCTCCACACGTTTTCTGTTCTACTGCACTGCTTTATCTTTAATGCCGTGTCTTTCTTTTACCTGTTGGCCTGTAGCACTGTATGAAACAATTAAAGTAATTAATAGCTCTTCTCCTCCCTAAATCATTGCCAGTCCAGACTGATGTCATCTACTAAGCTCCTTAGTGGCTCCCTTCTGCCACATCCACACTGTGATAATGTGAGGCTGTGACGTGGTCCTGATTGCTGCACTGTTACAACAGCATAGGGATTACCCTGTGTTCCAGACCTACACCACCACACACACTGTCTTTGCAAGCATGGCTCCATGGCCAGCTGACTATTCACAATCCATCCACTTTATAAGAGGCATTGCGACGCCATCTGGCTCGGTTGCATGAAGACAGCACTCTATCCAAATATTAGGACCACTGTGTACTCTCCAACTTTGTAATGGAGCCTTGAATTTGAGGTGGAACGCGTAATACCTGCACAGGTTGTCTCTGTGGGGATGGTCCTAGGTACCAGAACCTCTTTCACCATGCAAGAGGTGTGTACTGCACAGCAATAGTCTTTAATTCTAATGGGGCTTGCCTGCATACGTCCACATAGCATGTGCCCCAGAGAGAGCAGTGGCATGTACAAACCACGCAAAACAAGTTTTAAAGTCCTCGGTAGATCTATCACTGTCTCAAGACTCTAAAAAATTGAACTTAGAAGAGAACATTCACTCAGGGTTACACTCTAAGACATGTGAACAGAACATGTGGATTCAGTACACAAAACAATCAACAAGGGCTCGCGAAGCAGACGAGTAGTAAACACAAAAGACCACTTTTGAAATCATTGGTAAATCGGACCAAAACACCTGAGCCTCTTGCCACCAAGCTTCTTAGTAAGTGGCCTTGTAATTTGGAAAGCCCCTAATTTCCTGCTTTTCTATCCCATTTATTTTATTCCTTCTGAGAAATGTTCCACTCTTTGGGGAAGACCTATTTTGCAATATTTGCCAATTTTCCGATGGAATGATTTGTTGAGATTTGATTCCAATGAGATGCAACTCCCACAAGATCTCCGGCCCATGGCGCCAGCAACTTGGGACATGAGGACATAGTTCTTGTTACACTGTCTTAGAATGTATAGAAGGCCATCATACATGTTGCCAGACTGTAAAACTCAACATACATCAGAGAGTGAGGCCAGACATGTAGCACAAGTGGTGGACCACAAGACTCACATTTGCATCTCGACTGTGGGGATAACCATGAGCCTCCGAAAAGTATCACCAAGGGCTCAAGTAATTGGGCAACACTTTGCTCTATAAACGCCCAGTGATAGCATTGTCTCTACTTATTATGCCAATGGAAAAGGTACCCTTGTAAATGACAGATCTCAACAGAAGGGGCATCTATTCTACTGAGGGGTTCAAAAAAGAAAGTGAAATTTGAGCTCACTCTGGACCTTAAAACACCCCCATAGCTCCCCATTTTACACCCATCTACTCTTTTATATGAGCCATTGGTTCTATACATGCTTATTATCAATATCAAAGTTTTCATGCTTTGTTAAAGCAAATGTGCAACGTTTGTTAGTTAAGCAAATTTCATTTATTTTGGATCCCATCAACGGTAGACTTTCAATTGTTCCACATTAACTTTGGTTTATTTACAGTTTAAAAATCAGTGGTTAGTTTGTTACTTATTGCATTTTAAGGTTTAAAAAAGTCTGTTTACCTTTAAGGGTATCTGTATTTTTTTGTGTCTAAAGTTTCTTTAATGAAGTTTGCACAGAGTCATTAACTGCATTACATTCATAGCTTTCCCCTTCAGCCTATACAGTACAGCTAATAAATTGAACAGCATCCCTCGGATGAGGGGATAGCGTAAGTACAACATTGATGCCAATTGAAATTGATTTCTTGTTAATATACTCTGTGTAAAACGTTTTCTCCCTTAATTCCCGCCTCCAATGTAGAAAACTCTATTATCAACAAACAAAACATAAAGCTAAGAGAAGAAAAAAGAATAGGTGCATGGTGGTTTTAAATTGACTTATAGCATTAGTGTTGACTGAAATAATTCTCTAAAGAGTGCCTTAGTAAATAGGGAGGTTACCTGTATGGGGCATAGGGGGCTCCATTCCCACCTCTTAAAATTGGAAAAGGTGGAGAGCTCTGAGACGTGTGGGGCAGGCCACCAGAGGCAGACCTCTGGAGAGATAGGACACTAAAGGTTCCCACGTGAATTCAAAGTTGTTAAAATCAGCCCTAATAAATGTCTGCCAGTCTCTCCATTGCCAAATCCTGCCATAGACGGGCATGTTATTGTGTCAATACGGGAGCTTCTTTCTTCTTCCAATTTGCAGTCACCACCAGTTTAGCTGCTCCTAGGCATAGCCACATTATAGCCCTATCACCCCTAGTCTGGCGCTTTAAGGTGACGTCTCTCAAGCCCAACCATGCAAAAGCCGAGGATTCAGGGAGTGGATAACCTAGCATCTCCTTGATTTGCGCCAGGATTTCGGACCAGATTGGGCAGAATTTGGGTCAGTCCCAACAAACATGGCGGAAGTCGCCTAGTAGTCCACACCTCCTCCAACATAAGTCTGAGTGTTGGAGAGATTTTTTCAACTTAGTGGGGTAGAGGTAACAGTTGTAGAGTCATTTATAATGGGCCTCCGTCATGCTCATGAAGTGGTTATGCTTCGGGATATCTTTCCAAAGTTTGCTCCACTGTGCTTCTGGAATTCCCTCCCTCAAAGTACTCTTCCAAAAAGATATATGGCGTGGCTGAAGGTAATGGAGTGTAGCAAATATAAAAAGCAAATGGTTCCCCTTGTAGTTCCTGCCCTTCTAACAAAGTAGGGGTGAGCTGTCTAGTGGCTGTCCGTCTTACATCTGATTGGAGTGTCCAGTGTATCAACTTAAGGTAGCAATAACTTTCTGAGTCGGGAAGGTTGAAGTCATGTTGGAATGGTCAAATGTCAATATGTCCCAATTATGAAAGAGATCAGACAGTGTGAGACAACCTCCCTCCCTCCAGGCATCAAAGGGGCCAGGCAATAAGGCTGGGGGGAATGCCAGGTTACAGTATATCGGCGTGAATGGGGAAGGGAAGGCGGTCCATTCTGCAGTCCTGTTAACTTCCTCCCAAATTCTTAAAGTCGTTCTCGTTGTAGTACTCATGTATGCGTTTTGGGGACGGTCCATTTTCAGCTTCCACAACACGTCCCATATGACTCTGCCCACTATCGCTCTATCCATGTGGGGCCAAGGTTTGTCTGACTTCTGCAATGGCCATTCCGAGATAACATGTAATTCTGCTGCTCTGTAATAAAGTTGAAAGTCAGGAAGGGCCACTCTACCATTGTCTTTAGGGAGTCGGAGCAGTTTGAAAGGCAAGAGGACTCTACGGTTCTGCCAAATCAACCATGTGATAAGTGTACGTAATGTCGGTAGAAATTCTCTGTCCAGTTCAACGGGGAGACTCTGGAAGAGGTACAACACCTTCGGTAAAATAATCATCTTAACAGTGTGTATACTCCCAATCCAAGAAATATACATAGGTGCCCAACGTTTAAGGTCCCTTTTCAATTGCTGCAGAATAGGCGGATAATTGGCCTGATACAGGTCTGATAACCTGGGGGTAATTTTAATAGCTAAATAAGTAATGTCTGTTTTAGCACACTGGAAGGGAGTAGAGGCCTCTAGGGTTTCCATAGCCACAGTGGGCAACGTCAGATTAAGTAAAAAAGACAGTGAGGTTGATAAGGAAGCCTGCCACTTCTTCATGGTGTTGTAATTTGTACTGAAGGGCAGCTAGGGAGAACTGGGGAGAAGTGAGTGTTAACAACACATAATCAGCAAATAGAGAAATTTTATGGTCCACTGAGTCAAACAGAATGCCTCCAACGTCTTGATACAAAAGGGGATGATGGACGGAACGCTTGAGCCAATCAAACACTCACCCCCAGTCAACTGATCTGGGTTTAATCCATCATCATTCTTTAGCTCACTCCACCACCCCAGTTCAGACATGGCCATATGCAAATCAGTCTGACCCTGTGCCTCATGGGAACAGTCCAGCCCGAACTGCCAAGCCATGTCTTCCCTGGACCGGAAACAAGCATCCTAGGACCGGTTTCTGGCATTCCAGCCGTCATCAGCCAGGCTTGCTTGAATCCAGTGGCAAAGTGAGCAAGGGACCCACGTCTGGGCATACCCCCGCCAACTTAGGGCGAACAAAGCGATACAAAAGGGGATGATGGACGGAACGCTTGAGCCAATCAAACACTCACCCCCAGTCAACTGATCTGGGTTTAATCCATCATCATTCTTTAGCTCACTCCACCACCCCAGTTCAGACATGGCCATATGCAAATCAGTCTGACCCTGTGCCTCATGGGAACAGTCCAGCCCGAACTGCCAAGCCATGTCTTCCCTGGACCGGAAACAAGCATCCTAGGACCGGTTTCTGGCATTCCAGCCGTCATCAGCCAGGCTTGCTTGAATCCAGTGGCAAAGTGAGCAAGGGACCCACGTCTGGGCATACCCCCGCCAACTTAGGGCGAACAAAGCGATACAAAAGGGATGATGGACGGAACGCTTGAGCCAATCAAACACTCACCCCCAGTCAACTGATCTGGGTTTAATCCATCATCATTCTTTAGCTCACTCCACCACCCCAGTTCAGACATGGCCATATGCAAATCAGTCTGACCCTGTGCCTCATGGGAACAGTCCAGCCCGAACTGCCAAGCCATGTCTTCCCTGGACCGGAAACAAGCATCCCAGGACCGGTTTCTGGCATTCCAGCCGTCATCAGCCAGGCTTGCTTGAATCCAGTGGCAAAGTGAGCAAGGGACCCACGTCTGGGCATACCCCCGCCAACTTAGGGGCGAACAAAGCGATACAAAAGGGGATGATGGACGGAGCAGCTTGAGCCAATCAAACACTCACCCCCAGTCAACTGATCTGGGTTTAATCCATCATCATTCTTTAGCTCACTCCACCACCCCAGTTCAGACATGGCCATATGCAAATCAGTCTGACCCTGTGCCTCATGGGAACAGTCCAGCCCGAACTGCCAAGCCATGTCTTCCCTGGACCGGAAACAAGCATCCTAGGACCGGTTTCTGGCATTCCAGCCGTCATCAGCCAGGCTTGCTTGAATCCAGTGGCAAAGTGAGCAAGGGACCCACGTCTGGGCATACCCCCGCCAACTTAGGGCGAACAAAGCGATACAGCCCTGATCTTGGCATCTAGGGGCTCGATACTGAGGGCAAATAGAAGAGGCGAGAGAGGACACCCATGCCTCGTTCACGTCCCCAGATGGAACAGTTCCGAGTTTACCCCGGTAACTAGAACCCTGGATCGTGGTGCTGCATAGTTGGCTCGTATCATTGCTATGAATGAGTCACAAAACCTAAATCTCTTGAGTGTAAGAAATAAGAAGGGCCAGTCCACACGGTCAAAAGCCTTCTCAGCATTGAGCCCTAACAGAACCGCAGATATCCGTTTATTGGTGGCTTTTTCAGTTAGGTGAATCACTGTCCTCACATTGTCATGTGCCTGTCTGCCCTTAATGAAGCCAGACTGGTCCGACGGACCAAGTCTGGCATCATATCATCAAGTCAGGAGGCCAGAATCCTTAAGTAGAGCTTAGCATCCAAATTAAGCAAGGTAATAGGTCTATAGGAACTACAAGAATGGGGATCCTTCCCTGGCTTCAGGATGACTGATATAAGTGCTTCGCCCATAGAAGGTGTGACAGAGCCCGCCTCTGCTACATAATTAAAAAGTACAGGTAGATGTGGTGCTAGATCAAAGCAGTATGTCTGGTGAAATTGCGCTCCTAGTGACTTGTGAAATTTCAGGTATTTAATGGCTTCCCACACTTCCTCTTCGCTAAATGGATCGGCCAGGATGTCATTTTGGTAGGCAGTAACTTGTGGGAGATCTACAGTGGTGGCTGGCATCTACTGAGGGAGGGGGGTAGGGGCGAACAAACAAAATTAAAAAGAAGAAAAATATTTACCGGATCACAACGACGACATCCTCCTCAATCCGGACCTCTTCTGCTGGGATTGTAGGGCAGATCCCAGCAAACTCTCTTGCCAAATGCTGCCCTGCTCACGCGCTGTTAACCAGCATGTGAGCAGTGCCCTGATTGGTGGGAGCAGCCTCTTCGGCACTCCTGAGGGCACTGGATGCCTGCACTTGCTCTCAACTTAGCTGCCTTAAGAAAGCTGGGTTGAGAGGTTTAAAGTGTGCATGTCTGGCTAGCCATCGCAAGATGGCTGGCCAAAGGGACATGCGCTCTTTAAACAGTGCAAAGGCAACCCTCTGCCCACCAGTCCTCCCTGCTGTTACTCAGCAGGCCCTCCCCGTTCTGATGCTCAATTCAGGATGAGACGATGAGAAACTGGTAATGAATTACCATTTTATTTTTCATCTCCTGGGTTGTAGGGGGGAACTTAAGTGGGTCAACGCTCCTCCACTCCAGTGGAGGAGCCGCCCCTGGACATCTTTGCTTTTAAGGTAAGCATTGGGTTGGAGTAGCAGCATGGTCAGCCGTATAAAGATTCTTGTAAAACTCGCCAAAGATTTGGGCTTTCCCACCTCAGACCCTTCCAACTCACTGGAGTTAGTTATAATTTCAACATATTCTTTACCCTGTTTGACCCTGAGCTGCCTCGCCAAGTATGATCCCACCTTATTACCCAGTTCATAGGATGTGTGGTTAAGGCGGAGAAGAGTGAGCTCTGTTCTATCAGTCTAAATGGCATTCAGCTTCCCCCATAATGTGGTGACTTTCCTCTGCAGGGTTAAAGTTGGGGTAGACTTATGAGTCAATTCACACTGCTTCATCTCTGTTTCAAGCGCCACACGATCTGCAGCACTTTGTTTATTAAGTGTAGAGATCAAAGCAATGCACAGCTTAGAAAGTATTACAATGGTTAGTGGGGATTTTGTCATTGCGGTTATTTAGTTGAAAAAACTCCCTAATGGCTTTTCGCAGATCGTCTAGAAGGAAGCAGTCTTTCGTAAGGGAATGGAGGAAAACCATTGATGATATCTCGGTGGTGGACTACCCCAGTCTAGTGTTATCGATATGGGGGCATGGTCAGATATGGATGAATATATGTCTTTACTACGCATGCTTTACATTGCATGCCATTACAACGCGGTCGTTACAACAACCGTGTTGCTACATCACGAACCATTACATCGCAAGTCGTTACAACGACTTGCTGTATGGGGCGCGCTGGACTTAGGAATAGTATAATTTACTATTCCTATTCCAGTTTGTGCAACAGCAGGGAAGGTGTTGGATTGTAAATCCAACACCTTCTGCCCCCTACAGCAAGTCGTTGTAACGACTTGCGATGTAACAACGCGGTCATTGTAATGACCGCGTTGTAATGGCATGCGATGTAAAGCATGTGATGTAAACGCTGTTTCCCGATATGGATATTAGGTGGATGGATGCGACTCTCAAATCTTGACTAAGTGCCTGACTCATAAACACATAATCTAGGCGGGAATACGTGCGATGAGATTGTGAAAAAAAAGTGCAATCACGATCATTGGGGTGTAGCGATCTCCATGTATCTATTACACCTACATCTTTAATTACCTGTTTGAGTGTTTTGGGAAAGCTCTCAGTGGGTGATCTGTGAAAGTGTGTACTATTAATTCCTGAGTTCCAGGTGAGATTAAAGTCCCCCATCAGGAGAATTTTCCCTTCTGCAAAGCCCCCTAACAAGGACAAAAGCTCTTGCAGGAATAGGATTTGTTCTCATATTTGGAACATAAATCAAAGCAAAAGTACATGTCTTAACTCTAATCTTACCCTTTACCATAACAATGCGTCCCTCCTTATCTGTTTTGTACCCTTCCGGCTGGAATTTTAGGGAGGTGTGGAACAGCAGTGCTACACCGTTATGTATAGAAGAGGCTGAGGATTTATATATCATAGAGTAGGATGTATGTCGGAGCCTGTAATCTTCATCTTGTGTGTCTCTTGCAATGCAACCCCATCGTAATGTTGATCTAGAAGGTATTTCAACAGTTTGTGGCGCATGGCTTGTGAGTATAGGCCCTTAACATTCCAAGTAAATGTGGTAATCACCATACTAAAGACATTTCTAAGAGCATCTCCCCCAGTCCTCTGAGAGGGTTCCCCTGTCAATCCTCCCCGGTTATCCATCCTATCCTGCCCAATCCTTCCACTCAGTCCCTCCTCTAAGTAGCTCGCGGCAACACCACCCCATCGTCCCATTCCAGTCAGTAAAAAAGAGAAAGGTACCACCCATGAAATTCAAAACATCTAAACCAACATAAAACCCTAGAACAGTTATTAAAAAGGACAACATGCAAAGTCATAGAGAGGGAGACGGCCTCAAGATACACAGATATCTACAGGAAGGTTTAGCGTTTCCGTTGCTGGCGAGGACGAAGTTGGGAAGATGGCCCGGGTTCCATTGGCACTACTTCACAAGGCTGCCTGATTTACCTCTGATGAAGGAGCCTCGGAGGCTGGAATGCCCAGAAGTGTCAGTGCTTCAGCAGATCTGTAACATGGTGGGATTTGATATATAAATCAAAGGCCAAGCCAAAGTGATAAGTCCAGCGGTATTTAACATGATCTTGCCTCAATTTATCAGTTACTGCCGGAACTGTTGGCATCTAGCCAGCGTAGCTGAATTGATATCCTGAAAGAGAGAGCAAGTGGACACCTGAAATGTGAGTGTATCTGTCTTTCTGGCAGCTTGCAGGATGGCCTCTTTTATTCTAAAGGAGTGAAGCATTGCCAACACGTCCCCTGGGCGCCTCTTCTCACTGTTAATCTGGGTGCCCACACGCTGGACCCTATCTAACTTGACTTTCAGTGTTACATCTCCAAGGAGCTCAGAGAAGAGACTAGTCACAAAGGCTTTCAAATCAAGGCCCTCCAGTCCTTCTTGTATATCACGGATTCGTATGTTCTCACTATCCTCAAGTTTAGCAATGAGGGCCACCTGGAACTCGTGGTGAATGAGCAATGTAGTTCATAAGAAGGGCTGCTGTCCTTCAGCACTATTAAACCTGCAGGGAGCGCTCCAGTAGTAGAGGACAGTTGCAAAGGTAGGTATTTATTTTCCAATTATTGTTAATATTGTGGTGATAGGGTTGCAGCCAGCAGTGGGCAGATGGCATATTTTGTATGGGTCATTGCAACAGTCCCAGGGACCACTTCTGCTGAATGATTAGAGGACCTAGAGAGCAAGTGCAGGGTTCCCTTGAGTATTTACACCAGATTGTCTTATTGGGCCACCATTTTGTGGCCAGGCAGGCCAAGTCCAAAGCTCTGGCGCTAAAAATTAAAGTCTCTGGCCCATAGGAAAGCCCCGCTCAGCTGCCAAGCAGTGTCCGCTTCAGTGCTGCCAGTCCTGCACTGCCTCAGAGGTTGTGCGACAGCGCCTCCGCGCGAAGGGGTGTCGGTGAAAAGGGTCGCGTAGGGTTGGGACTGCAGTGCTGCACTTACTGGGGTTCCCTCAGAGTCACGGGTATTCCTTTTTGTGTCAGAGCGGTGCCAGAAAATGTTGTCAGAGCAGGTGAGTGTGCTCTTGGTCAGGGGCTGTATTGTTTGCAGTGTGTCCCGGTGAGCTTCCTTATGGAATCGTTATGCCACCATCTTACCGATGAGGCCCCTCTGCATATTCGCCATCATCCAGGCAGTTCCAGCAGTCAGAATCGTTTCTCGGTACACCGATGTCAATCTTTGTCATATACAGCCGCTGTGGGTGTTCGAATCATGCCACAAACTGAGCAAATACCTCAAGTATTGCAATATGAGCAGCGGAGCCTCCGTGTCCACTCGACCATCTTGGCTGGCCATGCCCCCTGGTATGTGTCTTTTTGTTGTTTTTGTTCTTGTTGTTTAGGGGATGAAGCGTCCTCTGTTTTCAGAGAGCTTATTCAGAGGATTTTGTAATGTCAAAGCTATGAAAAATAGTTTGAGTTTTGGCTGCTGTGGTGTCAGAGCAGTGAATAACTGGGTTCTGAAGTGTGTTGCAGTGTGTTCTTGCAATTGATGCTCCCTGGAATATGTCTTTGGGATACAAACATATTATATAGAATTGCCAATAGATAATGTTATAGAAAAGAAATGCTGTCATCCTTCCCTACCTCCCACAACAACACCCTCTCAGCTTGCCCAAATAAAAATGCCAGGAGTTTTGTGACCATCTCCCACCAATATTTGATTACTGATTACTCTTCCCTGTACGGATAGTTTTATTGAATCCATGCCATGCGGCCACCCTTCCTGCCACCTTTGAGTTTTCCATCCTCCCTCCCACCTAGAGTCTGTGCTCTCCACTCTCCCTGTGAGAACAGAGGACTGGTACCTTGCTGATAGAGTCCCTGACCGAGCTAGTGTCTGCAGACTTTGAACTCTGCTTTGTGCCAAGTGTCTGTCCAGGTCACACCAAAAAGAGGCAAGGGGCAGCAGTTTGTTATTCACTGTTGTACCACCTCATTCGGATCTGTCGATACGAAGGAACCCCTGGGTGATGGCGGATCATGGCGAGATCATTGCCCGCCAGTTAGCCTATCCTCTTAGGTGTGAGAAGACACAAGTGAGGTGGAAAAAGACCTAGGCAGTGCCTGCTTCTCACTCTGACTAGAGAAACATCTTTATATAGAGAATGATCCCAATAAGCCACAAGCAGCAAATAGCATTCTGTCCTGGAGGAATGCAAGGTAACGTGAAAGCACTTTCTCATTGTTCTTATATGCAGGGCATGTGATAGAGCTTTCTGAACCATGGCAGTCCCCCCAGTGCAGATCTGTGGACCACATCCTCTACGCTCCACGGATCCCTCCTACCTGTAAGCCCCAGACACGCCGGTCTTCAGAAAGTGCTCCCCGCACCACTATGAGGACATCGAATGAAATCTCTATTCACCTGCTCATCCTGTTCCTTGATACAGTGGCTTCCTGGGCACTGACAAAAAAACAAGAAAGTGAGAGGCCCAGTTTCACAGGTAACTGCAGTGGACTTAATTATGTTTTTGTCCTTACTTCAGCCTTATTTTTGTTGCATTTCATTACTTCTTTTTTTTTATAAAAGTTTTTTTTATTTTTGATTAATGAAAAATAAAACCATACATATCACAGGGTTGTTAAAGGAGAAGGTATCCTAATTGTACCAGCATTTTTAGGCATATACATTATGTAAAAATATATACTGTTACTCAGACAGTCATGTGATTCATACATAACTCCTACAAGACATTGCATGTGCAAAATCATAAACCTTGAAAATGCTCCCAGTGTGGCAAAGATCCATATTGACTCCTTGCCCCAATATTGCTCGCTCATTTGGACCCCATACGTCTTGCTGTCTGGATTTGGGTGGCAGTTTAAATGAATTAGTTTGTGTCTATAGTTCATGGATATAGCTTTTAGTTGCACAGAACAATACACACACTTGATTAGATCCCATAAGTCGTCCTGTCCTCTTTTCAGTCTTCTCCGTCATTTGTTGTAGAGTGCATGTGTTATTGGAAGCATTATATAGATGTGAAAACCACCCCCTACTGTATTTCATAGTAATTACTTTCGATAGTATTGTAAATTCTGGGGGTTCCATGGAGAATATTTCACACCATGCTTTCACAGCCTTTCTGATTCTGTAATATATGAACACGTCAAATGCATTATCCAAGCCCCTGAACTGCTCTGGGGCAGTGAAATGTCCATGTTCATAGAGGTGTTCCTTGGCTGTTAGCCCAAATTTATTGAGGATAGCCATCACTATCTTTTTAAAAGTGGGTGGTATCGGAGGGTTCCATGCAAGCGGGACATGGCGGGAATAAGGCACTGTCAGTCCAAGTCCAGTCCCAAGTTGTCATCGTTTCTATGTCATTTATTTGCTTATGGTGCTTAACCGGCTTCATTAGACAGGTTTGTAGTGTGCCCTGCTTGATTGCTTCCCTTTCTACCACTATGTGCAGTAGGGGCGGCTGTGGTAGGTACCAGTATATCACTAGGAAGGCCTGTGTCACCAAGTAGTATCTCTCTGGATCATGCACTGCCAGGGCCCCCTTGGCTAGTGGTTGTGTCATAATCTCCAAGTGCAATCGTAATTTCTTACCTGCCCAGGTCAATCTCTGAAATTCTGCTCTAAGTTCACAAACAAACAGTAGATCAGCGGGATTGGGATATTAAGGAAAAGATATAGCAATCTAGGAATCACCACCATTTTTAGTAGAGCAATTCTGCCCTTGATGGCAAGGGGAAGGTGCTTCCATCTAGTAACTAGAGGCTGCAGTTGTGATGATAGTGGCTCGTAGTTATCGCGTATTGGTTGGTGGAAGGGATTGTGGCTATTAAGGTATGGTTCTAATTTGTGCAATGCCCTGTATGCATGCGTGAGGAGGTTAAATCGACAGTGTTTGTGTATAGGCAGCCAGTGGAGCTCCTTAAGGTGTGGGGTGATGTGGGTGTGACGTGGGAGGTATAGGATGAGTCTTGCTTTGGCGTTCTGGATGGTCTGAAGTAGGTGGAGGAGATGGTTAGAGATTCCAGCGTATAATGCGTTGCAGTAGTCTAGTCTGTTTGTGACAAGGGCTTGAGTGACGGTACTTCTGGAGTTCACGGGAATTCATTTGAAGGTTTTTCAAAGCATGCAGAGTATATCGAAGCAGGAGGAGCTGATTGCGTTTACCTGTGCCGTCATGTTGAGTTTATCATCTAAGATGATAACCAAGGGCCAGATGTATCATACAATCAATTTGCGAATCTGAAATAGCGAATTTTACTGAATCGCTATTTTGGAATCGCAAAATGCAATCTATGTAGGAGTCGCAAATTATTTTGCGATTCCTTAACATTACCTAATATCGATTCTGCAAATCGCTATAAGGTAATATGACTCCATAGGAATGAATGGTTTTGCATTTGCTAATTTGCAATTACCAAATTGGTAATCGCAATTAGCGAAGGCAAAGACCTCCCTAAATCACCCCCGAAAAAAAGAAGTGTGCACATGTAAAGCACACGCATACCCTAGCGGCATGTGTGCGCTACATGGCACTATGAAAAATGCATTTTTCTGTATTTTTCAGTTTGCACATGGCTACCATCAACTTGAAGTTGATGGTAATTAGCGTTTCCTAAATGCACAGTTCGCATTTAGGAAAGGCTTCTTGAGTTTGCAATAGGGATTCGCAAATTGCGATTCCCTATTTGCATTCGCAATTCAGGTAATCGCAAAAAATTGCAATTACCGAAATTGCGGACGCAAAGCGTTTCATACATTAGAAAAGGCCTTTTTCCGGTCGCAAATGGGCCAATTCTGCAAATCGGCCCATTTGCGAACAGAAAAAGGCTTGATACATCACCAAGTTTCTTGCGTGGTTGGTTGGTGTGGGTCTGAGACCCAGCTCTTAAAGTCACCAAGTGGAGTCCCAGGGGGAGTTCCTGTTTCTGAAGATCAACACTTCCGTCTAGTCAGATTTAGGTTTCAGGGAGTTAGTTTTCATCCACTCTGCTACATTGATCATGCATTCAGTGAAGTTGTTTCTGGTGTTGGTGAACTTCTCGGCCATTGATAAGATGAATTGGGTATTATCAGCATAGGAAATGATGGAGAGGCTGTGTGCTCTGATGACGTTGGCAAGTGGTGACATCTAAATATTCACCAGGGTTGGGCTGGGTGATAAACCTTGGGGTTCGCCGCAGATCAAGTTCTGTTGTGTAGGGTGAGAGTCTGACTCTGTGTGTTCTTCCTGTGAGGAAGGTGCATATCCAGTTGAGGGCCGTACCTTGGATGCCTTTGCCAGGCAGTCTGCTGATGGGGCTGAGAAGTCAAGCAATATAATGGCAGCGGATTCTCCATGGTCCAGTATGGTACCGATCTTTTCTGTGGCAATGACAAGTGCTGCCTCCGTGCTGTGGTGCCTTTGAAAACTGGACTGGATGTGGTTGAGTAGGGTGTGGAGTTCAAGGTGGTTTTGTATCACTTTAGCTTTGTAGGGGAGCAAGGAAATAGGGCGGAAGTTGCTCATTTTGCTGGGGTCAGCTGAAGGTTTTTTAGGAGGGCTGTGACTACTGTGTGTTTCCAGTCTTTGGGGAAGGTGGTGGATATGATGGAGGAGTTGATGATGTGGGTGAGAATTTTGCTGATCAGTCATCCTAACATGTTGCAGATGTGATGGGGCAAGGGTCAGTTGAGGACCAGGAGTGGACAGTTTTCATGATTGCAGTGGTATCGTCCTTGTGAGTGTTCTCCAATTTGTTAGGAGAGTGTCTTGGTTGTCGGCGGCAGGTGGTGATGATATCCTTGGGGTTGTGTTGTTGTTCGAAATTACTGTAGACCAGTAGGAAAGTGGGTATTATGCAGTGAGGCTGGTTAGGCTTCAGTATGCAATACCTTCATGTTACCCCAAATAGTTTCCTTGGATTCACACTAATAAATCCCTAGTTCAGTCCTGGTAGTGTGGCCCAGAGCAGTCAGGCTTTACTAGAGGAACATGTGTTAAGCATTTCATACTGCCAACATGGACAATAAGTAATTGACACGACTTGAAAGAAATCCGACACAATTTATAAAAATAGAGCAGATTTTATACACCAAAAATATTACAATCAGATGAATATAACCTGAGTTATGGAAAGAATAAGTGCATTTAACTCTTGCAAAATGATAATGTTGGACTCAATGGAAAAACACAATAGTGATACTCGGTCACTTGCAGAGCGAGTCTAGTGGAAACCACTGGGGGGGGTAAGGTGATGCAGGTCTCAGGACCAGGCTCCGACAGACAATTTTCCCTGGCTCCTAGGGCCTGGGTGCAGGGTTGTCCTGGCTTTCCCTGGTGCTGAAAGCAGCAACCTTGGGTGCTGGTTTTGCTGCTTGGACGGTACTGGTGATGAAAGGGGTACAAAAACTCTCCAATGGGGCCACTGAGGTGGGGGTTGAAGGTGTTGCCGGGTTCCTTCGAGGTGCAGCGTCCAAAAAAGGTGGTGGTAGCCTGACTAGGCATCAATAAGCCTTGCTAGTAGCAAACACAGCTTTTGGTTACCTCAACATCCTAGAGTACGGGGAAACAGTAGCCACCTGAAACTTTCTGGAGGTCAGGCCTACATTTCCCACAATGCACTAGACATTTTACTTTTGGGCGATCCCTCGGTAGGCCTGATGGCCAGTGATTCTTTAATTCCGGGAGTGCGATTCTCCTTTGGGCCGCAGGGGACTAGTACCTCTAGTCCAATGGAGGTCTTTAGTTGCCTTTTGCTTGCAGGAAGGTTCCTCTTTCCTTTGGAGCCAAACGCTGGTCCAGGACGAATCGTGGTTGTGCATTTGCAGGGTGGTAGCCATAGGTGCAGATTATCCCACCTTTGCTTTTGTGCAGGATCTGAAGTCGCAGTCACGGGTCTCTTCTTTGCCTTGATTGCAGTTCAAGCAGATCTGAGGTTCTGGTGTAATTGGTGCCACTTAATCCTAGATTTAGCGGTGTTAGGGGTGTGGGTGCAAGTAGCCAATGGGTTACGTGCCCCAGAGACTAATTCGCCCCTGAGGTGACCACATCCGGGGGTGTGTGCCACCTTTTCTACCCAGAACCCTTTATTCTGCCATTTTAAAAAATGGCAGAACACATCCTTGGCTGTACAGACCAGGTACCCCACCCTAGGTGTGCGGCTAGCCTTCTGGGGTGTGCGCCTCCTGACTATCTAATTTTCCCACCTGCCTGGGTTCAAATGTGCCTGGGTGCAGTGGGTTTCCTTCCTTGGAATGCAGCCTGGTTGCATATCAGAGGTGGTGGAAGTGTTGGAAGTTCACCACCTTGATGTGCCACTTCACTAGCCATCCTGCCAGTGAGCCAGGTGACATATCCTTCCCAGGCAGGTCTTTGCTTCTGAGTCCTCGAAGTGTTCACACCTCCTGGCAGGGGGTCAGATTCTTGTCTTGGCGGTAACAGCTGCTGTCAGTTAGGGCACAGGAAGGCTGGGGGTAGCCACCTGGGTGCATGCCACATCAAATACGACATGGGAACCGTGTCAATGGGGAAAAAAATGTGGGGGTGACCATACAAAAGGGGGCACCCCTAACGCCCATGTTAAAGGCCTACCACAAAGTATATTGTGCATCTACAGTGTTAATATTTAATGTAAAATAATCTGTTATTGTTTGAGAGATTTCAACTCTGAAAGCCCAAGCAGTGATAGCCGGGATGGAATCCACCAGGTACTGAAGCATTTATCCATCAGTTGGTCAAACCTGGTAGTAGAATAGTAGAATAAGTATTAGGACCATATATATTAATTATTATAACCAGCAGGTCATATAGGTTGCCTTTCGCCACAAAGTACCTCCGGGTCGTTAAGGTCACCGCATGTTCACAGTCAACAGATTTCCATATTAAAATGGGTACATCTCTTGCGAAGAAGCTGTAAGTAGCATAGAATCTGGGGGTCCCTTTGGTGGGTTTTCCTCAACAGAGCCACTTTTGTTGCATGTCTATTGAGGTATGCCTACACTATTCTAATCTTCGTTGGGTTATTGAGTTCTGTGGCGTTGCAGCTAACATCACATTCAGGGTTGTTTTATTGCCATTCTTTTCGGCATATGTGCTTTAAGTTGTGTACATTTTCTTTTATCATTCATGCTGTCTGAGTGTGTCATATGATGTAGGGTTTGTTTCATCAAGGTCTTTTGGTCTTGTACGTCTGCTATGCTTCTTTGTCTATTGTGCTTATAGCCATTGCAACCCCACCTACATCAGAGATATTATTCTCCATTGGTCCCCATATAACACCCCAATATCAACTACAAGCTTTTCAGAATAAGAAATAACGAAATCCTATCTCAACATCCTACCTGCAAGTAGGGAAAAATGCAGATTTTCCACAGTTTTAATGGGAAGAAAATCATGATCTTATTAAAGGCACGGAGGCTAATATTATGCATAATCCTTTATTGCTCCTCACACACAGCAGCAACAGGAATCTTAGAACTAGAACACATAAGAACTCTAGAACATAGAACATGCATATAACCCATGCACAGGCAGCCATCTTCCTTCTTTTACTGCTGCAAATAAAACAGAGTCCTTTTCATGAACTGCGGATTCCAAACCGAAGAATCCAAACTCCACAACTTCGGCACCCACGTCTTCATTCTTCGTCTTAACTTTGACCTAATCAAGAAAACAATACACACAAAAGGTCAAACGGGTTGGGCATAAAATGGGAGGGATAATATTAGCCTCTGTGCCTTTAATAAAATCATGATTTTCTTCCCATTAAAACTGGAAAATCTGCATTTTATGGCAAGGCCAACATTATGTATGTTCAAAGTTCTTCCAATTCTTTCTACAACACATTTTCCACAGGTTTAAAGCAGAACTTCTTAAAAGTTGTATCATTAGACCAATCTGCCGCCTTCACAATACCACTCAAACCGGAACCCTTCATAAAAGCCTTACTTGCCATAGCTCCCCTTGCCGAATGAGCACCAAAAACACTCACATCCACACCTGCCTTACTCATCACCTCCTTAACCCATCTCGCTAAAGATAGCGCTGACACCGCCCTAAACGGTTTCGTGAAAGAAATCAAAAGCTGTGAACATCCACACTCTCTCATATCTTCTGTTCTCTTCTCATACTCCTTCAAACAGCGTACCACACACAAATTGCTATGCCCCCCCTCCATATTGGGGTAAAAAATCGTCCTAGACATAGTCTTTGTCCTTCTCCTCAACTCAAAACACACTCCTTCCAGCTGTTAACTTCGCGAAGACACCCCCTGAGCCCTAATATCTGACACTCTTCTAAAAGAAACCAAATATAAAAGTACTGCTGACTTCCAAGGCAACAACTTCAGACTTAAACCGGAGTTAAACCCCCATCCATCCAACTCCCTCAGCACAACCGACACATCCCAAAGAAATGCGTACTTCACTTTAGGTGGCAACTCCAAGCGAACACTCTTTACTATTCTTTTAACCAAGGCGTGCTGGCCAACCGGCACTCCTTTAACCAACACATGACCAGCTGAAATTGCGGATCTGCTCAAATTCACTGAACTGTAAGCGAAACCTCTCCTAAACAAGCTCGACAAATAATTCACAACTTCCACTACAGTTGCTGATACGGCATCCAAGTCCCTCTCAACACACCAATCACACCATCTTCTCCACGCTGAACTATAGACCTTAGTTGTCCCTGGGGCCCAGGACTCCCTGATGACCTCTGAAGCCTCTTCTGATAATCCAGACACTTGCTATACTCTCCTGAAATCAGCCATCCCAATAGTCTCAATTGCCCCGACATCACTAGATCGGGAACGTTCCCCTGTGCATCCAACAGCACCTCTTGAAAACTCGGTAGCAAGACAGGGTCTTCGACCAACAAGTTCATCACATCCGGGAACCATACCTGGTCTTGCCAAAACAGCATAATTAAGACCATTTCTGCTTTCTCCTTCCTCACTTTCATCAACACTCTCTGAATCATTGAGAACGGAGGAAGCGCATACAGCCTCCCCGTTCCCCACTCCTGCAGGAAGACATCTATCCCTTTCACTTCCGGATCCGGTCTCCTGCTGTAAAATGCCTCCAACTTCACATTCAACCTGTCCGCAAACGAATCCACCTGCAGTGGGCCCCACCTCTCCTGTAATCTAAAGGACATCCCCCTGTTCAATCTCCAACTGCTTACATCCCTCAGATACCTTGAATTCCAGTCTGCTTCTATATTGCTCTACCCTGGAATATACTGCGCCTGCACCATTATCTCCCTGTCCTAACAAAACCTCCAAAACTCCTTTGCTAATTCCGCTAAACCCCTTGAACGAGGGCCCCCCAATTTGTTGACATAAAGCACTGCTGAGATGTTGTCCATCTTCAACAGAACGCAACATTTGACCTGTCCTTTTAGAAAACTTTTGACTGCAAAGGACCCCGCCAGGAGCTCCAGACAATTTATATGTAAATTCTTCTCCTCCATGGATCACGGACCCCCAGTCGTCATAACCCCACTTCTTGCTCCCCAACCATACAGACTCGCATCCGACTCTATCACCACCTCTGGGGCCTCCCCAAAGATTGCTCTTCCATTCCACGCTTCCAGACTCATCAACCACCATTCCAAGTCTTCCTGAATCTCCTGATTCATCCTCACTTTCTGCGAATACTTCACCCCCTGTCTTAAGTGATACGCCTTCAATCTTTGCAACGCCCTGAAGTGAAGTGGTGCTGGAAATATCGCTTGAATTGATGCCGAGAGCAGCCCAAGCAACCTCGCCAACTGGCGCAAAGTTATCCATTCCGCATTTCTTACTCTCTTCACTTCTCTGCGAATCTTCTTCACTTTCTCCATAGGCAACTTCAACACACATTCCAATGTCTGAATATGAAAACCTAAAAACTGCATCTCCTGAGCTGGCTCCACACATGATTTCTCTCTGTTCACAGTGAAACCCAAGCCTTCCAAAACTTTCACAGCAAACTCTGTCTGCTCTACAGCCAAACGTTTTTCCTCCGCCATAATCAGAATATCATCCAGGTACTCAATTAAACGAATACCCCGGGACCTCAACCATGCCACTACCGGTCTCATCACCTTCATAAAGCACCATGGAACTGATGTCAGACTGAACGGGAGAATTTTGAATCTCCATCATCTGCCGTTCCACCTGAATTGGAGATAATCCCTGTGCTCCACACACACTGGAACCGTCAGATATGCATCCTTCAGATCCAACCGGGTCATCCAATCCCCCTTCCTTAACAGATCTCTCAGCATATGGATGCCCTCCATTTTGAAGTGGTTGTAACACACCCAATCGTTCAACTCTCTTAGATTTATCACCAGCCTCATACCTTTGTCCTTCTTTTCCACCAGAAATATATTGCTTACGAAACACCCTAGTACTACCTTCGCAACCTCTATTGCATCTTTTTCCGCCAAAGCCTTTACCTCCTGTGACACTAACTCCTCCAGACCCTTTGCAAACCTCAGCATGCTCGGACTCTCCCCCTGTACTGGAACCTCCATGAAATCTATACGATATTCCTCTACCGTTTCCAAGACACATGGATCCTGTGTTATTTCTCTCCACCTTGAAACAAACTGGGCTAGTCTGCCGCCCAATTTTACATGGATAGAAATAGGGTCTTTGCAACGTCTTACCCGAAGAGCCTGTTCCTCTCCTCTCCGAACGCATCCCACAGGACCTTGTCCTCTGTTTCTTTGGGTAGAACCCACCCTGTTCTGATCGGGAGTTGTAGCCATATCCATATCCATAGGGTCTGAATCCTCTAGCGAAAGCACCCCACGTGATTCCCTGACCACGGCCGGTGAATTAGCCCCACATTATCCCGACCGTACCAAAAACCTTTCTTATATCCTTTTGTGCCTTCTGCAAAGAATTAAAGGTACCCACGTACCTTGACATATCTCTGACAAAGAGCATACCTGCACTCCGCTCACCAAACTCCTTACTTGCTAACTCAGCCAATTTTGGGTCAATCTTCATCAATATGCTCTTGCGTCTCTCAATGCATAAGGCCGCACTTGAGTTACCCAGCAGACAAATAGCTCTTTGCACCCACTGGCGCAACTCTTCCACATCCACTCCTGTGGTATTTGTATGCGCCTCCTCACACAAATCAAACACCTTTGTGAGGGGCCCAAGTACGTTAAGCAACCTGTCTTGACAACCCTTCAGACCCTTATCCAAGCCCTTCCGAAGGTCACGGCCAGACTTATTTAGGAAACTCAACATTTTTGGGTCTAGCTCAGGAGTGTAAGCTACCTTGTTCTCTAAGCTTGGCCTAGGACAGTCCGATCTAAGCCGGTTCCTCACCTCCTTAGGGATCTCCCTTCGTATCCAATATGTTACATATTTCGCCACATGTTCCGCTGGCGTCCACTGTGGCGATAAAGGGTGCTGTATCAGCAGAGGATCAAACATCTCCCCAAGAGGATCCACAAAATCGCCCAACTCTAACGTAATTTTTCTTGTCAACCACTTTTCTCCTCATCCGCGCAATCTCCTCATCATCCGAATCCTCAAAACTGGAACATGTTAGCTCCACATCTCCACTTGCAGAAGAGGTATCACATACCACCACACTGTGGCTTCTCTTTCTTGCCTTTATAGCATCCCCTTTTGCCTTTATAGCATCCCAATCTTTCTGAACCTTACGTTCAGACCCTTTAGCCATTTTTCAGCTTCCACATTTTTCTTCTTTTGAGTCCTCTTTATGCCTCCCTGTTTTGGCCCACTGGCCACAACCTCCACCTCCTCTGTGGACCAAAATATCTCATCCTCTACTGAACTCTTCCTATTCCTTTGCTCATTCAGCCTTTTCTCTACACTACTTTCGACCTTCTTGTCCAAAGACACTGTCAACTCTCCAAACATCTTATCCATATATTGCTGAAATCTGTCTTCAAAACCTGAACCCTCAACCTGCTCCATTGTAAACTACCTTTCCTTACTACCTACACACCACAAAATATAACTTACTTATATACTTTCCTCACAAAAACACTCTGTAATCCCTTAATTCCTAAACCTTACTCCACAAATTGCTTCAACTGCCTACTATTCTCAAATATGTACTGTCTCTTATTTATTTATTCATTCCTACACACTCTCACTGCTCCTTGTCCTCTGCTCGACCTCCGACTGACTGATAACCCTTCGTTCAGTCAGCCGGTCGATTTTACTCCCCAAAGCATGGCGGCCTCTAAGCCATGTAGCTACTACACATTTGCCCAAACACCTAAAATGGCTGCTGCATGGTACGTGATGCATACGGCGGCTCAAATTGGTCAAGAGACAATCCCCTCAATGAGTGCAGAAACAAACATTCTGCACTCGCTGAGAAGACGCGCTGAGCCCACGAAGTCGGAGCCGCACTGCACGCGAGCAGGGCGCGTGCAATCGAACGCTCAGCTCCACTCGCGTGCCTACAGCCTCGCTCCCCCACGCACCGCTCAAACTGAAAAGCCAATGGTAAGAACCGATCGCCTCCGTCAAACAGGGGCGGCTCCTCCACGTGGGCGTCAGAGCATCGCCCTACTGCTTTCTCACAGTGCGAGAAAGCAGAAGAAGGGTATGCCTGGTTGGGGGCGGGCGGTTGGGGAATTCGGGGAGGAGAGGCTAGCCCAATGTTATGGGCGCTGACTGTTTGGTCGGTCCCAGGGCGGACCAAACCAGTCATGAGCACTCTCCCGTTTTCTCCATGTAGGCTGCTTCTGCTTCCTGTGAGCAGAGAGAGCAGGAGACGCGACGCGGGAGTCCGGGACCAGAGGCAAAGGTACGTTTAAAAAAAAAAATTTTACATTAAATTAACCCCCCCTCCCCGCGCGACCAAGCGAGTCATGCCGGCGGCGACTGCCGTCAAAACGCCCGCATAGCCCCTCAAAATGCACACGTTCAAACCAATAAAAATTCAACTAATTCCTCCCATTTAGGTATTCCCATTCCGATGCCGTCCAAACCATAATCCTTCATACAAACTACGACAAGCCCACTATTTATCGACCTCAGGCATTCTGTATGCATTCACTACTTAAAACACATGCTTTACTAGTCTCCTATGCCTATAATAACTAATAAAAACAATTTTATAAACCATATAGTCTCATACATATATTAAGGACATTAAAAGGATGTACTTATCTGTGTATGAGCAGCAACAAAAGAGGGAAGATGGCTTACTGTGCATGGGTTATATGCATGTTATATGTTCTAGTGTTCTCATGTGTTCTAGTTCTAAGATTCCTGTTGCTGCTGTGTGTGAGGCGCAATAAAGGATTATGCATAATATTGGCCTCCGGGCCCTGCCATAAAATCCAACAAGTCCATCACAGCCATAGAGGTGCCTCTCTGCCCACAATACTTGTTTATCATCTCTCAATCTCTGCATCTGTATGTTGAAATACATCTTTAAGCCTGCACAGTCCCTCCCCTTTTCACTGGAGAGTCTCAGTACAGTGTCTTCGTCTCAATAGTTGATGATGCCTGCTATTATGGGGTGCGGTGGTGTTCCTTGCACCAGTGTTGCAGCCATAGATCTGCACACACACTTTAGGAGGCTTCCCTGCCAAAGATATCCTGCAGCAAGTTCTTGATATATTTGGTCATGTTTCCAAGGTTCGTTGGCTCAGCTATTCCTATCACACATATTTTGTTGCCCGGGGAGCACACCTTCAGGTCCTCCACTTTATTGAGTGCGTAATCCATCTTTTCAATGTCCTGCATTTTCATGGACAAGCCAGTAGTTGCATCTTCCACATCAGAGATCCGTTGTTCAGTTTAATCCATTCGCATCACCTGCTTGACAAGTTTCTTACCCATTTGATCCATTCTGGATGTCAAATTGTCAGTTTTATCGTCTATTGATTGCAATCTTCGGTGCATATCTTGAAGTATATGTTTCACAAGCATAACCTCGCTTTTTGACATTGCGCCCGTCTCCGTCTCTCATTTTACTGCTAGCTTACTAGATTATTTGCCCTTGAAGTTCAGTTTTGTCAGTTTTGCCCATTTGTCTGTTGAGTCAGACTGTCTGTGCGTAGATGATGGGGCTAGAGTATTTACAGAAGGGTAGGCATGTCTCAGCTGTTAGGTTTTGATGCTTATGTGTAATCAGCTGTGTCACTTCATCTCGCCATTCATCTACGCATCTAACTGCTTTTTATCCTTACTGTGGAGCTTGTGGTAATACTCAGTGTATAGCATGGTCACATAGGCATCTTACCGGCAATCTCCTCATATTTATTAAATGGGACCTGCCTTCCTACACTCATTCTGCGTGGTCGTGACTCACTGCTCTGATCCTGATACACCAGTGTTTCGCTCAAGGGATGTTTTGTGTTGGATTGTCACCTTGTCCTACGTGCATGACCTACCTCAGCTCAAACGGTTCTCAGAGGGAGCATCGCCCAGACTGTACTCTTGCTTCAGTCTCTTACATCCCCGCAGGCTGTGCCACTTACTTTGGCTGCTTTCTTCCACAGGCCATAAGCAGTTTATGATGGCCGTGCCCCACCAATTTTCTCTATATAGCCTCCTGACTGACTTGATTCTCCATCCTGAAGGGGCCACTCCCTTCTCCTCAGCAGCTTTTTGACACACTGGCTACTAACTTTGAATTAGCAAACACAACAAGATGATTCAAGATGATTGATGAAGTGCTAACATTTTTCAAACACTCACCCCCAGCCAAAAGATCTGGATTAAATCTATTGTTCTTTTGCTCACCATGCCACCCCAGTATGGGCCCAGCCATATGCAAGTCAGTCTTGACCCTGCTCCTTATGGGAACAGTCCAGCCCGAACAGCCAGGCCAGGTCCTCCCTGGACCGGAATCAAGCATCCTGGGACTAATTTCGGGGTATCACCCCTCATCAGCCAAGATAGCTTGAATCCAGTGGCATAGCGAGCAAGGGACCTATGTCTGGGCATACCCTTGGCCACTTAGGGCAAGCATAGCAAACACAACAAGATCAGGGATTGAGTGCTGACACCTTTCAAATACTCACTCCCAGTCAAGAGATCTGGGTTAAATCCGTCATTCTTTTGCTCACCATACCACCCCAGTTTGGACCCAGCCCTATGCAAATCAGCCTTGACCCTGCTCCTCATGGGAAAAGTCCAGCCTGAACTGCCAGGCCAGGTCCTCCCTGGACTGAAAACAAGCATCCTGGGACCGGTTTGGAGGTATCACCCCTCATCAGCCAGGCTAGCTTGAATCCAGTGGTACAGCGAGCAAGGGACCCACGTCTGGGCATACCTGGGCCATTTAGGGTCAACATAGCAAACACAACAAAATGATGGACGGAGTGCTGAAACTTTTCAAATATTCACCCCTAGTCAAGAGATTTGGGGTAAATCTATTGTTCCTTTGCTCACCATGCAACCCCAGTTTAGACCCAGCTATGTTTGCCCTAAGTGGCCTGGACTGTTCCCATGAGGAGCAGGGTCAAGACTGATTTGCATATGGCTGGGTCCAAACTGGCATGGCATGGCTAGCAAAAGAATGATGGATTTAACTAAGATTTAGCCTAGATCCCTTGACTGGGTATGACTGTTTGAAAAGTTTCATCACTCTATCAATCATCTTGTTGTATTTGTACTAACTTAGAATTGTCATATTATTATTGTACCTATTTCCTGAGTTAGATTTGGGTAGAACTGGTAAATCTTCTGATATCTTGAGGGTATGCTAAATCTAGTGGAGAGTACATCTGCAAGTGTTTATACCACTCCTAAGGTGTAGGAAGTGTCACAGATGGATTCTTCCTGTACATTCTTAAGAAATAAGAGAAGCTTCCATTACTATCCAACTATAATTCAGGCCAAATTCCCTGCAAATAGAGGGCTAACCGCATTGTGCTATGTATTGAATACTGCAAATTGTAGGTTACTGTCTTCAAATGAGCTGGATGTAACTTCAGATTGCTTTGTACTGCTTCTAGTGGAGAACGTGGCTCTGCGGGGCCGTGCGTCGCAGTCCAGTGTGTTTCTGGGATGGATCGTGCCTGCGGGCCCCATCAATGCCATAGATGGGAATCTGGATTCCGATTACTACCACGGCTCTTGCGCCATTACAAATTATCAGATGTCTCCATGGTGGAGGGTGGACCTGCTGAGGCGGTACATCATTCTGCGAGTTGCAATTACCAACACAGTCATGTACCCTGAACGGATGAATGGAGCAGAAATCTTGATTGGCAACTCCCTGATCCACGATGGGAATTCAAATCCAAGGTAAAGCCACCACAGTGTGTTTCTTCTTTGTATTAATGTTTTTTCCTAGAGATTGTGCAGATGCTTGATCCTGTGAAGGATTGGCTCACTTTCTGAAACACTGGTGCATGTCTTGAAAACTCTTGAGAGCATCCAGTGATTTTCTTAAAAACTTAGATTCCGGCTATAGAACGGCCTTTATGTTGTTAGTTTTTTTAATTTCTGGGTCACACTAAAATGTGTAATGAACAACATCGATAACACAACCATACCTTAATGGCTAGGATGTATGGATGTAATTGTGACTCCCACACTATTTGTTTCATGGTTCTGTGACACAAGAGTGTTTAGCTGACACAGTCAAGATCACTTCTCTAGCCCTCAGGCAAAACGGACAACTTTTCCCATACAGGCCACCCTTCACCCATACACGTCCAACCACCAGTGCAATATCCCACTTGCAATCTTGGTTTATGGATACATTGTGTTTGAAATTGTGGCTGTGGAGACATGGAAAGGTTTACTCAATGCCCCATCTGTGTTGAAATGTGATTTAGTGGAATGTGCTGATGCTAGTTGTTGTGGATGCAGCCCATGACAAATTGCTACAAAAGATTTTGTTGTTTGCAACTTTGTGCTTAAAGTTTGAGCTTGTACAGAAATGATCCCAGTTGAGTGTTGCACATTGGCAAGACCTGACTCGTGATATGCCTCCATGCTGCCTGCCTTTTCATGTATTTTCTGCAAAGGCTTGAAATGGTGAAAAAAACATTCAGTGAAGTGTCAAGCACTTTCACGCTGCCACACGTCAACAGGACATAGTTCAACCAGGCACTCTGTAACAGTATGTTATTTAACTGTATACTGTAGTCTATTCTCAGTGTGCCCTAGTACTTTTAGGGTAGTTGTACTGTAACGATACAAAAAACGTTCTAAAAATGGAATGGTTGAGGAAAGCTCTGGTAGAAGAGGACACGGAGTTCCCTAAATGTAAAGCAGATCAGAGAAAGTCCCCTCTCTTGCATTTTCCTTGAATTTTCACTGAGTATGATTGAGCTGAGCTAAAGCTGGATATGTTGAAAACATGCCTCCATGGCCTCCAAAATATAAGGCGAGAAACTCTGTGAAACTCTGACAGCATTGGACTTGACAGACACAGGAACATTCCCACATTGGATCCGGTGCTCTACAGAGGACCGCGGACAGGACATATCATGGTCAAATTTACAAGGTTTATGCGGGCCTTGGCATTCTGCACTAGCTCTATGTGGGTAAAAAAGAAATCTAGGTAACCGCGTTAATACTGAGTTATTGTGTGTTGAGTTCTTCCTTTAAGATTATGTCAGGACTAGTTCACCAACCCTTATCTGTATTTGTATGCTCTTCTATGCACTGTAAATATAACCATTCCTATAAATCATGCACTCCAACCTGCGTATATCCACGCCTTCATGTTTTTATGACGAATTAATTCATTGAAGTGAAGTACTTTGTGTCAAGGTTATAAAAGCAGAACCACAAACTGTGTTGATACCATGTGAGAATTTGGAACAATGAAGTTGACTTTTATGATCCTTGGATCACAAAGAAAAATGATATGATAACAAATATACCATCAATATTCATTCTTTTTTTTAAATCCATTTCTAGGAAGTATATATGAACACTGTAATTAGTGTTCTGAAGAAGTTATTTGTTTCAAATGTACCCTCGAGTGAAAGACTTATGATGAAAAATTACTCACATGGAAAACCCAAAACAATGAACATACCCACTAAAGTTTTCCCATACTGTAGGAAGCTGGGTCTTTATATGATACACCAAAAAGAGGTATACTGTGCAAAGAGTCCATGTATTCCCTTATTAGTTGACAGGGGCTTGCTCTAGCAATCCCAAGGTACTCTTTTAGGGGGTAGTGTGGATGAGCAGCCTTAGGCTTATCGGAGAGGAGTGTTAGACATCTGTTGCACACACACAGCCAATAAATGATACACAACTCAATAAAAAGATCCACACCAATTTATAAAAATAACACTTATCTTTATATAACTTTAGCACCAAGATCATCAAAATCAGGTAAAGAGCATAAAATAGCAAATAGCAATAATAAATTGTAAAAATAGCAGGTTTGAAGAAAACATGGTTTTGATACTTTAACTCGTAATTGAAGCACTTTACTGCAGTGTTAACCCAGGATGAAAACCTACTCTGCATACGGTCACTTGACTTACGGGACCCTTCCCGGGACATAAAGTGAGTATGGGGCAAGGTCCAAGGCAGCACCAACAAGTCACCTCAGGAGGCACTGTAGCAGCTTTTCACAGTTGGGGGGCCGTATGTTATTCTATGGGGATCGGTCCAGTCGAAAAGAGGCTGCAGGCTTGGACTGAGAAACCAGTCAGACTCAACCAACTTGGGGGCTCAGGTCTCACGATGCTTGAGGACACCTTTGGTCCTCTTCTGCACAGACCAGGGGCGATGGGTGCAGAGGTGTCCTTAGGGATCAGGTTTTTGTCACCCGGAGCAGGTGATGTAGAGGGGGCCTGCAAACAGAGGCTGCAGGCGGCTTGGGGAAGTCCATGTTGGACTCTGTCCAAGGTGGGCTTTGGCTCTGGAGGGCTGGTAGACCATGCTGGCACCATTGGTCCACTTCAACTCGGGCTTGGAGCGACGGGTGTAGTGGTACTTTCCAATGTTGAGTTTTTGCAGTCCGAAGTCCTCTCAGGTCTCTTTAAGTGCCTGCAGGATGCAGGGAAGCAGCTCCGCTACTCCACGGGAGTTCCTGGGCCTTTGTTGAAGGCAGGCAGTCCTCCCAGGCCTTTGGAGGCACAAAAGCTTGCAGTACAACAAGTCAGTTGCTTCTTCATCAGTCTTTGCTTTCATGGCTCTTCAGTGTCCTTCTTCTTCGTAGGTCAGCAGGAATCCGATTTCTGGTGCCAGGGGTCACCTAAATACTACATTTAGGGGCATTAGGGGAGTGTAGGGTAGTAGCCAATGGGCTACTTACCCCTGGGGTCACTACGCCGCCATATGACCACCTCCTATGGGATGTGGGCATCACCCTTTACCAGAGTTCCTAAGCTTGCCGTCACCAAGATGGCAGACTCTGAAAAATGTTATCTACTTCAGCTAGCCCACCTTAGGGGTGGTGCTAGCCTGAGGGTGGACATACCTATCTGACTGCTTATTTTTCCACCTGTCCAGGTGGCCAAGGGGCTCTGGACAATGAGGGGTGTGCAGGGGGGGGGGGTAGGTTAGCATCCACTCCTGTGAGGGAAGCCAGATTCACATACCAATGGTAGCGGCTTCTTTGAAGCTCCCTGTCTTGGAATGCTAATTTGCATGTCATCCTGTGGGTGGGAGTGTAAACACCCTCTGCCCGAGCAGGCTTTGTTTCTGACCTCCTGAGAGCAAAGACCCTCACCCTTGGGATTCAGAAACTCGTATATGGTGACAGGCTGGCTAGGACCAGTCAGTTAACACACCTGAGGTTGGTAGGTTTTCATGGGGCACCTCTAAGGTGCCCTCTGGGTGCATGTATCAATAAATGCATCATTGGAACCAGTGTGGTTTATTAATACCAGATGTTTGATACCAAACATCCCTATTTTCAGTGAAGTCATCATGTAGCTGGGGAACTCGTTTTCACCAGTGTCCAGCACATGCTTTCAAAATGGCTTCCCTGATCACTTGTACTGGCAGTAAATGAACTGACGAGCACAGGGGCTTATCTGCTCATGCAGTTGTGCCCACACATGTAATATAATGAACCCTGCCTTAGAGCTGTAAGGGCTGCTGTAGGGCTGACTTACAGTTATTACATGCAGCGTTAGGGGACATGGCACACAGAGTGTGTGACATGTCGTATAGAGCACCTTGTCACACAGTGTGTAGTGGTAGTCTGTATGAGTTTGGTGCTGGGTCCCTTAGAGTGGCACAAGATATGCTGCAGCTCTTAGGAACCCTCTTTAGAACCTATGCCCTACGTACCAGAGGTGCCACTTACTAGGGACTTACAGAGATGCTAAAGGCCTGGTTACTTGGGGATCAATTGACAAGTTGTCTTGTTTTTGGGAAGGAATACTGGCACTGGGGACCTGGTTAACAGGAACCTAGTGCATTTCAGTCAAAGTTGCATCAAATACCAGGCAAAAAGTGGGTGGACTACCGCAACAAAAGCCCAGTTCCTTTACACATACATTGGAAAGTTGATACCAAATAATAACAAGAAGGAAACCAGGAGCAGTGTAGGACACAGATTTGGGATGAAATTCAAATAAATCCTGGGGCATAAACACAAAGAAGTGGCACTATCCAGTTCAGAAAGCAAAGCTGCTGCACTGTCACCTTTAGAGAGCAGAACTGTACCATGTCTTCAAACAAATGGCCCAGTTCTGCTTTCTCCATGGGCTGGTGCACTTTGGACTGCCTAGCACCACCACAGGCACCCTTGCACCATAGAGCAAGTTTGTCTGCAGTGTGGTCAGGAAGGGGTCCTTTTCTGCATAAAAACTGTCTTTTGAGGCAATTTTCTCTTATATATAACAAGGAGAAAGAAAGATATTTCTCTTCGTTACATCAGCCTCAGGTAGTTGTACCATTTTGGCACAAAGCCATGTCAACATCACTATGTGAATCTGGGTTCACATTGTAATCCACCCATTCAGCACCCATGGAGTGCCTGCCTGATGCACAGTAATGCAAGCAGCGCAATGAACAGCATTTTGTTACTATTTTTACCAAAGCCATGGCTTAGTAAATGCCAAAAAGTCTTTTATCTCGGTACTGGCTCAAACAGAGATGTAACCACAACACAAAATCTTTGTAAATTTTCCCGCCACATTTAATTGTGATTGTGTAAATGTTCAAGATACCGCTTTCTTTATTTTCTACAGGTTTTCTTGGACATTTTCTAAATAAAATCCTTTTTGCCCCTCCGAAATCGATTAATATCTGGAAATGCACTAAGACAATAATGAGATGTTCCAAGAGGATAAAGTAATTTGGATTTTTTAGGAATAAACTGCGATCAATCTCACATTGAACAAAGTAATGAAAATAAGTGCATGAATGTACACTGGCTGGCGAGCATGATGCATAGGTCTGAGGTATTTCAAATCCTTAAAAAGACCTATGATGAGGGAAATGCTGTCTTCTGAAGGATTGAACTCTATATAGTTTAATGGTTTCAACAGCGTGCGATATACCACAAGCAGTAGAACATATGTAGAGATTTAACAGAAGCACACATATATTTACTTGTGCCATGTTACCTCTGTTGTCAGGTGTACAACGATATCGACGATTCTTCCTGGAACCACAAAGACATTTGCATGTAATGGAATGATTGGGCGCTATGTGACCCTTATTGTACGGGATAGGTGGGAGTACCTGACCCCCTGCGAAGTGGAGATCTATGCGTACTCCGAGGAGCAGGCTGAACTTGCCCACTGAAGAAAGAACGCAGTGTCCTCCACGCGTAGATGTTCAGTTGTGCCCCGTATAGCAGAGCAACTGGTGATTGTCAATGAGCCAGTGTGTGGTTGGCCAACAGCCAACCTACGCAATAGAGGTAAAGCAAGATTGTACCATAGTCAGAGTAAAATGACAGCTATCCTACAAATCTATTTCAACAAAAATCATTTGTTTTGTCTCAAGGACAGTAACTATTTTTTGCAATTAAAGTATTATCTGTATGCAGATGCTCTGTGTTCTTGTAAGCGCAATTAATGCAAACATTTAGGGCGCGTTTATTGGATGGGTTTCAGAAGTTCAGTTTTATTTTTGTCACCATTGGTATCCTTTGAAAGTGGTGACGTGTAAATATCCCCACTGACCTGCAACAAGTGAGTGAGCGAAATGAGTAAGCTCAGATTCCTTTCGAAGATTTTCCTGCACAATATTTACATGTATTTGATAAAAAAAATGTTTTCTGAAGGGGCGCTTATGAAATATTTCAGTTCTTTTCATGATGTGCCAGCCAACCATGACTCTTTCCAAGGGCTGCAACCTTTGGGAGGATGGGACATTTTTTAACACATGGTCTGTACAAAATACAGATGTGATATGGGCAGTTTATAAAATGAAATGTCTTGTGGCCTATCATTTTTCATTCATACAAGTGTGTGTTCTACCGTGAGAATTATTTATTTATTTATTTATTTTTTAAACAAAATTGCTTTTTAGAAGGACATGGATATTATTGCTTAAATATATCCAAAGATATGCCATAATGTTTCCTTTGAACATCATCTTGTCACTTTATGTAAATAGGCACATTTTACTATCAAACACAAGTGCTTCATTTTAAAAAATGAACTCTGTTCCCAAAACTAAAACCTTATCACGATAAATACTATTTTTGTCCTACCTGCTAATTTTCTTCTATTAAAGCTGTTTAGTGCTCAAACATCAGTTTGCCTTTTTTCTTTAGGTGCCTTCATGTACTTCTGCCAATACTATTAGATTGTGCCTTGATTGACCATGTATCACCCCTGCATGCCATGGATGGAAACAGTTGCCATAAGTGACCATCAGTGTACAGGGGCCAGCATCATACCATGAGTGGGCACCATCATGGCATGGATACCCACATAATGCAGGAAATCCCGCCATATTGCCATGACGTCCATTATGCCAAGCCTGGGAAAATCATGGCATGGCTGTCCACAGTATGCTGGAATCAGAATTATACCCCCGAGGGTGAGCACCATCATGCCGTGGATGACCACTGTATGTAAAGAATTACCGCAAGTATTCTGGGGGCCAGCATTGTACCGCCAGGGGTAGTCACCAATATGTTAAAAACACAAAGGAATATAGCAGACACAAGGTTATCACAGTGCCACGTTAATATGTGTTTAATTGAATCAACCCCTTTGCCCTTTCTGCTGCTAGTCTATAATAAAATAATATCCCCTTATTTATCTCAAAGGTATGTGTCTTCTTGCACAGTGCTCGCCTGAAGGGACAAAAACATACATGGGGCCTTTCTAAGCCTCTTTTAGGGCAACTAGAAATCCCAATGGCTTCAACCACTGATGTCATACATAGGAAAAATATGTGGGATTTGATTCTCTATTTTCCTGTGTGTTTGTAAAATGTGTACATTTATGTGTGGACTTACATGGGCCTTACCATGACACAGTTGCCCACAGTAGGCAAAGAACTACCATGATTATGCCATGGGTGGCGTTATAACAGGGTTAGGCATCATCATTCAGGGGGTGCCCAGAATATAAAAATGCTTAACATCCTTATGTCAGTACCAACATTATACCAGGGGTGGGCACATCACACCATAACATGAACATGTATGCACTAAGACACATGCAGATACATATACACATCAACAATGTGTTTTTTCTACCTACAGCATGTCCCTTTCTGGCTCTGCTTTCTGCTGCCCAGGCTCCTTTACTTAACTTACTTTTCCTATGCTGCAGCACATGGCCTGTTATACAGTCACTTACTAGCCGGAATTTGATATTCATTGATTGTGGTGCAGTCCTTGTATGCTCACTCACACTGTGAGTGTGGTATAAGGTGTTCCATTGGCTTATGACCGCGGATGTACACTGTTCTGCCGGCTATCTGCAGACTACGATTTCAGGCGCCAGCTCTCTTAAAGAGCGCCAGGTCACTTGCATTCCAAACAACACAGACTATGCGTGTGTGATCACCCAAACAGGGGAGGCACTGGCCCATCACACTTTCTGAGGTTCTTTTCCCCTTCTGTGAGGCAGTGCTGTACAATGTTGGACACTGAGAGTAACAGGGAAAAATGCTGGTAGTGCAGCGCTTGATTGTCCACATGGGTGAGCGTCCCAGGGATGAGATCTTTTGCCAGGAACTAAAGGAATTAATAAAGTTTCAGAATCAGCAATAGTATTTTCATGTGACAATACTCATAAGAAAAGTATCGTCTGACATAATACAAAAATAATGCTCCATTGGGTGTGGATTTTCTAGTATTAACTCCAAAGGGTGAAATTTTGTTAATGATGTTCAGGGGTCTATATTTTTGTCTGACCATTTTTAGGCCACAATATTCTGGTACTATACCGCAATTGTCTCCTCGGGAGATGGGTGAGCACATATATGGTTGAACCCATAGGTCTACACAAACCCAACTATTAGGAATGGCATTGGAAACACTCTAGAACAGTCTAAAATCCATGTCAGTTGGGTTTCACCTGGTACAGTAATGGCGGGCGTAGACTCAGCTTACCAAGGCATTGAATCAAATTATTGAAATGCTGAAATACATGTTAAACTAGGTTGCCCTTACCCTTATCTTGTGTTCTCCCATGTGTCTACGAAGAACTGCATTTCATTCCAGTGGCGGCTGGTGACGTTTGTTAGTGGTAGGGCTGGATTTGGCCCAGGGAGGACGGGTGGCAGGGGGTATATACGTTAGAGGTACACATCGTTTTGGGAGTTTTCCTGTGGAAATCTTATTTAACAAAAATGGGATAAAATTATTTATTTTTCAGCCCAATTTTATAAAATAAAAAGAGCAAAAAGCAATAGCTTCCATAGGCTTTTGTACGAGAATTCTCAAAATATTTTGGAAAATTCTTGGCTTGGTAGTCAAGCCTGACTTCCTACTTTAGCGATGTATGCAGCAGTGAAGAAGTTTTGGGCTTGGAATCTCCTCACAACATGCTTGTAAAATTAGTTCTCTTATCTCCATGCGAATACATGTCAGGCTGATATATTGAGGATATCGGATAGGTAGGTGCTAATAATCATGATTTTAATGATTTTACATAAATAGGGCAGAGCTGTCTACTGAGCCAGTGCATGCAAGGGATAAAATGGCTTTCAGTTTGGTCCTACAGAGCCAAGGCTTGCTTATTCTCCAGAACAATGTATTGGTTGTTTTTCACATATTCAAACTCAAGATCAAGCACAAAGGCAACTTGCATAAACTAAAACACATAGAAACATGCAGAGATATAATATATGCATGCAACACATAAAATGTTTTCCCTACCTTTCGTGTATGTCTGTTTCTTTTCTGAATCATCTGACCAAAGCCAAGAGCACAGTAGGTTAAAGAACTCTTTACATGATATAATTGGCTACAGATAGAAGTGATATTAATTTAAACAAAAAAAAATCATCCTATAGAAAGTCAACCAAATTGTAAGCTGGGTAGGTTTACAGTTGAAAAATAAAACATAAATATGCATCACCTTAAAGCCAGTTGGCCACCAAGTAATGTAGAATACTTAATATATATTTACAATTAAACAACCAAGTGTGGTTAAATGTTTTCAAAAATCTTTTTTTGAGAAAGATGATCAAAATTGTTGTGTAGAGAAGATTTAATAGATCAATATATAGATTTTTATACTTTGACGTTAAATACTTTGTACATATCTGATAAGGACTTAGGTTAACCAGTACTTTAGAGAGTTTATATAAATAATGAAATTAAATACGTATTGGTGCAAAGAAGAAAAACGCGGTCACAAAGTTGTATGAGTTTACACATTTATATTATTAAAATGTTACTAGTAGATAATTCTACATGTGCTAGCATACTAACAAAGAGAAAACACAAGGAGATGATGGACGGAGCGCTGAAACTTTTTAGACACTCACCCTCAGTCACAGATCTGGGTTGAATTTGTCATAGTTCTTGAGCTCACTTCGCCACCCCAGTTCAGACCCAGCCATATACAAATCAGTCTTGACCCTGTTCCTCATGGGAACAGTCCATCCCAATCTACCAAGCCAGATCTTCCCTGGACTGGAAAAAAGCATCCTGGGACTGGTATCGGGGTAACACCCCTCATCAGCCAGGCTAGCTTGAATCCAGTGCCAAAGTGAGCAAGGGACCCACGTCTGGGCATACCCTGCCAACTTAGAGCGAACAAAGCAAACACAAAGAGACCTGGCGTGGCACTTCGGGCTGGACTGTTCCCAAGAGGCACAGGGTCAAGAGTGATTTGCATATGGCTGGGTCTGAACTGGGTTGACAAAGTGAGTTAAAGAACGATGATGGATTCAACCCAGATCTGTGACTGGGGGTGAGTGTCTGAAAAGTTTCAAGGCGCTCCATCCATCATCTCTTTGTGTTTGCCCAACATACTAACAAACATTGTTATATCATCATTTATCAATCCTAAATGAGCCAACTGACTCCTTGAAGAAACATGTAAGTGCACCCTTATAGCTTCTGATTCACTGCAGATGGCGATTAGAATCAGATTCTGCTAAACAAATGGACTTGAACAACATAAAGTGCTGCCACCTGTATATATTTTTTTTACTTTGAGCAATCAAGTTTGAAGTAACACATCATGTTTAGGTCTAAAGGTATCCAATGGTCTCAAATAATCTAGTCTGCTCTTCAGTGGGTAGGGATATTAAGCCATGTCCTATCAGTAATGAAGTCCACCATTCTAAAGCAAGAAATATTATTAACAAATTCACTCAATATCAGCAATATGATTCTTATAGTCAGAGATGTAGTAAAAAAAAAAAACTATGTCCAGGATTCTAAAGTCCTCTCCCAGCACAGCAAACATTACAGTTTATGATTTCGCAACTAGGAAGAGAGCGAAAAACTACAGCTCCATTAGACGGATAGCCAGAAGAAAATCCCTTTTCCTAAAGGACATTGCTGTGCAGCTAAAGTTTGCAAACCAAGACTAAAATACCCTCAGGAAAGATGAGACCAATATATATAATCCTGTAGTTTCTTATAAGACTGATTGTTGCCCACAAAGCACTATCTTTGAGTATGTCATGGAAGGCACATGGTCACAATCTGCCTGATTCCCTGGCTCAGGTTTGAGAGTTAGTCCAAAGTTTGCCAGAGTTGAGAGAATTTACAAAACTGGCCCATATTTGCCTGGGACTTTGAAAAAGCAGAAGGTGCATTAACTAATACCCTGAAACAGCACAAAGCTTATGTGGCTTTGTAAGGATAAGTAAGTCTGAATTCCTCTCAGTTGAAGCAACATATTGAAACATACAGTGAATACACGGAGCACTTACTTTCATACAAGGTACCTAAAAAAAGTATACCAAAAATCTGATTTATTAGTTAGTCAAGTAATCTTTATTGTATGATAAACAAAATCTATGCAATGTATATAAAACGTAATGCATAAAATCCATAAAACCCCAAAATTCAGTTAAAGAGAAAAACTGAGGGCCAGATGTATGAAGGCCGTGTTTTGTGATTTCTAATTGCGAATCTTTGCGATTCGCAATTAGGAAATCGCAAAACGAAATGCATGAAAGTGTGTTTAACACTTTTAGCGATTCCTAGGGGATCGCAAATGACCTACCTCATGAATATTAATGAGGTAGGTCGCAATTATGACGACCCCCTAGGAATCGCAAAAATCACAGGGATGGTGGCCTGCTGGGCTCAGCAGACCACCATGTCTGTGATTGCTTTTGAATAAAGCAATTCTTTTTTTCTGAAATGCAGCCCGTTTCCCTTAAAGGAAAACGGGATGCGTTTAAAAAACAGAAAAGTTTTCTTTTCATTTTTTAAGAGCAGGCAGTGGTCCTAGGGACCACTGCCTGCTCTTAAAAAATGATTTTACTAACATTCACAAATGGGAAGGGGCCCCTTGAGGACCCCTTCCCATTTGCGAATGGGTTACCACATACTTGAAGTAGGTGGTAAAATGCGAATGTTTTGCGACCGCATTCAGGGTCACAAAACATTCATGCATACCGTTAGGATTCGCTATTTGGAAGGGATGCCCTAAACACGCCCCTTCCAAACAGCGAGTCGCAAACCCATTTTGCGATTCGGTAACAGGTTACTGAATCACAAAATTGGGTTTGCTGCATCAGAAATGCATTTTTGCGATTGCAAACGGGTCGATTCTGCGAATCGGCCCGTTTGCGAGGAGCAAAATACATGATGCATCTGGCCCTGTCTGAGTACTATAAGTACTTGATGGAGAGCTAAGATCTAGTGTAATAGCAACATCTAAGAAATAGAAAAGTGCATATCAATGTGTCTAAAAGAAAACAAGCAGCATTGCGAGAAAGTGTAATAGCAGCATTTAAGAAATAGTCCAGTGCACATCAATGTCTCTAAACGAAAAGGAGCAGCATGACCACATGAGTCTGCATGATTTTAGCCACTAAAAGCAGTTCATAATAAGCAGAGCAGGTATCCCTAACGAAGCGATCTGGCCATTCTTTAGGTGATAGCGTCCTCAAATCTCAGTTTCATGATTTCCGTGTATTTGCCGAATTTTGACCCCACCGGTCTGTCATGCTGAACATTAAATTTACTGACCCGTTGCAAGTTCAGGCCCCATGAGCGATAACCAGTGGTTTTGACCCTTTGTTGCGTGGTGTAAAAATTACAGGGCACTAACAAAGTAGATGGATTAAGGATTTGTTTTATAGTGGCAAAGTCTACAGTTTTCTATTGCCGTGAGAGATCGCCATCTTGAGTTACATTCCTTGATTTGTAGGCCCATTGACCTAGCAAAAAGGATTTGTTGTAAGCGGCCTTTACGTAGTGCACTCAACAGATTGGACTGTGGCCTAAGGAAATCTGATTGTGCGCTAGAATACGAGTTTCCGAGTTTGTTCATATCATTTTCATTGGATAGCCTTCTAGATTGTTTTTGCAGGGCATATTTGAGCATGGCACGTGAGAGCTGTGGGCCATTCAACACCTGTTGGTCAATTTGGAAGGTATCAATTGCAATTTGTGAGTGTTGTGACCACGGGTTCCCACTGTGGCTGGAAATGAGCTGGATGAATGCTTTCATTGTGTTGGGCGACGCCTTGGTTATCCTGTGGTAGTAGCTTACAAAGAAACGCCATGCTTGCCCACATTTGACCCACCAGACCAAATTCCAGCCTTATTAGGCAGTTTCTTAAATATGGAGGAAGGCTAAAGACTCTTTTATATGCCTTGACCTGGTATTTGTCCAAGATACGTACTAGCTGACCCGGGTAAGCCTCATGTAATCGTTGGAAGTAGAGTGGCTGCCAGGACCCGTCTGATTCGAACAGTGGATGGGCTTTCCAAAGATTTATTTAATTTACTCAGAGTGATGAAGATGGCTTCAGCTTTTGCATTGGCATGTCTCATTTGCTTTTTATGTCTACCTTTAGTGCTGAACCATACATCCAGGTAGTTGTAGGAATCACCTTTTTCTATTTGTAGCTCCCCCAGGCTCCACTTATAGGTTGTATTTTTGAGTGGGTGGCCAAAGGTGAGTATTTTGGTCTTAGAACCATTTGCTGTAATTTTATTAACCAATTTGTAGTTGTGTAGTGCTCTCAGAGCTCTCTGTAGAGCGATTCTCGAGTGGTCGAGAAGGACGATATCGTTGGCATATTGCATTATAGGAATCTTGGTACTCCCAATCTTCGGAGGGATGAGGTTAGTGTGCTTAAGTGTTACTCCCATGTCGCCAGTGTAGAGATTAAATAAAAGAGGCGCAAGCACACAGCCCTGCTTGAGGCCGTTGTCAGTTGTGATCTTCCCTGAGATGGTCGTAGGTGTTAACTCGACTCTAACCCAGGTGGAGGTATATACAGATGAAACTGCTAAAAGTAAGGTGTTCAGGATGCCCTATCCTATAGCTTTTTTCCATAATTAATGATTTATTGGTTCCTTTTCAATTGACAGCATGGTCGATGCATTTAGTCAAGCTTGGGTATTTGCCTTTCCTAAAAATGTTTTTATCCTCTTCAGTGTGGAAAAACATCTTTCAGCTTCAGATGTTGTCATGGGTGTTGTTATGACAATTCTCAATAACTTCAGAGTCTCATAAAAAGATTTCCGTGAGTTGTTTTGGCATAAAGGTTTTTGTAAAGCCATGGCATCGCCTGTAGCCTGGTGAAAGTCCTGACTGCCAGACAGGAATGAAAGTTCAGTGCGCAAACCTGACTTGTTTAGCATTGGATATGCTACCACTGTTTCATTGAGAGCTGCAGTAGGAAAACATTTGCCATGTTTATGAAACAGGTCACTATGCAGTAATGTTGCACTGATGAGGCGCTTTGTAAATGCAAAGCGCTTCCTGGCTTGCACCATAATAATGTCACATACTTGTTTTCCCTCCTGCATCAAGGTACTTATCTACAGTTAGGGGTTTGTAAATTGAGAATCATGTGACAATTTAGAGTCCAAATTGTCCATGGATTCCCTTGCCTTTTTGATGCTTATCACAAAGTCTGCAGTGGCTTTTTATACAAATACAGTATCAATGTCTCCCCTTTGCAACTGATTGTACAACATATTGACATGGGGCATTATGCTGTGGAACAAAAAAAATCACTGTCTTCTAGAGTTCTGGTTAAGCCCTTTGCTTCACATACACAAGTAGAATCAAATGTACTCTTTTCTGCAAGAGATTTCATGCATTCTATAAGGTAATCTTTGTGTTTGTGAATTATATTGATAGCTCAGGTTTTAAAGTTCTAGCGAGTTGCAGACCCTTTCAGTATTCTTCTTGCCACTATCTGTTCAAAAACTTCAGTCCGTTTTGGAGAACGGGTAAAAAAAGCTGAAATGCCACCAAACTCTTTAAAGACGGTTCTGACTCAGGATATGTTCATGCAGCCTGTTCCGTGATTAGATTTATTTGGTGGGCAAAGGAGCGTACATAGTGTGCATTTGGATAGGTTTCTCAGATTTCTTTTAACCCCACCAGAGGCACCACGCATGACACTGGCACCATCATAGCTCAGAGCAATTAACTTCTCTTTACCACACTGCTCTGGGAAAATAAGGTTAAGTTCATTAAGAATAGCTGCTGCAATTGTGTCTGCAGATGAATCTTTAAGATATGAAAAGCAATAAAATCGTCCCACTACCTTGGAATTGCCATCAATGAAGCAGAAAACTTATACTGACTGCATCTTGGTATAGAAATCTGTTGTATCATCGGCCTGGATAGCCAGGTAATCAGTGCTTCTTAATTGCTATACAATATTTTCTCTTGTTACCTCTAGCATACAGTCAACTCATTCTGGACTGTCTTCGAAGTGCCTTTAAACACAGTTGCACTTTTCAAGTGTACTTCAATAGCACTGTTTATACTGGACTCAAAATCAACCAGCCCTCTGTCATGGCCCTGCAATGCCAATTGAAAGGCTCCACAAAATGTGACACAGACAATCAATTTTGATAATATATAACAGTTCTTATCAACCTCCTCATTATGTTTGATTACTCCTTTGCTGTAGTCTTCATTTAACTGCAGTGCAATATTTGCTTTTCGACACAAAGATAACTTTAATACATTGGTCAAGTGGGATTCACTGAAATCATGGCTCTTTATTTTTTTGCCAGATGTTTTAGCCAGTAACTCCTGTTCTAGTCCAGCTAACTTCACTCCCAAGAGCAAGCCAGGGAAATAGAACAAGTCATTTTTAGAAGAGCTGGCAGTAATCCAATCTTTTTTTTTCAAACCATGTTCGTGTAAACCTTTGTATGTAACCCTAACCCCAGTCTTTTGCAGACTGTTCAATGTTTATTTTGGGTTTATCTGGTCGTAGTGCTTTCATCCAAAGTTTATCTTCTTGTGTCATTTCCAAAAATGGTTTTGTGAGTAAACTGCCAAATGTGTTCATTTTGGCAAGCAATAAAATGTACGGGACAAAGAAAACCTAAACTCGATTATAGAATTTTCACCAGATAGAAAACAACAGCATATATTACTTAAAATACCTTAGATATACTACCAGGAAATGCTGTCAAGTGCACACAAGCACCAAGAGTAAGTTGTTATTTGTCTAGCACTTGTGATATAGCCTTGCAACTGTACTTCAAGTTCCTTTTTTAGCGATAGGTGATAAACTTTCTGCTAATTTCTTAATGGTGCCTCTTGATAAACTATCTGCTGAGTTCCTCTGAAACCGGGAAATAACCTTCCAGCTAAGTTTCTCTCTTGTTCCTGTTAATAAGCTTTCTGCTGATTTCTGCTGCTTGTCAAACTATCTGCTGATTTCCTCTGATGCCTGTAGAAAACCTGTCTGCTGGTTTCCTCTCTGGTGCTTGTCAAACTATCTGCTGATTTCCTCTCTGGTGCTTGTCAAACTATCTGCTGATTTCCTCTCTGGTGCTTGTCAAACTATCTGCTGATTTCCTCTCTGGTGCTTGTCAAACTATCTGCTGATTTCCTCTGATGCCTGTAGAAAACCTGTCGGCTGGTTTCCTCTCTGGTGCTTGTCAAACTATCTGCTGATTTCCTCTCTGGTGCTTGTCAAACTATCTGCTGATTTCCTCTCTGGTGCTTGTCAAACTATCTGCTGATTTCCTCTCTGGTGCTTGTCAAACTATCTGCTGATTTCCTCTCTGGTGCTTGTCAAACTATCTGCTGATTTCCTCTCTGGTGCTTGTCAAACTATCTGCTGATTTCCTCTCTGGTGCTTGTCAAACTATCTGCTGATTTCCTCTCTGGTGCTTGTCAAACTATCTGCTGATTTCCTCTGATGCCTGTAGAAAACCTGTCTGCTGGTTTCCTCTCTGCTGTCTGTTGTAAAACTATCTTCTTACTTCTTCCCTGGTGCCTGTGGATAATTAAAATATGACGTAAGCTTTGAGACCAGGGTCCATTGTATACACAGCAGAAACCACTGAACAGCTTGAACATGTTAAATCAGTAATCAGCCCAGGATTTGAAGTGTGCATGGTTTATTATAGGTTTATACAATCTTTAAACCACTACATTGAGGATATAAATTACATGTTTAGAAAGCTAACCATGACAGGTTAATAATATTTTGCTCACGGTGCCATTGTTCTGCTTATTTTTGAGTGGAAAATAACCTAGACCAAAGAAAACAAAACAAAAGTTTAAGGCTTTTGCAGCGCCTACAGCTTAGATTTTGTTCTCTTCTCGTGGGGTGGAGTGAAAGGTGATGCCACATTGCCATGGGATGATTGGATGCAGGGGAGGGGTAGTTATGGCTTTCGGGGGGTGCAGCCAGCATCACTTCACATCACTCACACATTATACATTGACAATTTATCATACAAGTGTGTACATCAATGTACAGGACATGTCCTTCGTAGCTCACTGTGCTATATTGGAAGGATTGCAATTTATGAACTGCCTTAATTTACCTGTTGGATTGTGGGCGGTGTAGCTTAAAATCTGCTGTTTTACTTGCCTGTGACTGCTTAATTTTCCCTCCTAGTTTTCTCCCATAATCTGTGCTCAGACCTTTGTGTAAGCAATCCACCCCCAGCTCCCAAACAATTGGAAAAAAAGACATATTGCACCTCAGAGGCTAAACAGAGTGTGCTTTGAGACTGCAGTAATCTGCTCCTACGGTTTAAACTGTGTTTGGAAAGTGTATGTAGCACTCGTTTTTGGCTAGGAGAGTGAGTTGGTTAAGTGTGGGAAAATCAGTATTTTCAGTGGCCTAGTTTAGGCCCTTACCTGCGGAACACCAGAGTGCAGATTGAGCCTGTCTGTTTCCAAGGAGATTCTCAATAGAGGAGCAGCTCCCAGCAGCCTGAGGTCACTTGCCCCTTTTATAAGCTACTAATGTACGTTAATCTGTGCTGCTGTATCTGGTGTTTCTTTTGGGCTTAGGTTTAGTGTTCTGATTGGCCGATAGGTCTAGGGTTCTGATTGTTCCCTGGGTTAGTGATTCTATTCAATGTAGGGCTTAGAATAAGAGTTCTGATTGGCTGACAGGTTTAGGGTTTTTGATTGCTTCCTGGGGCTACGGTTTCTGTTGGACCTAGGGCTTAGGGTTTCGTGTCTGATTGGCTGCTAGGACTAAGGCTGTGATTGGTTGTAACGGATTGGTCTCCTATTGGTCCTAGGGCTTAGGGCTAGTGTTGTGATTGGTTAGGGTTATGGCTCCCACTGGCGGAAAGGGTCACCTGAGCACTAGGGCTATTTAAGGTCAGGTTTAGAGTAATGCGGTATGCGATGGCGCCTCCCGATGTATACGTGTGTAGGGAGCAATGAAAATTATTACACGGTGCCACAGGTAGGGGGATGACCCTAAACCCCCATGGTAGACCTAAGTCTGGGATACAATGAGACAGATAGCCTGTGCACACGTAGTCTGTGTCAACAGTATAAATACTGCAAATAACATAAATACACAACAATCACAGTAGTCGAATTGGCGTTTTCTTTCTTGTGGTTTAATTGGAGACAGATGCCCAGCCAACACGTGTTTCGTCAGGGTAAGAACCCACGACTTCTTCAGGGCTACAGGATGTATAACAGCAATGTGTTAACAGAATGTTCCGTACAGTTAAAATAACTGCAGATAGGATGGCGATAAACTGTGACTTCAGTACAAGCTAAACCCAGTGTGATAGGACCAAAACCAAGAGAATATGTAGGTATTCGGAACACTGTGAGTGGATGAGTCACCAAAACGTGCGTTCATGTGTCGGTACATTCAAACATGAGTTCAACATAAAGAACAATATTTTATAAATGCCGATCCATAATACAAGAGGTGTAAATGTCAAGCAAGTGTGGATCCATTCAAATGGTATGAATATTGAAATTGGTGCCATACTTTAATAGCTTCTAGCGAAGTAATTATTCATCTAGCGAAGTAATTATTCATCTGTGTGTTTAGTAAGATTAAAATGGGTAAAGGAAAGCCAACACCAGGCAAGAGAGGACGACAAAGGCGTGGAAAAGGGAGAGGGTAGGTGAGATAAAGAAAGGTGTAAAGTTCTAGAGAGCAAATCTTACCTATTGGACAGATGGACAGAAATGAAAATTCTGAAAAGTACAAATAGGAGCCTCATCAGTAATCGGGCAGAACATGGAAAAGTAAAAACAAAAAGAAGAGAGAATGAGATCGTGCTCACCTCTCCGCCGGTTATACTTCCGTCCCGGCTGTACGGGTGAACAGTAGCAATGAAGAACAACAAGTAGAAATGTGGTGAGTACCAACAACCGAGCACTGAGGGACAAGATGGGGATATAATAGATTAGGGCGGGGAAAGGGTGTAACGCCTGCTAACATGCAATAATGTATCATAATACAATGAATAAGACCTGGGGCTACAATTAGGGTGCCCCACATCCTGGTGTATCCATTAATGAAACAACAGGGAAAGAAAATCAAGGTAATCGGTAGGAAAGCGGTTAATAATGTAACTAAAGCAGCGTAATAAGTTGTCAGGACAATAAAATAGTGGGCGGCTGGTGAAATAACACGAGCAGCATGATGAGTCATATTAAAACTAGGAGTATAGCTAAGAATAAGAGCGCAAAAGTCATAAATGCAAAAGCAAAGTGTATATGCACAACCCATCGCTCCGTGAGTATACCACGGGCCATAACAGGCGGCAAAGGACATGTTAAGAGTAATAGTATGCTAAATTCAATTAATGAGACCCTAGGGAAATAATAGGGCAATGGGTAAAACTAATCTGTTTAGCGGAAGTCTGCAAACTCCTGCGATATATTAAAAAAATATGCAAGACTCGTGGTGAAGGGTAAATAAACTAAATATACCAGTGGAATTGGTGAATGCGCATATAGTCTGATCTGAAACAAATGCGGGAGACGGACACACGCTATGTTAATGGTGTGAACGCTATGGTAATACCATAAAGTCATCAAGTCAAGGCAGGGTGTAGAATCCGCCCTGGGATGACTAACAAATCATGGAGGTCCTGTCGTGCATGCATAAAATCATATCCTAATATTAAAAGGTCTAATAATCTTACCTTGTCTGATGGTCAGACGCGAGGCAAGCGAGTACGCTTGACTGCCGAAGCTTGCACTGAAGTCACAGTTTATCGCCATCCTATCTGCAGTTATTTTAACTGTACGGAACATTCTGTTAACACATTGCTGTTATACATCCTGTAGCCCTGAAGAAGTCGTGGGTTCTTACCCTTACGAAACACGTGTTGGCTGGGCATCTGTCTCCAATTAAACCACAAGAAAGAAAACGCCAATTCGACTACTGTGATTGTTGTGTATTTATGTTATTTGCAGTATTTATACTGTTGACACAGACTACGTGTGCACAGGCTATCTGTACTATTTAAGGTCAGGGTTTAGGGCGTCTCAGCCCAAGCGTCAAGGATAAGGGTGGAGAGGACAATGGCTGTTGCCTATTTGGGCATGTTCGGGGCTGGTCGGGCTAAGGACCAGAGATGCTGCCATTTTTCCATTCACCATTATCCTATCCATAACCAAAAACATATTAACACACTCACAGAAAATGCACTCCACACATTTATTACAAACAGTCCCTACATATATTTCAGTGTCTAAACAACGACTACAAAACCCCAAAACCACACACAATGGCACCTTCACTCACACGCAAAACACCACTCTACCTCATAACACTAACCAATCCCCTCACTGCCAACACAACCCAAATCAACATCATACATAGCTATATCCCATCCAGGCTCACACTCCCTGTTCATACAAAGCGCAAGCTCTACCCTCTAGTTATTCCTAACAGACCCCTTTCTGTTACCACCAAACCTATACTCAACCTTCCATCTTTTCATCCACCAACACCCTCCTCCTCCTTTTACCAAAAGACCAGCCACATAACCCTTACACTCCACTTCACCACACACGTAACCTCTTCCACCAATCAAATATAACAAAACACTTCTAACTCTTGTCCATCACCTCTCATACACCACATACACTCTTTTCCAAAACACAGCACCACCCCCTTTACCTTGCAGCTTCCACTCACCAACAATACTTTACATACAAATAACTCAGAAAACTAACACATCATTATCTCTTCTCACTACTCCTCAAAAACAAAACATAACACAAACACTAGCATAACAAACTCTCACACATACACAGCCTCATAATACTTTCCATCACAAACCAGAAACATACACCCACTATGACCTTGCTAAGTACACAAACAGTAAACACACTAAACCAACTCTACTGCCAAGCCTTGTCTCTACCCCGACACCTAACACATATACAGCAACACAGCAACTCTCTTTTAACTGCCTCTCATCCATTAGACTGTTTAGAACCTTACATGACCCACATGCTGTACCTCCACCTGATGGAGCAAGGACTCGAACATGAGACTTGCTCGGAAGCAATCCTCTTGTTTTAACTTACTAACAAATTACTAGTAACGTGTTTGTGATTAATAATATGCATTTCCTTTACACGCGGGAAAAATTGAAGCTTGCCTATGTGTTTACTAACGGCAATAACATGAACGAAGGGCTAAGATGCATTCTAACACGGAATCTTTACTGCGCATGCGTCTGCTGCATCTACGTAGTATGACGAAGTAACGCTTGGAGGGAAATTCTGGCGCTTGCGCAAAGAACTATAAAATGGCCACTTAAAAGCTCACATGCATGGCACCTGCTTGCTGGAATTAGAAAATCAGTTTTATACTAATGCAAATGCAGAAAGGGAAATAATAAATGGTATGGGCTAGAGTAGAGGTTGGTGGTATACAGTGAAATCATTTATTTTTGAGAATAACATTTCTTCTTTTGACTTTATTACTAGTGCGTATTTGGGCCTGTCAAATTTGTCTAAGTCGAGCAGACTGACGTTCCACGACGCATGCGCCCTGGTGTGGAAGTTCGAAAAGAGGACTAAGGACCTGTCACGCGTCCAAGGTCGGCGAAGATGTGCCCTGGGAACATGAGGGTGAAGAGTTCATATGAAGGAACTTATTCAAGAAAATTGTTACATTTGTATTATTAAAGTTTAAATGTATGGGAAATGAAGGGCGGAATAAAAGTTTGAGGGGAGGAGTTTTGAAACAATGGTTTAAAGAAATAAATGAAGTATAAGCATGGTGTGATGATCATCCCCCCCTCGCCTGTCCAATCAGAAGTTAGCATTTTGTAAAAATGAAACATTAATGGGTGGTACATGGTAATAGAAAGGTATAATTGAGGTAGTTTTAGTTAGTTTGAGGAGCAGAGCGTGAAGAGCTTTTCCGAGAGCTAAGCTTGCTGGGAGCGGACGGCAGCAGAAACAATTCGGAGCTTGGGATGCCGTTGGTGCTGGGTGGTGCTGGTGCTCTGAAATGCTGATGAAGAAATTGAATGCAGAACCATCTACTTAATTTGGGTGGGTTAGAAAGAAGATCGCGGAAGAACCACGAGGAGGAAGAGAGTGTCAGAGAGGGGTGCGACGTAGTCGTCGGTATCTAGAGAGGTGAAGTATCCTGTCCTGATTCCTGTCCTGAAGTCTTTGTCTCCTGATCTGTCCTGTGGACCCTTACCAGCCCTTTGGCCAGGGGGTTGGTCTTCACACCATACTTGGTAACTATGAAATTCATCGTCTTGATAATTGCTCTTTTCTCTCTATCCTCTTCTCTCTGAGCATAGTTATTGTGTGGTTCTGAATTGTTAATGTCTATTAAAACTTGATTGAATTTGGCACTCTTGCGAATGAGGGTGTTTGTACTGAAACGCTTTGAGATGGTTCACAACCAATTAATTTAGATAAAGATTTTTTTTTAAGCTTACCGAGTCTGTGATTAATTTATTTTTAATCAAGAAATGTATAATAAGTCATGTTAATTATCACCATCAACTAGTTCCACCTAACTGGTCCATTGACCAGAGGAAAGAACTATTTGATCAGTGAAAGGTTTAGTTAGAGAAGAAATAACTAGATCTCGAGGTATGAGAATCATTAAAAACTAAAAGTTCCAGCGGTCTAGTTGGTGTTAGCGGAAGCGAGTTGTATGGGCCCAGGTGAGTATGTGGTAGTGGAGTATCTGTTGCTAGTACACCGCTGGATCACACCCCTAACTCGTACACCTTCCACCCTAAACACACGCAAACAAAAAAACAACGCCATTCTTCACAACTTCACATCTCCATGTCTACTGCACAACAAGGCTACTTTCCATAAACAACATAGCTCATCAACTCACTCTCAAACACCATCTCCACCACCTACACATGCAGACCCATCAAAATGCCTTCATAGCCTGTTGGATGAGAAATACGATACAGAACAACTACACTATTGCTATCCTCATACAGCTAATACCAGCAATAAGGACACATCTGCTACAAGTCCACAAAACATGGCTCCTTCTTCTACAAATCAAAGACACACCATCACCAAAAGACATTCTCTAAACTGCTTACTACGTAGTATGACGAAGTAACGCTTGGAGGGAAATTCTGGCGCTTGCGCAAAGAACTATAAAATGGCCGCTTAAAGGCTCACATGCATGGCACCTGCTTGCTGGAATTAGAAAATAAGTTTTATACTAACGCAAATGCAGAAAGGGAAATAATAAATGGTATGGGCTAGAGTAGAGGTTGGTGGTATACAGTGAAATCATTTATTTTTGAGAATAACATTTCTTCTTTTGACTTTATTACTAGTATCCTGTCCTGATTCCTGTCCTGAAGTCTTTGTCTCCTGATCTGTCCTGTGGACCCTTACCAGCCCTTTGGCCAGGGGGTTGGTCTTCACACCATACTTGGTAACTATGAAATTCATCGTCTTGATAATTGCTCTTTTCTCTCTATCCTCTTCTCTCTGAGCATAGTTATTGTGTGGTTCTGAATTGTTAATGTCTATTAAAACTTGATTGAATTTGGCAATAAATGCTTGATCACTATAAAAAAAAAAAACAGGCATCACATCTACGACTTTCTCATTGACACACAACCTGACATACTCTTCATAACTGAATCATGGTTGGAAGATGGCATGGCTTCAGTGTTGCATGAAGCCGTTCCTCTAGGCTATCAAACTATCACACAAAATTGTATAGGCAAAAGAGGAGGTGGCCTAGCTTTTGTGTTGAAGCAAACATTAAATATCACTAAAGCTGATGACATCTCCATACAAGGTTGTGATGCCCTCTTCACCAGATGCAACCCTACACCATCTTCCTCATGTAACTTCCTTCTCCTTTATAGACCTCCACCTAGCAAGGAAACATTCCTAGGCACACTTCTAGACACAGTTTCAGGCCTGATAACACTACACTCCAAACTATGCATTCTTGGTGACCTAAACATTTGCTTTAATAAAAAAAAATATGCCCAATCCTAAAACAAAATAATCATTGGCCTAGACGCACTGAGCTTACATCAGATCATCCACAAACCCACACACATCATTGGGCACATCCTACATTTCATTTTTGCAAATCCAGAAATAGTTACCTTTCAAACAATTACTCCAATTACATGGTCAGACCACCATGTGCTTGCTTTCCAACATAAAACAACACAAACCAACACACCTAAAACAACCGTACATGCATCCACCTATCGACCTTGGAACAAACTCAATTTTGAACACTTAGAAACAGAATTAACATCCAATACAGATCTAGACACTATAAAGTTAGAACTATATGAGTGGCTAGAGAAAGCTTTTGATATCCCAATACCACTCAGAACAACACAAAGAACAAAAGAAACAAGCACCTTGGAGAAATACAGAGATAAAAGAGATTAAACAGCAAATTAGAAAGCTGCAAAGCACCTGGCACAAAACAAACACCAATGAAGACAAACTTCACCTACAGAACCTTAACAGATTATACAAGTCAGCATTCAAAAGAGCTAAGAAAAGGTACTATTCACACAGAATTCGAAATGCTAAATGTGCTAACAAAGAATTCTATAAAATTCTCACAGAATTTCGTAAACCACATTGCCTAGAAGGAGCTCATCCCATTACTCAAGATTTTACAGACAAACTGGCAAATCATTACACAACCAAAGCAGACACTTTAGACTCCTACTTAAAACAAAGAAAAACCACCTGCACCGACCCTTTTCCAAAACAACCCTCCAAGAGTAGGCTAACCCAGACTCTGCCTTCCTTCCAACAAATATCACACAAAGGACTTATGGACCTGGTCAATGCAAGCAGGCCTGCCGGCAGCCCTTCTGACCTGTGTCCACCATAAACCTTCAAGAAAATTCTTCTAACTACCACTTCTGCCACTCCAGTAAGAAGAATCATCAACAATTCCTTAACCACAGGAATATTTTCTGAAGACCTAAAAAAGACATGCATACGCCCATTACTAAAGAAAACAAGTCTAGACCCACTAAACCCCGAAAACTACAGACCAATTACAAATGGATCTTTCCTGGTCAAACTGATAGAAAGAGCAGGATTCTCGCAGATGTCACAATTCATTGAAGATAATTCCATACTTTCAGACGTCTAAACAGGATTCAGTCCAGGAAGAGGCACATAATCTGCCCTCATTGCCATCAGCGATGACCCTAAGAACACAGTTGACCAGAATGGGGTTGCTGAGCTACTTCTCTTGGACCTTTGAGCTGCCTTTGACACTGTTGACCTTGGCACTCTAATACAAAGGCTCTACCTAGCTGGCATAGAGGGGGCTGCTGTCGACTTGATCACATTCTACCTTCAAAACAGAACTAATGTCATCCATAACCCCCCTTTCTCATCCAAACCGTACTTCACAAAAGCAGGGGTCCCTCAAGGCTCTATCATCTCACCCATGCTTTTCAGCATCTACATGAAGTCATTACCGTCACTGATCAATCAATTTCACTTCACATGGGATAACTATCTCAGAGCCGTTGATCAGTGGATGACATAGATCCATCTCATATTGAATGCTTCCAAAACAGAAATACTCGCATGTGGCAATGGGAAAAATTATGACCCACTCGCCGCCTGGCCTGACGATCTAGGAACACCACCTAAAGTATCTGAGGCAGTAAGAAACCTCGCAATTACCATGGACTCCAAGCTATCAATGAATACCCAGATGGACAAACTAGCAAGATCCAGCTTCGTTACTATAAAAACTCTGCGACACATTTTCCACACACCCGGGATTTCCACACAAGGTCTAGGCTACTGTCTCTCTTGTTTTGTTCAAAACTCGATTACGCCAATAGCCTCCACCACGGATCATCTGTTACAACTATGATAAGACTACAACAGATTTAGAACTCTGCTCCCTGACCACTCCTACATATAAAGCCACAAGCCCACATCTCCCCTGCCTTGAAGGCCCTACACTGGTAACCGGTTGCTAGAAGATGCTCATTCAAGCTGCTTGGCATCACCCACAAAGTGATACATGGAACAGGGTTGCTCTTCATCGGGAATAAAATCACCAAATACATTCAACAAAGGAGCCTCCGCTCTAGATTGGCACCTCGCCTCAAAATCCCACCATACAAGACAAAACCATAGGTGGAACATCCTTCTCTGTTGAAGCAGCCAAACTATGGAACTCATTACCCCAAACATAAGATCCATGGAAAACTGCCTTATCTTCAGAAGACTACTCAAGAGTTGTCTTTTCCCCACATAACCACCATACTCAAACATAAATATACAGCATATCCCTGTGTATATAAGCATTTGTTTGGAATATATGTGTGTAATAAATCAGAAATATGTCCAGTGTAAATTTGATACCAGAATAACTAGTCCCCAACCCAACGGATCTTTCAGAGCTTGGAACTAGGAAGATTAAGGGTCTGGTTTAGATCTTGGTGGACGGGTCACGCTGTCTCAACAGTGACGGATATCCCGTCCGCCGAACTATAAATCTAATTATATCCCATGGGATTTATATTTCGGCGGAAGGGATGTTGTGACGGAGTAACCCTTCCACAAAGATCTAAATCAGGCCTTAAGTGATTTTTCCTTGTAACAATTGTTTTCTTTATACACCTTTTGCATGCTTGAGTGCTTCGAGGCAATGTTGGGATGTATTCAGCTGAGATAAGTTAATTGAATTGAAACTCAGCAGCAATGTTTCATTTATATTAGAGACCAGTTTTGCCAACTGGACCACGGCTTCAAAAGGCTTTAGGAATGTGTATCTGACATGTGACTGACTGATTCCCACCCAGCCCTACTAGCCGTTCAAAGACATGTTTGCTGGAAAAACATAATATAAGGGGAATATCCCCCCCATACTAACTAAGTATCCGATAATTAAACGTCTGACCTTCCTGGAGCCTGGATCTGCTGACACTAATGGCACCTAGGGGAGGGTGTAACCTTGAGACTGGCGGCGGAAGGATTTACGCTTTAGTAGAGCCGACAAGCAGGGTCACCACCTGGACCCACTGAGGCAGCCAACCTAGCCAGAGGGAGGCAAGACTTTTCCCAGCTGTGCGTCCCGAATAAGGAGCACCGTCTCAGTATAGCCGGCCTCCTGACGCTTCCGGATTTCAGAAAAGAGCGGAAGTTGTATCTGTTCATGGAGCACCCCAGCAGGCAACAAAAAACAAGCATTTGCAATGCAATAGGTCTCGCATTTGCGAGAGTTTAAGCTATTGGCATTGTAAATGACAATGCATTTATTTATGTTTTAAAAACCCACATATAAATAAAAGGCATTGCCATTTACAATGCCAAAAACTCAAATTCTCGCAAATGCAAGACCTATTTCATTGCAAATGCTTGTTGCATATGACTTTTGAGCACTTAAATTGATTTTATGTACAGAAAATAAATGTTAATGTGTGGACGGAGGTCCACAAGTAGCGAGTGATAGATTTTAATACTGTATGCATGCTCAGATGCAAACATGAATAAATGTACACATAAAAATGTTGCATTTAAATGTACGCATATGTGCAGTTTATTGTATACATCTATTTCTGAAGCTGCCTTGGTGGAGATAAGGTCCATTGTCTGAGCACTGGCAGGCCATTCATTGAGTTCACCATCAGTAGGTCCCTGGCTGGCTTGTAACAAGCATTGGAAATGCAATAGGTCTCGCATTTGTTGGAGCTGGGGCTTTTGGCAATGTAAATGAAAAAGTGCACATTAATACAAAAAGAACAAGATCGATTTTCATGGTGCACAGTTTTGAAGAAAGCCACAACTTGCACCATGTTGTGTCTGGGGTTGGGATAGAGATTTGCACACTTTGAACGAAATTACTGAATGGACAGGTTAGGGAAAAGGAGAAAACCTAGACAAACATTTATGAGGAGTGGAGGCCTCAGTTCCCCCGTGTAAATGGCCCTCCCAGTGGCACCTCGATAATCTGTTTCTGCACGAGGACAACCAGGGGATGAAACGTTTTCCAAGAAGCTTTTGAGTCGCTTCCATCGGAGACGGCATGAGTTCATATTGCTGTTAAAAGTAATGTTCATGTGCATCACACTGACCCCAGAAAATAAAAAGGAAAGTGCATACAAGCCCAAGTTGTCTTTCTGGCTTTGATGTTTACTACACCAAACATGGCTCAGTCACTGTGGACACGATAGCCTCCCTTACACAACTGCATAAGGGGCAGAAGTTACCTGTAGAGGTTGGGCGGATTCTAATGGGAAGACTCCTCACTCTAGGGTGCACGGTACTATGCTTGCGTGTTAGTGTCCTGAAAGGTGAGTTTGTGAGATAAAAAGGCAAGAAACAGAGAAACAAGCTAAGAAGAATACATTGTTTACAGGGACACAGCAGGCACAGAAGGAGCGCCATTGAGCACGGTGACTGTGTGCCGGATAAAGTAAATAGCAGGTTGTACAGAACTAGGATTTCGAGGCACCAGGCCAAGCTCACCAGGTTTTAGTAAAATTGTAAGTCCGTGGAGCTGGAATCTGTTGCATTGGAGAGAAGATATGAAAGGGCGGACGGTGATGAACGCACGCTGGCTCTGGTGGCCAATTGGACTAATGCGCCCACCCTAGGGGCCTGTGCTCGAGCTCAGGGTCACAGGTTCAAATCCAGGTGGGCCCACTCAGCCTTTCAGCCTTCTGAGGTCGACAGCATGAGTGCCATTGAGTCTGGTTACAAAAAACATCTGTTATTTAGCACCAAGATGCCCCTCTGGTTCAATGTGCGCTCTACAAGTGGTTTTGGAAGAGGGGATGTGTAAGGTGGTGAATGTCCTGCGCACAGGGATGTAAGCCACTGCACAAGGAATGCAGGGGAGTGCAAGTATTGGAGGTTGTGGGATGTCATGGAGGTGCTTTGGAAAGCACTGATATTTACACTTTGGAAGGATAGATGTTTTACAAGGTGTTTACGTAGGTTGATGTGGGTTGTGTAATAAAACGGATCGCCTCATTTGGCCGCTCTTTGTGCAAGGGCAGTATAGATTTTATCTCGTGCCTGCACAGGCGAGGCAGGAAGAATTCATCGGCTTCCGGGAGTGCAGTGCATGGACTATTTCAAATTGATTATTAAAGGTCGGATTATCGTCAGGCAGGATGAAGAGATCGATCAGCAGCGCCTGAATCTGCAATAAATGTGTTTAAAGATGCCAGCGCTTCAGCGACAGCTAGAAGCTGTCTGTTTATGAGACCTAAAAACATTCATCAAAACCAACTGCTTTCATGAAAAGACCTATTTAAACGATTTGATTTGTCAAATTAATAAGAATATTTAAAAGATTGAAGCATTCCAGTGCATGAAAGTTGCACATAAGTTTACACTCTCTCGTGGCACAACGGTGTGGCCACTTTAAGATCTATTGGAGGGTGGGACGCACTGTCTGACAGTCTTCAATGTTGTTTTGGGCGCAACTTAAAAAGTCCAATTTAAAGGTCTGATTTTTCCTCATCATCTCAAATGTGCTGTCCATGACCCCGCGTCTGTCCGTAATAAAGTAAACCAGGAGGTTTACAATCAAACTGGTGACTTGTTGTAAGACACGTGTGACAGCCTGAACGACAACTCAGAGATATCCTGTGGTTTCAGGATATGGGGGACAGCCATGTAGAGACACTCAAAGATTAGACAGCAGGCCACGCCCTCTCAAGGACATGTTGTATGGTAAGGGCCTATCAGAGGGCCCGACACTCAAAGATTAGACAGCAGGCCACGCCCTCTCAAGGACATGTTGTATGGTAAGGGCCTATCAGAGGGCCCGACACTCAAAGATTAGACAGCAGGCCACGCCCTCTCAAGGACATGTTGTATGGTAAGGGCCTATCAGAGGGCCAGACACTAAAAGATTAGACAGCAGGCCACGCCCTCTCAAGGACATGTTGTATGGCAAGGGCCTATCAGAGGGCCCGACCTGTGAGGGGTCTACACGGGTAGGGACTGCCTGTCTCTGTCTCTTTGTGTTGATGGTTTGTAAAGCACTGTGAGACGCCTGAAGGTCGCCCCACAGAGGCGCGGGACGGGGGGCTATCATTTGACACAGTGGGCTTCCCCACAATGGTAGCATCTCAGTGGCAAGGGGTTCTGTCCAAACTGGACAAGACTGGATAAAAAGGAAGCAGCTGGCTAAGAGCGTAGCATTAATTTAACTTCTAAATTAATATTGCTGATGTTGTTTTGTTGCTGTTAGTATTATATTCTTCTGTTGTTATTGTTTTTAATTTACCATTGTGTTGCACATAATAATAACAGCATCAGCAGCAATGGTGAAACAGCCCTAATAAGCACCATCATCATAATACAATAATCATATTCACTTATTATCGAAGATGTATCTCCTTTCTTTCCACCACTAGCAAGGCTCGAGATATTATATTCTTGGCTTCCTCCAGCAGCGTGTGGCCCTATAAATTATTGGGTAATGCCATTTGTATAACCACCTGCCAGCCCCTTCCTCCAGGAGAAGATGTGACAGAAAGTGCAATTCCTTGAGGTTCCTTGAGATTCAGGAGAAGAACATATTCAGATGTTGGCACTTTAGTGAGGAAAAGTTGGTCGCCAGCATCTGGCCAGCAAGCGTGGGCCCTCCGGCTCAGAGGCACGGTGGCGATGTGGTAATGCGGACTCCACTCCGGGGGTGCGGACAGCACAGGGACCACAGGCTGTTGAGAGCACCTCAGAAACATCGCTACTCTGAGGCTCAGAAATACTTTGACTTCATTAACATCATTTTTACTCTCCACTCGGTAGAAGACCAAATAGTAGATGTCCCTACCGACCAGGTTGTTTTTTTTTTTACCATAAAAGATTATACTTGTAAAGCAGATGCCTTAAGACATTGGTCTGTTTCGGGAAGTGATGCTGGTGACATGGGAATCAATCAATCAATCCATTTATCCATCCATCTATCTATCTATCTTTCCAGACCTATCTATCTATCTATCTATCTATCTAACCATAACATATAAATACATAAAAAACAGCAATCGTTTTCTTTCTACTTACCTGGGGTTCCTGAAGACACTTAAATAAAATTCCATATGTGCCACTGCCTAACAAACTTTTAATTTTGCTAAATAGCTGTAGAAAAAATTATTTTGTAGAAATACCTCTTTGGACATTTTATCTCAATAGAATGAATGCACAATGCACACGATAAACTGAATCATTGAGAGGCGCTTTTATCCAATAAACCAACAGTACGTTTTTTATTAACCTAAAGAGTTGGTGTGGACCTGTCTTAATGTGGGCTCGCAGATTACACATTGTTGTCCACAAGCGCCCCATTGACTGGGTTATCTGTCCCACCTTCTGTTCTAGGTGGTGGAACAGCAGAGAAGTGGCCTGACCGATGAGCAGTGGTACTCAGCAGCAGTTTTACAAGCCCCTTGCACCACCAGTGCGTCACTTTTCGTGACGCACCGGCGGCTCATTTCACTACCCCATATTTACAAGGACAGGAAAAGCCACCCTGCGTGACTTTTCCTGTCCTTGTAAATACGACCCATTACACGCAACACTTTGCGTGAAAGGGCGTTCCATAGGTGTTGCTGTGGGTGTTCCCACGCAACACCCATGGAACCTGACACATTTCCAGATTTACGAGGAATCGTAAACCTGGAAATGCGTCAGAATGCTACGCCACCCTAGGGGTGGCGTAGTGAGCATAACGAGGAGAAATGTTTTCATTTCTCCTCGTTTCCTCTTTCAATGCGTGCTGCATTCTACAGCATGCATTGAAAGAGGAAAATGCCTGTAGTGATTGTTTTTGTGCAGGAAGGTGCCCCTTCCTGCACAAAAACCATCTCCCCATGACGCAGGTATCCTTGCACCATGGTGCAAAGGTGCCTGCACCGGCGCATGGCAGCTGTTTGTGCGCCAGCGCAGGGGAGAGCACAGGAATGAGACATATTATTGTAAATATGTTGCATTCCTGTGCTTTGAAAGTGCCGCAGCGTGGCGCAGCCAAAGGGCTTGAGGTGCCGCGCTGCAGCACTTTCTTGTAAATTTGCCCCTCAGTGTCCTGGGCCTGTCCTCAGGATAGTGCAGTCCCCTCCAGAGCAGCACGGCGTTACAGGATAGGAGGGAAGAGCACAAGTAACATAGCCGGCTCTGCACTGTGCATACAAGGCATGGAGCGAACCAGGAATGTGCCTTGAAGCTGTCCAGGTTTTCATGAACACAACGCAGTCTCCTTCACTACTGACAAACCTTACGGAAGCTGAATATGACCCACGTGTCCTTGACATTAGCGCAATTATCCCACTGCCACCTGTACATTACTTTACATGGTCCCACCATTATCAGGCGGCCTTTAACAATAACAAATGCATCACGAGTCTGGTGGATGAGTGGACAAATGCAGCCCCTCCAGGAGTGTGGTCTGTTCACACGTTCAAACCCTGGTAGGCCCACTAAGCTTTTCATCCTTTTGAGGCTGATCAAATAAGTGCACTCGATCTGATCACGTTCATTACCGGTTGACTGAGTGTACCTTGACTAGAGACTAATTTTCCCAAACCAGGGCTGCCTGTATGTGACCAACACCAGCAGGGCTGATGAACGTGACGCTGGGTGACCAGGGACACCGTGGTCCTTATTTGCCAAAGTCCCTAAAGTCTTCTGCTTTCAGGAGGGAACGCGTGTATCCCCCTCTGTGGCTGACAATGCACAGGAGTCAATCCAGAAGTGCAGAGCAATGAAGGGGGGCTCGCTTCCGTTGCACGTGTGCAGAACGCTTACAAACAAAATGGCACACACGTGTAATGCCCGTGACGTCTTTCACACCCTGGAACGGGGAAGGCATGCAAAGCTACCAAGTTTTTATAGGTGTCCAGGAAACTAGAAGATTAACCAACCAGCTTCCTGATCTCGAGAGGGATTTTATTCCATAATCTGCAGGCAGTGATTTTTTATTACAAATGAAAGGGAACAGGGTTGCAAGGGGTACGTAAATGAATTCCAGCTTCTTGGGTGATGAGGGCCTCTGGAGGGACGGGTGCAGCGACCTCCGCCGCCACCCTTTGCCCGCCCCACTGCTCTCTGCAGGGCTTGGCCCCCAAGAGTACAAGCACTTCCTTGGCTGTGCGCTTAGCCACGACCTTAGGAGGTCAGGTGTGGGGTGGGTCCATTCTTGATAATGACCCCGGTGACTCAGTGCAGGGGGCTGACGGATCCGGGTCAGGCCCGGCAAGAGACAAAGAGCAGCGATAAATGGGGTCAGGGGTGATTGATGATGAAGCAGACCCGCCACGAAAGCCCCAAATTATCCTCGGATGAAGAGGCGGATGGAGTGAACATTTTGAATAAAGGAGTCCCCGGGAAAACAAGTGCCCAGAACTGCAACTGAAACTTAGAGCAACTAGGTTGGAAAAGTGATGGGTGGGAGAGAGGCCGGGGAGGAGTTTAACTAACAAGGCGGGAGGTTAACAGTCATAGGAAAGCGTGCGTCCTCCGCAGCAGCCACTGTGCGCGTCCCTGCTCGCTCCCGCGGCAATACTCCATGGGAGTAAACTTTTGAAATAAGCATTTGCAATGCAATCGGTCTCGCCTTTGGGACCTTATATGTATTTAGCTATGCAGCACATTAACCTGGGTACTAAAACATCTACTGAGGGAAAGTAAGCACCAAACTGTGTGACACGCCAGGTATGGGAACACATGGAGAGAAATATTGCCTTTCAGCTAGAAATGGTATAGTCCAAACCTCTGTTTTTAATATAAAATCAGGGCCTTCGGTGGTCATATCACTCAAAATACAAGATTTGAAAAAAATATTATTGCCTACGGGTGCTCGTGGAAGACAATTTCTATGAACTGGAATCTAGAGAATGCTAAAGTGATTCTGGTATTTTACTGACCTCTGCTGGTCGTTTTCTATCAATACAGTTAAATAGAGGCAGTTGAACAGAAAAAGATGTCCCGACGCGGAAGCAGACAAATCCTAGGGCTGATCTCCAGAGCCCACAAAGTACATACACATATAAGTATATACTAAAGTATGTACAAGAGGTCTCGAATGCTCGACCTAAAAAAGGTTATCTTGGCAATGCTTCATTGTACTGCTCCATCTGTAGAGGTGTCATTGCTGTTCACACTTTTTTTTTACTTCAGAGCAAAGAAAATTTACAGTCGAACTGAGTACTCCATGGCTGCGATTCATTCAGTTTTCTTAACACTTTGAAGCCTTTGGTGAACACATACAAATCAAATTAATACATCAATAAGGAATTCTGGAAGAGGAAATAAAACAAAGGCGGTTACAAAATTGATTCTTTAAGCCACTTTCCGTTCAAAGCACATAAATAAGTAACAAGGAGAACACCGGGACAATATGCTCTGCGTCAAAGAATGTATGACGATACAACGCGATCATTTAGATCGCGGTACATTACATCGCAGATTTTACAACGCAAGTCGTTACAATGACTTGCGCCGGAGGGCGCTGGACTTAGGAATAGTACGATTTACTATTCCAACTCCAGCCTACGTAACAGTAGGGAATGTGTTGGAATAGTAAATCACACTATTCCTTAGTCTAGAGCGCCATCTAGTGCAAGTCGTTGTAACGACTTGCATTGTAATGACAGCGAAGTAAATGTATTGCGGTGTTTTGACCGCGTTGTAAAGGTCGTTTTCCGCGTCAAATCATGGCCGACTCGCCATGTGACCCTAAATGAGTCACCATCTTTCCCTGCAACTGACCCCTGCTTTTAAAATCTGCGGCAGTCAGAAGCGGCATTTCTACACATCATACAGTAAAAGAATAATAATCCACTCAGGAAATAAATCAGCCTCTTACATTTGGAATAATTACAGAGATACTATTATAGCAATGTACGTCTCCGTGGTGGCATATGGCCTCACTTGCTTCTTGTTAGACCTGGTACCATTGGCGTGAGTCTCCCTTCCATTTTTTTCACTGATTGCCTTCTCTGTTTTTGATGTTTTGCTGGTTTAGATGCTTTGGGCACTGTGTCACTGCTATTCAGTGCCACAGTGCAAGTGCTCCCTATGTTAAATTGATGTATTGATTAGTGACTCCATGATTGGATCATTTGATTTACTCGTCAGACCCTAGTATAGTGCACCAGGTGTGCCCAGGGCCTGTAAATCAAATGCTGCACTGGTTGTGCCACCCACAGAAGCAGCTTGTAAAGTGTGTCTCAGGCCTGCCATTGCAGAGCCTGTGTGCAGTCTGTGACTGCCATGTCGACTTCGCCAGTGCACCCACTTGCCAGTCCCTAAACCTTCCCCTTTCTGCATATCAGTCACCCCTAAGGTAGGCCCAAGGGCAGGGTGCATTGTATGTAAGAGGTAGGACATGCCCTGATGTGTGTAGCATGTCCTGATAGTGAATTACAGCCAATTTCGTTTTTCACTATTGCAAGGCTACCTGTGCCCATAGGCCAGAATGGGCAGTTTGATTAAAACATCTTATAACCCTAACTGACCCAGGGAACATGGTAGAAAAACGAATTTAGTATGCCTGAACTCAGAATGATAAAATACATCTTTTAGTGAAGTTGGTTTTAACATTCTGTGTTTGAAAATACCACTTTTAGAAAGTAGGTATTTTCTTGCCTAAACCATCCAGCCTGCCTCTGCTATGCTTGTGTATTGTATGTCTGGTTTTGTGAGTGACAGGGGCTGGGGGACTCCAGGAGACAGGGTGAGTCAGCACAGGGCTGAATAGACCTATCTGCATGTAGAGTGGTGGGAGGAGTGGCACCTGGGTCTGAATAGGGCTGTGCCTGCCTTCCACAGTGCTGGCTCCACCTCCTGTGGTGTGTCTGATGACCCTGGCCCACACTGACAAAGAGAGAAGGTGTGCCCTGGCAGAATGCACCCAGAACTGGTTTGGACTAGGTACAGGACCCTCTGCCTTCAGAGGACAAAGGATTTATGGGTATAAATACTGGGGCCCTGACCCCAAGACTTTAAATCACTTCTGGAAACAACAAGACGAACCTTTGCCAAGGAGAAGAACCAAGGAAGCTGCAGGAGTTTGGACTGCCCCTCTGCCAGTGTGCTGTTTGCTGGGTTGGCCTGCAGTGGTCTTCATTGCCAAGGAAAGGAGAAGGAACTTTTTAAGAACTTTCATCATCTTGCAGAATATTCTCCAAGGGCTTGAACTAGAGCTTGCCTCCTGCTGAAGTCTCAGGGCTACAAGACTTCACCACCAGCTCCCTCCTGAATTCCCTTGCTGGGGATTCTGTCTGCAGAAGCCTGCGTGTCGCTGGGAGCTGGAAGTGCGAGGCAACGAGAAGAAGCATGTCGCTATCGAAGCTGCTGTCGTCTCATCACCGGAGAAGCGTGTCGCCGACGCAGAGGCCACCGCCGCATCAGCAGAGAAACGTGCCTTCGTCGCAGCTGCCTGCCGTCGCATCACCGGAGAAGCGTGTCGCCGTCGCAACTGCCTGCCGTCGCATCAACAAGGAAGCGTGTCGCTACTGCAAGGGTCGCCGTCGCTTCCCCCGAGAAGCGTGTTGCCGTCGCAGCTGCCTGCCGTTGCATCACCGGAGAAGCGTGTCGCAGGGCCTGTCACGGCTCCAAAGATACAGAGTTCGCCGCACGGCCGTCGGGCGTGCACGCATTGTCTTCACATCGTCGCATCGCATCAAGGGTGCACTTTCATCGCATCGCACCGGATCGTCGCACCGCATCGAGGCGCCTGCTCGCCGTATCGTCCTCCCTGCGGACCCTTTGTTTGTTTTGCGTTACGCATCCCAGGTACTTTTGAGAGAAACGTGTCGCATTTACCATCAACTTGAACTAAGTTACTTCTACCATCTTTAAGTCTATTTTTGAGTACAGTATTGTGGATATTTGTCGTTTGTGGTCTTGTGTTAAGTCTATATAAAGAATACTTATTTTTATAAAACCTGTGTAGTGTCCATCTGTAGTGTTTTCACTGTATTTCTGTATGTGTTCACAAATGCTTAACATACTGCCTCTGAGATAAGCCTGTCTGCTCGTGCCAAGCTACCAAGGGGGTGAGCAGGGGTTATTTTAGGAGTGTATCCCCCTTACCCTGACTAGAAGCAAGTGTCCCTATTTGGTCAAAGGTGTATACCATTGCCAACAAGAGACCCCCAGTTCTAACACTTCTCAACTCTCAGCTTACATACAAACACCCAGAAGCATTAGAGTACCTAGACGAGAAAACATTCCTGCGAATTAAGGATTTTTCTCCCAAAGACCTTCTCGGATCACTATCCAAGCTTTTTTTGGTTTTAACTTCCTCGCGGTCTCATTTCATCTTGTACATTAAAGTCCTATCGTTGCATGCATTGCCTAGCCAGGGCTTCAAGTAATTCGAAGGAGCAGTGAGGTATGCAGCAGCATTATTTCACCCTTGCACCCGCCGAAGCGGGACCACACTCACTGCGTAATGCTTTGGTCCTTTGGAGGTAGCACGATCTGCTGGTACCTTCTCCTCGCCAGATCACGCCACAGCATGGCCGGCGTGAGGCGTCTTGCACATGAATAAACACGCTAATCTCTACCTCCAATGTCCTCTTTCATTCAACTAGAAGCCTATAAAGGTGCTTCAGTTCATAGCTCCTGCAATAGGTATGTAACACCTAATTACTTGTATTATTTCATCAAAGAGGAAGCTCCGTTTCCCCCGGGGTGGTGGAATAGGTAATAGGGAACAACTCCGACTTGCCCCAGTTAATTTGTAGCCCAGACATATCGCCGAAACGGCGTATTTCATCAATCAAGGGTTGCAGGTTCTCGTTGGGGTGTCTCATAAAAAGCAGGATGTCGTCTGCATACATGGACATCCATAGGGGTCCTGATTGAAACTGGAGGCCACGGAACATATGCTTTTCTTGCAGGTGCCGAACTAGGGGGTCCATGGCCACAATAAAGAGCAGGGGATGACAAAGGGCATCCCTGTCGGGTTCCCCGCGAGATAGGAATCGGAGGGGATAATGAGCCATTCACCCTGATCCGGGCCGTGGGGGCCGCATAAAGCAGCGCAATCAGAGCAATAAAGTTGGCAGGGAGGCCAAGTTTGCGGAGTGTAGCAGTAAGAAATGGCCACTCCAGGGAGTCAAATGCCTTCTCAGCATCTAGGAGAGCAATCGCCGCCGGGACACCAGGGTCAATTCTATTGATAACTGAGAAGACTGTTCGGAGGTTTAGAGCAGTAGATCTATGCGGGATAAAACCGGATTGAACTGGCAAGAGTATCTTATCTAACAGATAATCTGGTGGAAAGCATTTTTGTAAGGATCTTGTTATCAAAATTTATCAGGGAGATGGGGTGGTATGAGGCGCAGCTATTGGGCTCCTTTCCTTGTTTCAACAAAAGGGAGATAGCCGCCTCCCTCATAGGGGGGGGGAGTACCCCATCCTCCAATGCTTCTGCATATACCTCGAGTAATTGTGGTGCCAGGATTTCTTTAAACGTTTTATAAAAAATCCCTGACAGTCCCTCTAATCCCGGTGATTTTGCTCCACTCAGGGCCTCATTTGCTGATGCGACCTCTTCTACTGTGAAAGGGTCACTGAGAAATTCAGCTTGACCCATAGTGAGCCACACCATTGCAATCTCCTGTAGGTAGGTTGAGTGTTGAGTAAAATCTTTAGGCAGTTTGGTTGCATACAGGGAGCGATAGTATGTGACAAGTTCTGCCATTATGTCTGCGTCATCAGTGGCTACAGAATTGTCTGCCCTACTTATTGCTGCTATATGCCCAGCCCCCCTAGGAGGGTGCACCAATCGTGCCATTGTCTTACCCGGGCGCTCGCCCTCTCCATATCGACGCGCTGCCTGGTGTTTACTGAGCAGGTTTGCTTCCCTGTCTGCCGGGTCATTGAATTCTAATAAGAGGGTATTGCGCCTCACAAGGACATCCGGGGTTGTTGGTGATGCATCCAACAGTGAGAGCTCCGCCTCGACCCGGGCAAGACTGCCCCGTATCGAGCGAAGTACTCCCGCTTGTTTAGATATACATATACCCCTGATATATGCCTTAAAGGCGTCCCACAGGGTTGCCTACTTAGTCACGGAGCCTGTGTTCAGAGAGAAGTATTCACTGATAGCCTCTTGTAGTTCAGATTTAAATAGTGTGTCAAGCAGGGCGGTGGCTGGAAAGGACCATTTTTGTTCCCACCCGATGGAATGTGGAATGCTTAGGTGGAGAAGTACCGGCGCATGGTCCGATAACGTACGCGGCAGTGTGTCTATTCCCTTCGTCCATTGGCATCCCAATGCATCAGTTAACCAGTAGTCTATGCGTGTTTGGGTAGAGTGTGACGTTGAATGAAAGGTGTATCCTGGGGTCTCCGGGTGGTACGTTCGCCAAATGTCATGTAAATTCCAAGACTGCATTAGATCCCACATTTCTTTGTGAGCATGGGGTTTAGAACCGTGTCCTGGGCTAGAGGAGTCACGTTTAGGGTCTAGCCCCATGTTTAGGTCTCCACCAAGGAAGACTGTATCATAATCATATCGATGCAGTAGTGTGTGCATGTCTGCGAAAAAGGCAGGTTCGTCGATGTTAGGTGCATAAATATTGAAAAATATAACTGTCCTGCCCATCAGCGTCCCCAGCACTAGCAGGTATCTCCCTTGGGCATCGGCAAGAGTATCTTTATGTGTAAAGGGGAGGGTATGGTGAATAAGGATACATACTCCGCGGGAATAGGTGCTATACTTTGCAAAAAACCTATGGGGTCCCCATGAGGAGACAAATGGCGGGGCCTTCTTTCAAAGGAAGATGGGTGTCTTGCAAAAATGCTATTTTAATATTATGTCTCCGGAGATATGCAAGTACCAGTTTACACTTCCTAGGGTTGTTAAGCCCTCTCACGTTCCATGTGATAAGCTTAGCGTCAACCGTGGGGTCCAGTACCATAGTCATGAGGTAAGGGGAATGTGTATAAATCTCCAGCAATCAGTGACCTATTTTTAAGGAGTGAAGGGGGGAGGTTACATAGGGAAAGGGAAAGAGACATAAGGACCAGCAAGAGTCAAGTAGACAAGAAAACAATCAAAAATACCCTTAGAAGAAACCCCAACCCCCACCCTCCTCCCACACCTGGACTCAAAAGTCCGGTGAATATTCTCCCTCCCCCTGCAGACGAGAAAGAATGAACACCAAAGGAAACTAGTCGGAGTCATCCGTAGGAGGCGGGCAACGCCTCGGATGTCCGATGCCCAGTATTTAAACTAATGGGATCGAAGAACAGGAGTAAACCTGTTAACCCAGCTGAGACCCGGGTGCAGTTTGTAACTAAAAGACAATGTCTCAACTGGTAATCATTTATGGGGGGCAAGTACTAGGAGAGTACCAATCACACAGGGAAGTGAAAGAAGGAAGACCACAAAAAGTTTCAGTAGGAAGTAATTTCTTTGTTGTACGTAGTTATATCAGCACTACAATACAGTTTATGTGAAAGTAACCAAAACACACAATTGTGCACTGAATGTGCTAGTGATAGTGAACGGCGCAGTGACACAACGGGGTGAAAAAACAGTGTGAATGGCGCAGGGATTATATACAGAAATAGTGGTCAACACAATGATAAGGATTATATACAATGAGGGTTTTTTCATTAAGTCTGTTTAAGTAGACCACAATGATGTCAGGTATTCGCTGGATAGTCGACGGCGTTTCGACCTGTTCAATTCCAGGTCATCATCAGGACAGGGGTACCTTATTCAAAGTAGTGCTGTACAACGAGGGTACAGGGTTATCCACGGATAAGGAGAAACCAAATTCGCAGGGTGGATGGGTCCTCGGGAATTGGACCATCACTTCAAGTTGCGTGGCCAAAGGTCCATCGGGAGAACGAATAGTGTGTAAGACAGAACCCGGAAGGGGCCGTGATCCTGTGTAGTCGGCGTGGCAAACAGTCCACGCGGGATTTAAATTAGCAAAGGTACAGGGGAATTGACGTAGGTCCTGTGCAATCGGACCGTAACCTGTTGAATGAATCCTTGGATGTGAGCTGCTCGGTGACTTGGTAGCGAGTGCAGCAAGCGGGCTGGTGATGTGCCGCTTTCGACAGCTGGGGGTGCTGTGAACGTACAGTTCAAATGCGGCAGAGGAATAACATAGGTCCGGCGCAACCGGCTGTTGAACGTGGCGCTTCACTCGCCCACTTGCTGCACTGGCTAGCGAGTGTGTGGTCTGGGTAAAAAGAGAGGACGGTGCCTTGATATTGCACCAGCGCATTTTCCTGGGCGAGGCGTAGGATCGCATCACGGCCTATCCGGCACAAATCAATGAGCCAGGCTGCTGCAGTCACTCTCGAAGCTCCGTGGGGTGTGCCCGGGCACATTCCCCACAATTTAAGCCGATGTAGGCCGGAGAGTCAGGCCACAACACTCAAGTCACCTTTCTTTTTGCGTATTTGAGAGAGCACCAGGGACTTCAGACTCACTGTTATCCCTCCCCAATGAGAGCGCTGGGGCAGCCAGGTTGCCGCTTGGTGCCACAAGAAGGGTGTCTTTCTGGGGTGGAGGGGATATATCTCTGACCCCGGTTCCTACACTTGTATATCAGACACTGCGTCACCGGCCATTCATACCAGCCGAAGGCAGTAGGCCGGGCGTCGCAGAAGATGGGGGAGTCGTTGGATTAGATGGGCCGCTTGGCCGGACCCGTGGTTGTGGGGCCTCCGCTTATGGTGGGTTGTGGCTCAGCCGGAGGTCGTCAGGAGCCCCGGGGAAGAGGGGGGACAGAAGGGGAAGCGGCAGCGGCCCAGCGATGCTCCTAACTCAGCGCACGTAGTGGTCGCGTTTGCCAGTCCCGGGCAGCCGCCACCCAACCCCTGTCACTCACCCGGTCTCTGGCGAGGAGGCACTGTCTCAAGTCAGCAGGTCTCCGCACTCGGCACTTCTCTCTCTGCACCACTGTCCAGTGCAGGCAAGCAGGTGCGGAGCCCGACGGAGCACCTCAGCTCCGGCCTCAGGCTCGCCCGCGGACCCTGTCACTGCTGGGCCTCCGAGGCGGGTCGGGGCTCCGTCCGCCCGCGTACATATTCACTTCTTCGATCAGCGGACCGCGGGGGTGTTTATTCAAAGTTTTCAAGCCCCCGGCTCTACAGTTCGGCCATCCCTGTAGGAAGCTGCATCAGTTATGTTGGTAGAGCACCAAAATCATGTTGTTCCTGCTAATGTTAGGGCTTCGGGCGCCGAAGCTTCAATGCCGTGCGGCCATTTTGGTCGACGGCTTGGCCACGCCTCTCGGTGTTTACTAATGTGAACCTAACGTTCACTCCCACAGCCCCCTACACCTATATTCACAGTAGTGTGGACTCTGGGCTCCTAACTTCAATTTCTACATAAACCACTGGGTGATCTTTATTAGATCCTGTGACACAGACTTTAAATACTAGACTAATGTAAATCCAAGTCTCGGATAAGCAGACAGACCAAGAGCCAATACTGACTAAGTGATCCGACCTGGAGACTAGTCAAATAGATAATTAGACATAAGAAATGAATGATGCCATAACATAACCAAAAAAAATATATGAGAAGTTCAAGAGAAAAATGCAAACAAACATTACAGTCACACATTGTCGCCAGATAGTATATGTCTTATAGACTGACCCAAAAAACTCAAAAAACGCCCAATTAAATATGAACAGACTTGGGAGAAATGTCAGTAATGTCACTGTTCGCGTGTAATTTCTAGCATTCCGAGTTATGACTACTAAGCAAAATGCCTGAGATTATCCCAATCGCAACTCACGATTAAGGCTACAATTCCTAAAGCGGGAGAACAGGGATAATCTGAACTAATCAAACTTGAGTGACTGTTCGCGTCATGCACACTTTTTTTATGACTGCAAAATGTACCCTTGTGCCAAAAATGGGTGCCAGGACATACATCACTCTAAAAATATAGTTCCAAATTAAAAAGCCAGCACTCTGCGTAATTTTATGTAATATTTGGGGGTATTTTGCATAATTTATAGAAAGGAAATTACGCAAATTTCACCAAAACCTAACATAATATAACATATGGAGTGATCAGATTTCTGCTGTATGAAGAAGGTGAGTTCTCAGCATTTTGAACATCCGTTCAAAATATAGCAACACGACAAATGTTATGTAAAACTAGTTTCTGTCTCAGCATTATGTATATTGGGATACTATTCTAAACGATAACCTGTGTGAAAATGTACTGCTGCACTGGTTATATCAGAGAACACGTTTTTGAATAATTATTTGGATAAAGTCAACACATTGATCCACCTGGAGGACTAACTGCTGTTTGATTAAAAGGCGAATAAAAGACCTTTGCCTGGTGTACTATATTGATTTTTAAGAACTAAATAAGACCGTGTGCAGTGAGTCAGTCATCTGAGTACTTTGGTAGAGCAACATCTGACACTTTAGACTTTAGCTGTTAACAAGCAGTAAGATTTCCAAGTGAATCATTTTTGTCAAGCAAAGAGCTCAGTATGTGAGCATAAACATGTGTACTCAGTTAGTGAGCATGCATCAGCACGCACAGGCAGGACTGCAAATTTACATAATAAGCAATATCATTCCACCCGTGCCTCTTTATATGTTCATGATCAGGAATGATGCAATAAGCACTGACATGCAATACTACCAGCTCCAGTCTTATTCACCATCTGAGCTAGTTAGTATACTCATTTTTAAAGCCAGTGCTTAGAAAAAAATATGCAACAATTTGCGTTTTAGTGGGAAGTTGCAGGTTTATGAAGAAATTAATTATTTTATTTAACACGCCACCGTGTTCCACTAGGGAAGCTTTAAAGCAGTCCCAGTTGGAAGCAGGAGCCCTATCTATTTTGACACAATTGCAACACGTGAACATGGCCGGCCAACCATTAAGTGGGTCAACACTAAAGTCTAATAAATAATGCTTCAGTTCTTCATCATACCAATCCTTGACACTGTATGAAGGGCTGAGGAGCTAGAAACCAGGCGACGCACAAAGGGGCCGATTACGATGGCGGTCGGAAAACCATTCCGACCGCCGTGGCAATGGGAAAAGACCGCCTGCATGGCCTGCGGCACCACCACCGATCACATTACGATGCACTGCCGGAAAAATCCGACCGCCGCGGTCGGATTCCAAGAAACACCGCCGGGCACATGCGGAAAAGGTGAAATTCCGTCCACGGCGGTCGGATTCACTGCGGAAAGCTCACAAACCGCCGATACACAAGCGGAATTTCCACAAGTGCAATTATGATGTTACCGTGGTGCCTGCAGTACGACCGCTTGTTTCCGACCACCACGAATGTCATCAATAATGAATGGGAGAGCCGGAGGAAGGACTATTGCAGTCCGACCGCAGTGTTCACGCGGAAATAGTAATGGCGGTCGAAAGCAACTACACCACAAAACTACCAAATGTGGCTGTGTATCTGGCTCAGCCAATAAAAACAGCTATCACACCCCATTGACACATGCCCCTGGCAAATAAAAACTACAAATCCCAGCTCAACACAGACAACACACCTGACATGAATACTCCGTTTGGACCCACCCACATAGCAGAGCCTAAAACCAGCCCCTGCATGACCACAATTCTTTGCCCAACTCCAGAACTGAAGGGCCCAACAATACCACACAAAGGATAGGCAACCCTGCACACATCACACCATCACAAACACTCACACACCACACACATCACCACCACCACCTTCACACCTGCACTCTTAACCACTCAGCACATCACACACCATGGCACAGAAGATGCCCAAATTCACTGATGGTGAGTTGTCAGTCCTGGTGGATGAGATTATAAGAGTTGAGCCATATATTTTAGGAAGCAGGGTCCAACAGACCCCATCAGCCAGGCAAAATCCAATGTGGCAAAGGATAGTTGACAGAGTCAATGCTGTAGGGCAAGTTCCACGCAACAGGAAGGAGATCAGGAAGAGGTGGACTGACCTCAAGAGCAAGGTCAAGGAGAAGAACAGCAAGAACCGTGAGCTGGCAAACCGGACTGGCAGTGGCCCTCCCATTCCACCAAGAACATTCAACGCATGGGAGGAGAAGGTGCTTGGCATACTGCACCCAGAGAGTTGCACTGGAATTGAGGGGGAATGGAGGCTGGTAAGTACCAACAAAAGTCTGCCATAACACTGCTATGTAGTAGCTTGCACAACTAAAAAGCAACACCTCCTAGGCCCAAATGTACTCATGTCCACCACACACCCCCAAACATGTCTCACAGATCCCACAATAACTCCCTCTCATTCACCACAAAGGTACATAACAATATTTACATGGGGGCACATGTATAGGCAGCCAGCACTACAACTCCCAACAGGCCCCCTTGTCCCACAGCTGAGCAGGATGGAGCATTCCCCACACCCACAAGCATGGGCCAGCCATTTCCCTCCAATGTGTAACCTTACAGGTAGGTAGCCATCTCAACAGGGAGGGTCTTTGTGGATTGGAAGTCTGCACTACAACTCCCAACAGGCCCCCTTGTCCCACAGCTGAGCAGGATGGAGCATTCCCCACACCCCCAAGCATGGGCCAGCCATTTCCCTCCAATGTGTAACCTTACAGGTAGGTAGCCATCTCAACAGGGAGAGGTCTTTGTGGCTGGGAAGTCTGCACTACAGCTCCCACAGCTGAGCAGGATGGAGCATTCCCCACACCCACACCCACAAGCATGGGCCAGCCATTTCCCTCCAATGTGTAACCTTACAGGTAGGTAGCCATCTCAACACGGAGGGGTCTTTGTGGCTGGGAAGTCTGCACTACAACTCCCAACAGGCCCCCTTGTCCCACAGCTGAGCAGGATGGAACATTCCCCACACCCCCAAGCATGGGCCAGCCGTTTCCCTCCAATGTGTAACCTTACAGGTAGGTAGCCAGCTCTCAACAAGGAGGGGTCTTTGTGGCTGGGAAGTCTGCACTACAACTCCCAACAGGCCCCCTTGTCCCACAGCTGAGCAGGATGGAGCATTCCCCACACCCACAATCATGGGCCAGCCATTTCCCTCCAATGTGTAACCTTACAGGTAGGTAGCCATCTCAACAGGGAGGGGTCTTTGTGGCTGGGAAGTCTGCACTACAACTCCCAACAGGCCCCCTTGTCCCACAGCTGAGCAGGATGGAGCATTCCCCACACCCCCAAGCATGGGGCAGCTATCGCATTGCTCTCCCAAAACTTACACGTAGGTAGTGACTGCATGCACACCGCCATCCTTTTCTAAATGCATGTAGCCACATAACCACATCAGCACTAACATGTCAGCCAACATGGCATAGTTTTAAATGCCACATCCAGTGTGCAGACATCTAAGTGCACGTAACTGTCACATATTTTGAACTCATACTCACCAAGTCACAAGTGAAACAAATGCATCCCACAATCATGCACAGCAGAGAATGCAATGTGGAAGTGCCATGGTGTCTGAGCATGAAGGCCCATCTCAACACCAAACATGCATGGTCTACATGAAAAAAAAGGAAACTCCAAAGCTATGTATAACATGACAATGGTTCCTTCTAGCTCTGTTGAAATAGATTACATGAACAGCTAAATGAAAAGACGCACAACAGAAAGTTGATGTCACGCAATTAGGTAGATGAGGACATGTCCGTGTAGTTACACTATCTGTACACTGCACCAAGTTTCAATTCACAACGGACACCATGGACTACTAAGGTATGTACCTCAACGTCATGTCATGGTGCACAGTATATAGCAGGCATACAAAGTTATTGCATTGTAAAGTGTTTGTTGTATCAAATGTCTCAAACAATTGTCTAACATCAAGCTTGTTGCGTGCAACTCAATTACCATATGACCTCTGTTCAACAGGAGATCAACAACTAACTGCAGAGGATGACACCAACATGCGGAGCCAGTCTCCCCCCCTGGAATGTGAACTCTCGGATGCAGATTCCCCAACATTCTCGGACGAGGATTCTCAAGCTGGCCCCTCTGGTGTGGCAGGGACTAACATGTCTCAAGCCCTCATTGTCCCCACCACCACCACCACCACCACGGCAAGAACAACTGTGCTGCCCCCATCCACTACAAGCTGTGTGGCCTCCACCACCACCACGGCAAGAACAACTGTGCTGCCCCCTGCCACTACGAGCTGTGTGGCCTCCACCACCACAACCACCACGGCAAGAACAACTGTGCTGCCCCCTGCCACTACGACCTGTGTGGCCTCCACCATCACCACTGCTGCCTGCAACACACGCCCTGCCACGGTGGTTACCAACACCACCACAGAATCACAGCATGCCAGGGAGAGTGTGCCAGTGCGTCAGGGGACTATGCCACAGGTCCGTGTCAGGAGGGCAGGTGGGAGTACAACTGGGGCAGAGACACAGGAGGACAAAAACCCTGAATCCCTGGCCACCATTGCAAGAGTCCTTGGTGCCTACCAAGAGAACAATGGAGTAATGGGCCAGCTTGCTGAAGACATGCATGAGATCCGCCTGCTGCAGCAGTCCATGGACACACGGATGGGCCAACTTGTCGACCTTGTTGGCCAGCTAGTGGGTGTTCTGAGGGACAGACTCCCAGCCCCAAGTGCAGCTCAACACCCCTCCAGTGGATTGCCTGCTGTGCAGCCCACCATTCCAGCTGCAACCACAGAGAGGGGTGTGCAGGAGGAGAGTGAGTCCTCAGACACCACTGACCCTGCAGCAGATGCCCCCCCTCAGGGGCCGTCCGAGAATCCACAGGGGAGGATTTGGTGGCAGGCCACCATACCAACGCCACTCACAGAGCCAGCCATGATGGTATCTTGTTGTTCCCTTTTGCATTGACTATGTTGACTATCCTTGCCCACATTGCCATGTTGATGGCCTGAGTCTGTTGGACTGTGTGACTTCAGCTTTGTGGTGACTACACTATTTGTCTCATCTACCATGACTGACAACTCATTTATTCACTGTTCACATTTATGTACATATTCCCTTCACTTGCACAAAAAGTAATTTTAAATAAACACTCTTCACATACCTATGTCTGTGTGAGCTACATGTTTATTCCAGTATGTACAATGACAAATCAGATTTCAATGTTCCAACAGCTCTGAAGGAGAGGAGGCATTGAGAGGGTGAATGAACCTAGAAAGACACAAGAGAATGACATTTACTTATCAGGCGACGCCATTACAGCTGAAACACAACACTAGGCATCAAGGTACAAAAACAAGCACACATAGCAATGATCAACAACCTCAACATACACATGATGTACCTGGATACAAATACTGTGTGCCACACACATCAGCCCTTATCACACACACAACGACAGCCAGCAGTTAAAATTCTCTATGCCTTGATACGAACATCCAAGCAAACACACAATGTCACTGTTCTACAAAGTCACTTACATTCAAGGTAAGTAGTTGGCAATGAGCTGTGTCGCATGTCAACACCTTCCTCTTCACCACTATCGTCTGCACTGGAAGTGTGTGGGTGTGCAGGAGGGGGCATCTGCTGCTCATCGTCATCCAGGATCAGCGGAACGGCTTTGCGCAAGGCAAGGTTGTGTAGCATGCAGCATGCTACAACTATCCGGCACACCTTTTGTGGGGAATACAACAGTGCACCTCCGCTCTTGTCCAAGCACTGGAATCGGGACTTCAGGAGGCCAAAAGTGCGCTCCACCACACGTCGTGTCCTACCATGTGCCTCGTTGTAGCTGACTTCACCCGGGGTACTTGGATTCCGCAGTGGGCTCAGCAACCCTGGCCTGTTGGGATACGCTGAGTCACCTAGGTGTGACATACACAGAGAAATGTTGTGATACAAACAGTTGACAAGAACAGCATGTCACACACAGCACACTACTTGACTCAGTGTACTCACCTACAAGCCATGCACGCTCTGGATGTAGATTTTCCATCAGCCGGGGTACAATGCTGTTCCGCAGGATGTAGGAGTCATGGGCGGAGCCAGCAAATCACGCACAAACATGGCTGATGATCATATCAGCTTGGCACACCACCTGCACATTTATGGAATGGTAGTGCTTCCTGTTCCTATACACCTGCTCACGTGCCTGTGATGGGACAAGGGCAATGTGTGTGCCGTCAATGGAACCAACTACATGAGGAATGTGGCCAAGGGCATAAAAACCAGCCTTCACAGCAGGCAAATCTGCTGTATTTGGGAATCGTATGTATTGGTCCTTGTATAGCATCATTGCGGACACCACATCCCAGAGCACCATGCTGAATGTGGCTTGCGACATCCCACTGGCGCTGGCCACCGTGTATTGGAAAGAGCCAGTAGCAAAAAAATGCAGCGCTGCCATGATCTTCACTGTTGGGGATAGGGCAGTTGGATATGTTCGTTGAGTCCTCAGATGGGGCTCCAACTGAGCACATAGCTCTTGCAGTGTAACGCGATCCAGACGAAATTTCCGGATGATGTCCACATCCTCCATGTCCGCCAGGACTGTGAAAGGCTGGTGCACATTTGGTCGTCGCCTACATGAAATGGAAGAGGACTAATGTTATTCAAATTACACAATGAGATGTGTCCGACTTCTCACATCTTGACTCACGCAGCAGAAACAATGAATGTACTCCAACAATTGCTTAATCCACAACTCAGATGCAGAGACACCTTCACCACATGTGTTTTTACAAGTGGTCATGTTGTACATACTGACTACCCCAAAAACATAATCAGAGGTTGTGAATGGTACATCAATACATCTGGTGTCCCCAGGCCTAGGAGTAGGTGACACAGCAGATGTATGAGACAGCAACACTGCTGACTCATATGTAGCTGCTTTACCTGCCACACCTTCTTGCTTAAGTTGCACAGACCACTAGTTATCATCACAATGTGCACAGTGTGTGTAAGCTGATCACATATCCTACTTAAATCAGCTATGGGCACAGTAAAACACCACCATTATGTGGTCAGGCAATCATTACTGTTGTTTAATTAGCCATCTCACACATTGAGTTGATTTCAAACCTGAGACAACATCATACAACCAATAGATGTACATCCATACACATATCATAGGTGACGTGAGTAAGTGCATGGCAATGCATGTCACATTTTCCACAGACATGGCAAGTGTAGGCATCAGTGAGTTGAATGTCACTAGCATTCATTGTACAAAACAAGTGCAGTAAGACACTATGGAGGCATAGTGTTCAATTGTTAAATTTGACTATTGCCATTGCTAGTGCATAATGTGTCCATATGTGCGGTTGGCGTGCACCGCCACCGCGGGTCCGCTCATTGGCTACACTTGAAAGATGCAGCATAGCGGTAGCGACCGCCTGGCCTTCGCGGTGTGACACTACCAATGCCATTGCAGACAATGGGAACCGCGATCGCGGTAGTGAAATGCTACTTTGAAAACCGCGGTAGGCGTGCACCGCCACCGCGGGTCCGCTCATTGGCTACATTTGAAAGATGCAGCATAGCGGTAGCGACCGCCTGGCCTCCGCGGTGTGACACCACCAATGCCATTGCAGACAATGGGCACCGCGATCGCTGTAGTGAAATGCTACTTTGAAAACCGCGGTAGGCGTGCACCGCCACCGCGGGTCCGCTCATTGGCCACACTTGAAAGAGGCCAGCCAGGTGGACCAATTACAGCAGGTGACTGCCACTGATACCACCCCAGGGGCCTATAAATCTCTGTGGGAGAGCCACACATTTCACATGCATTCAGACACTGCTGACTGCCATTCCTCTACAACTGCATATTTTTCTGTATCCTGGACCCAGTGATGGCGAGAACAGAGAATGTCAGGGCCCGTCCCTTCACTACAGAGGAGCTGGAGCTTCTGGTGGACGAGGTCCTTGCACAGTATGGGAGGCTTTTTGGTGCGCCAGATGTACTGGTAAGTGTTCCTGATTCCAAGTGTGAGAGTGATCAAAATGATACCATGATGTTGCTGTGCAGTAGTATGTGCCTGTGAGTGCAAGTCGATGTACAGGCATCCTAATAGTTACCATGGCATGCTCCATACATGTTCTGTGGAAATTGCATTTGATTATGTGTAGAAAATGGACACTCCTACAGCCATTCTTGCACAAACTTAATAAACATGTTGGTCTGAGACTAAGTGATGTAAATGTGTGTTACACTGCCATGCATGCTAACTTCATGTCAATGGTGTCTGTAGGCTTATTTCCACACATACATAAGTTGATTGAAGGTAGGGGGAGACATGCATTGTTTAAACAGCCACACAGATACGATGGTGTTTTGAAACAGTACAAGTCGGGACTAATTTTTACTGTGCCATGTGATGTAACTGTCCACTCACTCTTCACAACCTCATATGTGACTGTTGAAATGTATATTGGAATGGACCAATGACTTATGTGTGTTGTATATTTCTTAAGTGCACTATGTTGATGTGAGCATCATGCACAATAGTCCAATGCATGAGTGGAACCCACTTGATGTTAATGCAACTATGACACTTCACATCAATGTAAGTAGTAGATGTCATCCTTACATTGATTTGAACATGTGTTCAGATCTCGCATGTGTTGGCACTTTTCACCCTCTCATGCTGTACATCCATGTGATTTATCTGAGGGACCATGTTGAACCGCAGTGTGAGTTCCTCTGGCCTGCACAGACACTGTCCAATGTTACTCTGAGCCATGCCTAACTGGTCTGAGTCAAACATGTGTTTAGTCCACACACCTAATACTCACTGAGCCATCATAGTCCTGAGAATTGCACAATAGAGGACTTAACATTGTGAGAAGGGCGTGATAATTCAGATTATGTCCCAATATGTTTCATGAAAAATGCATTGAGCCATTCACAGGCCAAGGGCATTGAGGGGTGTGTAGTGGTGGACACAGTGAGTCTGCCACTACACTTCATTAGCACTGTAGTGCATGTCATGCTCACTCACATACTGCATCACAGATGAGGGCCTTCTGCACATAGCTGTCTGTGCTGCCATTGTGCATGTGTATGAGATGGCCATGTACTGTGTGCTGCGTCATACATGCATTCATTTCTATGTAGTATTGTAATGAACATGTACTATGTGTCATGCTGTATGGCCTCTGATGAAGATGTAGCGATTTGTGTGCCATGCATTTATGTTCTCCTGTACTGACACACAGTGTGAATGACACAGGGTCTCTGATACTTCCTTTTCTTGTCTCCCATGCCTGCAGCTGAAGGTCCACCAGCGTAAGGCCACATGGAAGAACATTGCACGGAAGGTGCGGGCTCTGGGTGTATCCAACAGCAGGCACACACACTGCCACAAGAGGTGGGACGACATCTCCTGTCTGAGCAGGACCGTGGCAGAGATGACGGTGGGGCTGCTCCCTCGAAGTGGCAGGTTGGCGCGCCGAACCATGACTCCACTAATGTCCTGCATCTTGTCTGTGACACAGCCAGAGCTGTATGAACGTTTGAGGGACCATCAGCAGGGAGTTAGTGGTGAGTATTCTGCGTAGGCTGACTTTGGGTGTGAGTGACTGCATGAATGGCGACCGGGAGCCATTGCTGATCTTGCTGATGTGTCAATTTTGATGAAATACTTCTCAGTGGCCTATGTGTTGAGTGCAGGTGTCATGTATTTTATCTAGATGGACTTTATCATGTGTTTCATACAATGGCCCTTGACATTGCATGATGAGATGTGGCCTTATGACATCTTCTGCATTCTGGGTGTCATGGACATCACCAGGCAGTGTACAGCAATATGCATCATGTCAGTGTGCATTTAACGATGTATGCACTGCAGGACTTGTAAATGGTGTGACCTACACATCTGACACCAACGTACAACAGTCTGCGTGATGAATTGCTCAACTTGTTAGACATCAGTAGCTCATGGACATTCTAAAGTACAAATTTGAATCTGTATCTGTGTTGTCCCCTTACAGTGACTCCATATGTGACAGAGGCAACATGCTGAGATGTATGCCTCTCTCACATACAGGCACGTGGGTATGCTTGCAGAGATGTTTATGTTGGATTACAAGGAGGCAGGGACCTGCTATTTGCCTGTGTGAACCTCACATGGCTCATTGATGTAAACAATGCATATTTCCATGCATCTTCTGTGTTTAGCATGATTGTTGCACATGCAGACTGCACAGGGTGTTGTGCAACTTGGGGTTGTCATTATCTAGTTTAGTGCTGTGCTTGCATTTGATGTTTGTGTGTATGGCACTGTACTGAACCTATGTCTCTGTCCATTGCAGCATCTACCGAGTGCACGGAAGGCCATGAGACGGACACCAGTGCTGAAGCATGTGGCACGCATGATAGCCATGAGATCACTGACACTGAGGTGACCAGCGCCTCGGAGGGGGACAGGAGTGTCCTTGAGGACTCGCGCGCAGAAAGCACAACCTCAACATCATCTGACTCCAGTGGGGAGTCAGCGACAATGGTGGTCACAGGGAGTGACAATGCTGCCTCTTCCTCCACCACACATCGGCCAGTGCCCACCATCCCGGCTACTACCACTAGTGCTGTCCGTGCCCGCAGGGCTGTTAAGGGTAGAGTCGCCTTCACCCCAGGCACCGCTGCCCCTGCCCCTGTCTCCCCTGCTGCCCTCAGTGTTGAGGCGGTAGAACTCTTGCGCCAGCTGTGTGTGGGTCAGACAGCTCTCCTAAATGCTTTCCAGGATCAGGACAAGAAGTTGGGACAGGTTCTGGCATTTATGGAGGGCATTCATTCGGACGTGGGTGGGCTACACAGGACTGTCCAGGGTTTGTCCTCCACCGTGACGGCAGCCATTCAGCTATCACAGCATCCAAGTCCAGCCCCAATGCCTTCAACAACCACCCTGCCAGTGGCAACCCCTGAGGAGAGTGACCACACAACTGAGCCCTCAGGCCCCAAGTCGTCGACACGCAGCACACGACAGCAGCGCTCCAAGCGTGCCAGACCACAGACACCATCCCCAAAAATTAACACAGGCACACAGGGACGCAAAGAAAAAAGCCCTTCACATGACACTCAGGGGCATCAGGCAAAGAAGCAGGCCTCTAGCTCACGGTCCACAAGATTACACCCATCACAAGAGCCTCCCATCCACACAACTGCTCCAAGTGACAGACAAACAGTTGGCATGCCTGCTGTGGTGCTGGTGCCTCTAAAGGAAAAGCCCAAAAAGCTCCCTAAGACTGCTTCACCCAGGACCTCTACTCCCACCCACACCCCTGTGAAGCGTGGTCAGGAGAGCAATGTGAGGGGTTCACCAGGACTACAGGGGATGGAGGGCAAAAGGCAAGCAAAAACCAAGGCTAAGTCCATATCCAGAAAATCCCCACAAGGAGGGCCACCTGCACCTGTTACACCTTTGGTGGAGAGGGACTCTTGTGCCGGCCACACTTCCCACTACTCCCAAGACACTTCTGCAATATCGGATACCCAAGAAGTGTAGAGGCAGCCCTCAACATTCACCCTCACCCACTGTGTCTCATCTCTCCACCTCCACGTGCCACCATGCCACCCGGTCCGAGCAGCCCTACACCTGCCACAGCCACTACTGCCTCTGTGTCTCACGGCAGCATCTCTCCGCCTCCACGTGCCACCATGCCACCCGGTCCGAGCAGCCCTACACCTGCCACAGCCACTACTGCCTCTGTGTCTCACGGCAGCATCTCTCCGCCTCCACATGCCAGCATGCCACCCGGTCCAAGCAGCCCTACGCCTGCCACAGCCACTGCTGACTCTGACTCTGATGATCCTCTCTCTCCCAGGTCCAGTTCCGCCACTGGCCACGACAATCAGCCACCTCCCAGTCCAACTGACAGGCAAGTCTGAGGCAAAGACCCCCTCTCATACCCATCTCTCCCACAGCGGTGCCTGGACTGAGCTTTGATATCCCCGGTGCTTTGGTCATTCACATGGCAGTGTACGGTGTTACACATTCACTGTAAACATTTTCATGCACACATGTGCATTGTTTGAACTGTGGACTGGCCAATGGCCTTTTATTTGTTTGAATTTTTGTGCCTATCAGGATATTTTGCAATAAACACTGTTACTCCTGTCGTATAGTTTGTTACTGCCCTTGCTTAATTAAACATTTTAATGTGTGGGTATGGATAAATGTGCCACATGCTCTGCATGGCACTTCCACATTGCCATTTACTTCATTCACTTTGTCATTGTTTGGCAAACGTAACACACACTTTTGGTCTGCTTGACTCTGAGGTTTGGGGGTGCAATGATGTTTGTTGGTGTTGATGTACTCTTGCAATCATCATTCGCTGTTGATTTTAGTATGATTGTACACATGTCATGTTAGGGGGCTATACCACAACAGAGGTGAATTCTACACACAGTCTAACTTGCGGGGTGTCCAAGGTTGGTGATGTCTGTGTGATGTGTTTGGATGTGTGAACAGCAGTGTGTGTGTGGTAATCTTGTGTAGGCCTGTCTTCGTACTCACATGGGTATATTTGGATGTGTGCAGTTGAGTGGTCACACAGTGTGCTTGGCCTGTCCTTGTCAGTGGTGTTGAGGTGTATGTGGCCCTGAACATGCCAACTACACACGTGTATGTTCCAGGTGGGGTTTGCCCCCTAATACTCATCTTGGCACTAGCATGAAGGGGGTTTAACACCACAAGCACCTTTTTGGCATTACTATGCAGGTGGGGTTTGCCCCTAATACTCATCTTGGCAGTGGCAGGAAGGGGTTTAACACCACAAGCACCTTTTGGCATTACTATGCAGGTGTTGTTTTGCCCCCTAATACTCATCTTGGCTCTAGCATGAAGGGGGTTTAACACCACAAGCACCTTTTTGGCATTACTATGCAGGTGGGGTTTGCCCCCTAATACTCATCTTGGCAGTGGCAGGAAGGGGGTTTAACACCACAAGCACCTTTTTGGCATTACTATGCAGGTGGGGTTTGCCCCCTAATACTCATCTTGGCAGTGGCAGGAAGGGGGTTTCACACCACAAGCACCTATTTGGCATTACTATGCAGGTGTTGTTTTGCCCCTAATACTCATCTTGGCACTAGCAGGAAGGGGTTTAACACCACAAGCACCTATTTGGCATTACTATGCAGGTGTTGTTTTGCCACAATACACCTATGAACTTGTTCACATACATCACTATCCCTGAATATCAGATGGGCACACATTTTGATGTTGAACAGGGTGGGATGGTAGGAGCTGTGATGGTATCAGGTAATGACAGCTGCTACCAACAGAGGCACACAATATACATTTGGCCCAGGGCCAACACAATCCTTACACGTCCCTGAGACTGCCCATGCGTGCCGCTGGACCTGCCTACTAGATTGTGCAGAACTTTTCCCGCGTCTTCACCGCTGCGGTGACGTGACCGGGATGATGCGGTGATGACGTTGTTGATGGATGACCCCGATGCGGAGGTGTGGTTTCACGATTTGCAGCACCTTATGAAGACACTGGTGGATATGGTCCTGTGACCAACAGAATGTCTATTGTGGACAGGAGGCCATTTACAGGTCAGGTGTTGTGTGTTGGTGTTGTATGCGGATGTGTGTCATTGACGTACCTGCAGTGTTGTCGATGGCGGCGGCGTCTTTGTTGATCGCGGATCAGGAACAGCAGCGGTAGGGCTTGTAGAGCAGGATCCATAGCGGTAGCGAACGCGTGGAGTTGTCTGTGGTTCCCGTTTTCCTCCGCAGTATTGCTTCCGCCGTGTTTCAATGGGTGGTTTCTCCGTTGCGGTCCGATTGCCTATTTGAGGCATTGTGATTCGGACGGCAGTCTACATGTCATTCCGCACGGCGGTCTCCCGCTATTGGCTACGTCCGCCCTCGTCGCTGAACCAAACTACTGGCGGAACTAAAAACACCGCGGCGGTAGGGATTTGGGCTATGTCTGCCCATCGTAATATGGCGGTCGGGGAATCGCGACCGTGGTAGGCAAAACAGCACCCGCCAGGCCGGCGGAAGCCACCGCCGGCACGGCGGTGGCGATCCGCCCGCCATCGTAATCGGCCCCAAAGGTACTTGCATCTTTAATTCTAGTAACTCAGTGTCATTACGGTGGATTAAACAACATGCGCTGCTAGAACAGCAGCTCTTAACCTGGGGTCTGCAGCTATTTAGATAATTACATATTAGCAGATTAATAAAATATATATATACATTAATATGCAAATACGCTTTGTAAATGTGAAGTATTTTGAAACAAGGCTAAAAATGAATTTGAGATCCTTAACTTGATTTGTGGGAGCAGTACGAGTACAGCAAAAATAATCCATTAGGGACAATTGGTGACCTCATGTGAAGCACTAATATGCGTCAATAAAAACAGCATGCAATAATAGCAAAATAGACCAGGAGTTCTGCTAAAGTCTAGCATAAAGCTTTGTGTTTTACAAAAAAAACCAAGTTTTACAAAGCTCCAACCTTCCCATTAAAACGTCGATATTTGTAATTTTTGGGGGGTTCAAAACTGCTTTCATAATTTGTTTCAGGTATACTTGAGTTGATTCTGTATTTGTGTATTATTTTGAGGTCCAAAGCAAACACATTTCAAAGGCCAGGGTTCTCTGCATCCAGTAGGGACTCAGCAGGTTTTCACATAAGTCCAAAGGTTAAGACCTACTACTCCAGGATCTAACACCAGACTCCTCTTTCAGCTTTGTCGATAGATTCACACAATGGACATCTGTTGTGCAGGGGGAAAGCCTGCATTGAGGTTTCCTTCCAACATGCAATACACTGTGCAAGCCTAACTGTAAGAGCCTTCTTCAGCTCACAAAGGACTTGCATACACTACTTCCTATGTGGAGGTTAGGTCTCACTTCCTTCAAGGTTAATTTCCAAAAATGGTACACTGTATGTGAAAACAAAATGCAGCTCTCGTTAAACATGGCTGTTAGGTTTGGGCACTGAAAATTAGACAGATATGTGCTCGGACGGCAGTGCGCAATTTACAAGCCCGTCTGTGAATGGACAAGTGATCTCTGACTGGAAGGCATTCGCGTATCTATTGTGCTCCTAGTTCTTGCTGCATGCATCAATGACGTAAAGTCAAAGACATATGGGGAAAAGACAATTAACATATGTTGCACTTTAAAAATGTGCTTATATCTGTAATCCATTAGTGTGCATCTGTGATTGTGTCTTGTTATATATCCACGAGCCTTGTAAGGGGGCTAGCATGACCAGACTAACCTTTGAAGCTCTAAGCCCTCAAGCCAGACAGTGGAAGCCACCAGAGTGCAGATTTCAGAAATAGGTAGCTGAAGGACACTAGGTTCATCCAGTCCTGAGGGAGCAGTACAAAACAACAACAAAAAATATTTTCTTATAGGAATACCCCTTATTTGATACTGGGTACATTGCCAGATACCGTTTTATTAGACTACTTCACAAGTTTCACTTTACAATTCCTCATACATCTTTAAAGCACAGGTTTTAAAACTATGTGAAACCACTGTTTCACACCACTTGTGGCAACTCCCACAAACTACGTTCTCTCCCTCCCTACTCCACCCACTGCCTAAGAAAAACATGTGCATAGAGGTTTGGGCTACTCTGTTTAAAAAAGGGTTGGTAGTAAAACATCTTCCAATGATGCTTTCAGATACTACTATGACCCTACATGCTAACTAGCTTCAGGAGCTGGAGTGGCAGAGGGTATATGCACATGTGGGGATGTTAGATGGATAGAAATGGTGTTCGATGTGGAATGTGAAACGGCCCTTACCACCACCAACACTGGAAAGGCAACTCTTGCTGTGGGAGGTGGACAGCCCAGAAGTCTGCTACTTCTGTTTATGTGGGCAGACGGTTCAAAGTGTGTGACTACATTACACTCAACATGTACGTTTGATATAGTATATAGACAAAGGCCAAAAAAAGATCATTCAGATGTCGTTAGCCTTTGTTCTGTGGAATGCTTCCTGTACCACCAGGCACTTCCCCGTGAAATGTGGTCCCTTTAACATAGCTGAAAAAAATGCATTCAGGTGGAGCGCTGACGTTTGCACTGCAAACAAACTGGCCTCCAGGGACACAGACAGACAATTCTGGTTTTAGAAATGCAAAAATTACTGTTGCGGTAAAAATACACCAGACATCCTGAGTTTTGTTTTGGAGCAGTAATAGGTCACAAAGGATGAATTTCTCTGCAAAACCATGAACACAAAGGGAGATGCGTTTAATATTCTGCTTTGAACAACAGAAGGGAACTGCTGTGTCCAGCTCGCACGTGCTGGGGCTCCTGGGCCTGCGCTTCCAAGTGCTCTTCCAAGAAACAGAACATGGTTGGCGAGGGCCTCCTTTACACCAGAACGATTCTGACTAGTGCTCCGAAGTGAGCCAGCTTCTGCTCTCGGCGTCCAAAGAGCGTCAGGAGATGTCTCGGAAAGAGGCTCTGCTTCTTAAAGAGACCTCTCGTTTTGCACAGTCCACCTGCCCGAAAACCCATTAAGTTAAAATACAAAAGTAACAAGCATTTGCAAAGCAATGGGACTTACATTTACGCGAGACCTATTGCATTGCATCACGGACAACGGGAGGGGGGGGGCACGGACAACGGGAGTGTGGGCGGGGGGAGAAGGGGGCGAGAAGGCACGGACAAAGTAGTGCTCACAGTCTAAATAACACGTACCGTACTGTGTAACACTCGAAGTAAAGGGGCGGGTACAAATGATGAAATGGCCATAATAAGGAGGGACTAACAAGCCTCATAATCAATCAGACGGCAGCATTTACGAAAGACAATGACACGAGCCAATTAAAAACATGGGCAGAGAGTGGGAGGAGCTTCCACGGAGCTTCCACTCCATACTCCATTACTGCATGCCTCGCAAAGCGAGCAGCGCATGCGCACTGCCGCTATAGGCTCAACCTAAAAAGGTGGGACATGAACTCACAATTAGCCATTTGCAAGCGTCGATTTTTTAATGACACACAGAAAAGGCAATCAAAAGCGTGGGAGGTGTCAGACCCCACAAAGCACTTACAACAGGTCGCCTAACAGCGCGGTTTAGCCTCAACCTAAACACGCATTTGCAATGCAATAAGTCTCGCATTTGCGAGAGTTTGAGCTATTGGGATTGTAAATGACAATGCCTTTTATTTATTTACGTGTTTTGGAAACCTGCAAGCGGTGCTTAACACGCACTTTGTACTTATAGTCCTTGCTTATGAGAGGCTTCTCATAAGCAAGGACTATAAGTACAAAAGTGCAGGTTTCCAAAACACCTAAATAAAAGGCTTTGTCATTTACAATGCCAATAGCTCAAACTCTCGCAAATACGAGACCTATTGCATTTTTTACAGCGTTTTATATAGCGCAAACTTGACCCGAATCGGGTATCAGAGCGCTTTACATAGCACCAGTTGCATTACATGAGGACACATTTATTTTTGTTATGCACATTGCATTGCAAATGCTTGTTTTTTGTGTTTCCGACTCTTTGGCTGGATCTTGCACGCAGGGTAAATTGCTTTGATTTCGCTGATTTAGAGCGAGAATCTAAAGTTGTGCCCTGTAAATTAAACAAACAGGGACTGATCTCACACATTCAAAATATCTCAAGAGTTTGGAGAAGAGCGCCTCAGTGAAGTTCGTTTGGCATTCTGGTAATTGTAGTACTGTATTTAATGTTACACATGGAGGAACACAAGTCCTAAAATGAGAAGGAAAAAAGTAAACTAAATATACTATCGCACTTCACAAGGGACAACTTGTGATCTCTGCACATGATCAGGGCCGGACTGGGAACCAAAACCGCCTTGGCAAAGTACTCGGCCTGCACCCCGGGGGGTTGGGGGCGAGGCCGAGCTATTTGCCAGGGCCGGTTTCGGCCGATTTTGTTACCGGGCCGGCAAAACGGCCCTGTAACAAAACCGGCCGCCCAGGGTCCCAAAACCGGCCCCCACCCTGGCGGTCCACCGGGGAAATGCCCGGCGCCCGCTACGGCCCGTCCGGCCCTGCACATGATCATTTAATTATACATCAGAACCCAATATTTGGATGTATTTTGTCTATTTCCATTGCAGCTTTTACAAATTCGAATGAACTTCCATAGTTTGCCTATTGAATTTTCCCTAAGTAGCCGCCAAATGGCCATGCAATGCAAATACTGTGAAAATTAAAAGGACGCCGAGACGGGTCATGCTGGCTGGCTCGAGGCGCTGCATTGTATTGCCATGGGATGAATCACGGGACCCAGTCCACTCCTGCTATTAACGCTTCGCCATGTTGCCAAAATAAAAGGGAAAAAAAGTCACAAGCAGCATAGAGAGATTACTCTGCAGATGAGCAGCCTCGGGGCTGGGCTGCCTTCCTGCACGGAGAGGTTACACAGGCAGGAAGGCACAATTAACAAGTAACCGAGGTGATTAAGAAACTTCAAAAGAAAGGCCCTTCCAGGCAAATGAGATGGAATCCAGTAAATGGCCAACAATAGCGCGCCGAGGGTGTGGCCACATTTTGTCTGCTTTCAATGGACAGTGTACAGAGTTTGTTTGTGTATGAAAAATGTCACACTATTTTTATTTTTTGTGTGCTTTTTTATTGCTGTTTGTTGGAGCGATCTTATCTAGTGTTCAAGTTGGAGAAAACCTGAGCTCCTATGCCAACTTCTACATTCTGTGACTCTGTGGTAATCCCTATCAGCCCCGATTCACCAACACAGCAGGAATGTAATTACTTTAACATATAGTTAATAATGATGAAGATACAAGTGGCACATTACGAATCCTATATTACATTGCATGATAAAAACAGAGCATAACAGAACACAGCATATAACTGTAACATAATGCAGCAGATTCTAGCATAAAGAAACACAACGTAATGCAGCATAGCGTAGTGTAAGACAGTGATTACGCCAAACAATTCAAGATTATACTTTCGACTTAGTCATGCTGTAATAGACCACAGACTCCGACTTTAAGTTTTGTGGATTTATTATAAGGCCAAAAATAATTGAATATAAACACACCTCAATGTTAGAGTATAGAGGTACAGGAAAATCAATACAGAGCCGATTTTATGAATATAAGTCATTCGGCACAGAAGGCATAATATGATGAACTCCAAAATCAAAATACAGCAAAGAATGGAAGCGGAGTCCAATTCTCTTTTCATTTAAGAAGGAGCAAAATCTTTCCCTACTCTACTCTCAATGAGAATCCTACCTATCTCCCTTGTATCATATCCCAAAGGTGTCAGCACGTGTTGACTTCCTAAGAAGTACTCACGTCAAAATGGGTCTGATTGCTTAAAGCTATGGAGCTCGCTCTAAGATGCTCCTTCTCCTGCGAAAGCTGGTAGAAGTCCCCCAAATCTGTCCCTGCGCATCATACAAAAAGACAATAATCAGCCTACAATACGTCATGTGTTAAACTTTTCCACTTGCAAAATTTTTCAGTAAGTTTCCACAGAAGCTTTAATTAGTCGACTCTTCTTCCAGTGGCCTTGGTTCCCAGATAGGCTAAGCACGAAGGTGTCCTCCCTTCTCGCCTTTCAGTTTTCTTCAAAGGCATTCCGGGTATCTCCTTAAATCTAAGAATAACGAGGTCTAATTCCTGCACCTGCAGAAGGATGAGAACACACTGTCCTCGAGCACACCAGAATTTATTTAATTAATTCTCGAGCAGCCAAGGAGAAACGAAACTCAAAACAACCTACAATTTGGGCCTACAAATCGGGTAACTTAAACTCAACATGGTTACATTATATGAATACACTGTCGTCCTGCACATTACACATACAGGAATTATATTTCTAATACACGCAAGATCCTACTTAAATGTGCTCACTTCACTTTAATACTAATATAACATGAATAAATGCATCTTAATAATCATAAAACACTGCACACGACAAAATATATATGAGTGCGTTTGTATCAGGAGTATAGTGCACCCCTACAATTTAGAGTGCTGTAAAGCGCTCTATCAGTTCCCCCTCTTATGACTAGTGTCATAACACCAACCTCTTTCCCTTCTTATAAGTTTCTCCTTGTAGAAGAGACCGACCTAGACAGAGGTTGTAGCTTGCCGTCCTTGTCTAAATCTTTCCAACCCTTTCAGATGCAGATAATGACTGTCCTGCAGTCGTTCTAATTGCTGCTCTTGCTTTTTCAAAGAATTCTCAGCATGTCGTGCTCTTTGCCATTTGTAAGCCTTTATGACTCCCAACAGTACGATTATACAAATGACAGCTATTATAATAGGTTTCCAATGTATCCTATTATTCCTTGTCCCAAACTTCCAAACCAGCTTCCTATCTTGCCAAATCCCTTGCCAATTTGTTCCCAGAGTCCATCAGCAGCCAGATCACGTAAATCTTGATGTATCTCTGAAATATTGCTAATGTACTTCCTTATATCCCGACTATTGTCAGGAATATAAGTACAATATGTAAAAAAGTGGTTCTGTCGGGAAAGTGACAATTTCTTTGTACAATGTAATTACTATATCCTGAGCATTCAATTAGAAGTAGCAAACAATACAAACTTTATGAAAGCTACTGGTTCAAATGAAGATGCGCGGAACACACCACAAAGACAAAATATTTTTGGTCAAAAATAGACGATTATATTGTAAAGGTACACATATTAATGAATATGGCTGTCAATAAAGCAACACAATACACGGCGATAAAGAAATTGAAGTGCAAGAAAGGTGACTTGTAGTGATAAGTGAACAAAGTGCTATACATATACTATATACATAGGTGACACATAAGACAAATAATCGTTATGTTGTACTGTCCATTCCTCAATGCATGAATACACGACCCAAATGTGACTTTATATTGGGGTCAGGGAAGCTGCATGGACTCTTAAGACTGCAACGTCGATGTTTCGACCCTAGGAGGAAGCGCAGTTTATTGAGCGTCAGAGGCGGGTCTTCATCAGGGCTGGAGAGTAAGAAAACCGATTTTGGACAGCCGCTAGGAGTAAATGCCAGGGATCCTATCAATTAAGTGATTTAGGATCAGAAACGATTCCAATTTCAAAGGAGTGAATAGTTCGAATGGATTCCAATTTCAATGGTCTGGTTGACCTACACCGGGAGGTTGTGGTCTGAAATAGCGATGATCATGTAAGCTCCACCAGCCGGTTGGACACGTATCAAAAATGATTTAAAGCGCCGCCCTCAGGCGATCGTTGCGATCTGGAAGGACGTGACCTATTCCGTCTGCTTCTGTTTTGCTAATGGAGAATGCGTGCTGGGAGCTGTCAATATATGACAGATTGCCCGACGTGCCACATCAAGCCACGAGAATGTGCAGCAGCTCAATGCTGAACGTTCATGAGTAGAAGCTAAAAGCTGGAGTGGAGTTTGCGCACGTGTCTGAAATCGTTGTGGTGACAAACCGTATTTGAAATACGAATGAACAGTGTAATTTAAAAACACATGTTTGAGCACTGAATGTAGATCGTAAATATCACGAATTCAAACATGTGCAATTAACAAAATACAATGATTGGTAGAGCGTTTGAATTACGGAAAAACAATGTTTAAGTCACAAATGGTTGAGCAATGAATATCACTATCTTAGGCATACAGATGGCATACAGATGGCAAATTTCTGGAAATGGTGTATTGGTGTTTATCAAAACGTATGCAAAAAGAAACCTATTGTGCACACTGAAACGTACCTAGATTACAATGTTTTAAAAAAATAAAAAAAAATAAAGACCAAGCCACGATTTTTTGGTTTGGTGAATACAGTATAGCATAGAATACATTCTGGCTCAAAAGAAGGTGAATACACATATGTCTGAGACATTAATAATAGTGCAGCAATCTGTTACTTTCCTTGCATTTAACCACATACCAAGAAATGGAAAATATACACGCAATTATAAATCACACAATAATGATTCAAATTCATACATGTGACCCATAAATGAGAAAAAGAAAAAGAAAAGGAATCCTAGACTAAATCTTAAATACATCATTACGGGTTCTAGCATGCAGTAGTCTAGAATGTTTGTGGTGATATTGTAATGGGAATCTGTCTTACATCCATGTACTGGAGTATGTATTCTGAAAGCATCAGGGTTGTGTGTACGAGATGCAGAGACATAAGTCTAGGTGTTACACATTCTAACATTCACCCTATTACAGATTAACCATTTGACGGTAGGTTTCCTCTTGCTCATTGAGTCCCTGATTGGCCGAGTCAAGGGTATGGATCCACCTACACTCTTTAAAGTTCAGGGCTGCGGGTATGTTACCACCTCTACGGTGTTGGGTGATTTTTTCCAAGACCCACCATTCCAGGTTCTCTTCCGAGTGTCCAACTGTAGAGTAATGGTCCATCAAGGGTGCTCCCTGCACTCTACATCTGATCCTGCTGCAATGCTGCAGGATCCTGGTTTTAACTTTTTGTGTCGTTTGCCCGACATACACTTTCAAGCACGGACATCTGATGGCATAAATTACGTTTTGACTGTTACAATTGGTAAATTGTGTGAGGTGGTAGACTCGGTCATGGTGGGTAAATGAAGTTCCTACCCGGGCAAGTTTACATGCTTTGCAGTGACTGCATTTGTGGTGCCCAACCACCGGAGGTAGACTGAGTTGTTGTCTGATGTCCGGTATTCTTGGTGTATCCAGAAATGAACTAAAGTTATCAAAAAATATTGGAACCTCGTTGGAACTGAAATCAACATAAAACAAGAACCTATGTTCGCTTTCAAACGTGCCAAGAACATCAAAGACTTTGTAGTTAGTTCATTTCTGGATACGCCAAGAATACCGGACATCAGACAACAACTCAGTCTACCTCCGGTGGTTGGGCACCACAAATGCAGTCACTGCAAAGCATGTAAACTTGCCTGGGTAGGAACTTCATTTACCCACCATGACCGAGTCTACCACCGCACATAATTTACCAATTGTAACAGTCAAAACGTAATTTATGCCATCAGATGTCCGTGCTTGAAAGTGTATGTCGGGCAAACGACACAAAGTTAAAACCAGGATCCTGCAGCATTGCAGCAGGATCAGATGTAGAGTGCAGGGAGCACCCTTGATGGACCATTACTTTACAGTTGGACACTCGGAAGAGAACCTGGAATGGTGGGTCTTGGAAAAAATCACCCAACACCGTAGAGGTGGTAACATACCCGCAGCCCTGAACTTTAAAGAGTGTAGGTGGATCCATACCCTGACTCGGCCAATCAGGGACTCAATGAGCAAGAGGAAACCTACCGTCAAATGGTTAATCTGTAATAGGGTGAATGTTAGAATGTGTAACACCTAGACTTATGTCTCTGCATCTCATACACACAACCCTGATGCTTTCAGAATACATACTCCAGTACATGGATGTAAGACAGATTCCCATTACAATATCACCACAAACATTCTAGACTACTGCATGCTAGAACCCGTAATGATGTATTTAAGATTTAGTCTAGGATTCCTTTTCTTTTCTTTTTCTCATTTATGGGTCACATGTATGAATTTGAATCATTATTGTCTGATTTATAATTGCGTGTATATTTTCCATTTCTTGGTATGTGGTTAAATGCAAGGAAAGTAACAGATTGCTGCACTATTATTAATGTCTCAGACATATGTGTATTCACCTTCTTTTGAGCCAGAATGTGATTCTATGCTATACTGTATTCACCAAACCAAAAACTGTGGCTTGGTCTTTATTTATTATTTTTTAAAACATTGTAATCTAGGTGCGTTTCAGTGTGCACAATAGGTTTCTTTTTGCATACGTTTTGATAAACACCAATACACCATTTCCAGAAATTTGCCATCTGTATGCCTAAGATAGTGATATTCAGTGCTCAACCATTTGTGACTTAAACAGTGTTTTTCCGTAATTCAAACGCTGTACCAATCATTGTATTTTGTTAATTGCACATGTTTGAATTCGTGATATTTACGATCTACATTCAGTGCTCAAACATGTGTTTTTAAATTACACTGTTCATTCGTATTTCAAACACGGTTTGTCACCACAACGATTTCAGACATGCGCGCAAACTCCACTCCAGCTTTTAGCTTCTACTCATGAACGTTCAGCATTGAGCTGCTGCACATTCTCGTGGCTTGACGTGGCATGTCGGGCAATCTGTCATATATTGACAGCTCCCAGCGCGCATTCTCTATTAGCAAAACAGAAGCAGACGGAATAGGTCACGTCCTTCCAGATCGCAACGATCGCCTGAGGGCGGCGCTTTAAATCATTTTTGATACGTGTCCAACCGGCTGGTGGAGCTTACATGATCATCGCTATTTCAGACCACAACCTCCCGGTGTAGGTCAACCAGACCATTGAAATGGAATCCATTCGAACTATTCACTCCTTTGAAATTGGAATTGTTTCTGATCCTAAATCACTTAATTGACAGGATCCCTGGCATTTACTCCTAGCGGCTGTCCAAAATCGGTTTTCTTACTCCCCAGTTCTGATGAAGACCCGCCTCTGACGCTCAATAAACTGCGCTTCCACCTAGGGTCGAAACGTCGACGTTGTAGTCTTACTAGTCCATGCAGCTTCCCTGACCCTAATATAAAGTCACATTTGGGTCATGTATTCATGCATTGAGGAATGGACAGTACATCATAACGATTATTTGTCTTATGTGTCACCTATGTATATAGTATATGTATAGCACTTTGTTCACTTATCACTACAAGTCACCTTTCTTGCACTTCCAATTTCTTTATCGCTGTGTATTGTGTTGCTTTATTGACAGCCATATTCATTAATATGTGTACCTTTACAATATAATCGTCATTTTTGACCAAAAATATTTTGTCTTTGTGGTGTGTTCCGCGCATCTTCATTTGAACCAGTAGCTTTCATAAAGTTTGTATTGTTTGCTACTTCTAATTGAATGCTCAGGATATAGTAATTACATTGTACAAAGAAATTGTCACTTTCTCGACAGAACCACTTTTTTACATATTATACATACCCAGGTTCTGAGGGACACAGGGTTACCCCATTATTGCTAAAGGAATAGAAGTACAGCACTGTTGAACTTTCAATAATTTACAGACTCCTCCAGCCTTTGCTAGTAATACATCTAAAGCAAGACGATTTTGAAGAACCATAGCCCTTATCGAAACCATCTCCCCATCAACAAGTAATAGGATTTGGGCCGTATTCACAGAGAGCTTATCTACCAGAGTTGCCAGCATTCTAATCTTCACATCATTCAAAATCACACCCAAACTAGGTATCATAGCTCCAAATACATCCCCAATAATTTCTCCAGCACTTGCACCACGTTTTCCTCTATGAGATCTCTTCCCTTCCAAAGGCCATAAATCATCCACATGGAAGATCTTGGGGAATACTACAGCCAAATAATATGCCCCATACCAATTCTTGGGCAATTTCACATAAGCATTTTTACCGCACACAAAGTACACATTTGGCACTATGGTCAATCTATACAACAGCGCCTTTCTAATTGATTCTTCAATTAAGAAAATGTGTTCACAATCACTCTCACCCTCAAATATTTTGTCATAGTATGTGGACGGGTGTCTAATGCATAGTCTTCCTTTCTGCTGGAAATCTAAAGCTATTGGACCAGAACTCCCCTTTGCCTTATGATCTAATTCTTCCTGTGTCCATGGGAACACTTTATGCTTCGGATCTGGTCTAAATAAGGTCTGCCTATGTCGATCTTCTATCTGATCCACAAACTTCTTTTCATTGTCAGTTAACTTGCAGGTCAAATTGTGCCTATTAGCATAATATGTATCTAAGGTAATAGTAGGCACAAAATATGCAGACATCCTTTCTACCTGCTTATAGTAATCATATTTATTCATATATTTAAGAACTGGAACCTCTGAGAGTACCACATCATAATTGGAGAAGTAGTACTCAAAATGTGCCTTACTATAAAACATACTCAATAACACGCTGCATGTAATACCATAGGTCACAGGTAAGTGATGGTATCGAATGCCCTCTTCTACGGATGCTGGCAGTTGCATACACACATAGCAATCTTTCGCTTCCATTGTATCAACATACTCATACAACAAACGAGCATATGCATTCAGCGTGAAATCACCTTTGGACAGATCTACATGTAACATTTGACTAGTTTCTCTAATTATCTCTCTGTCTTTTGCGGATGCACCCTCTTCGTACTCTGAAGTAGGTGGGGTAAGTGTCGTCTGTTCTCCATTCTTTTCGGCAGTGTGTGACTCAATCAAAGATGTAACAATCACCACAGTTATGACAATAAGCACCACAACAATAAGGGTACCAAGTATGCATTTCTGCTTGCGTCTTGGATTTCCAGATTCCATTTTGAACCACCTTTGGTTTCGAGGCGCAAACAAATCAAAGTCTCTTTCTTTTCTTCTTGCCCTGTTTTGGTATTCACAATGTCTTTTATTTTCCTTTTCCCATTCGATTATTGCAATGTTCAGTCCAATATCTATGGCCTATTGTAGAGATATAGTCAGCCCTAGCCCTCAGTTCTTCTTCTATTGAAAATCCCTAGTTTAAATCTTCTTCCCCTCAGGCCTAGGTTATCTTTTTACTAAAGCCTAATAAGTTCTTCTTTCAAAGTTCAAGCTTCATCATTAATGATATTAGATCCCAGTATGGTAAGAACAAGCTGCAGAATTTCTGCACAAATCTCTCCCAGTTCCTGTGCAGTGGGCTGTCGACCAAATGTGGGGAAAGCAACCTGGTTAACAATCAAAAAACGCAAACCACTTAGCCTTGGTGGATCGGGGACTGTCAAAGTTAAGATTCCAAAGGCTTTAACTCCAGGGACCAACAGCTGAATTTCAATCGTGAGGGTGTCCCCTCCGTAACTCACTGTACCAGTCCCCAACCTTCCGGAGTTCTTCGGTTTCTGCATTTGCAGCCAGGTACGTCCACTCAGGAGAGGCGTACTTTTGAGACGGTACCCTCTCCCTTCTGGATTGTCTTAGACCATCCGATCTTTCCTCAGTTTCACTTTGATCTGATTCAGACGTTTCAGGAATTGGAGCGAGATTTTTCTCAGGTGCAAGCCTTATGTTCAGCCTTTCTTTTCTTGTTGGCCACTTTTCTGCTTCCACACCTGTTCTCTCGTCCTCTCGATCTGATCTTTCGGCACCAGGCCGTTCACTTCGATCTTGTTCAACGTTCACTTCTGCAATTTCATCTATCTCCGGATCTGAACTCAACTCTGGATCAGCTGAATCTCTTTCTTCTTGCTCAGTTGGTTGTTCAGCCCTGTCAAGAATTCTTACGACTTGACCTGTTTCTTCATTTTCTGTAGCATTTTCAGCAAGAGGAATTGTTGCCTCCTCAGGTTCTGGAACGCGGCGAGTGTGCGAAGCGTGGATCCAATTTGGCAATCCTCCGCACTTCACAGCTGTACTTGTAACCAAGATCACCTGGTATGGCCCTCGCCAGCGAGCATCAAGGCAGCTCTTCCTCACGTGCTTTCGGACAAGCACCCATCACCAGGGTTAAGATCATGCATCAGGTCTCTCGAGGTGGATGCAGTCGCAGCCTCGACCTGGTGGGACACAGAATTAACCACATCAGACAGTACCTTACAATAATCCAAAACCAAATCATCTGTGATGTTTATCAATGCTGTAGCTGGTACCATAGGCAATCGCATAGCTCTTCCCATCAATATCTCATGAGGGGAGAGGCCTGTCCTCCTATCAGGAGTACTACGCAGACTCATTAATACCAATGGTAACGCATCTGGCCACTTCAATGCAGTTGATGAACAAACCTTCGACACCCTCATCTTGATTGTGCCATTTATCTGCTCCATAAGGCCAGATGCCTCACGCCTGTAACTACAGTGCAATCTCTGATCAATGCTTAGGGCTGTACATAACAATTTCATGATTTCACTATGGAAGTGTGTTCCTCTATCTGTCTCCACTGAGGTCGGAAAGCCGAAGCATGGTATCAGTTCCCTTAAAAACAGTTTTGCCACTGTGAGACTGTCACATCTTCTGGTTGGATAGGCTTCAACCCAACGCGAAAAGATACACACTACCACCAAAACATATCTCAGCCTATTGCACCTAGGCATCTCAATAAAGTCCAACTGTATCCTATTAAAAGGCCCTCCTGACCTTCCAATATGACTCATTGCGACCACAGTTCTCTTTCCAACATTCATTTGTTGACACATAACACACCTGTGACACACCGCTTCAGCATGCACACGAAATCGTGGGTTGAACCAAGTCTGCCTGAACACTCGCACCATGGCATCTCTCCCAAGATGAACCACTCCGTGAATCTGCCTTGCCATTGGGCTCAATAGACAGTTAGGTAATACTGTTCTCTCATCTGTTGACACCCAAATGCCATCTTCTCTCTTTTCACAGCCGGCTCTGACCCATGATGCAACTTCCTCCTCTGAGGCTTCATCCTGCAGTCGCTTTACCTCATCCCAGGTATCGGCTATAGCTAACATCATGCTGAGCTCAGTCTCTTCTGTGCTTTCTCCTACATATGTTCCATTGAAAACACAAGCATGTATAGCACAAAAACGCACTACTTCATCGGCATAGTTATTTCCTTTTGTAACAAAGTCCTCTCCCCTCCCAGGGGCTGCACATTTTACTACAGCTATTTCTTTGGGTTTTTGCAAAGCTTCCAACAATTGGCGCACAAATTCTCCATTACGGATTGGGGATCCTGAAGATGTTAAAAATCCCCTCTGTGACCATAACTGACCAAAGTCGTGAACCACTCCAAACCTGTATTGGCTGTCCATATAGATAGTCACTCGGACTCCATTTGAAATGATACAGGCACGTGTCAAAGCAATAATTTCAGCTACCTGAGCAGAGTATACTCCCTTCATACAGGCAGCTTCCACCACCCCCAAGATGGTGCACACAGCAAACGCTGCTCTCAAACACCCTTCATTGTCTCTTAAGCATGAACCATCAACAAAAAGAATCAAATCAGTTTCAGGCAGAGGTTCATCAACAATGTCGGGTCTGGGTTTGGTAGATAGCTCAGTCACATCCAGGCAGTCATGCTCTTCACAATTGTCTTCCTCCTCTTGCGGAAGAGGTAACAATGTAGCAGGATTCAAGGTGGTACAACGTCTCACAGTGACATTTTCAGAAGCCAATATAACCTGCTCATACTTTGTAAGTCTGTTATTCGTTAAATGCTGTGTCTTAGTTCTTGTCATTAACAAGTCTACGAATGAGGCACATAAACAGTAAGCGGATGACCCATCACTATGCCTTCACATCTTTCAATGCTGACACCTTTTGCAGCAACGGATTTGAGACATCCGGGCAACGCAGAAGCTACTGGATCTAATGTAGCTGAAAAGTAAGCCACTAGTCTGCGAGCATCTCCATGTGTCTGTACAAGGACCGCTAACGCAAATCCTTCCCTTTCACAGCAGAAGAGCGAAAACGCTTTATTATAATCCAGCATTCCCAGAGCTGGAGCGCGACATAGGCTCTCTTTCAGCTCGAGGAAGGCTCTCAGGCAATCATCATCCCATGGTACCGGATCGCTAATGTCCTTTCGAGTCAATTTCAACAGTGGCTTTGCTTGCAAGGAAAAATTTGGGATCCACTGTCGACAATAGCCGACCAGTCCCAAAAATATGCAGACTTCTTTTTGTGTTTTCGGAGTTCCCATTTGCAGAATCACCTCTATGCGATCTGGTGACACCCTCCGTTTCCCTTTCTCAATCCGATGACCTAAATACTGTACTTCATTCAGACAATACTGGAGCTTGTTCGGAGACACTTTGTGTCCATTATCTGCCAAATGATCGGCCAAGCTCATCAAGCGTCTGCAACGCATACAAAACGCCTCCGCACGCCTGATCCTAGACGTACCACGCCACAGCCACATCACCCCCCACCTGAGGAACCTGCACTGGCTCCCCGTCAACAGGAGAATCTCCTTCAAACTCCTCAACCACGCACACAAGGCACTCCACAAGACTGGCCCAGCCTACCTCAACAGACGACTCTTCTTCTACGTCCCCAACCGCCAGCTCCGCTCCGCCGACCTCTCCCTCGCCACCGTCCCTCGCATTCGAAGAACAACCACCGGCGGCAGATCCTTCTCACACCTCGCCGCCAAGACCTGGAACACCCTTCCACTAAGCCTACGGCAGACCCAAGACCTGCTGACCTTCAGGAGGCTACTCAAGACCTGTCTGTTCGACCAGTAGCAGCACCCCCCCCCTTTTCTCTCCCCAGCGCCTTGAGACCCTCGCGGGTAAGTAGTGCGCTCTTCAAATTCTGTGATTGATTGATTGATTGATTGAATGATTCAGCAAAGCCACAGTATCAATTTTGCAGGCATCCTCAGTCTCTGAGGCGACCAAAAGGTCGTCAATATACTGCACTAGGACTGAGTTCTGGGGCATCATCAGCCCTTCAAGATTCTTCTTCAGACTCTGACTAAAAATAGATGGGCTTTCTGTATACCCTTGAGGGATTCTACACCATGTTAACACACGATCGTCCATCCTAAATGCAAATAAAAACTGGCTGTCTTCATGCAATGGTATGGAGAAAAATGCCTGACATAAATCTATGACTGTAAACCATTCTGCTTCACAGGGTATTTGGAACAGAATAACAGCTGGATTCGGTACCACAGGACAACATGGAATCACGATTTCATTAACTCTGCGCAAATCCTGTACTATTCTGTACTTGCCGCTGGGCTTCTGCAGTCCCATAATAGGTGAATTGCAGAAACTTCCTTGTATCTCCTTGAGAATGCCTTGTGCAGTAAATAGAACAAAATGATGGTCAATATTGATGGATATGGGGATGGACCGCTGTTTAGTCTATTTTTTAGCAGATCTTCATAAGGATCTTTATGCTAGGGTCAGAGTCAACCAAGATGGTAAATGCACTAAGCACTTTAAAATTGACAAAGGGGTTCGTCAGGGTTGTATTTTAGCCCCTTTGCTTTTTATACTTTATATAAATAACTTAAATACCTCCCTTAGCACTGCCACTTTAGATATTCCACGTATAGGGGACAGGGTTATTCCTGCTCTCCTATACGCTGATGATGCGGTTCTCTTGGCCCGCACTGCAGTTGGTCTGCAGAAACTCTTGGACTCCTTTGGATCTTTTATGCAATCCCTGGACCTTATTGTCAATAAAACTAAATCGCATACGATGACAATGGGGCAGAAGCCCAAAAAAATTAAACTTTTTATTGTGAAGGGGTCGAGCTGTCAAGGGTCTCCTCTTTCCCCTATTTGGGAGTTTTATTCGATGAAAGAGGCTCCTGGACTCCTCAGTTAAGGGCAAAAAAACTTGTAATGTCAAGGTCCATAGCTGCCATTCAAGGTTTTGCTTCCCGATTGGGAGCGAAGCCTCTTGAAGCCTTGCTCAAAATGTATGGTTCTAAAAGCATTGCAATAGCATCGTATGGGTCTGCGATCTAGGGATATAAACCCGCAGTGGTACTTCGGCAAGTTGAAAACAAATTTATGAGATATCTCCTGGCGGTCCCCCAATCTACCTCTACTTATGCTATTCACCAAGAGCTGGGTAGTGGATTTGTTGAGGATCAAATTGGGATGTATAAATGTGAAATACATTGCATTCTATAGATTTGATTCATTTCAATATCTGTGATTTAATTGAATCATAACCATTTATGGAATGAGTTAATTGGTGCTGTCATACTTTATTTATTTGATCATTTATTGTTTCTTTATGCTCTGTGAATGCTCTCCACTGTGACATTATCTTATGTACCACATTGTACCCGGGTCCAGTGGTCCGTCGGGTTACCCCATTATTACATAACTCAAATTGGGATGGGTCCTGTGATTTGTTGGCTAAAGGCATGGATTAATACAGAATTGGGACTGAACAGAGAAATCCTTAGGGACTGCATAGCGTTGGACAATGTGGGCAAAATCCAATGGATACAATACGTTAAGTCAACGCTCGGAAAATTGGGGCGACCGGAACTCTTTGCTACTCCGGAAAAGATAGTGAAAGAGGATGTGGCATGGGTTAAAGCCCAATGCTTAAATATGCTGTCCTTAGAGAGATAGGCATTGGAGATTGTGAAACCCACGGTGAGAGCCCATTTGCTGTTAAAGACAGTCCCACGGATAGAACCGTATCTGTCAATTGTTACAAAACCTTTCCATCGATTTCTTCTAATTAGGTTCCGTTTTAATCTTATTCATTGTCTTTTAGCAGATGTACAGGGCTGGAGCAGAGTAAAAGATCTAGGCCCCTGTACATGTGATAATTTTTCTTTGCAGGACACCATGCACTTTACAATGTTTTGTGAGCATTTTAGCCCCATGAGGAGAAAGTTTTTAAGACCCTTCTTAAAGGGGAAGGGATTTGTGCAAGTCAGACCAGCCCTACTATATTTGCAGTTGTTAAATAACCCATGGGAGATTTTTAATGTTGCAAATTTTTTGGTGGCGGCAGTCAGACATAGGAAGAAAGGGTGTTAGATTGATTTCATACATAGATATAATTGCTTTTATCGCATGATTAATGAACTATAAGTCATTTGTTTTTATCGGTATCATGTTATTGTTTGTATGTGGTATATTTTAATGAATTTAAAATGTATTAATATGTTTTTATTCACCTTTTTATGTAAATTGTTCACTGTGGTGTACTTTTATGGCTTTGGTTAGCTGAATAAAGTGGTTTGACTTGGCCTTGTGCAATCATAGACTCAATTACAGGTCTTATTCCAGACACCTTTTCTGGAGTTAATTTATACTGCGGAGTTCGTGGAAATTCTGCATTTGGTTTGACCTGTATCTTAACAGGTTCAACCCCTCGAATCAATCCTATCTCCTCACACGTGAAATCCCACAAGTTTGGAGAAACCGAATCTCTCAAATCATGTGGCAACTCCTCTATCGTAAGAACCACGAACATTTCTGTACACAAGCTCATATTAGCCATTTTAAAATCAGCGTCACCATCACAGGTTTGCAACTCCACACCCCTCGGAGTGCAAGATATGGTACAATTTAGTTTACACAACAGGTCCCGTCCCAACAGACAGACTGGGCTTGAATTGCAAACCACAAATTGATGTTTGTCTCGGAACGGTCCTATCCTCACAGGTAACTCATTTGTCAACGGGTTAGTCATTTTCTGATTGGTAACTCCCACCACTTGGATCGTTTGTCCTGACAGGGACAACTTTGGAACCTCTTCAGTTCTTACTGTGGAGCGCGCAGCTCCAGTATCTAATAAGAAGGTAACAGAATGTCCGTTCACCTCTGCATCTACAAACGGTCCATTTTGGTCTACTTCCAGGATTGCATTCAAAGGGCATTCTTCCTGCACCCCCCTCTGACACTCATGAAGATCTTATGGTTGGTCAGATCTGTCTCGTATCTCAAAATAGGGCATCTGATGATACACCTGAATATGAGTAGGTATTCTTGGAGGCTGAGGAATCTGCATTTGCGGCTCATATCCTGCCCCATACATGGACCTAGGTCTAGTTACAGTGTTCAAAGTCTCTGACAGTTGTCCCTCTCCCTCATTCTGCAATTGATTGGCTGTATTCAATCGACACTCGCGCTTCCAATGCCCGATTTTGTGACAATAATGACAAGCAGTAACCTTCTTTTGGTTCGCCACCCAATCACCTCCTGTACCTGCATCCATTCCCCTACCTCTTCCCTGTCCAGGTTGGGTTACCATCTGTTGACCCATTCCTCTACCACTTCCTCTACCTCAACCCATCGCTCCTCCAACCCCTTGCATCTGATCCGGCCTTTCGGCATTCCTCAACTGCACCAACATCAACTTGTCTTTCAATTTCTTTTGTGCCGATTCTACTTGATCACTACAGTATTTTGCATAACGTAGGATTTCATCCACCGTCTTATTCTGCCAACATATCAAATGTGTTTGTATTATCAAGCTAACAAGCTAGCACAAATTTTGAGACAAACTGTCGCATATCCTTCTGCTCAATTGTATCCAATCCACTATGCTGTTTAAAAGCCACTAAAAGTCTCTCATAATAGTCATGTACCGAATCCTTAGAATCTTGAGTAGTACGGTCGATTTTAAGCCAATCGACCGTTTGCGGAGCTACCTTGTACTGTAACCATGTAATCACTTGCTCATATTTCTTCATTACTTCGGGAGAAGGACCTCTGGCTGGTTCTACAGCAGGCCAATAATTGGCAATTTTACACGCCGTCCATAAATCTCCTGGGACCACTATATCAAATAAGGTATTCAAATCAATCCAAAGCACCTACGAAATTTTGACAAACCGGTCTATTTGCTTATACCAATCAGCAGGTTTTTCCCTCAGCCGAGGAAAATCACCGGTGAATGCTGCCAAATCACCCCTGCTCCAAGGCACATGAACGTACTGCCCCTTTTTGCACTTCTCTCATAGGGTAATGTCCTGCCAATCCCATCCCTCCACTCGGAGGCGGAGTGTCTCCTATTCCTTTCTTGACACTTTTCTTTTTGGCCCACCTCTCTTCACATTTATCTAATGCTCTCCACGCTCGCATCCCTATCACCAATTCCTTAATTTGTGCCCTTAATCCTACCATTCACTTCTCTTCCAATTCCTTATCCGTATAATGCAATCTGCAAGTTCCCTGCATCATTTTAGTCTTTGTTAGATCTACCTCATACCTTCGTGCCAATTGGGACAATGCAGCATGAGCTCGCTTTGCCTTTCTGGTAACATCTTTAGCTACAAATAGCAATTCGCTGGAGTCATATGTGTCAATTCTCTCCCATGGCAGATTTCCTTCTATCACTTCATCTATTTCTGCTTTTAATCGTACCACAATCTAACAATGGTGCCTTTATTGCAGCATGTAAAACCTTCTGACCTCTTTCACTTCCCAATTCCTCCCTGTCACAACCTTGTGTTCTCCTTGGACTCCCACTCTCCTTCATCCTCACAACTGGGCAACTTTCTCTTTCACAGCTTCGACTTCTCCAATGGTTACCCTCACACACATACTGTGGCCTGAAAGGTACTCTAGGTGCTTCTTGTTTCAACCCCAATTCATCATTCAATATCTGTGACTCCCTCACCGGTGGAACCCACATTCTGATGGCTGACTCAGAATTTGCTAAAGCCCCTGTTCGTCTTCGTTCTGACCCACTGTCCATCCTTGAAGGATCAGCCGTAGCTGGCAGTGGAGTACTGGCTTCCACTGGTACCTGAGCCATGCCCGTCTCACTCATAGTAAGACTCCCTCCAGATATAGTCTCTTCACCTTGTTCTGTCTGTTGTTGACTTTCCCTTGTTCTCTCTCTGGGGTTATATATTGAAACCACCGGTCCAATAGTAACTTGTACCGAAAGAGCTTCTGGTACAGGCAGCCTGTTACAGGCAGTCTCTCCTGACTCCGAAGTTGCGTACCCTATCCCTCCAGACCCTCCTGGAATTCTTCTCATTTCCACTGAAATCCTCCCCCTGACTCCTGTGGTCTGCTATTCTGAACCTGTTTGTCTCACCTGTAGGATTTCCTCTGATTGCTGTGTTCTCTCCATCTCCAGTCTAGAGTCATCAGGTGGAGGACGTTCTGCTAGCAGTCTATCTAGAAAACTGTCATCTGTATCACTTTCCTCTTCTGTCTTACTTTGCCCTTTAGACGCTTCTTCTAATAACCGAAATGGATACAATCGTTCTCCCTCTATGGTGTCTACTCTCCATCTCTTCAGCTGTGCATCCCACCTGGCATCCTGATATGCCTTCATTGCTTTTTTCATTCTTCCCTGAGAAGCTTCCCTCTCTTTGCCATTGCTGCTCTCATCCAAGCATCCAATGCCTCAAATTGAGTTGGTCTAGGCGGAGGTTTCAGAGCAGACATCACTCCTCTTAGCTGGTACAGCACCTCCATACGAAATGACCCATAACGAGGAAAAGCCAATTCCCCTTCTTTTTCTGTAATTTTATGCCAATTTTGAAGCCAAACTATAGTATGGAGTCCTACATTGGTTGCCATATAATGCGCCGGTGTATCCTCAGGCGGAGCTTCTTCTCCTACCCGTGTCACCACTCCTGTATCACCTCTACACAAATCCCGCAGCACCCTAAAACATCTCATCCTGAAAATCGATTGTTTGCCCTCCAAATTCAATACTCAGCTTCGAACGAACGTCCACCAATCCCAGCGCGGCGTTACACCAACCGACCAATCCCAGCGCGGCGCACACTGACGTCACTACTCGCTCTTTGCAGCGGCTCACCCTCCTTTACAATTTCATTCGCTCACACATTCACACTACAAGTAACTGTATATCCAAAAGCTATTAAACCAAGTAACTGCTCCTAACACAGTCACAATAACTTACAGTTACATAAACAAGTAATTGTCTGTCCGCTAAAAGATCGATAGTCCACTCTTACAAGAACATTCATTCGCTGTAACCCTCGACCTGCGTTGGTCACTCAATCGCCATAGTCCACCCCCGGTACCTGAGGCTTTCTATCGCGACATACTCCTTTCACACAAAGTTCCCTATCACAAGTGGATCATCGATAGCGCTTCACGACGCCCACGATTTTGATCAGACAATTACAGATACCAAACTATCCCGGGACCTTGGACTTCTCTTGAGTCCGCTAACCAAACTTCCTGATTCGCACGTGTCCGAACCAGTAAACCAATAAACTCACAATCACTCGACATGCATCTCAACTCCGCAAGACATCACACAAATATTTCATCACTGCAATCTAACACCACACAATTTCATACTCACGCCACCACTGTTTCCGCCGCACCGTCAACGTCCGCCGACTTCCATCTATGTCCGCCGTCGTTTACTCCGTGTCCAGGGCCTTAATATTCTTGCGACCCTACTCCTACTCTCTTTCTCCCCTCACTCTTAGAGGCAAACCATCCTCTGCTACCATTTGATTACGCCAACCTTTACTCCTACTTTTCCCTACTAAATTTAATGCTGATGGTCTTTTATTTGCCTGCTAAAAGTGGTAGAAGGGAGGAAAACAATTCAAGATTATACTTTTGACTTAGTCATGCTGTAATAGACCACAGACTCCGACTTTAAGTTTTGTGGATTTATTATAAGGCCAAAAATAATTGAATATAAACACACCTCAATATTAGAGTATAGAGGTACAGGAAAATCAATACCAGAGCCGATTGTACGAATATAAGTCATTTGGCACAGAAGGCATAATATGATGAACTCCAAAATCAAAATACAGCAAAGAATGGAAGCGGAGTCCAATTCTCTTTTCATTTAAGAAGTGTTGTCTTCCTAAGAAGTACTCACGTCAAAATGGGTCTGATAGCTTAAAGCTATGGAGCTCGCTCTAAGATGCTCCTTCTCCTCCGAAAGCTAGTAGAAGTCCCCCAAATCTGTCTCTGCGCATCATACAAAAAGACAATAATCAGCCTACAATACGTCATGTGTTAAACTTTTCCACTTGCAGAATATTTCAGTAAGTTTCCACAGAAGCTTTAATTAGTTGACTCTGCTTCCAGTGGCCTTGGTTCCCAGATAGGCTAAGCACGAAGGTGTCCTCCCTTCTCGCCTTTCAGTCTTCTTCAAAGGCATTCCGGGTATCTCCTTAAATCTAAGAATAACGAGGTCGAATTCCTGCAGTAGGATGAGAACACACTGTCTTCGAGCACACCAGAATTTATTTAATTAATTCTCGAGCAGCCAAGGAGAAACGAAACTCAAAACAACCTACAATTTGGGCCTACAAATCGGGTAACTTAAACTCAACATGGTTACATTATATGAATACACTGTCGTCCTGCACATTACACATACAGGAATTATATTTCTAATACACACAAGATCCTACTTAAATGTGCTCACTTCACTTTAATACTAATATAACATGAATAAATGCATCTTAATAATCATAAAACACTGCACACGACAAAATATATATGAGTGCGTTTGTATCAGGAGTATAGTGCACCCCTACAATTTAGAGTGCTGTAAGCGCTCTATCAACATCATGGTGTAGCCTTATACTAGATTGCGTTGTATAAAATAACATATCTCAGTACTACATAACACCGCCTAGCACAACACGATAAACCTTCACAAAACGCTGCGCAGCACAGAATAGCATGAAGCACCTTAGTGTTGAATTATACCACGTAGTACTGTCCCAGTTAGGTAGTGAAATGCAACAGCAAAATTCACTTTGTCCTTCTCCTGCTCCAACCCCTCGCCCTCTTCCTGCTGTGACCGATACTCCCGGAAACTGCTGCATGCTGTAAAATGCAGCTGTGGCGCATCCCCGGGATGAAGCCTCTTTCACATCACCGGAGCAACATCCAGGCATGTGTGACTAAAACCCAATTCGCAGACGAGTCACCACGTGCGCCCCAGTTCACTTCCAAGTCACCCAGAGATGCACCCACCCCACTCTCCATGCCACGGGGGACGCTTTCCCAGGAACAACCCTACCTTCACACTTCGACTCCAAGGATGAACAGAGTGCGCAAAAACATGACCCCCCAAGCTTCAAGAAGTGACAAGGAACAAACGTGCGCAGCGGACGTAAAACAAATGTGGCGCTGAGGCAGGGAAACGCATAAAGAACAAAAGAAGTCCCCAAACGAAGAGGTAAACATGTAGAGCGTAATAATGTAGTAGTTGGTCGGTGATGCACGGAGAAAACCGGAAACGAGGAGGAGGGAGAAAGACGGTGGGTTGCCCATTGGAAAGCAAGCATTTTTACAGGACACTAACAGAGACCAATAAAAGCGATCGGCTAAGAATGGGTGGAGTTCAACTCCTAAACCATACACAATAGGTCGCTAAGCGACAGCGCAAGCGCTGTACGCTCGACCTGAAAACTAATGAGACTGCTCTCTGGTATTTGCCTCAAGTCTGTCCTGAGCTTGAAGTTAGCAGCTTCCATTGACAGGGTTATTTATTCAGATAGGTTGTTTGCATTATAAGGTGAAACGACTGTCAGAGATGAAGACCAAACAAATTCCCCACACTGCAGAGGTTTACCGTGGATTAAACTTTGTACCTTTTTGTCTTATAAAAAGAAAAGATAATAGGAGACATTGGGATAAATAGAAGGACGGAGACAATGCAGGGCGCCTCTGGGTTAATCGGGCCCAGCACTGAGCACAACGGAGTTAATCTGCCCAAAAGAGGCTTTAGGCTGAATTCTGGGACAAAACGTGCAACTCCATGAGCCAGTAAAGCAAATGAAAGACAGTATTTACAAGTGAGATTTGTGTTGTCGAACGCTGTGGGGCAGAGTTTACCTCCACGATTTCACTTTTGTTCTACTCTCTTGAAGGCTTGTTCGGGTTAAACTATTTGCACGGTTCTCTTCTGTTGAAGGTGAAAATAAAGAAACAGTATAACAACTAAAAGTGGGGTCTGCCTTCTCGGGTGCAGTGCGCAAAGAAGGAAGGCTCCGGGATGCTGACGGGGCTGGCAGGGACGGCATTTAGAAGGCAGCAAGTGTTTATCAGTGCGGGCAGAGTTAATTCAGGCATCCCCCATAACGACAGTCAAGAAAGGGTCAGTGAGAGAAAGCAGGAGGCCGAAAAGGGTGCGCGGGGAACACCAGAGTATACATGTGAAAGGAAAAACCGAGAAGAAAGCAGCAGACAATAATGATGAAGGCCGGGCGCCATACTAAACTATAAAGCGCGGCGCCCAAACATATTTAAGATATGTGCATGGCGGCCCATGAAGCGGGCGCCATGGTGATAGATAAAAAAAAAAAAGAAACATGAAACATGAAACCGGGTGCCGCGCTTGGCGCTGGAGTGATAAAATATCCCTAGCACAAAACAAAATAAGTAGTCCCTAAACGAAAGAGCTAAACACTTACTGCGCAACAAAACGGTTGCTGGTCAGTGCTGCTTCCGATACAACGGAAGTGAGTGTTATCGGAAGACCCAACCAATTACGAGCCAGGAAATAAGAGCAACTGAGGAGTTAACCAATGGCAAGCAGCAGGCGGGATCACCCTCCGTATACTGCTTACACCAGGTCTTGCAGACATCGCATGCGCTGCCTAGGCTCGACCTAAGGAACCGGTAAGATTCCGCAGCCAACCCGACCCATCAATCTTCACCACTTGCATTTGGATGTACACTCTCCTGGATGGGCTCCGAAACCCCCACGCCTGCTTCGAGGCGCTGTAGTCAGTTGTTCCCAATCTAGTTTTCTTCTTAATAATTACTTTAGAAAGCGCTGGATTGTGTTGAAAGTCACTTCCTAACACTGCTGCAGCCGAAAGAGACAATCATCACTACTGATAAAACAACCCCATTCCTGCATGGTACCAGAGACAGGACTGAGTGGGCAGGAATCCCTAGAGTTAAAATGAAGACCAGTCGGTCAGGTGTTCACTAAACTTTCAAAGATTTTTTTTTTTTTTTTTACATTATTCCCATATATTCACTCCCACTCCAATATTATAATTTCAATTCTATAAATATTTTCCATGAAAAAATACTCAAACATCTTTAACCGATTTAATTCTCCTTAGCAATTTAACTGCTGCTACGCCTACGCCATATCCCCTTCCCTTATTTTTTCCACGCTGTGCACAATTAGGTTTCTAGTGCTACTCTCATGTCACTTGTGATCTAAGCCAATCGCCTTTTTGAACGCCTGTCTGATGAATGTGTCCAATCCGCACTTTCAGGCGTTGGGCGATATGGTCTCTGGAGCTTGACACAAGCAGGCCTGCAGACGGGGGGTCTGCAATACCATGAAAAGCGGAGCACTTTAAAGCGGCCAACAGTTCAGTCAAAGAGGTGGACACATTCATCAGTGACGCGCACCTAGAAGTGCTTCGGGAGAGGTATCTGGGGTACAGAGACGCTGCATGCATCATGTGCAGAATACCTCAGTAGGACAGAAGATCTCAATTCATCTTGCCGTGAGCTGCCATATGGATGCGTTGTATGTTGACATCTTGTGGTATATTACCTTCAGACCCTCCCTAATACGGGGGTGGGAGCATTCGTTGGATGGGGGTGGGAGCATTCGTTGGACGAGTGTGGGAGCATTCATTAGACCGGGTGGGAGCATTCGTTGGACGGGGGTAGTAGCATTCGTTAGACAGGGTGGGAGCATTTGTTAGACGGGGTGGGAGCATGCGTTAGACGGGGTGGGAGCATTCGTTAGATGGGGGTGGGAGCATTCGTTAGACGGGGGTGGGAGCATTCGTTGGACGGGGTGGGAGCATTCGTTAGACGGGGTGGGAGCATTCGTTAGACGGGGTGGGAGCATTCGTTAGACGGGAAGGGAGCATGCGTTAGATGGGGGTGGGAGCATTCGTTGGCTGGGGGTGGAAGCATTCATTAGACGGAGGTGGGAGCATTCGTTGGACGGGGTGGGAGCATGCGTTAGACGGGGGTCGGAGCATTCGTTGGACGGGGTGGGAGCATGTGTTAGACGGGGGTAGGAGCATTCGTTGGACGGGGGTGGGAGCATTCGTTAGACAGGGGTGGCATTCGTTAGACAGAGGTGGGAGCATTCGTTGGAGGGGGAAGGGAGCATTTGTTAGACGGGCCGAGCTGGCATTTTTTTTTTCCTCGCCTCGACTTATATATATGCCGTCCACAGCCTGCCATTTTAACTCTTCGCTGCCTGCAATAAATGATTCTGCTTTCTGGAGCAACCGAGGCCAATTATTCATCGAAGCGAAGCAATTTATTTATGTGCTCGCTCTCGGGCTCACTGACCTTATATTTTTTGGTAGAGTTACAACATAGAACTTGTCAAAATGCGAAGCCCTAAATAGAAAGTCCAATAAAAAAACAGCTGCCGTCTTGCAAAACTCTTCAAACAACATGAAGGATGTTATTAATTAACAATGAATCAAACTCAAGCAAAGAAAACAGGAATCCATTAATTAACGGGCCCAATTGCAACTCACCAAATGGGCCTGACCCCATTGGCATTTTTTTTTTTAACCTCACCCAGTGAAGTGGAGGGCAGCTGCTTTCAAGCCAGGTGACGCGACGCCGACTCCTTCAGAGACACGCGAGTGACACATACCCAGCGGCATGATTGCAGCTGTCAGTAAATCATGGGTCTGAACAGCACTCACTGGAGCTAAAATGCCGTCCAGCATTAACTCTTGCGCGGGAAGAAGACACCTCAAGTCGAGTCTGCACAGTGTCTTAAAGTTCTGATGACAAACTGCACAGACTCGATTTCTTGACTGCGTCTGCAGCGTCTAACGCACCCTTTCCCAACTCATCACAGGGTGGGTCCTCCCACACCCCACCCTGTCCCACCCTGTGACGAGTTGGGAAAAGGTTGGGTGACAATGCTCTCCTCTCCCTGATTGACGTGGAGGCTTAGCACTACAGGGCTTGAGTCTGAAACACCCAGGGCTAACTTTACCCCATGTCATCAGGGGGTGGAGACGGGTCCTTGATGCTAGGTCTTTGTCGAGCTGATGACCTCACAGGCCTCAGGGCTGTGAAACTGTCAGCCTGGCAAATACTCTAGACTTTGGGAGCGCCCAGAAGAACAAGTTAAGGGAAAGCTGCGTGATGCAACAGTCTTGTCACAGCAACAACAACATATCGGTGAGTGGTAGACAGTGTTGTACAGCATCCCCCAGTTCTCAAGCAAGTGTGTATACAGGGCAGAGCCCTAGCGCCCTCGCACAGAAACCGCCGCTGTTTCATTCACTAAATTTGTCTCAAGGTTGTTTTTCTTTCCCCAGCCTTTTTTCAAACATATTTCCCAATTTGATTGAGATAAGAAATGTGAGCCATACATAAATTAATGTAAAGCGCATGGTTACCCAGAGGTATCCTGGCGCTAGCTCCCATGAAATGTCCAGGGTACGGATGAGAAAAAGAGGGGGCCTAAATGTTAAACAGCCAAGTTTTCAGCTCTTTCCTGAAACTGTGCACGTTGGGGGCAGAGCATATGTAGTAAGGCAGCTTGTTCCAACCCGTGGCCGTACAAATGATGAAGCTTCTTCCACCCCAGTTAGATCTCTTGAATTTGAGGACAACCTGTTTTTTGGCACCCATGGAACAGTAGTCTATTGGGTCCATACCAGATGACTTTTTATCTAAGGTGAGCGGGACCAGTATTGTGTAGTGCCTTGAAGGCAGTGGGCAGAGCCTTGAATTTGATCCTGTTCCTGACAGGGAGCCAATGAAGGTTTTGGATTACCGTTCTGACTGAACTAAATTTTAGGACTACCGAACAGAAGTCTAGCAGCGGCTTTTTGAAGCACCTGCAACTTATTGAGCTGTTGCTGCTGCATGTTAAGAAATAGTCCATTACAGTAATCCAGACAAGAGAGGTCACAACAGATTTTTGATATTTAAATGGATTAAAACGCAGAATCTTTTTAATCAGCCTCAAAATGAAAAGGGTGGAGGCCGTGACTGAATGATAAGTGGTAGAAGAACAAGTTACTTACCCACATTAAGATTAATTCCATCGTAGCCTTTCCACACCCCACAAGGCAAAGAGTGTAGAGCAGCTGTTCTTAACTTTGACTTCTGTGGACCCCCACTGAGTCAATGCTGGAGGCCTGATTCCCCACTCTAAGCAGCACCAAATATTTGGAACCTCACAACAATACACAAAAATGCAGAAATAAGTACCCATCAAACAAATACAAAAATTATGGCATATTTTATTAAGTTCATAACGAAAAAAATAAATAAATGTAATGGAAGGTTGGAGCTTTTCAAATTTTGGTTTTATTTAAAAAAGATGAAGTAATATACAGGACTCTAGTGTTTCACTTTGTCTTTTTTGCTCCCAGTGCATGCTCCCTTTTTTGAAGAAAGGGTTGGGTCCTTGTAAATCAGAAAAGGGGCTGGACCACAAGTAAACAAAGAACATTCATGCCCCTTCTGCTAAATGTAAAGTTATTACCATACAAAAAACGCATTAGAATATTTTGTTATATGGCATGACAAAAATCACAGTATTATTTTGCAATTCACATTTCATCAGCTCAGGGAGTACATATAAAGAAAGTATAAGACAGCGTACGCATTTGTATATTCTTCATTAACAGTAGACAGTAGATGAAGGCTCCAGCAATGGTTATGAATGGTTATGAAGTGAGTAAAGAGTTGTCGGTAAATACTGAATTTTCCTTTGTGCGATGCAAGAATCATTTTTATCTGTTAATTCCTATTTGGACTGAATATTAAATGCAGGAGTCCAATTTTGGAGAAGGCAAAAGTTGGAATATAGGGGGTCATTACGATGGCGGGCGACCGTAACGGAATGCGGGACCGTCCGCAAGGGGTGCAGCGGTCCCGCACCTGATATTAGGATGCCACTGTGGCAACCCCTATTCCCAGCATTGTGGCGGGCGGTGCTCACAGCACCGCCCACCACAATGCTGGGAATAGACGTCGTGCAGTGGCATGCACAAGGTGACAGGCACCGCGCGGTACCTGCCACTTTGTCCATGCCAATGCAGGGGGGTACCTTAGGTACCCCCCATGTGCACCCCCCACCACCCCAACTTTCTGGGGGCCCGCTACGGGCCCCCAAAGGCAAAGACCACATGCCTTTCCATGGCGGCGTTGCCGCCATGGAAAGGCTGATCTCCGCAGTCATTGTAATATGGATGGCGGTGTCTTGCAGACACCGCCACCATATTAACCATCTCGTCGACCGGCGGAATAGAGGCGGACGGTCTTTCCGTCCGCCGCGGACCCCCCAGCCATAATAATATGGCGGGGGGGTCTTTGTAGTGTGGATAGCGGGCGGATCGCCCCCGCCAGGCCAGCGGTGACTACCGCCGGCCCGGCGGGGGCGATCCGCCTGCCATCCTAATGGGCCCCATAGTGTAGATATTTTCATTAGAAAATCTCTATTTGCAACTATAAATATTCAGTGTCAAGGGTATGGACAAAATATAGTTATTCCGGATTATATCTGTATTTTTCTGTTTGGTTGAGAGGCCACAATAATCAGGTGTCTAGGTAATTTTGGTGTTCATTTTCCTTAGCAGAAATGTTGACACATTCCGTCCCTGGTCGATTACAGGGTCTCTTCTGGACCAGGACATGGTGCAATGATTCTCAAGTAGAAAGGAAGGGGGGATGTAAGTTAAGAAAGAGTCCTCCTGGAGATTCTGAATAGGGGGCACCAAATGTCTATACTGGATTCTGTTTGCTTTATGTGCACTGGTTCCGCCAATCAAGCTTAGAATGCAACTTCTCACATTTACAGAGTATTTGGAAATGATCAATTTTACATTTTTTTATTTGTATATATGTAATTAATCTGCTAATATTATTACATTTTCTAAAAACCCAGGTTAAGAACACAATTCTAAACAGTTGCAGACAGCCTGAGGAGGCATTGAGGACCGAAAGGGGTCCCGAATCTAAGGTTAAGAAATACTGATGTAGAGGAAGAAGAAAAAAAGAAAACAATTATAATGAGTCAGCAAACACGATGGGGGGCATTCATAAAGAGTCTGTGGGAGTTACCATATCCATCTAAAAGAACATTATGGAGGGTAACTGTTAGAAACTGGGTTACTGGTTCACTGGGGGTGAGCCCTGATCAAGCAGCAACCACAATCTAGTCAGGGTAAGGCACAAGCAAACCCCTGACTAGGATTGCGGTTGCTGCTTGACCAGGACTCACCCCCAGTCAACCAGTAACCCAATTTCTAACAATGGTGATCAGCAGCAAGGATCAGGACTTGTGTTTATACAGTGCCATACAGTGATTCGGTGTACACTACCATCCCATATCTAAGACCAATTTGAGTTTTAAATTCTCCCTAATTGGCCTTTTTGCTTTTTCTATATTTATCCTTACTTTATCTGTCTGATTGTGTCTACGACCTCACCTGCAAAGATGGAGTTTGGGCTTGCCAACTTGGAGGGCTGCACTTTGGATTAGCTCAAGAAATGTTGCCTGTAGAGGGATACTCACCAAGAGGGGTACCAAGATGGTCGAACTCCAAAAGGCTTTGAGGGCATGGGCAGAGGCCCACCAGTTGCCAGTCACAACAGATGACCAGGAGGAAGAGGAGAATGAGGAGGGATCAAAGTAGGACCCACAGGAGGGTCTTGGACTGCAGCCTGTTGAGGAGGGGGCTAACCTACTCCCAAGATTGAAAATCCCCTCCCGTACAGCCTGTCCCCAGAGGAGCTGGCGGAAAGGAAGGTGAAGAGAAAGTCAAACTACAGATGGCCCAGTTTTAAAAAAAAAGAGAGGAAACTGGCCATGGAACAGAAGAAACTGGCCATGGAGGAGAAAGTGACCTTGGAGCTGGCCACATACGCAGACTCCAGCAGAAGTATAGGAACAGCAGAGCTGGGTGGATTGCATGGATTCCATTTACAAGGCACTGGATGGTTGGGTGAAGGGCAGTAAAGTAAAAGATTATCAGGGGCTGTAAAATTTGATTGCAAAGGAGCACATGTTCAGTCTTTGTTTTGCAGATCTGCACCAACACTTGATTGATAGTAAGCTCACTGACCCCAGGGAGCTTGCTAAGGAGGCGGACTGCTGGGTCAGTGCCAGGGTCCACCGGAAGGTATCCGGGAGGGGATCATCACAAGGGTGGCAGGGTCCCCATCAGAAGAAGGAGGGAGAAGACAAGCATAAAGACAAGGAGTTCTCTAAAGGGATCCAAACGACTTCTTCGGTCTGGACTCCAATCCCCCAACTGAGAAAAAGAAGAGATGGTTACCTGACAGTAAGTCTTTAGGGAAGGCACCCCCATGTGCTCTGAGTGCCAACAGGAAGGGCACTTAAGGGAGGATGCAAAGTGTCCCAAGCCGGCACAGCCCGACACCAGTGGGCAGTGCCTGGGGCTGGCTAGTGTAGTGCTTGGGGAGGAGATTGTCCCAGATAGTGTGAGGGACAGTGTAGAGGTTACCCTAGTGTCCCTGGGTGATGGAGAGATGGTGCAGAGAACTCACATGCCTAGTAATACTAGGAAGTACAGGCAGTGGGTCATCATAAATGGGCACAGGGTGGATGCTCTGAGAGACACTGGAGCCAGCATGCCAACCATCAGATGTTATCTGGTGACCTCAGACCAGGTAGTACCTAATACATTCCACCAAGTTGTTGCAGCTGACAACCATGAGAGTCACTATCCAGTGGCTGTGTTTCCCTGTGAGTGTGGGGGGGAGCTCAGGTACCTTGAGGGTAGCTGTGAGTCTAGCCGTGCCTGTGGATTGTCTGCTTGGCAATGAACTGTAGGCCACCAGCCTGAAGGAGGTAGAGCTCAGGTACCACTTGGAGACGTTAGGGTTGCCTGAGTTGGTGTGCCTGACCACAGGTCCACGGCTGCCCGAGAGGGAAGTCAGGAGGACCTGGAGCCTGGAAGAATGGCTCAAGTGCCTGCCATAAAGAGAGAGGGCAAGGGGCAGAGGAAATCATTTCCTGAAAATCCCATGGTCCAGGAGGAGGCTGACCCTGAGAGGGACACCCAGAGCCTACAGGGGAGAATGTTGCCACCTTGGGAAACCTGCCAGAGCTGTCCAACTGGCAGTAGGAAGTGGGTCCCACCAGGGAGGAGTTCTGCTGGCTTACTGGTAGCATTTAATTTAGAGACCCTGGTATATTGTATATGACTCCACAAGGGACTTGTAAGTAAATTAAATATGGCAATCAGGTGTAAGCCAATCAGATTAGGGGAGAGAACACATGCACTTTAGCACTGGTTAGTAGTGGTAAAGTGAATAGAGACCCAAGGCCAGCAAAACCGAAGTCAGCAAAAACAAGGGTTCTGAAGGCAAAAAGTCAAGGGAAAACCATGCCAAGGATACGTGGTCTAATACTTGTCCCCCCAGCTGAAAATGGGGAGAACTACCCAACCCCTTGTGAGTTCTCTTCACTAAGGCGTAAGAACCTGGAGAGACCATCAGCATTGGTGTGTTCTCTGTTCCAGGACAGTATTTCACCAAAAATTCCCTGTAGAGAGATGGACCACTTTAACAGTTTGGGATTTTCACCCCTAGTCTTCATTAACCATCTGAGGGATCTGTGGCCTGTCTGAACCCAGAAGTGGAAACTATTCTCTTACTGATGAAGGTTATAAGTTGATCCAAGCCACCTTAATTTAGCTGTGAGAGCACAGCCCCTAAGCCATGCTCTGAGGTGTCTGTCTGCACAAAGAATTTCTGGGAGAAGTCAGGGGCCTTGAGCATGGGTGCTGTGCACATGGCCTCCTTCAGGGCAACAAAAGCTTTCTCGCACGCCTCTGTCCAGATCACCTGAAGTGGCAGCTTCTTGGAAGTCAGCTCTGTCAAGGGTGCAGCAATGGTGTCATACTCCTTGACAAATCTCCTTTATTAGCCAGTGAGGAATTAGAAGGCTCTCACCTATGTCTGGGTCTTGGGGTCCTCAAGCCAGAATGGTTTCAATCTTGGCCGGAGGGGCTGAACCTTGCCTCCTCCCAATTGGTGACCCAAGTAGACCACTGAACCCTGCCCTATCTGGCACTTACTGGCCTTGATAGTCAGGCTTACCCTCTGCAGAGCCTGAAGCACTTCTCTGAGGTGGTACAGGTGGTGCTCCCAGCTTGAAATGAAGACTTCAATGGCATCAAGATAGGCAGCACTTAAGTTTTTCAACCCAGCCAGTTCCTGGCTGAACAACCTCTGGAAGGTAGCAGGGGCATTCTTCAACCCGAAGAGCATTCCTCGAAACTGGAGGTGCCCTTTTGGTGTAGACAATGCAGACCTCCCTTTGGCTCCGTCGTTCAAGGCAATATGCTAGTACCCAGACGTTAAATCAATAATGCTGAGGAACGTGGCAGCTCCTAGCCGATCTAGGACCGGTTTCGGGGTAACACCCCTCATGAGATGCAGAGTCAAGACTGATTTGCATATAGTTGGGTCTGAACTGAGGTGGCGAATTGAGCTAAAGAACGATGATGGATTCAACCCAGATCTGTGACTGGGGGTGAGTGTCTGAAAAGTTTCAGCGCTCCGTCCATCATCTCCTTGTGTTTGCTTTGTTTGCCCAAAGTTGGCAGGTATGCCCAGACGTGGGTCCCTTGCTCACTATGCCACTGGATTCAAGCTAGCCTGGTTGATGAGTGGTGTTACCCCGAAACCGGTCCCAGGATGCTTGTTTCCGGTTCAGGGAAGACCTGGCTTGGCAGTTCGGGCTGGACTGTTTCCATGAGGCACAGGGTCAAGAGTGATTTGCATATAGCTGGGTCTGAACTGAGGTGGTGAAGTGAGCTGAAGAACGAAGATGGATTCAACCCAGATCTGTGACTGGAGGTGAGTGTCTGAAAAGTTTCAGCGCTCCGTCCATCATCTCCTTGTGTTTGCTTTGTTCGCCCTAAGTTGGCAGGGTATGCCCAGACATGGGTCCCTTGCTCACTATTCCACTGGATTCAAGCTACCCTGACTGATGAGGGTGTTACCCCGAAACCGGTCCCAGGATTCTTGTTTCCGGTCCAGGGAAGACCTGGCTTGGCAGTTCGGGCTGGACTTTTCCCATGAGCCACAGGGTCAAGACTGATTTGCATATAGCTGGGTCTGAATGGTAACTAGTCAAAATATCGAATTAAAAATATCGAATGGACAAAATATCGAGTTTTTAATATCGAGTGGACAGGATATCGAATTGCAAAAATATAGTGGTTAAGAATATCGACATGCAGGTAAGAAATATCGATTTTAATAATATCGAAGTTAGTAATATCGATTGTCAAAATATCGTTGTTAATTATATCAATTTTTTTTTAGTGTTTTGTATGTTAGTATTTGTGTTAAAAGTATGTATATATTTTGTAATGTGTGTTTAAATTTTTTTAAAGTAATGAATTTTATGTTAATTAATTTTTGTGTAATTTAATCCTGTAGCGGGTTGTGGGTTTATAGGGGAATAGGATGGGAAGTAATTTAATTATAATATATTTTTTAAGAATTATTTAGAATTAATTAATTATATGTTAATTACTTTTGCGTAATTTAATTCTGTAGCGGGTTGTGGGTTTATAGGGGAATAGGGTGGGAAGTAATTTAATTGAAATTAATTAATTAATTATTTTATTAATTAATAATTTAGTATTTAATAATTTATATTGTTAATTACGTTAATTAATGTATTATTAATTAATTATAAATTGATCAATAACAATTAATAATTAATTGGTAATTATGTTAATTGTGTTAATTTTTTATTTATTAATTAGTAATTAATTAGATATTAATTATTAATTATTAATATGTAAATATGTTAATTTTGTACTTTTTATGAGCGGGTTGAGGGTTGATAGGGGAGTAGGGTGGAAAGTAATTTAATTTTAATGTAATTTTTATTATTTTTTATATAATATTTATTAAAAGTTATTTTATAGTGTTAATTGTGTGAATTAATTTAGATTTGATGGTTATTAATTTTATTGTTAATTGTTATTAGTTAATTAATTAATTGTTAATTAAATATGTTAATTTATTAATATTTTACAATATTGTAGGTGACGTTTATAGGGGAAAATGGTGGGAGGTAAATTAATTTTGAAAAATTCCCACCCGCTATCCAACACTTTCCTTACTGTTGCATTCGCTGGAGTTGGAATAGTAATTTTTACCCTCCCACTATCCAACACTTTCCCTACTGTTGCACTCACTGGAGTGGGAATAGTAATTTTTACCTACCCGCTATCCATCACTTTCCTTACTGGTGTACTCACTGGAGTGGGAATAGTAATTTTTACCCACCCGCTATCCAACACTTTCCCTACTGGTGCACTCACTGGAGTGGGAATAGTAATTTTTACCCACCCGCTATCCAACACTTTCTCTACTGTTCCACTCGCTGGAGTGGGAATAGTAATTTTTATCCAACCGCTACCCAACACTTTCCCTACTGTACCACTTGTTGGAGTGGAAATAGTAATTTTATCCTTTACGCTATGTAACGTATTTAGTATTGTTATATTTAATGTAGTGTAAATATTATTATTTTTTAAAATATTTATTTTAATGTTTTAACCTTATCATATTAATTGTTTTTTATATTAATATTACAGGTTTATTTATATATATATATGTAATTATATTTTAAATTATGTTTTTTACATTTTATAATTAAAAATATTAATTATTTTTAATATTATTAAGTTAATATATATAATTAAAAATAAAAATGCATGTTTATTTTTTTTTACATTACATTTATTATTTATTAATTTTAACGTTTTTTTATTATTTTTAAGTATGTTTTACTTAATTATATTTATTATTTAGTTAATTTTATATTGTTTTTAAGACATTTCACAAAGTCGATATTTTAGCAAACTATATTATTTACAACGAAATTTAGGATTCGATATTTTTGTACTTACCTGTTTGTAGATAGGAATTCGATATTCTGTCACTCGATACATTCTCATCGATATTCTGGCAGCTCGATATTCTGCTCCTCGATATTCTGTCAGTGATCCGTCTGAACTGAGGTGGCAAAGTGAGCTAAAGAATGATGATGGATTCAACCCAGATCTGTGACTGGGGTGAGTGTCTATAAAGATTCAGCTCTCCGTCCATCATCTCCTTGTGTTTGCCATAATCTAACAGTAGGACAATTTATGTGAAGCCAACTGGTAATAATGGTCCTCCCCAGCCTGGTAGCATGCAGATGACCACCCCACACACGGAGCTCTGTAGTGCACGTCTTTATTCTTCAGAGTGCAACTGGTAACTCACTGTATGCATTGCGTCACAAACTTTATTAACTATACCGAGACACATCTAAACAATTATGTCATTCTTTTACAGAGTCCATCAGGGACTAGAAGGGTCCCGCTATGCATATTTACAAGACACTACATTTCCCCCTCTGTTTAATAAAAAGTACAAATTTTACACATATACATCACAGTTCCTTAATGAGTTGTCAAGGTGCTTTAACCAGTCTACCAGACCTAGTCATGTGAGGTTGATGAAGCGGAGGAGCTCGGCCTGCCTCAGGCACCCGGGGATGCAGAGTTAGACGTAGGAGGTGGGCTCTCCATACTTTTCAGTTGGGCAATTCCCCTTCTGACATCTAGAGCCGATGAACATCATGGTAGGTGCTTGAGGTGTGATGAATCTCTTGTAATGGACTTTCCAGGACGCTGAGCGGTCACCATATGTCCTCTGTTCGTCACAACCCTCAGCGGTTCAGCATCAAACAGAGCATCAGACTTACATTTCTGTTTTTGCTTAACCAGGACCCACTCTACTTCCTTGAAATCTGTGTCCCGAGCACATCGGCATTTGTCAGCATAGATCTTCATTCTGTACTTGTGTAAGGAATCCATCGTACGGATCTCATCCGCATCTGTTGACCTATGAGTGGTCCATTGCAGCAATTTGGTTCCCATGGCTCTCCCAAACCTGTAGAGGATTGGGGATTGATCTGTGGGCACGAAGGACTGAACATAGAGCCAATTTGAGATCACTTCTTTCTAGCAGAGCGCACTGAGCTACTCTTCATAGGGTTCTCATGAAGCATTTGACAATGCCGTTGGCCTGTGCCTAGAGAGGGGTACTTTTTGATGTGTGACATTCATGTTGGTGAGAAACTCTCTAAACTCTCGGCTGTTGACTGGTGGGCCATTGTCAGACTTAAGAATGGAGGGGACACTCTATGTTGCAAAAATGTAATTTATTGTCCCATTGACTTCATCATGTGTGGTAGACAACAGGTCTTCCACCAGGGGAAATCGTGAGTACTCATCAACAACTACCATTAGATGATGTCCTTTGTTAAGGGGTCCAAAGAAATCAACTTCAAACCTCTCCCACACCTTCTTCGGAAGATCAGGCACAACTAATGGATGCTGCGTTGTTTTGGTAGACAAGCAGTTGCTCAAATGACTAGCCTTTAATTCTCTCCCAACTCTTTTGTCAAGGCAAGGAAACCACACTTGGTCTCGAAGAGCTCTCTTGGTGGGGACAATGCCACAATGACCCTCATGGGCTAGTTCAATGACTTGTTGTTGCAGACTCTTTGGAATGACAATTCTAGAACCTTGTAATATAATGCGTTCTTGTGTGACAGAGTTCCTCGCTCACATTTTTGAACTTTTGGTATTCAAAGTCATCCGTAAGAAGTCGAGTGTGTTTCTTCCAGGATTGCTGGGCAATGTCTTTGAGAACACACAGATCTCGAGCTGTATTTTTAGCAGCAAGAATTTGCTCCTCTGACTGAGCTGCAGGTATGCTTGACTTGACTATAAAGTTAACATATGCCTCACCTGCTTTAAACGTCTTACTGTGACACTGCATTGGCACTCGTGAAAAAAAGAAATCAGACAGATTCTTATCTTTCCCTGGCCGATGCACACTAGAGTAATCATACTCTTGCAATAGCAAACCCCACCTCTCGATGTGAGGGGGAATCTTGGCTTTCGGATTCCCAAAAATAGTAAGTAAAGCTTGGTGGTCAGTGACAAGGGTGAAATGTTTTCCATATAGAAACACATGGAAGTGTTCACACCCCACACCACAGACTCCAGCTCGCATAAGCCACAATGGGCCACATGTACAAAGCTATTTTGCGTTCGCAAACAGGCTGATTCGCAGAATTGGCCCATTTGCAAACGCAAAAAAAGCTTTTTCCTATGTGCCAAACTCTATATTGCGATTCGGTAACCTATTACCGAATCGCGAAATGGGTTAGCGATTTGCTATTAGGAAGGGGCGTGATTAGGGCGTCCCTTCCTAATACTGAATTACAGTGGTATGTAAGAATGTTTTGTGACCGGAATGGTGTCGCAAAACATTAGCATTTTACCACCAACTTGAAGTTCCCCAGCAAACCCCTTCCCCTTTGTGAATGGTGGCAAAAACGTTTTTAAGAGCAGGCAGTCGTCCCTGGAACAGTAACTGGTCATGCAAAGGAAGTATGGCAGCCTTGTTATATCTTGTGGACTAGTGGACGTCAAGGCTTGTACTTTAGCCGGATCTGGTGTTGTCCCCTTTTCAGAGAAAATATGCCCAAAGAATTTGAGTTTTGTTTTCTGAAACTCACACTTTTCTGCATTCAAAGTGAGACCAACATTAGCCAGCAAGCGGCATACTTGTGTAACGGCTTTGCCATGTTCTTTCCGCTATGCCCCAAATACCAGTATATCATTACTATAATTAAAAGCATGTGTGACAGGCTGTATTATACCGCAATGAAATCTTGAAAGGTTCTGCAGCTGATGACACCCCCAAACTTAGGGGTCGATTCCGATCCCGGTCGGAGGCGCACCTAATACCATTCGGTCGGGAAAAAATCCAGGCGAATGCCTGTTTCCCGACCGATCCGCACATACGTCCGAACGAGCAAGTACGATGCGCACAACTGCCCAAATCCCGACCCAGTCGTACTCACCCAATACAGGACCTGAACTCAGACCGAGGCGGATCCGGAATCGTAGAATCGAGCCGCACGGAAGAAAAATGCAGCCCCGTCCGGCCGGACAAGTACGATGCGCTTCCCGTACGCGCCGAACCCGTCGCTACGCACGGCACGTCAAAGCATCCGGTCGAGGCGCACATAAGCTCCGATTCGCGCCACAACACGATCCACGGCTACGAGACGAACACGCCAGCGACGAGGACGAGGCGAAGCAAAGAGAAAGACGAACGAGACGAACCAACCATGAATCCCTTCGTGCCGATCCTACCAATATTCTACCTCTATTACCGGAACAGGCACGGACGCGTACGGCGCAGAAGGTAAGTCAGACACCAACAACATAAACAAACTACACGTACCTGACACATCACACACAGAGGGATGCAGAAATACCTACACCAGCAACAGCAGCACCATAGGGGTGGGATGGCCCTCACCAATGCGACACATACACATAGGGGCCTGTATGCCTACCACTACTACCACCCCTACCCATGGGGGCTGGATGCCTGTCACTACTACCACCTCTACCCATGGGGGCTGGATGCCTGTCACTACTACCACCCTTACCCAGGGGTGCCAGATGCCTACCACTACTACCACCCTTACCCAGGGGTGCCAGATGCCTACCACTACTACCACCTCTACCCATGGGGGGCTGGATGCCTACCACCACTACCACCCTTACCCAGGGGTGCCAGATGCCTACCACTACTACCACCCTTACCCAGGGGTGCCAGAAGCCTACCACTACTACCACCTCTACCCATGGGGGCTGGATGCCTGTCACTACTACCACCTCTACCCATGGGGGGCTGGATGCCTGTCACTACTACCACCCCTACCCATGGGGGCTGGATGCCTGTCACTACTACCACCTCTACCCAGGGGGGCTGGATGCCTGTCACTACTACCACCCTTACCCAGGGGGTGCCAGATGCCTACCACTACTACCACCCTTACCCAGGGGGTGCCAGATGCCTACCACTACTACCACCTCTACCCATGGGGGCTGGATGCCTACCACCACTACCACCCTTACCCAGGGGTGCCAGATGCCTACCACTACTACCACCCTTACCCAGGGGGTGCCAGATGCCTACCACTACTACCACCCTTACCCAGGGGGTGCCAGATGCCTACCACTACTACCACCCTTACCCAGGGGTGCCAGATGCCTACCACTACTACCACCTCTACCCATGGGGGGTTGGATGCCTACCACCACTACCACCCTTACCCAGGGGGTGCCAGATGCCTACCACTACTACCACCCTTACCCAGGAGGTGCCAGAAGCCTACCACTACTACCACCTCTACCCATGGGGGCTGGATGCCTGTCACTACTACCACCCCTACCCATGGGGGCTGGATGCCTGTCACTACTACCACCCCTACCCATGGGGGCTGGATGCCTGTCACTACTACCACCTCTACCCAGGGGGCTGGATGCCTGTCACTACTACCACCCTTACCCAGGGGTGCCAGATGCCTACCACTACTACCACCCTTACCCAGGGGTGCCAGATGCCTACCACTACTACCACCTCTACCCATGGGGGCTGGATGCCTACCACCACTACCACCCTTACCCAGGGGGTGCCAGATGCCTACCACTACTACCACCCTTACCCAGGGGGTGCCAGATGCCTACCACTACTACCACCTCTACCCATGAGGGGTTGGATGCCTACCACCACTACCACCCTTACCCAGGGGGTGCCAGATGCCTACCACTATTACCACCCTTACCCAGGGGGTACCAGATGCCTACCACTACTACCACCTCTACCCATGGGGGGCTGGATGCCTGTCACTACTACCACCTCTACCCAGGGGGGGCTGGATGCCTGTCACTACTACCACCCTTACCCGGTGGGTGCCAGATGCCTACCACTACTACCACCCTTACCCAGGTGGTGCCAGATGCCTACCACTACTACCACCCTTACCCAGGGGTGCCAGATGCCTACCACTACTACCACCTCTACCCATGGGGGCTGGATGCCTACCACCACTACCACCCTTACCCAGGGGTGCCAGATGCCTACCACTACTACCACCCTTACCCAGGGGGTGCCAGAAGCCTACCACTACTACCACCTCTACCCATGGGGGCTGGATGCCTGTCACTACTACCACCTCTACCCATGGGGGGCTGGATGCCTACCACCAACACCACCCCCACTCATAGGATGGACAATGCATGACACAACCAGCACACCACAACCTAGGGAATGCAAGAAAAGACATCCCCCAACACCATGACAAGCGTGTGTAGACTGTGTCAAATGCCTACAACACTGAACATGACTTTGAACATACAATGTGACCCCCTATCACATGTGCCACACATATATGTGTGTGGCCCCCACAATGCAAGCAGGCCATGACCATTGTGGCAATGGGGATCAAAACCCCATCATCACAGTGAGCAAAATGTAAGTGTGGGGGCCCATAGCTGAAGCACATTCAGAACATTGTGGCAATGGGTCTAAACCCCCATCATCACAGTGAGCAAAATGTAAGTGTGGGGGCCCATAGCTGAAGCACATTCAGAACATTGTGGCAATGGGGTCTAAACCCCCATCATCACAGTGACCAAAAGGGAAGTGTGGGGTCCATAGCTGAAGCACATTTTGAACATTGTGGCAATGGGGTCCAAACCCCCATCATCACAGTGACCAAAATGCAAGTGTTGACAAAGAAAAAGCTGCAACTGCCAAACTGCATGGATGATTCCTGGTCACAGAACATAAAACACATCAGTGACAAAGTAATGCATGTGTCCCATTGCAACATAGATTGGGGGAGGCAAATACTGCAGTGCAAATAAGACATACCTTTGGCCATGTGCAGACAAACAACACCCATGGGGGCTGACACTGTCAACATTCATCAATGACACAATGACAGAAGTGACCATCAGAATGCAGACCCACATATTTGCACCAATGGGCACACAAATGCAGATACCCTGTGGAGACTGTAGATGTGAGGTGAACAGATACCATACCATGGCAGCAATGGGACACACAAACCATGATCATTGTGCTGACCGATGACCTAGGAGTCCCAGGGACAGCAGGGAAACCCACCAAACAACATACAGCCAATGGCACACCAAAGATATGCCAATGCAGTGGTGCAGATGCACAAACACAAACAGGCAGACCCACACTGCACATCAAACACAACAGGTGAGGGGGGTGCCAGTGTCCCCAGGCAACCACACAACACATGAGGAGGCCTGAATACCAATTACACAGATGTGCATACAGTGCCACACAAAGGTAACTCATGGATCCAAATCCCCTATGTGGGCAATCAGGCATTGTCAGATGAGAGGGAGCACAAATCACACATGTCACACAAGCATGTAGGAACAGCAACTGACACAGCAAGACACAGAAACACCACAGCACTACCCCCAGGGCCCCCACAATGTGGTGACCCTGGGCTGCATTACAATCCCACTGTGATGACAAAGCTAAATGTCGTTCACACTGTGAACCACAGTCATGTGTCCTGAGCAACAAACTACCATCACACCTACACAAGCACAAATCAATCAGCACGGCCAGTAAGCCAAGGCCAACATGGAGGCAGGGGTCTAGCCGGGCAACAACTCCCATCTGCACACACTCAACACCACACACCTCGACCTCCAACAATGTGCAGCAGTGAAGCACACATGCACTGGTGACATTGCACATGCACCCATGACAATCCCAGGGTGGTGGGTGGGAACCAAGGTGCAGAAACACATCACACATGGCCACTCAACAAGACTCCTGAATGTCTGACACACTGCACACTACGCTGTACATGGACATGACAGCAATACCACACCAACCAATGGGATCCCAGCCACAGTCACACACCAATGAAGAAGCCATGGTCACCCACAAAGAACACACATAGACAACTACCAACATTGCAGCCCGGACCCTGAGGAGTGCCAGCAGTCACACACAACGTGTCACAATCACTGAAAGATAACACAAACTGGAAATCACATGACAGGTGTAAACAACAAGTGCCAAGGGGAATCCTGACTGTGACCCATCTGCGTCTGCACACAAACTCAGCCCTGACAGCAAACACACCTATGGGTGACACCCTGATGACCAGTAATGTGCCATGCACCCACATCACAGAGAATCCAGGGAGAAGACTTGGGGGGAACATAGGTCAACTCAGCAAGCATCACAAACAGGTACAACACTAGGGATCCCAGCATGCACAGCAAAACGGAAGTGAACACACAGACATGCTCATACAACACACACCTTGGGCGCAGGCAATGTCACAGGAGTACACACTGCCATGAGGGGACTCCACTCCTGTGTGAGGAAAGCTGTGCCATATGTTGCCTCAGTAGGGCTTCATCATGTCAGCTGAGCACTTGGTCACACAGTCAACAATTAGCACCAAATGAAGGCTCCTGTCACATCAGCCTGGCCATGGGAGTGCCAACGAAATCATCAGCACAGATCCAACACACTTGTATAGCAATGTTGCACTGACAACACAGATGAGTCCTTCCCCATTGATGCCCAAACCTGCATGTCCAGTGGAGATGACCACACGGTCAGGGAAGTAGACTAATTGAACAATGGCAGGCACAACAGATGTGCAGGGGTGGAAGCCACAGATGTGAAATTGCTAATGTAAGTAGGAAATCCCATTGCCAAATATTGAACACATGACACCCTCAGATGCTGCTAAGGATGACATGGATACACCACAGGATAGGACACATTCCCCCTGGACCACATATGTTCCTGCACAGTAACACTTCATTATCATGAGACCAAATATCACCATCACTGCAGCAAGGGCATGGTTAGTATCATCAACAACATGTACATCAGAAGCAAAAGCACTAAAGAACAGAAAGGTGCTTTATTCAGCATATGTGGGTCTAACAGTTGATGTCCAGCAAAAAATTAACAAAGGCCAATGGCCAGTCCAACATGAAAGTCAAAACAGGGTGACAGTGGCAGATGTCACCCTACGCATGCCTGCACTGATGAAAACCAGGGACAATCCCCTCGGAGGGGCATACGGGGGGCAGGCCAGGCACCGCAGGGACAGGATCATGGCTCACCAGAAGGAGGCAGGGAAGGGGTGGTGGGTGCTGGAGAGCCACTGACAACTGCAGTGGAGGTGTCTGACATGGTGTGTGCCGGCACAAGTGGGGGCATGACTCTGATGGTGTGGGTGCCGGCAAGACTGCAGGGCACCGTGCAGATGGAGTGGACAGGTTCCCCACTGCAGTGCCCAAGTCAGACAGGGTGGTAGTGGACTCCACTGCAGTGCCTACCTCCAGGGGAGGAGAATGGGGATCAGGTAAGGTGGGCAGGACAGAGGGGAGGACACCGTCTCCACACCAGTGGCACAGACAAGCGCAGCGGGGGGTGTGGGGCCGGAAGAGCAAGTGGCAGGGGGAGAAGGCCTGATCTTTTGGGGATGGTGTATCTGTGGGTGGGGGAACCTGGGGCAGGGTGTGGTGGGGGCACCTGTGCAGTGGGGGCCTGAGGGATGGAGGAAGGAGACTTGGTGCCTGAGCTGCAGGGCGGCGGCGGGGTCTTGCTCTTCCGGGTCCGGGGGACTTGCGGATGGGGGCGTCAGTCGGTCTGCGCCTGGGGGAGGGTGTCCGGTGGCGAGGGGCACTCCGCTCCGTGTGGGTGGGCTTCCTCTTCCCCCTGAATGCTGTATCAGCTGGATCGGAGGGGAAGAGGCCGAGGTCACTGAGGAAGAGCCGCTGGGTCTTTGGGGTTGCAGGTGAGGCAACGGAGGGGGCTTTGGAGGGAGAGGCAACTGTGGACTGCGCAGTGCTCGTGGATGCGTGTGTGTGTGACTGGGCCCCATCCCCTGTGAGTGTGGTTTCAGTCCCCTGACTGTGCGTGCGTGTGCGTCTTGTCTGTGGCGTGTGTGTGTGTGTGTGTGCTGCTCGTGTCTATGCTGGTGTGTGCCTGTGCCGGTGTGTGTGTGCTTGGGACAGGTAAGGTGCTGGGGAGTGTGGATGGGGCAGAGACAGGAGGGGTGAGGGACTGTTGGAGGAGGGACACTGCTGCCGTCAGGGAGGGGTCCATGGACCTATTGCCCCTCTGTAGGGCAGACATGCCCGATGAGATGCCCTCCATGAACGACACCAGCTGAGTCAACAGAGTGGTGTGTGCATGGAGGACACTCAGCATCGCTGTCTGCCCTACATGGAGCTGGCGAAGGAGGTACACAGACTCCTCACTCAGGGCAGCAGGGGACACAGGGGCAGGGGGTGCGGTGCCTGGCCCGAAGGAGACACGCTCCCGAACATGGGAGCCTCCACGGACCTCGGGAATGGGAGCCGATGGGAGGGCGGTGGTGGTGGTGGTGGCGGGGATAGCAACACTAGCTGGGGTGTGGTGGCTGCTGACACCCGCCTCCATAAGGGAGTCATCCTCCGAGCTGCTGTGATCCTCAGCTGAGGTGGATGGTGCTGAGGACTCCTCGGTGTGGCTCCCCTCGCCCTCCGTGCCACTGGGTCCCTCCGACCACTCCTCGGCTGCTGACTCAGTCTGGCTCTGCGGCTCCTCCTGGTCCGTGGAGCTGTCCCCTCCTGTGGCCGTGGATGTATCTGCAAACAATAGGGAAACAGACAGCCATCAGTCACCTGCACCGAACGCACACACCACAGTAAGTACAGCACAATACAGAGCAAGGCCTGGCATCCTTAGTTGAACATTGCTAAAATTGCCCAAACAGAATAGGAGAAGCCAATTGTCAGTCTGATCGTCAACCATGGCACTCACATCCCACCTGGCCTTGCACCCATCTGTCTGGCGTCCGTTGGCTGGCAATACCCCAGTGTGGACACATGCACCACCTACACAGTAGTTGGACGGTGCAGAGAACACGGTGAAGCATGTGAACATGCACACATCACAACTCTTGCCACTGAGTCAGTACAGGTGCCCGGATGAAAGTGATGCCCAGAGTCAGATATATGAAATGCATGTGATGCATACCAGCGACAGACACCATGATGCACCCATGTGCTGATAGCCATTGCCACTATGTTGTGCATGTAGCACATGTCACTCCCCTGCAGGATCACTCATAGGAAGTCACATGCCATGGCACAGGCATGCCTGCTAAGTCATACATCACTGTCTCCAGTCACATGGGCAGGGCAGCCACACAACAACAGTCTGCACTGTGTCACAATAGTAGGTCATGGGGAATGCAAGTCCTGGAGCTGAACAAGTGCACATGTACATCCCCCACACACCACATCATCTGAACCCTTATCTGTCCAGGTCATACTGATTGGACATATGGGTGACCTGAAACAAAAGCCTCTGAACCTGAGCACCTCACAATCTGCTGTGAATGGGAAACAGCTGCATGGACTTCACATTCGCATACCCCAGTCTGCACGGTCAGGTGTTCAAACACCTGTGTGTCACACAAGTATCGTCTCCTATGGTCACATCTCCGGTGGCATGCTGAGCCCCAACCGATAAACACCCCAGCAGTCCTGACATTGAAGCCACAGCACACTGACACAGAGGCTGACACCTGAGGGGACATATCACTGAGCACAACGTGTCAGCTGATACACGGGAGTGGGAGTACAGAGTGCATTGCATGGCCTGGAGTAGGCATGACTGTCCTGCCCCACATGAATGAGGGATGAACCCTGGACAGTAGGCAGCTGGCTAAGTATGTGTGACACACGTAATATACACCCTTCTGGGGCCCAAACATTGTTCCCACCCGCAGCTTGGGTGTGTGCCAGTTACCCCAGGCACATGTGGTGGATCAGCTCAGCAATTGGACCACATATCAAAGTAACACGCAGATTACATGTCAGAACACAGGCATTGTGTAAGCAATGGACCCACCCATGATGCCCACCACAGTTAGGGGAACAGATGCTGTCCCCCACCTTGAGTCAAGCAAACTGCAAGGACACAGTACCCAAGTGACACAATTCCCTGACTGCAAGGGCCACACCTGGGTATCAGATGAGGAGTGGGCAGTGCACAATCGAGGGACATGGGTCCTGGACCACATGACTGATGTGCTGTGGAAGTTTAACCAGGCCAGAGGAGGGCACATAGCATGGCAGACAAAGTACACAATGCAGTCATGGACTCACCCCTCCGTGCTGCTCTCTGGCCTTCAGCTGCCCATCCAGATCAGGGAAGACCACCGCCAGGATCCTGAGCATGTGGGGGGTCCGGGTCCGCCCCTCCTGCGAGGAGGCGACACCTTCAGCTGGACCCGTGCGATCCTCCGGGTCCAGCCCCGAAGGTCCTGCCACCTCTCTGGCAGTTGCAGATCCGGCGCTTGTAGTCCCCCACGGATCTCACTGCCCGGACGATGGTCAGCCATATCTTCTGCTTCTGGTGGGCATCAACCTGTGAGGATGACAAAGTGAGAATGCTATCACTACACATGCAACATATCCGTGCATTACACAGTTGTGAATACATGTCTCAATCACAGGGGCACATGATGTACACAAGCAGTGCAACGATGGCCATGGACAGTATGCCAGCAGTTACTACATGGTATCATTGCCTGGGAAGTAAAACCTTGTTTAAATGCACTGTCACTGCACTATACCTGTCCAGTGCATGTAACTACACACTATGGGGGTGACAACTACTCAGTGAGCCTGCTAGCCAGTGGCGTGCAGACTGTTAGCCTTGCTAGTCAGACAACATGCACATTTAGGAAGGCAGTGGACAGAACACTCACCTGCTCCCCTGCTTTCCCATACAGCTTGCTGTACTGTGGAAGGAGGCTGTCCAGCAGGGCCTGGTTCTCCTCAGTGCTGAAGGCTGGGGCTCTCTCCACAGTACGTGCCATTGCAGGGTCCAGAGGGTGCAGATACAGCAGCAGTGGTGGTGGCAGATGTCGTCCTGGAGCATGTAGTGCAGGCAAGTGAGCTCTCAGGGGAACAGCCAGCATTATATGTGTGCTGCAGAGGCAGTTACTGTCCCATGTGTCCAAAGTGATAGGTCCAAGTCGTTAGCATCTTCTGAATCTGGCCAATCCATGGAATTGCACCACTTACACATGCCCACAGCATCCTTCAAAAGTTCAACTTCATGACACCCATGAATTTGCAACATTGTTGTGGGTGACCAACTGAATTTCCAGCATCAGACTCGTTCAAGATTTGAAAACGCGTCCGTTGCCAGGCCAGGCCATAGCAAATGGGTGCGCACCGATCGGTCTATTGCTGTTCAACGCGTACCTAGGATACAACGCGTACCCGCACACATTGAATGCAATGGGCAGGCCGGGCACACCGATCGGTCCATTGCTGTTCAACGCGTACCTAGGATACAACGCATACCCGCACACATTGAATGCAATGGGCCGGCCGGGCACACCGATCGGTCCATTGCTGTTCAACGCGTACCCAGGATACAACGCGTACCCGCACACATTGAATGCAATGGGCCGGCCGGGCACACCGATCGGTCCATTGCTGTTCAACGCGTACCCAGGATACAACGTGCACCCGCACACATTGAATGCAATGGGCCGGCCGGGCACATCGATCGGTCCATTGCTGTCCAACGCGTATTGCGAATACAACGCGTACCAGCACACATTGAATGCAATGGCCAATGTGTGTGCACCGATCGGTCCATTGCTGTCCAACGCGTATTGCGAATACAACGCGTACCAGCACACATTGAATGCAATGGCCAATGTGTGCGCACCGATCGGTCCATTGCTGTCCAACGCGTCCCTGTACATGTCACTGGCATATGTCACCATGCCTGTCACAGGTGAACATATGCCAGCCACATATACTTCCCAGGGAGTGAGGGGCACACCTACAACACCACAGCCTGTCCAAACTGTATCCTAAGGCATGTAAGGCTGCATTACCTATTCCGTGTATAGGGGTGTACATGTTGTTTTGTGGGTGTCACTTGGGGCAGCCACCCCCAGGCTGTGCACGTGTTCATGGGGACAGTATCCTTGGTGTTTCGTGTACATGACCACTGTGATGTGCAACTGTTCATATCTGAGCATGTGGCATGGTCACATTTCAACGTGGTGTATGTGTATGTCATGTCACATGCCCCCTGAGTCCCATGTGGGACGATATGTTTAACCCAGGGTGACCCATTGGCACAATAGTGATGGTCCTCCACAGTCTGTGTGCATGTTGTGTTCACAATGTCTCGGATTTCATGTGCACAATGGGAGACAGTCTCCACATCCACGTTGTTTGTGCATGGACTTTGATGTTGTGCGTGTGTGTGTCACAGACGTCCATGTCTGTCCTGCCGAGGCAACAGGGACCACACTACCTGTGGGGGTCATGGTTGTTTTGCTGTGGTGTATACATGATACGCCATGTCATGCCAGTGTCCATGTGGCAATACAGGGTCCCTGGGAATCTACCTGTCGTTGAGCTGTGATGCCTGGGGCACATCTGTCCTCACATGTCACTGTGGGGTTTGTTTGTAACGTGGCAGCAGGAGATGGGAAATGTGACACGTCCTCATGATACCCAATGGCACAACCTGGGACTTATTGATGCCACTTGTTGAACTGTGATGTTGGATGTTGGCCATGTATGTGCCATACATGTCCTTACGGAATTGCACACATCATGTACTTGTGCCTCATGATGATGTATCGTGTGATATTGAGTGTGTACAATGCCACATATGTGGGGTGAGTGACAATCTTTCTTTCTTCACCTATGCACTGCAGGGCACCAGCTGTCCATAGACCATTCCCTGACCTGGCAACGATGGTGGAACGTGACAGCATCCGACGGTACCGCTTCACCAGGCAGCTGATTGATGATTTGGCAGTGCGCTTGGCACCACACCTGCAACCTGGCCGGCCGTACCCTACAGCGCTGACCCCCAAGGTGAAGGTGATGGCAGCCCTACACTTCTTTGCCACCGGTACCTTTCAACACACTCTGGCGACTGCTGGTGGGATGTCACAGACCATGTTCAGCCGTGTGCTCCGCGATGTATTGGAGGCTATGTTGACATACCTGAACCAGTACATCTATTTCCCTAGACTCCAGCAACTCACTGACGTGAAGAGTGAGTTCTATGCCCTGGGGAGGATGCTGCATGTCATTGGCTCCATTGATGGGACACATGTGGCTTTGGTACCACCACAGGCCCAGGAGCAGGCATACAGGAACCGCAAGCACTACCACTCGGTCAATGCACTGGTGGTCTGTCTTGCAGATATGACCATCTCACACGTGTGTGCCCCGTTTCCCCGGTTCTGCACACGATGCCTACGTGATGAGGAGTAGTCGCATCCCGAGGATGATGTCACAGATGCGGAACTAGCATGCCTGGCTTGTTGGTGTACTGACTTTGTACCATTGTGTGTGTTCTGAAATGTAGTGTTCCACCCTCTTTTCCAACTCAGCTAATGTGCAATTGTCTGTATGTAGGTGACTCCGGATATCCCAACATGCCGTGGTTGCTGACGCCCCTCAGGAACCCTGTGACACCAGCCCAGATGCGCTACAATGAGGCACATGGTCGGACGAGGAGAGTGATTGAGCGGACATTTGGTCTCCTGAAGAGCCGCTTCCGCTGCCTGGACAAGACAGGAGGGTCCCTCCCATATGCCCCGGCAAAGGTGTGCAAGATTGTCATCGTCTGCTGCATGCTACACAACCTGGCAGTGCGAAAGGAGTTGCCTCTTATCCTGGATGACGATGACCAACGTCCGCCACCTGTGGAGGATCCTGGCCTGGACCACGATGCCAGTGATGATGATGATGATGATGATGGTGATGTCCGCACACAGCTCATCACCAACTTCTTCAGCTGAATGTAAGTATCCAGAGATGTCATGTAACTGATGTGAGTTTGCATGATATGTGTTGGTGGTGCTCTGGTGCTGTTTGAGTGTGTCCATGTGCTACATGACTGTATGCATGTAGCGATGTGTCCTTACAGGTAGTCTGTACTCCCCAACAGTGTTGACATGCTAACTTGGTTCTGGGTGGGTATCTTGTGACATGTATTGGGCATGAGTATTGCAGTTCTGTCCTGTTCTTCAGTGCTTTTGACTGTGTGTCATTTCTGTCCTTCACAGGGTACTTTCAGAGTCGTTTGGTCAACTGTGATCCCCGACACCGTGATTCGACTTCCAGGGTGGTAGCTGTCGTGTCCCTACAAGTGATGTGCACCACACCCATGGACTTCCTTCCTTCTACACTTGTTGACTGTGTGCCCGCTGCCAGGTGGGATTACCTTGCATCTGTGGTGGTTACAACATGTTGCAAATGTGTAATAAACCTGTGCTTCACTTTGTGATGTGCGTTGTCTGTGGTCACACATCTGACTGACATTTGCTTACTGCACCAGTGGGCTAGTTAAAACACAGACTGTGAATAGGTGTTGGGTCTGTGCAATGCAACGTATTTCCTGGCAACATCAGTGTAGGCGATGAGTCAGATGGCCATGGTGTGTATGTGTTGTGTAGCCCTGGTGGTGTGCCTCCTCATCTGTGTGACGTCGCCATGACTCACATACCGGTGTTGTACTTGCTGTAGCAGTTAGCATGCACAGTGTCATTTCCCAGATCATCATCGCCACTTCAGAGACAACGTAGGAATCACAACAGAGGCAAGTATGGTGTATTAGTGAGTTTATTGACATACATGTGTGAGTATAGTGCACAGGATGGTGGGTGCTGTACATTGTGATTGTAATCCAAAGTTCCTAGATGATTTGGAAGTCCTGGTAGCAGAAATGTCCAGAGTAAAGTCCACAGTCATCTGAGACATTGGTCCAACTTGAGCTCCCCATGTCATGTGGGAGAGTTGTGTTGCAGTCAACAGGGTGAACAGTTTGCGCACAAAGGTGATTATCCAGAACAGGTTTTGGCTTCCTGGGGGTTGCACATGGCCATCGGCCTCTCACTTGCCCCTCCTCGGACGGCCCCTCTTCTTTGGGGGGGGACCCTCAAGTGCAGGCTGCTGCGGTGCAGGGGACTCTCCGCCAGAGTCATCCTCCCTCCCTGTGGCAGTTGCAGTTGTTTCAGCACCAGATGTTGTGGGCACACAGGGAGGGAGGTGTTGACTGGTTGCTGCTCATCTGGCGGAGGCATTGTAATATGTCCCTATGCACCGCCGTCATCTCTTGCAGTGTGTCCCACTTGGACTCCACGCGGGACATGTGTGAGTCCAAGCGGGCATGATGGGCAGCCTGCTGCTGTTTAATGTCCCTGAGGAGCCCCACTACCTGGCTGAGCTCTCCGGTGCTGGACTGGTACGCATCGGCTATGCGTGCCAGTTGTGGGTCATCATGCAGTCCAGACCCCTCTGCAAGCAGCGACCTATGTCTCCCACCCCTCCCACCACCCCTGGCGACACGTGCAGTACCTGAGGTGGCACGCACAGGTGACCCTGGGCCCCCTTGGGGGTTGTTGGTGGTGTTGGTGTCCATGGCCCCACGTTGGTCCAGGGTCCCTGTGCTGGTGGTGGTGGTGCTCCTTGGTCTTTCCATGTCGGCAGGGGTGGTATGTGTGTTGACAGTCGTTGGAGGGGTGGGTGCAGGGGGTGCAGCTGGTGGTCCTGCTGGTGCTGCATGATGACTTGCTCCGGAGGTGCCAGGTTGGTCTTCTTCATCCGAGGAGGGCAGAGGCTGTTCCACACCAGTGAGCTCCGTATCCTCTTGAGCCTGGGACGGGGACTCCTCAGCGTCTGCTGCTGTGTCCCCATCATCACCTGTTTTTGGGATACACACACAATGTATGTTATGTTTCTGCAGGCATCAATGGTTGACACACATGACAGTTGTGACTGTACCTCTGGATGCGGGCCTGTACATTGCATTGTCCTAAGTTGTCACAGTCAGGGGTTGATATTGGTGTAGCACATTGTCCTGCATTATTTGGGCATTTCTATGTGAATGTTGGGGTGTGTACATGGTCTGCATTGGTTGTATTTGGTTGACATCCGGCCCTCCTTCCCACCCAGCCAGATATCCCACCATGGAACGTGCTTCCATTGCAGGGAGTGCAATTTGTGTTTCAGGATGTCAGTCAGTGGTGTCCTGCTGTTGGTTGGTGCACAGTTGCCAGCAGGGCCTTGTGCTCCCCACAGCAGTAGCCAGTGTCAGCCATCTTGTCAGTTGTTTTCCACTCCCTGTGATGTGGGCATGGTTCATGGTGGTGTTGATGTGCGCATTGTGAGGGTGAGCAATATCTGTGACTACCACTCCCATCATGCTATTGCCTCCACCCCCCTTCCCAGCATGCCCCTACTTCCTTCCTTTTGAGTGTACTTCACTGTGTGTGGGTGTGACAGCAATGGCAAGATGGCTGACAGTGGTGTCCTGCTATTGGTTGTTGGCCAGTTCCCAGCATGGCCTTGTGCTCCCCACAACAGAGCACCAGTGTCAGACATCTTTGATGGGGCTTTACACTCTCTGTGAGGTGTGCATGCTTCAGTGTGAGCTTGCTGGGCCATGTGGGGGGATGTTGAGCTGTGACTACCACTCCCATCAAGCTATTGCCTCCACCCCCTTCCCAGCATGCCCATACTTCCTTCCTTTTGAGTGTACTTCACTATGTGTGGGTGTGACTGCAATGGCAAGATGTCAGTCAGTGGTGTCCTGCTGTTGGTTGGTGCACAGTTCCCAGCAGGGCCTTGTGCTCCCACAGCAGTAGCCAGTGTCAGCCATCTTGTCAGTTGTTTTCCACTCCCTGTGATGTGTGCATGGTTCAGGGTGGTGTTGATGGGCCAATTGTGAGGCTGACCAATATCTGTGACTACCACTCCCATCATGCTATTGCCTCCACCCCCCTTCCCAGCATGCCCATACTTCCTTCCTTTTGAGTGTACTTCACTGTGTGTGGGTGTGACAGCAAGGGCAAGATGGCTGACAGTGGTGACATGTTGGTTGTTGGCCAGTTCCCAGCATGGCCTTGTGTTCCCCACAACAGAGCAGCAGTGTCAGACATCTTTGATGGGGCTTTACACTCTCTGTGAGGTGTGCATGCTTGAGTGTGAGCTTGCTGGGCCATGTGGGGGGGGATGTTGAGCTGTGACTACCACTCCCATCATGCTATTGCCTCCACCCCCCTTCCAAGCATGCCCATACTTCCTTCTGAGTGTACTTCACTGTGTGTGGGTGTGACAGCAATGGCAAGATGGCTGACAGTGGTGCCCTGCTGTTGGTTGGTGCCCAGTTCCCAGCATGGCCTTGTGCTCCCCACAACAGAGCACCAGTGTCAGACATCTTTGAAGTGGCTTTTGACTCCCTGTGAGGTGTGCATGCTTGGGTGTGTTCTTGCTGGGCCATGTGGGTGGGGGATGTTGGGCTGTGACTACCACTCCCATCATGCTTTTGCCTCCACCCCCTTCCCAGCATGCCCATGCTTCCTTCCTTTGACTCAGCTTCCCTGTGGGGTTGTGTGCCTGTGCTGACAAGATGGCTGACAGTCTTATCCTGGGGTTTGTTTTGCTACAAGTCCCATGTGTGTCCCTGTGCTTCACACTGCATGACCCAGGGTTGTGGTTCTTTGTGGGATATTTGATTGGTGTGTGAGGCAATGCTTTCTCCCAGGTGAGTTGTGTGTAGTTTGTGTTAGGGGGTGTGGGTGGAGCTGCTGGTGACTATGGTCAGTGCTGTGAGTCCTCCTTCCCACCCAGCCAGATATCCCACCATGGAACGTGCTTCCATTGCAGGGAGTGCAAGTTGTCTTTCAGGATGTCAGTCAGTTGTGTCCTGCAGTTGGTTGGTGCACAGTTGCCAGCAGGGCCTTGTGCTCCCCACAGCAGTAGCCAGTGTCAGCCATCTTGTCAGTTGTTTTGCACTCCCTGTGATGTGGGCATGGTTCATGGTGGTGTTGATGTGCGCATTGTGAGGGTGGGCAATTTCTGTGACTACGACTCCCATGATGCTATTGGCTACACTGACTTGCCCAGCATACACAGTATTCCTTCCTTTCAGTGAGCTTCCCTGTGAGGTGGTGTTGTGGTGGTGGCTACATGTCTGACTGTGTTTGTTGGTTATATTTGTGCCACTGCCTAGCTCTATTTGTTGTTAGGTTTGTACATGTCATGACACAGTTACATTTCACTATGAGCTGGCATGTATTGTGTTTATCTGGCTGACATACACATTTTAGGATGATCTGTTTTGGTTGGTGTGTATTTGCTAAGGGTGCATGGTTTGACTCTCCCTTGACAGTGATGTGTGTGTATTGTGGCACAATATTGTGTACATTTGTTGTGTACTCACCAGGCTCTGGGATGTTTTCTAGTCCATAGACGCTCACTGGTGGTAGGATGGCCCGCACCTTCTCCTCCCAGGGCCTGAGGTATACTGGTTTGGCAGGAGGGCCACTGCCGGTGTGTTGGCTCACGATGTAGTCCTTCTTCAACAGCTCCTTGACCCTCCTGCGCACGTCATACCACCTGTTCTGGATGTCTACCTTTGTGTGCAAACATGGTGATTGTGCGTTCACCCTGTCGACGATCCTCTCCCACATCTTGGTTTTCTGCGCCATGGGTGTCTGTTGGACCAATGTACCAAACAGCTGTGGCTCTACCCTGAGGATCTCATCTACCAGGACTTCCAATTCACTATCTAGGAACTTGTGATTCTTCTTTGGGGGCATGGTGTTGGGTGGTGCTGGTGTGTGATGTGTGTGTTGGTGTGCAAGTGAGGGTGTGTGAGTGTGTGTTTTGCTGGGTGTATGTGAGGGTGCTATTTGTTGTGGTGCTGCTGGTGTGTGGCTTGTGTGATGGATGAGCTGTGAGTGTGTGTGTGGTTGCTGTCTGTTGGTGTTGAGTGCTGGCAGGTAATTTGAATTTGCAAAGGATCATGGTAGGGATTTGTGTCCTTTATATGGGTGGAGTTGTGGGTGTGTCTTTGTTCCCTGTTTCCCCCCCCCAGTATTTATTTGCTTTGTGATTGCTTGTTTGGCCTTTTTTTGTGTTTTTTTTTCCTTGGTTCTTTTTGTGCATGTAGGAGACGTTCTTGTGACCGAGTCGGACCCTCCAGTTGTCTCGTGAGAGCCTCTCAGATTCGTTCACGCTGTGTTTGTGCTGTTTTCTGTGCTGTGTACGCGTCGGTCGCTGGGTTTTGAGTTGCTTCGGCTCACAGTTTTGAATGCGTGTCGGTCGTGCGGCTTGTGCTCCGTGCGACTCGGTCGTGTTTTCCACGTGTTGCATCGTACTTGGTGGGTAGGAGTTTGCGGGTACGTTTCGTTCGGGATTCTTCCTGGTGCGTGTCGGTCGGTTCGATTCGCGTGCTTTTCCGGCCGGATGGCTGTTTTCCGCGCGGCTCGGTCGTTCGGCTTGTGTTCCGTATGAGTCGGTCGGATTTAGCACGCTTCTCATCGTACTTTGCGGGTCGGGCTGCACCGGTACGTGTCGGTCGGTATTTATTCCGGCTCCGACTCGGTCGGTACGTTTTCCGGCCCGAATCGGAATCGGCCCCTAAGTCTTTTATATCTGAAATCAATCTGGGTCGAAAAGGGTGTAGTGTGCCTGCAGTTTTCCTCTAGTTCGAGCTGATAATATCCCTTGTTCAGATCAAGATGAGAGAAAACTTTGGCACCATTCAGGTATGTTCTTATTTGCAATGTGCGGGCCGGGAAGCCGTTCTCTCTCAATTGTCTTGTTAGCTTGGTGCATGCCAACACAGATGCACATGGCACCTCCACTGTCCTTTTTGGGCACTACCAATCTGGGTGACATCTAGGGTGTTGGTCCAGTAGAGCCTTCAATGACATCATGTTTTAACAGCGTTGCCAGTTCTTTCTCAACAGCTTCCTGCAAGTGAAAAGCAATTTGACTAGGTCGTTGAGCAATAGGACGAGTGTCCTCATTGATATCAAGTTGCACTTTCATTGTCTTACGCAATCCTAATCCATGAAACAATGACGGGAACTGATTTACTATGTCTGCATGTGCATTTATGTTATAGTTGATGGAAATCAAACCCACATCTGCAGCACTACTGAAACTGAGTAAGCATAAACTTGACAAAGTACCTTTAAGAACATGAATCGGTGCTTGTACCTTCGTCTTCTTGTGTCGTATGGTTGCTACAAATGATACTAGACTTTGCAATGGCGTGGAGGCAGCCCACGTGTATTACTTTGTCTTCGAAGGTTTGAGACGGGGCACCGGCGACAGTTCATTGTACTTCTCTGCCGGCATGATGTTTATCGATGCCCCACTATTGATGATAAAAGGTATGGAACAACCATGCACCTTTACTATGCTCTTGGGGCAATGTCCAACGGAACGTGGTAATTTCACGTGGCGATCGCACTTGGATTTGGACTCTTCTCTGAATGAAACCAAACCCACGTGCTCACGTTGCTCACCAGTCAACAGCATAATCGCACAGCCATCTTCTTCACTGTCACTCGACAATGACGATAAAGAACATTTGGAAGATACATTTGTTGACGATCAACTTCGTTTAGTGTCCACTTGCCTCAATTGGTGTTGCTGCTTGGTCTTATGGGCGTGGCTAGAGGATTTCTGAAAAGTTCTGGAATCAATTTTCTCTTCTTGACAAGATGCAGTCATTTTTTCTTTCGCTTTGGAAACCATAACACAATGGTTTTTTTCCCGCAACCTTTGTAGGTTTGTCCAATGGCAGGATATTTACCTTCGTGCGGAAAGGAGAATTTGCATCGAAAACACAACTTCTGTTTCCTCAGAAACATCACTTTATGGGCCTAGACATTTTGTCTCTGCTTACTTTTCATGTTCAAAGCTGATTGACTCTGGGCTACTCCAGCTTCCATATCAACAGCTTGTCGATCTGCACATTCTTCTACTCTCGCAGCCATGAGTATACTCTCTACACGGAGTGTCTCGCGCAGTATACGTCGTCTAAACAAGTCGGAAAGGCAACTATTGATGACTCTGAGAAGGATGGCTTCCTCATCATTGAAGTCATTGAACTTGCAAAGCTTGATGAGGGCCTCAAGTCTTTCAGCAAACTCCTCCATCGTTCTCCAGCTTGCTGTCTGGCTTGGTTGAAGATGTACCTTTCGTAGTCGACGTTTTGGCATTGGATTGAATTTGATTCCTAATGCCGCCTTAATCTGACGGTAAGATATTTCATCAGATTGTGATATTTTCTTTATCGCTTTTTGCACTCCGTCACCTGCAAGATTCTTTAAGTATTTGATGATCTTTTTGTCATCTGTTTCTTCTAGTGCATTGATGGAATCATGGAATTTTTAAATCCAGGCATTCCATCTCGTGCCAATATTCTTTTTTTGGTGGTATCGAATGAAAGCAGTGGTTTCAAGTAAATGGCAGCATCACAGCCAGTTGTGGCCCTCACTTCACTGATATTGAGAGTAGGGCCCTCTCCATTACTGTCTGCTGGCCACTAGTACCTGTTCCCTTCACACCAACTTTAGGCACCAGCTGTGTGCTTGCATCAGTGTTGTCGTGGCCGATCTGATGTCGTATGGCTTCTTTTTCATCTTTGACAGTGAGTGATCGCTTTTTTTATGTGCATGGTTGTCACCGTTCTTAACTTTCTCCATTGTACCTGGTTTTTACTGCCTTTAGCATTTCCTGGCACCTGGATGCTCCTGCTTTTGGCACGCTCTTCCACCTGGCTAACACAGCCTTCTGTGCTTCTCTGTACCTAGTTGTCGCTGCCTTTAGCGCTATCATACCGTATGTATGTTGGCTCGTGTTGCAGAGCAGTACCTCTTCCTTTAGCCTTACCAGCAAGTTCCGGGTCGATTGTGTCTGCACATTTTATAGGGTGTTTGCCTTTTTTGAAAGTCTTGCACTGGCTGGAGTGGCGCTTTGACTCCACATACGCCAACCGTCGACTGCTTCACTCTGTCTGAGGTGCATGTGGCACACACAAGCAGTTTGCTGGATCTCGGCAAACTCTCAGGGAGAGCACTCTCATTACTTCGGGTTGCAGATACTGATGCAGCTGAAGTATGATAACTGGTTTTACGGGTTACTTACTTTAATCATTACTCACCACTGATATATGTCATATTCACCTCAGCTACCATAAAACTACAATATCACAGAATTTGGCCCATATAAACTCTACAACACCAAGGTCTATATATTCACAAACCATCTAGGTCCTCCGCTAGATCTTTTAATCAAGCTAATAGGGACTCAGGTTAACAGAGATGAATGACCACTTCTCCTGAGGACCTGGAATAAAGAAGTGCCTTCCTAATAAGCATAAACCTTATAATATATTCAATGACTAGACAATAAGAATAACATACAAATGTATGATTATAACAAGTGAATCTCTATCTAAACTTCAGGTTGAATGGTCAAAGAACAAAAATACATTTGGAATCATTTAATTTTGATTATCGTTTTAGCACAGGTAAAATCACAATACATCACAGTTCAGAGTCAAATACATTTCAATTCAAATACCTGGTGACAATAAGAGAGGGAGAGAATATAAACGCAATTTCAGAATACAGATATGAATCATCCAAACCAAGAATCGGTTGCAGATTGTCAGGATTACGGGGACTCAAGGTGAGCCCAAAGAGACGCTAGAGCACAGCGTGCAATAGCCGGATTCATTTAACCCTTCAGCCGAAAGGTTTCCCTGTTCGACTTCACCAGCTGGCAAAGTGCAGGTAATCAGGGAAGTTCAGTTCAGGGAAAATCAGCGTTCAATTCGACAGCATGACAGGCATATAGGAAAATCAAAGATAGACGGGGGGAGCTTTTTTCTCACCGGACAGTTCTACTTCCAATTATGCATGGTTCCTTCCCACAAAAGTATCTTTTACGCAGTTTTGCACTTTCCATTGGTCGAAGATCATGGTCTGTCCATGGGGGGATCATTACTTTTACTCAAATGATCCAGAAATTATATGTAATACCATTCGTCCGATGTTCATCCTTTTTTAAAAGTTCAATATTATTTCTCCTCGTAACTAGGTATTCATTTGTATCATATCATGTCCGTTCCCAAGCGCTCACTTCTGAGCTTGCAACGAAGTTGACACAGTTTTGTACTAGCAGAGAGAGTGTCCTTTATTCAAAACTAGAGAAAAGAAACTTTAGCAAAAGCTCTCACAACTGGTAGTGAAGTCATGTCAGCACATTCTAGTCTTATTCGAAGGAAAAAATGAAAATGCATGTTAAGGCCTACACGAAAAACTACTAAGACATTATTATTTACTGAAAAGGTACTAACCTTTCAAACATTTAATTGAATATAGATGAAGCTATTTAATTTGTGATTAATACTCTTCATAAAAATTAATAATCAAAAAACATTTTGTATCCCATCAAGCATTAACTCATTTGCGAAATCATTTATAAGTGAGCAAACACATTTTCTCTCGACATTTTGAAATTGCAGGTTTTCATGATAGTACTGCTCCGTGAACAAGAGTCATTTCTCGTTTAATCTTCAAAAACTTGTGTTACTCCACTTTTTCTACTTTTTCTAACTTTTTCTAATCATTTGGTTAAAAACTACATCATTACGTCACACATTTTGGCATTTATAGGTTTTCATAGCACATATGTATTGTGAATTCATTAACATTATAAATGTTCTCTCTCTTATGAATAATTTTCATCTTGAACTGGTTTGCAACCACACTGCATGCTTTTACGAAGCATATTGAACTCTCATGTGTTTCACGAATCACACTGTTAGTCATGGTTCTTCAGTATGTATTAGTATCACACTATCCATTGAGAAGGATTTGATTGAGACAAATCATTCTAAGATAATTACGCTCCATCAATACCATCCTCGTTGTCAGTTGTATCGTCCTTCATGGCCCGCTAGTATGCAAATGACCACACATTGTGTAACACACTTTATTAACCACACCCGGACATACCCATACGATTACGTCATTTTTCTACAGAGTCCATCAGGGACTAGAAGGGTCCCGCTATACATATTTAAAAGACACTACATCAGTTATGCACAAGCACACGTAATCTGGATACTTTTTTTTTGTGGGAATATTTGTCTTTGTGCTCCACTGAAATGAAGAGGAAAAAAAACTTTGCAAAAGGTAAAGATGCTATAGCTGGAAATCATACGATCCTATTGGAATGTTAGTGAACTAAATGCTACCTAGAGAAATTTCTTGTGGACTAAATTGTGTTTTCTTTTATACAGGAAAATGCGCTTGAGCCCAAATATTAGACAAGCTGTACTCTAGTCATCCTAATGAGAAGAAAGTCCGCATCACAGGTTGTGAAGACTTAATCGTGGGAGGCAATTTTCCAAAATCCGAATCCCCTTTCCCCTTCTAAAATATTGTGTCAAAAATATCATTTACCACAACATCATGTTCATATACATATAATGGAAATGACAAAATATCAACTCAAAAATACTGTGAATGCAAATATTGTCAAAAAGCAGATGAGGATATAGTTTTTTTAATATATATAGACTTTAAAGTGATACATTTAAAACATTAACATATATAAAATTAATATAATATAAAATAATTAGTTTTCACAAATTATTTCATTATATATATGTGTGTGTGTATAAACATTTACATTATATGAGAAATATATAAATATATTATCCATTGGTGTTTGTCACTGGGTAGTTATAGTTATGATCGTGTTTCTATTGGAAATACATTTTTTGGTTATATATACAAGGCTTGGTGGACAGGAATAGATATCCTGCCGGGCGCAAACTTTTGATGAATGTTTAACCTTAGGGTCTGCCCTCTCCTGAGGCCTTAGGGAGCCATAAAATTTATATAGGCAATACAAACACAGGGAAATTCCCGATGTATGGTTTGTACGTTTATGCATGTTTTTAAGTGTGTGAAAATATCACAACCTCATACAATATGGTAGAATGGTAGAACATCACTTGAAAATAGGGATCTAAAGACAATCCAGTCCTGAAGAAGCCCAATGACCCTAAGAGGCAGTAGATAGGGCTGAAATATGTCTACCTCCAGTGTTTAGGCTATAAATACCCCAGCATCAGGTTCATCTTGTAATTGTTTTTAACCTTGCCAAAGGTAGCCATAATAAACTACTTGCCTAAATAAATCCAGAGAAACGTGAAGGCAATTTTAACCAGAGATCCCACTATAGTAAGAGCTCCGCTTACATATTGCGACGAGCACACCCACTCACATTAGGGTCAGTGGGTGAGGATTTGATGATGAAGCATGCCACGGGTGGTACCAGAGGGTGAGGATCCTTTTATATGATCTAAAATATTCCAGTGTCCAACTCTTCACCACCGAAATCTTCTGGGGACAGATAACATAGAAAAGCCCTCTCACTTGTATAGAATTTGTAGTAACAAAAATAATGTGGTAAAAATATTGTTTACCACAACATCGTGTTCCTATACATATAATGGAAATGACAAATGTAAATGTCCAGTTTTTGTAAAGCGCGAACAATTACCCGAGGGTGTCAAGGCGCAAGCTATTGCCCAGAGTCACATGGTGCTGGGCTGATCTGCCACCGGCGCCGGGGATCGAACCATGAGCCCCCGGGTTCTGGAGTCAGTTGCCCTGGCCGCTGCCCTGGCCGCTGCGCCACAACTCAAAAATATTGAACAGATGAGAATATTGTTTTGTAATATATAAATATATACAGACTTTAAAGTAATACATTTAAAACATTAAAATATATACAATTGATATAATGTAAAATAAATTATTTTCACGAATTATTTTTATATATATATATATATACACATTTATATAAACACAGACAAATATATAAATATATTACCCAGTGGCGGTTGCCACCACATAGTTATAGTTAGTATCGAGTTGCCATTGGAAATGCATTTTTTGGTTTGCTTATATCTTTTTTGCATTGTTTGATGAATCTTCACAAAACTTTCCCCAAAAATATTTTTTTCACCTCAACTCCTTCCTGGAAATTTCTGGGGTCATCCATCAAGCAAGGGCCAAGAATGAGGCAGGGCCCCAAAAAAGGGTTTTCCCCATTCATTTTCCCATAAGAACTTTAGACACAGTTACAGCCAAAACAGCTGAATGGATTTATATTTGGCATAAAGCTAGATTTTGGTGTAAATGTGTTCAATAGTTTTTTTTAGAAATTAATGCTGAAAAACTTTGTAGATATCATGCCACAGAGATCCGTTGACCCGACAGATCTCATGGATGTTTATTTATATGACTCATTTATAAGGCGCACGAATCATCCCCAGGGGGATCTCTCGGCGCCCGAGAAGGAGGCAGATGTAGAGTAAAATATAATATTCGTTCATTAGAATAGCCAGGTCTTAAGCAACTTTTTGAAATGTGGGAGGTTTGGGCAGGCACGGATATGTTCTGGGAGCTCATTCCAATGTTTGGGGGCCAGGTAAGTGAACGCACGACCCCCCATTTTGACTTTCCTTATTCTCCTGCTACAAAGCAGGCTGCGATTACTGGACCTAAGTTGTCGTCCAGGTTGATAGCGTTCAATTTTATTAGTCAGATACGCCTGGCCCGTGCCGTGCAGGGACTTAAAGACCAAGCAAAGTAACTTGAAGATGGCTCATTTCCTTACAGGAAGCCAGTGTAAATGGCGAAGGAGAGGGAGGGAAGGGGTTCGTGCTGGTTTGTTAAGGGCAAGACGGGCTGCAGTATTTTGCACCACCTGCAGCTTAGATAACAGGTCTTCCCTAATTCCTACCAACAAGGAATTGCCGTAATCCAGGCGGCTGATAAGAAGCGACTGGATGAGAGTCTTTCTGGCATTCAATGGAATCCAGGGAAAGATCTTTCTGAGTAACCGCATGGTCCCATAACAGGTCCCTGCAAGAAATTTCACCTGCTCTTCCATTGAAAGCTTATTATCTATTCTAACTCCTAAGTTCTTAGCCCAGGCTCTTGGGGCGGGTGCTTCTCCTAATTCTGACGGCCACCAGTCAGCACTCCACAGCTGTTCTGCCATTTTATAACTCGAGACTCAGTCCCGACTCCTAAGAAAAGCGTAAAAAATCCCCTAGGCTACCTGGGGCCGAATGTCTTTTTTTTAAATTTTGCCGTGAATTCGCAGAGGATTTGCACAGTGGGAGAATAAACCTTTTTCTCTGCCCCCGCTTTCAGGCAAGGAAAAAATGCTGAATTGCTCGCACCCTACTGGAGCAAAAGAACACTGCTGGAGTGGAGTGGGAGCAAGGCTGGCTTCCGCTGCACCCGTGATGGGTGCAAGCAGGAGAGCCAAAGGGGCTGCTGGGGCACTCTGCCTTCTCTCCCACAGCCCCCAATATAATATTGGTCTGGGGTCCCCTGGGTGGGCACCGGGGCACCCCTTAAATAAAGATGGCTCCTGCGCAGCCCAGAGAAATGGGGCCACTTGCTGGGAGCAGGCGGAGACAGAGAGAACCTGGGACTCCCCCTGTGGCCCCTATGAAAAAAAAACAGTGGGTTTCCTGGATGGGATTGAGACACCCAGATGTTTTCTTTTTTTAAAGCAAAAAAAGTGAATAATAAATGAGTGGCCATAATCACTCATTTATTATTCACTGCTTCTTCAAGGAGTGCCCCATAATGCCCTGCGAGGGCTATTTATTTTGTTTTTGTGATGTCCCTAGAAGGGGCAGGGGAACTTCCAAACACTGTTTTTAATGTTGTGGAGGGCTACTGGGAGCTTTTCAGCCCCACACCAGCACTAAAAAATTATAAAAGTCTCCTGGGTCATTGAATTCATGATCCAAGGAGAACTTACCATATTTTTTTTTATTTTTATTTTTTTATTTGAAATCTGTTTTTATTTTACGCATAAAGAACAAGGGGGGAGAGTCCAGATATACACAGCATCAGGCCCACAACCCTGTAGAGGGCCGGCTGCGTAATTTTATCAAGCCTCAAGGGGCTTAGGGAAGGCGTACCTGAGCAATTCAGACACAGCATGTCGCCTACAACCCATAATGGGCCGGCCGCGTGATATTCAAAGCAGAGCATTGAAATACAATTGTGGGTGCGGGCTAAGACCTATAATGAACAAATTTGGTAGCAGAGCAGAAAAAAGGAACAAAAAAAACAAAAAAAAAGTAGGCAAGAGGCCTACAGAAAGAAGGCAGTGATGAGCAGACAGATGAGTATTTAGGAGGGGTAAGGGAATTAGTAGTGAAAGAGGTCCCTGTATCAGTGCCGCTATGTGGCCGCTGCTGTATAGGGGGTGTGAAGGCGGGCGGGAGAAGAGTCAGAGGAGCCAGTGTTGTATGGCGGTTAGACCAGGGGTCCGCATGCGTGCTACACGGAGCTATTAGCAGGGTTAAAGTGAAAACTTAAGTAATCTATTAGGGTCAGTCGGGATTACAGCGTCCTCAAATAGGCGTAGGGCTCTGAGTTTCGAGGGTAGGTATCGTGCATGTTCAATTTTGCAAAGATATGTGACTAGTGGTTTCCATATTGTGGTGAAGCAGGTGTCGCGGGACTGCAAACGCGCTGTGAAGAGTTCCATAGTCACTACATGCCATAGGCGCACAAACCAGGCAGCAGTTGGGGGGGTCTCAGCTTTCTTCCAATATAGCGCTATGAGCTGCTTAGCCGCCCCGAGCATGTGAAGAGCTATGTACCAATCGCTGCGAGTAAGTGCTTTTAAGTTGTCAGGCTTAAGGCCTAAAAGGACCGTGGTCGTGGCTTCAGGCAGAGGAAACCCCAGTACCTCCTTAATATGACTAAGAACTTCTTTCCAGAACAGGGTCAGGAGAGGGCACGCCAACCAAATATGTATGAAATCCCCAGTAGCAGTCGAACACCTCCAGCACAATGGGGAGGATGCGGGATACATCCTGTGGAGGCGATCAGGCGTGTAATACCACTGTGTCATGATTTTGTACGCAGTTTCTCTTTGTGATATACTGCGATACACCCTTGGTATGTCACGCCACAGGCGACTCCATTGCGCAGGCGTGATGTCTGTGGGGGACGTTCTTTGCCATTGATGTTGATACAGGTGAGTGGTTACTAGCGGGGGGTGTTGCAGTATCTGATACGTCCGGGAAATAAGGCCCTTTGACTCGTCGTAGGAACGAACCAATCGCTCAAAAGGAGTGAATGGGCGAGTGGCCGCGCGTTGCATCTCTGGCGTGGACAGCCAGTGGCGCAGCTGTGCATACTGGAACCCTGCTTTCGCCGGGAGCTGGAACTCCTCTCTGCATTGAGCAAACGTTTTGAGCGTTCCCCCTTCGTAGAGATCACCGATCGTTCGGCATCCACCGTTCAACCATGTTGAGAACGCCTGGGTGTTCAGGGCCGGTGGAAATAGCGCGTTACCTGCAATGGGAGTATGAGGGGAGGGGAAAGTCGTGAGCCCTTTGTGCACGGCCACTTTGTCCCAGATATCCAGCACCGTCTTTGTGGGTACTGCCATATAGGCACTGCGAGAGCGCGCGGTCCGGTGCAGCCAAGCAAGGTCCCAAATGGTACGCCCGGTTACTGTCCTGTCCATGTGGAACCAGATCTTTTCGCTCTCCGTCGCTATCCACTCCGAGACAATGCGAAGGTGGGAGGCCCAGTAGTACTCCAGGAGATTGGGGCACGCCAATCCCCCCTGTCCCGCGGGAGCATGAGAAGTTTATGGGAGAAACGTGGTCTGCGCCCGCCCCATATGAAATTGGTGAGCTCCCGTTGAAGGCTCTGGATCTGATGGTGCGGGACAGGGGTGGGCAGGCATTGAAACAGATATAGTATTTTTGGGAGTATCGACATTTTTATAGCGTTAAGGCGGCCCAGCCAGGAAAGGGTCAGAGATTTCCATCCCTGCAGGTCCTCTAAGACCGTCCGCCTGCATTCCCGCCAGTTTGTTTGGGTCCACGTGTCAAGAGAGGGGGTCAACTGAAGCCCTAGGCATCGGATATGGTCAGCGGCCCACTGGTAGGGAGCAAGCGTTTTGAGGACTGGGATCTCTTCCTCAGGTATGGTAAGATTCAAAGCCCATTACTTTCCATGATTGATTTTAAGACCAGAGGCCCGCTCAAAGGACTGCAATAGAGAGTGGAGCGCCGGGAGGGATCTATGTGGGCTGGACAGCGTGAGGATAAGGTCATCCGCAAAGAGCGCCACCTTATTCTGCCGACCCACGAGGGTGATGCCATGTATGTCCGCATCTTGTCTAATCATCTCTGCTAGGGGCTCCACCACGAGGGCAAACAACAGAGGGGACAAGGGGCAGCCCTGCCGTGTACCCCTATGGATGGAGAAAGGGTCCGTAAGCTGTCCATTAACCGCACCCGGGCCTGCGGGGAGACCTAGGGTGCCAAGATCCTAGCTATCATATTCTGGCCCAATCCAATTTTCTGCAGCACTGCTCGGAGGAAGGACCAGTCCACCCGATCGAACGCCTTCTCTGCGTCGAGCGAGAGGAGGCACGCTGGTATGTTCCAGTGCCATGCCTTCCCCACAAGATGTGCAATTCTACGCACGTTGTCCGCCCCTTGTCGATTCCGGATGAAGCCGACCTGGTCAGGCTTCACCAGGCCTGGCATGTGAGGATCAAGGCGCTTGGCTAATATTTTGGCGTAAATTTTAAGATCTGTATTCAAAAGGGCAATGGGGCGGTAGGATGCGCATAGCGTGGGAACAAGGGCTATTTCTGCCATACCCATGGAGGGCGTTGGCCCTTCCCTGTCGGAGAAGGAGTTGAACAGCCGCAGGAGGTGGGGCTGGAGTTGTGCCAGGAACAGGCGATAGAAGGCCAATGGAAGGCCATCCGGTCCCGGTGATTTCCCCAGAGGGAGATCCTTCAATGCTGCCACCAGCTCCTCCGCAGTGAGGGGTTCCTCCAGTTGGTTTGCGTGAAAGGGGTGGAGCGGGGTCCAGGGGCATTGGTTCAGGATATCATCTATCTGGTCTTGGGACGGCTTTTCCGCCGTGTAGAGGGCGGAGTAGTAGGCCCGGAAGGCCTCGCGCTTGGCCCCTTCAGTGGTGACCCTCTCCCCACCAGGGAGCCAGACGTTAGCTATGTGGGCCCTCGCAGTGCGCGCTCGGATGCGTTTCGCCAGTAGTCTGCCCACCTTGTCCCCCCCCTCAAAGTGCCGCTGCTTTAACGCCAGCAAAGATCTCTCGGCCTTATTGGTGCGAAGGGAGCGAAGTTGTCCCCTAAGATTCGCAAGTTGTCGCTTATTGGTGGGCGTGGGGCGTTCCTGGTCCTGGCTCTCTAGTGTTTTAATATCCTTGGAGAGGTTATCCTCCAGGAGACGGGCCTCGCTTGTCCGCGCAATTGACAGGGAGGTGATGTGGCCGCGGATCGTAGCCTTAAAGGCATCCCACACTACCGGGAAGGGCGTTTCAGGGATATCGTTACTCGCGAAGTAGGAGTCAATTGCAGTCCATATACTGTCCACATCCACAGGGTCCCGCAGGATATGTGGCGGCAGGCGCCACCGTGGAATACGGGTGGGGCAAGCGGCCGGATCCTGCAGGAGTAGCTCAACATGGGCATGATCTGAAAGCGAAATGGCGGACATGGAGGCTGCAAGCGTGTCCCTGATCAGAGCATGAGAGATAAAAATATAGTCGATGCGCGAGTACGAGCGATGGACGTGCGAGTAATACGAGAAATCACGCACCTCAGGGGAGTGGTAACGCCAGGAGTCCAGCAAACCAAGGTCCGTCATTTGCTTCCTGAGGGCAGAGGACATGGCCCCCGTCCCATGTGAGGATGCCTCACTACGGTCTATCTTAGGATCCCATGCCAGGTTGAAATCCCCCCCGAGGATTAGTGAGGAGTCACCCTGCGGCACATGCTCCCGCAAAGTCGTCCAGAGGTAGGAGTCCTGCATCTGGGTAGGTGCATACACATTACACAGTGTGAAAAGGCGTTGCCCAATCCTTACCCCTGCCCGGATGAAGCGGCCATCCGAGCTACAAAAGACCCTGGATTCCCCCCGCCTGATACCAGCTCGACAGAGGATTGCCACTCCGGCCGTTTTAGTGGATGCCGTAGCCCAAAATTGGAGAGGATACTTAGGATGAGCCATGCGGGGAGTATCTGCTTTTAAGAGGTGGGTCTCTTGGAGGAGGATAATGTCCGGATTATGTTGTAGGAGGTAGCGCCATGTTTGCTGCCGCTTGTTGGGAGAGTTAAGCCCCTTAACATTGAGGGACACTATCTTCAAGGGGCAGGGAATAGCCATGTTTGTGTCCAGACTCAAGTTAGTCCATCTTGCCACAGTAGAAAGCTTGTTGGGATATGGGGGTGCGGGTGCAGGGGCTGATCACTCCTGTCTAGGGAGGAGCTCCAGCGGGAAGGGGTGTCCCGCCCGCCACAGCCAGAGGAAAGAAGATAGCAGGAAAAAAGAAAAAGATGAGCATAGAGATGCAGAGGCAAAAAACAAGGAATCAACAGTGGCCAACAGGGCCATAGTGTTCTGTTCCAGTCACGGACCAGCCTACACCGCATGGTTCAGGTGGTCCCAGAGATGTCACTCTCTCAAGAACAGATCGGGGGTTGGGTCGTCAGCTGTTCGCAGAGTCGGCCAGACGAGGGGGCTAGCTCCATCACCACTGCAGATAGGGAGCTGGGGTGCGGACGAGATCGTAGAGTGAGCACCGGCCCCAGTGGGGTCAGAGACCCAGTTTGAAGGTATCATGTGCAGGCCGCTGCAGATGCGGGATTTCAGTCCGTCACGGAAGTGGAGATCGGGAGTCCGCCGCCGGCGTTTCCCCCTCCAGGGACCTGATGTGTTGAATGATGTCGTTCTTGGCTTGTGTGCATGAGTGAGCATCAGGAGGCGGCGAGCGCCTATGCCGGCGCATAGTAGACCATGTTGGCATGGCCGGCGCCCGCGTGAGAGGCGGGAGACGGGTGGGACTGGCAGGTGGCGTTGAGTTGAGGCGAAGGAGTTGCGTCGCCTCTTTATAGGACCGTATCGCCCGATGCTTGGATTCCCACTGGAAGACGAGGGCGAATGGGTGGCCCCACTGATAGGGGATGTCCATGCTGCGCAGCTGATCCGTCACAGGTTTAAAATCACGGCGTCTTCGGAGGGTGGTAGGTGCGAGATCTTGAAAAATCTGGATCTTGTTCCCGCCGTACGCGAGGTCCGGCTTGGCTCGCGCCGCCCTAAGGATAGCCTCCTTTTCTATAAAGAAGTGGACCCTGGTTAGAATGTCCGGGAGGACACCCGCCCTGCCCGCGGGTCCAGATACTCGGTGAGCCCGGTCCAGGGCCGGCGGAGACGCATCGTCGTCCCCCCAGACCTCGTGCAGGAGCTGCGCCACGTATGTCAGGATATCTTTCCCCTCCGCCCCGAGAGGAACTCCCCGGATGCGGAGGTTGTTCCGGTGGCTCCGATTTTCCAGGTCCTCTTGCTTCAGCTGTAGCTCTATATGTTGCTCCTCCAGGACGGCTAGGCGCTGCCATAGTTGTTCCTGATCTTCCGTTCGGGCATCTACGCTCTTTTCCAACCCGTCCACTCTTTCTCCAAGGTCTGTAACCTCCTTCTTAAGCTCCTTGACACAGGAGTGGACCTCAGTGCGCAGAGAGCCTATCTCATTCTTGAGCTCTGCCATGAAGGAGGCCATTAATGCTTGCGTGACAGGCGGCGAGTCCCCTCCAGTCCGTGATGCCACCTCCGCTGGGGCCGACGCGCCCGCCTTGCCCCACATCACCGCTACAGGATTGTCTTTGGGGGCCGCCGCTGAGTCTTTTCCCACTCTGGTGCGTGTCATCACTCAGGTATGGCCTTCAGCTGCGCCCACCGTAGGAGCCCCCGGGCGGTCACAGGGCCATCCGGAAACGTGCCTGGGCGTCAAGTATCCGTGCTTCCCTTCAGGTGATGGGGACCGGGGCGAGCCTCTTTAGGGCCAGCAACAACCCCTCTGCGTGTGTCCGAGAGAGTGGGCCCTGCCCCCTTCCGCAGGCACGGCTCTCTCACAGCTCCCCACCCCCTCGAGTAGGTCGATGTCCAGCAGGCACCGGGAGGCCAAGGTGAGCAGGGTCAGGGACAGCGTGAGGCCGCATGCAGGAACTCCAGTGCCCAATCAGGAGACGGCAGCTGCAGGGGCCAAGGCCGACAGCACCCAGTCTCCCTCGCCGGCTCCCTGCACCCCCCGTAGCAGAGGGTGCGCAGTGTACTTCCAAGACGGCGGTCAAGTGGGGCGCCCGGTATTCGCAATGGCCAAGCAGACGAGGCGGCACAGCGGGGGTCGCTCAGAGGGGGCCCAAGGGCATTCTGGTCACAATGCCCCATCCCAGGGGCGGCGCTGTGTGTATGCTAGGGCAGGGGATGCCCAAGGCGGTGGTCCCGGCCACACCGAGGGCTAAGGCGCTGCACAGGACAGTGGGAATGTTCGCCCCCGAGATCCCCCACAGGGCCCACAGCGCCGCTCCAGGGCTACACACCCCGCTCGACACCAGCTACTCACAGGCTCCTCGCGATCGGCGCAGGCAAGATGGCGGCCGCCGCCGCAGCAGGCTCCCAGAGGCCCAAGTTTCAAGCAAACTGCTGTGGCCGCCTCTATCGTCTCCCGCCAAGATCCAAACGTCGTCGTCGCCGCCGCCTGTCAGGCCAGATGGAGGCCCCACCGGGCGGGGCAAAGCAGCCGGTGGGAGCCTGGGTACGCCTCCCCAGCGCGGCACGCAAGATGGCGGTCCAGAGTCAGCTACCGGGCCGCCATCCGCTCGTCCACTCGTCTGCTCCGGGCTGGTATCACGCGTTTTCCATTCCGCTGTAAGTGCCCCCGCTGCTCCGCCGTCACCAACGAAATCGTAGAGCTCCTGGGGGTCCCGGAGGCACAGGGACAGCTCTCACCTCAGGGCAGTGGATCCCCGGTCCGGGCGCCGTAAAATGGCGGGCGCTCCGACCTGCAGGCCAAGATGTTGCGGCTTCGCCACCGCCACTCCCGGGCGGCCGCACGTTTAGCAAAAGGTGCCCCCCAACATCCGCTACAGAGGCACCCCCAGGGTCGGTGTCAATAAGCCCCCAGCTCCGCTAAAATTGCTTTAGTTAGCAGCGGCTTGCCGGAGCTCCCTCAGCGTGCGTCTTACCGCATTGCCAGCGAAACCACGGCCCCCTTACCATATTTTTTAAAGCACTTCCCCGGTTGGACATTTTGCACTGCAGCTGGAATTGCAGCGTTCTCTCAGGGCTGGTTGTATGGCCGTGTTTTAGGCGGCCAGAAGATGCTTAAAAAAAACAAGACCCTCTTGTGGTTGTTTTTATTTGTTATTTATTTGTTTTTTGGGTTGAAAAATATTAAATTTAAGAGTCAGTGGACCTGTTTGTTTTATTTTCTAAACAATGTGAACACTATGGGGTCGATTCCGATTCGGGCCGGAAAAAGCACCGACCGACTCGGATCCGGAAATTATACCGACCGACACGTACCTGTGGCGCCCGACACGCCAAGTACGATGCAATGCGTGCAAAATCCGACCGACACGTACCGAACCCAAGTCGAACGACCGAGCCGCACGGAAAACAGCAATCCGGTTGGAAAAACAGGCGAATCCAACCGACCGACACGCACCCGGAACAAATCCGACCGAAACGTACACGCGAACTCCAAACCGCAAAGTACGATGCAAGGCGCGAAAACCACGAGCGAGTCGGACGGAGGCCAAGCCGTACGACCGACACGCATACAAAACCGAGCCGAAGCAACACAAAACACCGCGACCGATGCGTACGCAGCATAGAAAACTGCACGAACACAGCGTGAACGAAACGGAGAAGACCGTACGAGACAAATGCAGGGTCCGACTCGGTCACAAGAACGTTTCCAACATACACAGACAGTACAAAGGAAAAATCACACAAAAAAAGGCCAAACAAGCAATTACTAAGCCAATAAATACTGGGGGTGGGGACAGAGAACAAAGACACACCCACAACTCCACCCATATAAAGGACACAAATCACAACCATGATCCTTTGCAAATGCCATTCCACTGCCAGCACCCAAGAGAAAGCAACCACACACCCACAGCTCATCCCTCACACAAGCCACACACCATCAGCACACCAACAAATACCTACCTCACATACACCCAGCAAAACACACACTCACACACCCTCACCTGCACACCAACACACACATCACTCACCATCACCACCCATCACCATGCCCCCCAAGAAGAATCACAAGTTCCTAGATTGTGAATTTGAAGTCATGGTAGACGAGATCCTCAGGGTAGAGCCACAGCTGTTTGGCACACTGGTCCAACAGACCCCCATCTCCCAGAAAACCAAGATGTGGGAGAGGATCATCAACAGGGTGAACGCACTATCACCATGTCGGCGCACAAAGAGCGACATCCAGAACAGGTGGTATGACGTGCGCAGGAGGGTACGGGACTTGCTCAAGAAAGACTACATCAACAGCCAACACACCGGCAGTGGCCCTCCTGCCAAGCCAATATACCTCAGGCCCTGGGAGGAGAAGGTGCGGGCCATCCTTCCGCCAGTGAGCGTATATGGACTAGAGAACATCCCAGAGCCTGGTGAGTACACAACAAATGTACACAATATACTGCCACAAAACACACACACATCACTGTCAAGGGGAGAGTCAAACCATGCACTCATAGCAATTACACAGCAACCAGAACAGAATCATCTCAAAATGTGTATGTCAGTCAGATAAACACAACACATGCCATCAAAAAAGTCACATCCAACTGTGCCATCACATGTACAAACACAACTACAACTACAGCTAGGCAGTGGCACAAATAGAACTAACAAACACATCCAGACATGTAGCCACCACAACAACACCAACACACAGTGAAGACCACTCAAAGGAAGGAATTCTGTGTATGCTGGCCAAGTCAGTGTAGCCAATAGCATCATGGGAGTCGCAGTCACACATATTGCCCCCCCACAACTGTCCCATCAACACCACCATGAACCATGCGCACATCACAGGGAGTGGAGAAGGACTCACAAGATGGCTGACACTGGCAACTGCTGTGGGGAGCACAAGGTCCTGCTGGCAACTGTGCACCAACAAACAGCAGGACACCACTGACTGACATCCTGAGAGACAACTTCCACTCCCTGCAATGCAAGCACGTTCCATGGTGGGATATCTGGCTGGCTGGGTGGGAAGGAGGACTTGCAGCACTGACCATAGTCACAAGCACCTCCCCTCACACACCCCCAACACAAACTCCACAGAACCCACCTGGTAGAATGCAATGCCCCCATCCTAACACAAGATCCCACAAAGAACCACCACCCTGGGTTATGTTGTGTGAAGCACAGGGACACTCTTGGGACTTTTAGCCAAACAACTGCCAGGACAACACTCCCAGCCATCCTGTCAGCACAGCCAGCCCACCCCACAGGGAAGCAGAGTCAAAAGGAAGGAAGCATGGGCATGCTGGGAAGGAGGGTGGAGGCAATAGCATGATGGGAGTCGTAGTCACTGATATTGGTCACCCCCACAACTGTCCCATCAACACCACCCTGAACCATGCTCACATCACAGGAAGTGGAGAAGGACTCACAAGATGGCTGACACTGGCTACTGCTGTGGGGAGCACAAGGCCCTGCTGGCAACTGTGCACCAACAAACAGCAGGACACCACTGACTGACATCCTGAGAGACAACTTCCACTCCCTGCAATGCAAGCACATTCCATGGTGGGATATCTGGCTGGCTGGGTGGGAAGGAGGACTTGCAGCACTGACCATAGTCACAAGCACCTCCCCTCACACACCCCCCAACACAAACTCCACAGAACCCACCTGGTAGAATGCAATGCCCCCATCCTAACACAAGATCCCACAAAGAACCACCACCCTGGGTTATGTTGTGTGAAGCACAGGGACACTCTTGGGACTTTTAGCCAAACAACTGCCAGGACAACACTCCCAGCCATCCTGTCAGCACAGCCAGCCCACCCCACAGGGAAGCAGAGTCAAAAGGAAGGAAGCATGGGCATGCTGGGAAGGGGGTGGAGGCAATAGCATGATGGGAGTCGTAGTCACTGATATTGGTCACCCCCACAACTGTCCCATCTACACCACCCTGAACCATGCTCACATCACAGGAAGTGGAGAAGGACTCACAAGATGGCTGACACTGGCTACTGCTGTGGGGAGCACAAGGCCCTGCTGGCAACTGTGCACCAACAAACAGCAGGACACCACTGACTGACATCCTGAGAGACAACTTCCACTCCCTGCAATGCAAGCACGTTCCATGGTGGGATATCTGGCTGGCTGGGTGGGAAGGAGGACTTGCAGCACTGACCATAGTCACAAGCACCTCCCCTCACACACCCCCAACACAAACTCCACAGAACCCACCTGGTAGAATGCAATGCCCCCATCCTGACACAAGATCCCACAAAGAACCACCACCCTGGGTTATGTTGTGTGAAGCACAGGGACACTCTTGGGACTTTTAGCCAAACAACTGCCAGGACAACACTCCCAGCCATCCTGTCAGCACAGCCAGCCCACCCCACAGGGAAGCAGAGTCAAAAGGAAGGAAGCATGGGCATGCTGGGAAGGGGGTGGAGGCAATAGCATGATGGGAGTCGTAGTCACTGATATTGGTCACCCCCACAACTGTCCCATCAACACCACCCTGAACCATGCTCACATCACAGGAAGTGGAGAAGGACTCACAAGATGGCTGACACTGGCTACTGCTGTGGGGAGCACAAGGCCCTGCTGGCAACTGTGCACCAACAAACAGCAGGACACCACTGACTGACATCCTGAGAGACAACTTCCACTCCCTGCAATGCAAGCACGTTCCATGGTGGGATAACTGGCTGGCTGGGTGGGTGGGAAGGAGGACTTGCAGCACTGACCATAGACACAAGCACCTCCCCTCACACACACCCCAACACAAACTCCACAGAACCCACCTGGTAGAATGCAATGCCCCCCATCCTAACACAAGATCCCACAAAGAACCACCACCCTGGGTTATGTTGTGTGAAGCACAGGGACACTCTTGGGACTCTTAGCCAAACAACTGCCAGGACAACACTCCCAGCCATCCTGTCAGCACAGCCAGCCCACCCCACAGGGAAGCAGAGTAAAAGGAAGGAAGCATGGGCATGCTGGGAAGGGGGTGGAGGCAATAGCATGATGGGAGTCGTAGTCACTGATATTGGTCACCCCCACAACTGTCCCATCAACACCACCCTGAACCATGCTCACATCACAGGAAGTGGAGAAGGACTCACAAGATGGCTGACACTGGCTACTGCTGTGGGGAGCACAAGGCCCTGCTGGCAACTGTGCACCAACAAACAGCAGGACACCACTGACTGACATCCTGAGAGACAACTTCCACTCCCTGCAATGCAAGCACATTCCATGGTGGGATATCTGGCTGGCTGGGTGGGAAGGAGGACTTGCAGCACTGACCATAGTCACAAGCACCTCCCCTCACACACCCCCAACACAAACTCCACAGAACCCACCTGGTAGAATGCAATGCCCCCATCCTAACACAAGATCCCACAAAGAACCACCACCCTGGGTTATGTTGTGTGAAGCACAGGGACACTCTTGGGACTTTTAGCCAAACAACTGCCAGGACAACACTCCCAGCCATCCTGTCAGCACAGCCAGCCCACCCCACAGGGAAGCAGAGTCAAAAGGAAGGAAGCATGGGCATGCTGGGAAGGGGGTGGAGGCAATAGCATGATGGGAGTCGTAGTCACTGATATTGGTCACCCCCACAACTGTCCCATCTACACCACCCTGAACCATGCTCACATCACAGGAAGTGGAGAAGGACTCACAAGATGGCTGACACTGGCTACTGCTGTGGGGAGCACAAGGCCCTGCTGGCAACTGTGCACCAACAAACAGCAGGACACCACTGACTGACATCCTGAGAGACAACTTCCACTCCCTGCAATGCAAGCACGTTCCATGGTGGGATATCTGGCTGGCTGGGTGGGAAGGAGGACTTGCAGCACTGACCATAGTCACAAGCACCTCCCTCTCCCACCCCCCAACACAAACTCCACAGAACCCACCTGGTAGAATGCAATGCCCCCATCCTGACACAAGATCCCACAAAGAACCACCACCCTGGGTTATGTTGTGTGAAGCACAGGGACACTCTTGGGACTTTTAGCCAAACAACTGCCAGGACAACACTCCCAGCCATCCTGTCAGCACAGCCAGCCCACCCCACAGGGAAGCAGAGTCAAAAGGAAGGAAGCATGGGCATGCTGGGAAGGGGGTGGAGGCAATAGCATGATGGGAGTCGTAGTCACTGATATTGGTCACCCCCACAACTGTCCCATCAACACCACCCTGAACCATGCTCACATCACAGGAAGTGGAGAAGGACTCACAAGATGGCTGACACTGGCTACTGCTGTGGGGAGCACAAGGCCCTGCTGGCAACTGTGCACCAACAAACAGCAGGACACCACTGACTGACATCCTGAGAGACAACTTCCACTCCCTGCAATGCAAGCACGTTCCATGGTGGGATAACTGGCTGGCTGGGTGGGTGGGAAGGAGGACTTGCAGCACTGACCATAGACACAAGCACCTCCCCTCACACACACCCCAACACAAACTCCACAGAACCCACCTGGTAGAATGCAATGCCCCCATCCTAACACAAGATCCCACAAAGAACCACCACCCTGGGTTATGTTGTGTGAAGCACAGGGACACTCTTGGGACTCTTAGCCAAACAACTGCCAGGACAACACTCCCAGCCATCCTGTCAGCACAGCCAGCCCACCCCACATGGAAGCAGAGTAAAAGGAAGGAAGCATGGGCATGCTGGGAAGGGGGTGGAGGCAATAGCATGATGGGAGTCGTAGTCACTGATATTGGTCACCCCCACAACTGTCCCATCAACACCACCCTGAACCATGCTCACATCACAGGAAGTGGAGAAGGACTCACAAGATGGCTGACACTGGCTACTGCTGTGGGGAGCACAAGGCCCTGCTGGCAACTGTGCACCAACAAACAGCAGGACACCACTGACTGACATCCTGAGAGACAACTTCCACTCCCTGCAATGCAAGCACGTTCCATGGTGGGATAACTGGCTGGCTGGGTGGGTGGGAAGGAGGACTTGCAGCACTGACCATAGTCACAAGCACCTCCCCTCACACACACCCCAACACAAACTCCACAGAACCCACCTGGTAGAATGCAATGCCCCCATCCTAACACAAGATCCCACAAAGAACCACCACCCTGGGTTATGTTGTGTGAAGCACAGGGACACTCTTGGGACTCTTAGCCAAACAACTGCCAGGACAACACTCCCAGCCATCCTGTCAGCACAGCCAGCCCACCCCACAGGGAAGCAGAGTCAAAAGGAAGGAAGCATGGGCATGCTGGGAAGGGGGGTGGAGGCAATAGCATGATGGGAGTCGTAGTCACTGATATTGGTCACCCCCACAACTGTCCCATCAACACCACCCTGAACCATGCTCACATCACAGGAAGTGGAGAAGGACTCACAAGATGGCTGACACTGGCTACTGCTGTGGGGAGCACAAGGCCCTGCTGGCAACTGTGCACCAACAAACAGCAGGACACCACTGACTGACATCCTGAGAGACAACTTCCACTCCCTGCAATGCAAGAAGCACAGTCCATGGTGGGATAACTGACTGGCTGGGTGGGTGGGAAGGAGGGCCGGCTGTCAACCAAACACAACCAATGCAGACCATGTTCACACCCCAAAAAATACATAGAAATGCCCAAATAATGCAGGACAATGTGCCACACCAATATCAACCCCTGACTGTGACGACTTAGGACAATGCAATGTACAGGCCCGCACCCAGAGGCACAGTCACAACTGTCATGTGTGTCAACCATTGATGCCTGCAGAAACATAACATACATTGTGTGTGTCTCCCAAAAACAGGTGATGATGGGGACACAGCAGCAGACGCTGAGGAGTCCCAGTCCCAGGCTCAAGAGGATGCGGAGCTCACTGGCGTCGTACAGCCTCTGCCCTCCTCGGACGAAGAAGACCAACCTGGCACATCCGGTGCAAGTCTACATGCAGCACCAGCAGGACCACCAGCTGCAGCACCAGCAGGACCACCAGCTGCACCCCCTGCACCCACCCCGCCAACGACTGTCACCACAAATACCATCCCTGCCGACATGGACAGAACAAGGAGCAACACCAGCACAGGGACCCTGGACCAACCTGGGGCCATGGACACCACCACCACCATCAACCCCCAAGGTGGACCAGGGTCATCTGTGCGTGCCACTGCACGCACTGCACATGTCAGCAGGGGTGGTGGGAGGGGTGGGAGACAGAGGTCGCTGCTTGCAGAGGTTGCTGGTGTGCATGATGACCCACAAATGGTACGCATAGCTGATGCGTACCAGTCCAGCACCGGAGACCTCAGCCAGGTAGTGGGGCTCCTCAGAGACATGAAACAGCAGCAGGCTGCCCATCATGCCCGCTTGGACTCTCACATGTCCCACGTGGAGTCACACATGTCCCGCGTGGACTCACACATGTCCCGCGTGGAGTCCAAGTGGGATGCACTGCATGAGATGACGGCGGTGCACAGGGACATTTTACAATGCCTCCGCCAGATGAACTACAAACAAAAACAAGGGACACCCTACTCACTAGGAACCAGGGTAAAGTATGTGTGACAGAAACAGAGGTTCCTGTGGACAAGTACTAGTTAGTATTAATAATATTATGCGCAATGGCAATGATTATGGGTTATATGAATGTCGGAAAGAAAGGAGACCCAGACCACTTCAATTTGTGTTTGTAATAAATTTTAGTTTTTAAAAAAAGAATATACAAATACATACATAAAGCGAAACAATTTCAAGTAGTGCTTCGTGTCCCCAGTGTGAATGGAACCAAAAACAAAAACTAGTGATTTTGTGACACATAAAAGAATTTTTAAACTCGGTTTCCATCATTTTGAAAGGCGACCATCTATTATTTTATATTAATCACAGCCATGTATGCAATAATCATAGCTGTTCACAATGGTTCGCTTAACACAGTTGTCGACGACGTTTCGACCCTACAAGGGATATGGGGTCTCTTCAGGACCTACAGATATAGGGACATCTAAAAAGTCAAAGAAAAATAAGGTCACCACAGGTTTTGAAAGTGACTACCATAATAGTAAGGGATAAAAAGACTGTATTTCTACCTGAAATAATCGGTTTGCGCAGCCACGTGAAAAGTGTGAAACACCAGTCAAGTGAAAGAAAAGAGATAAAAGAATACTCACACTGGACCCAGCCGGGTACTACACGAGTGAGGGAGAAAAAGAGGATAGAATTAGTGAGGAGAAAAGCGTTGTAGTGCTTTCTTACTAGGGCAAATCACTGAATGTTCCTTACCCCAGTGTGAGAAAACGGGGTGAAGGGCTGGCAACCACGGATAGGCACAGCAGGGCAATTGATATTGTGTAAAAGCAAAGCTGCCCTGTAAATTAATAGTCAAATATCTCTCTGGAAAGTAAAGACAAATGTAGTTAGAGAACGGGCCTGTAATAGTAGGTAAATGCAAATAGTGAGGCTCTTTCAGTGGAACGGAGCTTACCAAGGCAAGGCTAATAATATATGCTGGGCTAGAGCTCCCATTAATGTAATATTTGGCTTGAGAGTGGGAAATGTCAAACCCTGTAAAAGCAGATCTCTGAGCGTGCATGAACAGCATATAGTGCTTTTTTGAAAGTATAAAAACAACAGCTCACTAAGGCACACTATGTGATAAAAAATAAAGGGCCTATACAAGTGCCTCAAATTTCCAGTAATAGACAACTCGGGATGCAACACAGAAGGATATAAATGAATGAACGGGTCACTTTACCCCCAAAGCATGTCTCTATTATGTTAAAAAGAAACACACTGAACTAAATCTATCTAGTAAATAACTCGGGATGCAACCCAGAGAAATAAATAAACGGGTCATTTTACTCCTAAGGCATGTCTCTATTATAGAAAAAGGGAAACACACTAAACCCAACAGAGCTAAATCTGTCACTATCATTGGCCTGAGCCAGGGATCGCTTACCGTCTGAATGAATCAGCAGAATGTGAAAAGCATGCCTTGCGCTATGCTACAGGGCGCCTGTTCTGGTGCAATGACAGGGTCCTTGTGAATACAGCGGGATTAAATACTCAGTGAGCCTGTTTGAACCGGCCATCACGGCAGGCATCACTAGTGATTGCCACCAGCAGATGCGGTTCGATGATAGGAGCTCCAATAGAAAGAGATAAAAGACCGATAGTTGAAAGGTAGAGAGAAAGAGAGGAAATAGTTGAAAGAGAAAAAGAGTGAATCATCTTTTTGGCGTGTTGCGCAAAGAGCTTGTAAATTACCCAAAGACATAAAATTTCATTATAAAAAACAAATCTAGCAAAATAGGAGCAACCGGGTCGTGTCCTTGGTGTTTGTATATAGGAAAACACTGAAAACAGTGCATAATAACACTGATACAATACAATACATTTAGAAAAATTACGAAGTAATACCTAATTTAATTCCTAAAACAAATTGGAACATTTATAATTACAATTACATACATTGCGGAAAAGACGATAGTAAAGCATTAATTCAGATTTGGGAAACAATGCATTGCACAATCTAAGAGCTAATATCGTGTAGCCGGAAAGACAATCTCCTATGACATATGTGCAGAATGCAAACACCTAAACAGATTCATGATACTTGAACATGAAGGTTACTCATTAGCATAGTTTGAGGCGATTGTTGAATGTGATTTAACTCAATGGCTGCTGGTATTAAAACAGAGAGACAGCCTAATTGGAGGAAACACAGTGTTTAAATCAATGGGAAGATCAGATCAGCATTGAGATAGTGTTGTTACAAATCCACGCCATTCCTCCGCGGAATTTAGACCATGGACTATGGAATTCGTCCTCTCAATCCAACGGCACTCAAGCCGTTGTAGAATTTGGGTAAGGTCTCCGCCTCTGGCCGGTATGTTGGCTTTATCAATGACCTGCCATTTAATATCATCCGCCGTGTGGTTACAATCAGAGAAGTGTGCCACTAGAGGTGCATTAAGCACTGAGCGTCGTATACGGCTTCTGTGTTGTCCAATTCGGGCCTTAATTGGCTGTTGTGTCTGCCCAATATATGGCAATCCACAAGGACACCATATACAGTAGACCACATTTCTTGTGTTACAGTTCGAGAAGAATTTTAAGGTATGTTTCACGCCAGTATATTCAAATGTTTTGGTATTAGATGTGAATGGGCACACAACACAGTCTCCACACCTGAAGTGGCCTAACACCTCTGGTAGATTCCAGGTGGATTGTAAGGTATTGGTTATGCGTAAACTTCCCTCTGTGGAAGAACGAATGAGATGATCCTTAATGTTTTTGCCCCTTTTAAAAGCAAACAATGGTGTTTCAAATGTGGGGTCAATGCGTTTTATTATATGCCAATTTTTCAAAATCAAGTTACGGATTTTATTAGAATGTATCCCAAATGTGGTTACGCAAATGAGTTTATTGACACAAGTTTTTTCTTTAGTCTTGAGTAATTCTTCTCTGGGGCTAAACCAGGCTCTTTTCAATGATCTTCTTACTATTCTGTTGGGATAACCTCTTGCCACTAGTTTAGATTTCAAAATTTCTGCTTCTGCCATGTAGTCTCTTTTATGCGTGCAGTTTCTGCGGAGACGCAGGAACTGACCGAAAGGTAATCCATCTCTCAGGGCCCTAGGATGTTGGCTTTTATAAGAGAGGAGGGTGTTCCTCTCAGTAGGTTTTCTGTGAAGGGACGTGTATAACGACCCATTCTCATGTTGTATATTGAGATCCAGGAAGGCAATAGATGACTTATGGATGGTAGAAGTGAATGGTAAGTGTGTCTGAATGGTATTTAGGTATTCTACAAAATCATTGAATTCTGTCTGAGTCCCTGACCAAATTAAAAGATATCATCTATATATCTTTTCCAACACTTAATGTTGGAATGATATATATTATTGGCATTCAGGACAAACTTGTGTTCTATGTTATCCATAGAAATGTTAGCCAAATTCGGAGCAAAAATAGCCCCCATGCTGGTCCCAGAGCACTGTTGGTAGTAGACACCATTGGTTATAAAGTAGTTAAATTTCAAAGCAATACGTAGTAAACTAATGATAAAGGACGTGGGTACTTGCAAAGGTCTGGGTCTTGTTTCTAGTAAGTCTTCTATTACTTTAATACTCTCATCTTGGGGAATATTGGTGTAAAGTGAGGCAATATCTAGTGTGGCCAGCCAGTCAGATTCAATATTATATGGCATACCATCCACTAGATTGATCATGTACATGGTGTCCCTAACATAGGTCTCTTGTAAGGGTACAAACTCTTTAATAAAAAAGTCTATGTATTTTCCAATGGGTTCTAGCACAGAGCCACATCCAGATAAGATGGGGCGTCCCGGAGGGTTAGTTGTACTTTGTGAATTTTGGGTAGTGTGTATAACACTGGGGTTCTGGGGTTTTTTCCATTAAGAAATTCAAATTCTTTCTTGCTAATAAAGCCTTCGTCCTTTCCTTCAGTGGTGATTCTAAGGATTTGAGTGCTAATATCTGCTAATGGATTAATATTTAGTTTTTTATAGTGTCTCACTTCACTAATTTGTTTAAGAATTTCCGCCAGATGAACAGCAACCAGTCCACACCTCCCTGTGTGCCAACAACATCTGGTGCTGAACAAACTGCAACTGCCACAGGGAGGGAGGATGACTCTGGCGGAGAGTCCCCTGCACCGCAGTAGCCTGTACTTGAGGGGCCCCCCCAAGAAGAGGGGTCGTCCGAAGAGGGGCAAGTGAGAGGCCGATGGCCAAGCGCAACTCCCAGGAAGCCTGAACCTGTTCTGGATGTTCACCTTTGTGCACAGACTGTTCACCCTGTTGACGGCAACACTACTCCCACACATTGCATGGGGAGTACAAGTTGGACCAATGTGTCAGACAACTGTGGCCCCGATACTGGGGATTCTGTCTACCAGGACTTTCAATTCACCTAGGAACTTCTGATTGCAAGATTTATGTACAGCACTACCCATCCTATGCACTATTCACACAAATGTATCACAATAAACACACTAATACACCATACTTGCCTCTGTTGTGATTCCAACGTGGGTGCTGTTATGGGGATGATGAACTGCAAAATTACACTGTGTATGCGAACTGCAACAGCAAGTACAACACAGGCATGTGAGTAAAGGCAACGTGACACATATGAGGGAGACACACCACCAGGGCTACACAACACATACACACCTAGGCCATCGGACTCATTGCCTACACTGATGTTGCCAGGGAAGACGGTGCAATGCACAGACACCACACCCATTCCCAGTTGTAGTCAAGTAGCCCACAGGTGCAGTAAGCAAATGGCAGTCAAATGTATGACCACAGACAACGCACATCACAAAGTGAAGCACAGGTTTATTACACAGTTGCAACATGTCGTAACCACTACAGATGCAACGTAATCCCACCTGGCAGCGGGCACACAGTCAACAACTGTAGACGGAAGGAAGTCCATGGGTGTGGCGCACATCACCTGTAGGGACACAACAGCTACCAGCCTGGAAGTGCAATCACGTCGTCGGTGGACACAGTTGACCAAACGAATCTGAAAGTACCCTGTGAAGGACAGAAATGACACACAGTCAAAAGCAATGGAGTACAGGACAGAACAGCAAAACTCATGCACAATACATGTTACAAGATACCCACCCAGAACCAAGTTAGCATGTCAACACTGTTGGGAGTACAGCCCACCTGTAAGCACACATCGCAACACACATCCAGTCAAGTAGCCCATGGACACACTCCAACAGCACCAGAGCACCACCTACACATATCATGCCAACTCACATCATTGACATGACACCTCAGGATACTCACATTCAGCTAAAGAAGTTGGTGATGAGCTGTGTGCGGACATCACCATCATCATCATCATCATCATCACTGGCATCGTGGTCCAGGCCAGGATCCTCCACAGGTGGCGGATGTTGGTCATTGTCATCCTGGATGAGAGGCAACTCCTTCCGCACTGCCAGGTTGTGGAGCATGCAGCAGACGATGATAATCTTGCACACTTTCGCAGGGGCATATGGGAGGGACCCTCCGGTCTTGTCCAGGCAGCGGAAGCGGCTCTTCAGGAGACCAAATGTCCGCTCAATCACTCTCCTGGTCCGACCATGTGCCTCATTGTAGCGCATCTGGGCTGGTGTCACAGGGTTCCTGAGGGGTGTCAGCAACCACGGCATGTTGGGGTATCCCGAGTCACCTACGGACAGACAAGTGCACATTAGCTGACTTGGAAAAGTGGGCGGAATACTACAGATCAGATCACACACAATGGCACAAAGTCAGTACACACCGACAAGCCAGGCACGCTGGTTCTGCATCTGTGCCATCATCCTGGGGATGCGACTACTCCTCATCACAAAGGCATCGTGTGCTGAACCAGGGAAACGGGCACACAAATGTGTGATGGTCATGTCTGCAAGACACACCACCAGTGCATTGACCGAGTGGTAGTGCTTGCGGTTCCTGTAGGCCTGCTCCTGGGCCTGTGGTGGTACCAAAGCCACATGTGTCCCATCAATGGAGCCAATGACATGCGGCATCCTCCCCAGGGCATAAAAGTCACTCTTCACGTCAGTGAGTCGTCGCAGTCTAGGGAAATAGATGTACCGGTTCAGGAATAGCAACATTGCCGCCAAAACATCGCGGAGCACACGGCTCAACATGGTCTGTGACATCCCACCAGCAGTCGCCACAGTATGTTGGAAGGTACCGGTGGCAAAGAAGTGTAGGGCTGCCATCACCTTCACCTTGGGGGTCAGCGCTGTAGGATACGGCCGGCCAGGCTGCAAATGTGGGGACAACTGCACTGCCAAATCCTCAATCAGCTGCCTGGTGAAGCGGTACCGTCGGATGCTGTCCCGTTCCACCATCGTTGCCAGGTCTGGGAATGGTCGATGGACAGCAGGAGCCCTGCAGTGCAGAGGAGAAGTAAGCAAGATTGTCAGTCACCCCACATATGCGGCATTGAACACACTCAATATCGCAACATACATCATTATGAGGCACAACTACATGAAGTGTGCAGTTCCGTAAGGACATGTATGGTACATACATGGCCAACATCTGTCAACACGGTCCAACAGGTGGCATCAATTAGTCCCAGGTTGGCCCATTGGATATCATGAGGCCGTGTCACAGTTCCCATCTCCTGCTGCCGTGTCACAATCACCCCCACAGTGACATGTGAGGACAGATGTGCCCCAGGCACCACAGCTCAACGACAGGTACATTCCCAGGGACCCTGTATTGCCACATGGACACTGGCATTACATGGAGTATCATGTATACACCACAGCAAAACAACCATGACCCCCACAGGTAGTGGTCCCACTTGCCACGGCAGGACAGACATGGACGTCTGTGACACACACACGCACATCAAAGTCCATGCACACACAACGTGGATGAGGAGACTGTCTCCCATTGTGCACATGAAATCAGAGACATTGTAAACACTACATGCACAAAGACTGTGGAGGACCATCACTATTGTGCCACTGGGACACCCTGGCTCAAACATACCGTCCCACATGGGACTCACGGGGTATGTGACATGACATACACATACACCACCGTGAAATGTGACCATGGCACATGCACAGACATGAACAGTTGCACATCACAGTGGTCATGTACACGTAACACCCAGGATCCTGTCCCCATGAACACGTGCACAGCCTGGGGGTGGCTGCCCACAGGTGACACCCACAGGACAACATGTACACCAACATACACACAATAGGAAATGCAGCCTTACATGCCTTATGATAAAGTTTGGACAGGCTGTCGTGATGTAGGTGTGCCCCTCACTCCCTGGGAGCTATCTGTGGCTGGCATATGTCCATCTGAGACAGGCATGCTGACATATGCCAGTCACATGTACAGTGATGCGTTGAACAGCAATGGACCGATCGGTGCCCCGGCCGGCCCATTGCATTCAATGTGTGCGGGTACGCGTTGTACCCCTGTACGCGTTGTACTGCAATGGACCGATCGGTGCCCCGGCCGGCCCATTGCATTCAATGTGTGCGGGTGCAGCGTTGTACCCCTGTACGCGTTGTACTGCAATGGACCGATCGGTGCCCCGGCTGGCCCATTGCATTCAATGTGTGCGGGTACGCGTTGTACCTCTGTACGCGTTGTACTGCAATTGACCGATCGGTGCCCCGGCCGGCCCATTGCATTCAATGTGTGCGGGTACGCGTTGTACCCCTGTACGTAGTTGTACTGCAATGGACCGATCGGTGCCCCCGGCCGGCCCATTGCATTCAATGTGTGCGTGGCACGCGTTGTACCCCTGTACGCGTTGTACTGCAATGGACCGATCGGTGCCTCCGGCCGGCCCATTGCATTCAATGTGTGCGGGTACGCGTTGTACCCCTGTATCGCGTTGTACTGCAATGGACCGATCGGTGCCCCGGCCGTCCCATTGCATTCAATGTGTGCGGTACGCGTTGTACCCCTGTACGCGTTGTACTGCAATGGACCGATCGGTGCCCCGGCCGGCCCATTGCATTCAATGTGTGCAGGTACAGCGTTGTACCCCTGTACGCGTTGTACTGCAATGGACCGATCGGTGCCCCGGCCGGCCCATTGCATTCAATGTGTGCGGGTACGCGTTGTACCCCTGTACGCGTTGTACTGCAATGGACCGATCGGTGCCCCGGCCGGCCCATTGCATTCAATGTGTGCGGGTACACGTTGTACCCCTGTACGCATTGTACTGCAATGGACCGATCGGTGCCCCCGGCCGGCCCATTGCATTCAATGTGTGCGGGTACGCGTTGTACCCCTGTACGCGTTGAACTGCAATGGACCGATCGGTGCCCCGGCCGGCCCATTGCATTCAATGTGTGCGGGTACGCGTTGTACCCCTGTACGCGTTGTACCGCAATGGACCGATCGGTGCCCCGGCCGGCCCATTGCATTCAATGTGTGCGGGTACGCGTTGTACCCCTGTACGCGTTGTACCGCAATGGACCGATCGGTGCGCACCCATTGACAATGGCCTTGCCTGGCAACGGACGCGTTTTCGAATTTCGAACGAGTCGGTTGCTGGAAAATCAGTTGGTCACCCACAACAATGTTGCAAAATCATGTATGTCATGAAGTTGAAGATTTGAAGGATGCTGTGGGCGTGTTTTGGTGCTGCTATTCCATGGATTGGCCAGATTCAGAAGATGCAAACGACTTGGACCTATCACTTTGGACACAAGGGACAGTATCTGCCTCTCCAGCACATATATATTGCTGGCTGTTCCCCTGAGAGCTCACTTGCCTGCACTACATGCTCCAGGACGACATCTGCCACTGCACTGCTGCTGTCTCTGCCCCTCTGGACCCTGCAATGGCACGTACTGTGGAGAGAGCCCCAGCCTTCAGCCTTGAGGAGAACCAGGCCCTGCTGGACAGCCTACTTCCACAGTACAGCAAGCTGTATGGGACACCAGGGGAGCAGGGGAGCAGGTGAGTGTTCTGTGCACTGCCTTTCTGAATGTGCATATTGTCTGACTAGCAAGGCTGAAAGTCTGCATGCCATTGGCTAGCAGGCTCACTGAGTAGTTGTCACCCCCCATAGTGTGTAGTGACATGCACTGGACAGGTATGGTGCAGTGACAGTGCATTTGAACAAGGTTTTACTTCCCATGCAATGATACCATGTAGTGACGTCTGGCAAACTGTCCATGGGCAGCTTTGCACTGCCTGTGTACATCATGTGCCCCTGTGATTGAGACATGTATATACAACTGTGTCATGCACGGATATGTTGCATGTGTAGTAATGGCCTTTTCACTTTGTCATCCTGACAGGTTAATGCCCATCGGAAGCAGGAGATCTGGAAGGACATCGTCTGGGCTGTCCAGTCTGTGGGGGTCTACAAGCGCCGGATCCGCAACTGCCAGAAGAGGTGGCAGGACCTTCGGGGCTGGACCCGGAGGATTGCACGGGTCCAGCTGAAGCTGTCGCCTCCTCGCAGGAGGGGCGGAACACGGACCCTGACCCCCCACATGCTCCAGATCCTGGCGGTGGTGTTTCCAGACCTGGATGGGCAGCTGAAGGCCAGACAGCAGCAAGGAGGGGGTGAGTCAAAGACTGCACTGTGAACTCTGTATTACATGCTGTGTGCCCTCCTCTGGCCTGGTTCAACTGCCACAGTGCAGCAGTCATGTTGTCCAGGAGCCATGTCCCTCTATTGTGCACTGCCCACTGCTCATCTGATACCCAGGTGTGGCCCTTACATTCAGGGAATTGTGTCACTTGGGACTGTGTCCTTGCAGTTTGCTTCACTAAAGGTGGGGGACAGCATCTGTTTCCCTAACTCTGTTGTGGGCATCATGGGTGGGTCCATTGTTCACACTACGCCTGTGTTCGGACATGTAATCTGCGTGTTGCTTTGATATGCGGTCCACTTGCTGTGCTGAGCCACCACATGTGCCTGTGGTATGTGGCACACGCCCATGCAGCGGGTGGGAACAATGTTTGGGCCCCAGGAGTGTGCAGATTACGTGTGTCACACATACATAGCCAGCTATCCACTGTCCAGGGCTCATCCCTCATTCATGTGGAGCAGGACAGTCATGCCTACTCCAGGCCATGCAATGCACTCTGTACTCCCACTCCCGTGTATCAGCTGACACATTGTGCGCAGTGATTTGACCCCTCAGGTGTCTGCCTCTGTGTCAGTGTGCTGTGGATTAGTTGCCAGGACTGCTGGGGTGTTTCTTGGTAGGGGCTCAGCATGCCCCTGGAGATGTGACCATAGGAGACGATACTTGTGTGTCACATAGGTGTTTGATCAGCTGCCCGTGCAGACTGGGGTATGCGAATGTGAAGTTCAGGCAGCTGTTCCCCATTCACAGCAGATTGTGGGGGGCTCAGGTTCAGAGGGTAGTGTCACAGGTCTCCCATATGTCCAATAGGTATGACTCTCAACAGATGAGCGTTAAGATGATGTGTTGTGTGGGGGATGTACATGTGCACTTGTGCAGCTCCAGGACTTGCATTCCCCATGACCTACTATTGTGACACAGTGCATAGTGTTGTTGTCTGGCTGCCAAGTCATACATCACTGAGACAGTGATGTATGACTTAGCAGTCATGCCTCTGCCATGGCATGTGTCTACTTATTGGTGGTCCTGCAGGGGAGTGACATGTGCTACATGCACACCATTGTGGCGATGGCTATCAGGACATGGGTGCATCATGGTGTCTGTCGCTGGTATGCATCACATGCATTTCCTATTTGACTCTGGGCATCCCTTTCATCCGGAAACCTGTACTGACTCAGTGGCAAGAGCTGTGATGTGTGCATGTCCACATGCTACACCGTGTCCTCTGCACTGTCCAACTACTGTGTACTTGGTGCATGTGTCCACACTGGGGTGTTGCAATCCAACAGACACCAGACAGATGGGTGCAAGGCCATGTGGGATGTGAGTGCCATGCTTGGCATCAGACTGACAATTGGCTTCTCCTGTTCAGTTAGGGCACTTTTAGCAATGTACAACTAATGATGCCAGGGCTTGCTCTGTAATGTGCTGTGCTCACAGTGGTGTGTGCGTTTGGTGCAGGTGACTGATGTCTGTCTGTTTCCCCATTGTTTGCAGATACATCCACGGCCACGGAAGGGGACAGCTCCACGGACCAGGAGGAGCCAGAGAGCCAGACTGGGTCAGCAGCCGAGGAGTGGTCGGAGGGACCCAGTGGCACGGAGGGCGAGGGGAGCCACACCGAGGAGTCCTCAGCACCATCCACCTCAGCTGAGGACCAGAGCAACTCGGAGGATGACTCCCTTATGGAGGCGGGTGTAAGCAGCCACCACACCCCAGCTAGTGTTGCTGTCCCCGCCACCACCAGCACCACCACCGCCCTCCCATCGGCTCCCATTCCCCAGGTCCGTGGAGGCTCCCATGTTCGGGAGCGTGTCTCCTTTGGGCCAGGCATCGCACCCCCTGCCCCTGTGTCTCCTGCTGCCCTGAGTGAGGAGTCTGTGTACCTCCTTCGCCAGCTCCATGTAGGGCAGACAGCCATGCTGAGTGTCCTCCATGCGCACACCGCTCTGTTGACTCAGCTGGTGTCGTTCATGGAGGGCATCTCATCGGGCATGTCTGACCTACAGAGGGGCAATAGGTCCATGGACTCCTCCCTGACGGCAGCAGTGTCCCTCCTCAGACAGTCCCTCACCCCTCCTGCCTCTGCTCCATCCACACTCCCCAGCACCTTACCCGTCCCAAGCACACACACACCGGCACAGGCACACACCAGCACACACACGTCCAGCACACAGACACACACGCCACAAACAAAACGCACACGCACGCACAGTCAGGGGACTGAAACCAGACTCACAGGGGATGGGGCCCTGGGACACACACACGCATCCACGGGCACTGCGCAGTCCTCAGTTGCCTCTCCCTCCAAAACACCCTCCCTTGCCTCACCTGCAACCCCAAAGACCCAGCGCCTCTTCCTCAGTGACCTCGGCCTCTTCCCTCCGATCCAGCTGCTCCAGCATCCAGGGGGAAGAGGAAGCCCCCCACACGGAGCAGAGTGCCCCTCGCCCCCGGACACCCTCCCCCAGGCGCAGACAGACTGAGGCCCCCACCCGCAAGTCCCCCGGGAGTGGTAAGAGCAAGACCCCGCCGCCGCCCTGCAGCTCAAGCACCAGGTCTCCTTCCTCCATCCCTCAGGCGCCCACTCCACAGGTGCCCCCACCACACCCTGCCCCAGGTTCCCCACCCACAGATATACCATCCCCAAGAGGATCCGGCCTTCTCCCCCTGGCACTTGCTCTCCCGGCACCACACCCCCCGCTGCGCTTGTCTGTGCCACTGATGTGGTGAGGGTGTCCTCCCCCCCTGTCCAGCCCACCTTGCCTGTTCCCCATTCTCCTCCCCTGGTGGTAGGCACTGCAGTGGAGTCCACTACCACCCTGTCTGACTTGGGCACTGCAGTGCCGGACCTGTCCACTCCATCTGCAGGGTCCACTGCAGTCGTGCCGGCACCCACAACATCTGAGTCATGCCCCCCAGTTGTGCCGGCACACACCATGTCAGACACCTCCACTGCAGTTGTCAGTGGCTCTCCAGCACCCACCACCCCTTCCCTGCTTCCTCCTGGTGAGCCCTGATCCTGTCCCTGCGGTGCCTGGCCTACCCCCCGGTTGCCCCTCCTAGTGGATTGTCCCTGGTTTTGTGCAGGCATGTGTAGGGTGGCATCTGCCACTGTCACCCACTTGTGACTTTGTTGATGGACTGGCCATTGGCCTTTGTTTATTTTCTACCGGACTTCTACTTTTAATGCCACATATGCTGAATAAAGCAACTTTCTGTTCTCTAGTGCTTCTGCTTCTGATGTACATGATGTTGATGATGCTAACCATGCCCTTGCTGCAGTGATGGTGATATTTGGTCTCATGATAATGAAGTGTTACTGTGCAGGAACCCATGTGGTCCAGGGGGAATGTGTCCTATCCTGTGGTGTATCTGAGGGTGTCATGTGTTCAGTATTTGGCAATGGGATTTCCTACTTAGATTGGCTATTTCACATCTGTGGCTTCCACCCCTGCACATCTGTTGTGCTTGCCATTGTTCAATTCGTCTACTTCCCCGACCGTGTGGCCATCTCCAGTGGACATGCAGGTTTGGGCATCAATGGGGAAGGACTCATCTGTGTTGTCAGTGCAACATTGCTATACAAGTGTGTTGGATCTGTGCTGATGATTCCGTTGGCACTACCATGACCAGGCTGATGTTACGGGAGCCCTCATTTGGTGCTAATTGTTGATTGTGTGACCAAGTGCTCAGCTGACATGATGGGGCCCTACTGAGGCAACATATGGCACAGCTTTCCTCACACAGGAGTGGAGTCCCCTCATGGCAGTGTGTACTCCTGTGACATTGCCTGCGCCCAAGGTGTGTGTTGTATGTGCATGTCTGTGTGTTCACTTCCGTTTAGCTGTGCATGCTGTGATCCCTAGTGTTGTACCTGTTTGTGATGCTAGCTGAGTTGACCTCTGTTCCCCCAAAGTCTTCTCCCTGGGTTCTCTGTGATGTGGGTGCATGGCACATTACTGGTCATCAGGGTGTCACCCATAGGTGTGTTTGCTGTCAGGGCTGAGTTTGTGTGCAGACGCAGATGGGTCACAGTCAGGTTTCCCCTTGGCACTTGTTGTTTGCCCCTGTCATGTGATTTCCAGTTTGTGTTATCTTTCAGTGATTGTGACACGTTGTGTGTGTGACTGCTGGCACTCCTCAGGGTCCGGGCTGCAATGTTGGTTGTTGTCTATGTGTGTTCTTTGTGGGTGACCTTGGCTTCTTCATTGGTGTGTGACTGTGGATGGGATCCCATTGGTTGGTGTGGTATTGCCGTCATGTCCATGTACAGCGTAGTGTGCAGTGTGTCAGACATTCAGGAGTCTTGTTGAGTGGCCATGTGTGATGTGTTTCTGCACCTTGGTTCCCACCCACCACCCTGGAATAGTCATGGGTGCAGGTGCAATGTCACCAGTGCATGTGTACTTCACTGCTGCACATTATTGGAGGTCGAGGGGTGTGGTGTTGAGTGTGTGCAGATGAGAGTTGTTGCCCGGCTAGGCCCCTGCCTCCATGTTGGCCTTGGCTTACTGGCCATGCTGATTGATTTGTGCTTGTGTAGGTGTGATGGTAGTTAGTTGCTCAGGACACATGACTGTGGTTCACAGTGTGAACCACATTTAGCTTTGTCATCACAGTGGGATTGTAATGCAGCCCAGGGTCACCACATTGTAGGGGCCCTGGGGGTGGTGCTGTGGTGTGTCTGTGTCTTGCTGTGTCAGTTGCTGTCCCTACGTGCCTGTGTGACATGTGTGATTTGTGCTCCCTCTCATCTGACAATGCCTGCTTGCCCACATAGGGGATTTGGATCCATGAGTTACCTTTGTGTGGCACTGTATGCACATCTGTATGATTGGTATTCAGGTCTCCTCGTGTGTTGTGTGGTTGCCTGGGGACACTGGCACCCCCCCCCCCTCACCTGTTGTGTATGATGTGCAGTGTGGGTCTGCCTGTTTGTGTTTGTGCATCTGCACCACTGCATTGGCATATCTTGGGTGTGCCATTGGCTTATGTAGTTTGGTGGGTTTCCCCTGCTGTCCCTGGGACTCCTAGGTCATCGGTCAGCACAATGATCATGGTTTGTGTGTCCCATGGCTGCCATGGTATGGTATCTGTTCACCTCACATCTGCAGTCTCCACAGGGTATCTGCATTTGTGTGCCCATTGGTGCAAATATGTGGGTCTGCATTCTGATGGTCACTTCTGTCATTGTGTCATTGATGATTGTTGACGGTGTCAGCCCCCATGGGTGTTGTTTGTCTGCACATGGCCAAAGGTATGTCTTATTTGCACTGCAGTATTTGGCTCCCCCAATTTATGTTGCAATGGGACACATACACTACTTTGCCACTGATGTGTTTTTTGTTCTGTGACCAGGAATCATCCATGCAGTTTGACAGTTGCACCTCTTTCTTTGTCAACACTTACCTTTTGGTCACTGTGGTGATGGGGGTTTAGACCCCATTGCCACAATGTTCAAAATGTGCTTCAGCTATGGACTCTCACACTTACATTTTGGTCACTGTGATGATGGGGGTTTGGACCCCATTGCCACAATGTTCAAAATGTGCTTCAGCTATGGACCCCACACTTACCTTTTGGTCACTGTGGTGATGGGGGTTTAGACCCCATTGCCACAATGTTCAAAAAGTGCTTCAGCTATGGACCCCACACTTACATTTTGGTCACTGTGATGATGGGGGTTTGGACCCCATTGCCACAATGGTCATGGCCTGCTTGCATTGTGGGTGACACACACATATATGTGTGGCACATGTGCTAGGGGGTCACATTGTATGTTCAAAGTCATGTTCGGTGTTGTAGGCATTTGACACAGTCTACACACGCTTGTCATGGTGTTGGGGGATGTCTTCTTCTTGCATTCCCTAGGTTGTGGTGTGCTGGTTGTGTCATGCATTGTCCATCCTATGAGTGGGGGTGGTAGTAGTGGTTGGCATCCAGCCCCCTGGCTGAGGGTAGTGGTAGGCATCCAGCCCCCCTGGGTGTGGGTGGTAGTAGTGGTAGGCATCCAGCCCCCTGGCTGAGGGTGGTAGTAGTGGTAGGCATCCAGCCCCCCTGGCTAAGGGTGGTGGTAGGCATCCAGCCCCCCTGGGTGTGGGTGGTAGTAGTGGTAGGCATCCAGCCCCCTGGCTAAGGGTGGTGGTAGGCATCCAGCCCCCCTGGGTGTGGGTGGTAGTAGTGGTAGGCATCCAGCCCCCCTGGGTGAGGGTGGTAGTAGTGGTAGGCATCCAGCCCCCCTGGGTGAGGGTGGTAGTAGTGGTAGGCATCCAGCCCCTCTGGGTGTGGGTGGTAGTAGTGGTAGGCATCCAGCCCCCCTGGGTGAGGGTGGTAGTAGTGGTAGGCATCCAGCCCCCTGGGTGAGGGTGGTAGTAGTGGTAGGCATCCAGCCCCCCTGGCTAAGGGTGGTGGTAGGCATCCAGCCCCCCTGGCTGAGAGTGGTAGTAGTGGTAGGCATCCAGCCCCCCCTGGCTGAGGGTGGTAGTAGTGGTAGGCATCCAGCCCCCCCTGGCTAAGGGTGGTGGTAGGCATCCAGCCCCCCCTGGCTGAGGGTGGTAGTAGTGGTAGGCATCCAGCCCCCCCTGGCTAAGGGTGGTTGTAGTGGTAGGCATCCAGCCCCCCCTGGGTGAGGGTGGTAGTAGTGGTAGGCATCCAGCACCCCCTGGGTGAGGGTGGTTGTAGTGGTAGGCATCCAGCCCCCCCTGGCTAAGGGTGGTGGTAGGCATCCAGCCCCCCTGGCTGAGGGTGGTAGTAGTGGTAGGCATCCAGCCCCCCTGGCTAAGGGTGGTGGTAGGCATCCAGCCCCCTGGCTGAGGGTGGTAGTAGTGGTAGGCATCCAGCACCCCTGGGTGAGGGTGGTAGTAGTGGTAGGCATCCAGCCCCCCTGGCTGAGGGTGGTAGTAGTGGTAGGCATCCAGCCCCCCTGGGTGTGGGTGGTAGTAGTGGTAGGCATCCAGCCCCCTGGCTGAGGGTGGTAGTAGTGATAGGTATCCAGCCCCCCTGGCTAAGGGTGGTGGTAGGCATCCAGCCCCCCTGGCTGAGGGTGGTAGTAGTGGTAGGCATCCAGCCCCCCCTGGGTGAGGTTGGTAGTAGTGGTAGGCATCCAGCCCCCCCTGGCTAAGGGTGGTGGTAGGCATCCAGCCCCCCTGGCTGAGGGTGGTAGTAGTGATAGGTATCCAGCCCCCCTGGCTAAGGGTGGTGGTAGGCATCCAGCCCCCTGGCTGAGGGTGGTAGTAGTGGTAGGCATCCAGCCCCCCTGGGTGAGGTTGGTAGTAGTGGTAGGCATCCAGCCCCCCTGGCTAAGGGTGGTGGTAGGCATCCAGCCCCCCCTGGCAGAGGGTGGTAGTAGTGGTGGGCATCCAGCCCCCCTGGCTCAGGGTGGTGGTAGGCATCCTGCCCCCCTGGGTAGGGGTGGTGGTGCGCATTCAGGCCCCTGTGTGCATATGTGGCATTGGTGATGGGCATCCCGCCCCTATGGTGCTGCTGTTGCTGGTGTAAGTATATTCTGCATCCCTCTGTGTGTGTGTGATGTGTCGTGTACGTATTGTATGTGTTTTGTGGTTGGTGTCTGACTTACCTTCTGCGCTGTACGCGTCCGTGCCTGTTCCGGTAGTAAATGTAGAATATTGGTATGATCGGGACGAAGGGATTCATGGTTGGTTCGTGTCGTTCGTCCTTCTCGTTGCTTCGCGTCGTCCTCGTTGCTTCGCGTCGTCCTCGTCGCTTCGCCTCGTCCTCGTCGCTGGCGTGTTCGTCTCGTAGCCGTGGATCGTGTTGTGGCGCGAATCGGAGCTTATGTGCGCCTCTCCCGGATGCTTTGACGTGCCGTGCGTAGCGACGGGTTCGGCGCGTACGGAAAGCGCATCGTACTCGTTCGGCCGGACGGAGCTGCATTTTTCATTCCATGCGACTGGATTCGGCGTTTCCGGATTCGCCTCGGTCGGGGAACAGGACCTGGTTTGGGTGAGTATGGCTCGGCCGGATTCTGTGCTGTTGTGCGCATCGTACTTACTCGTTCGGTGTGCTGTACGGATCGGTCGGGAAACAGGCTTTCGCATGGCTTTTTTCCCGACCGAATGGTATTGGGTGCGCCTCCGACCGAGATCGGAATCGGCCCCTTTGTCTCCTATTATTTATCTTTAAATTTTTACCCACAACATTTAATAATAAGAACTATGTAAAAAGAGTCACATACATGTTCTTTAATAAAAGTGTATTAAACATTCTGTTTAGTAATCAAAGTTAATGAACATTGCATTGTGTGAATTAAAAACTTTAAAAAATGATTGGTAATTTTTGGAGAAGATGATAGATCTGCTTTATATATATTGATGTGCTCACCCCTTGATAAAGCCAGTAGGTTTACTTTTTACATTTTAGTGCTGCAGAAGGCTGTGTGTGGTGTAGGGTTGGCTGCTCAGAGGCAAGGCCCTGTGGCCAACCCCAGGCTATGCACTGGGGTTTGACTGCCTGCAGGGTGTTGGTCAAGTAACTATAAACCGTGCCCTAATGTAACTATAACTCATGCCCTCGCCGTGCACCGCTCCACTACCCCTCATAAACATTATTTGCAGGAAAGTAGTACTTAAAATAACACAAATATCGCTTTGCGTTCCCCGGCCACCACTCAAGGTTTTTGACACAAAGCCCTATCTACTAATAATAGTCAGACCCCCCAGGATATTGCGGCATGGATTTGCACATTTTGCGGCACAAAAACTGAAATGTAGCGCACAAAAACTGAAATTTTGCGGCAGTACTGCAGCACTTTATTTTACTCATAATCATTCCTTTTCAGTCTTAAATCAATGGAAACTGTTTTAGCAGGGCATTCCACTTTCAAATAGGCATGTTTAAAGTGTCTGAGAGTATTTGTTTGCTATGCTAAGTCCCCGAGTCCTGTAATGGGTGGCCGCAACATTTTTCTCATGTTGCTGGCGGACAATCAGAGAACTTGCGGGACTCTGACTTCCGCAGGAGCGAGATGGCCCTAGGGAAATAAAGATCACAGGGCCAATCATAACTCTCTACTTTTAAATTGGCATGCCCACGAGAGTCTAAAACAATCTTGCAAGCCTATAGGCACCCCTGCTGGGTCCCAAAACAAGAAGAGAGGGGATGTGTTGGTGCCTAACGCTACTCCCCGCTTCCTGTTGACTCTCGCCCCGGAACAGGGCGCAGGCACCCCTACCCTGACCAGTGGCATCAACCCTTCCAGTCTCCCGCCACCGACCCTGCTCACAAGCCTATACCATGGTTTGCTGTAATTCGATTCTCTCCCGGCTGCTCATGCACTTTATAACTGTGCAGTAAAACGTCATTATATTGACTGATCCCGCCTTCGCTCCCACCATCCACCTACCACCACCCCTTCCTTCAGGTCACAAATCCTAAAAAAAGAAGTGGGGGGGGGACTAACCAAGTTAGGTAGTTTGCAAGTGACATCATTGCGAGTGCCACCATAGCACATGATGCCATGACGCATGGCATTGCACGTGGGATCACAGGAAGTGATCTCTCTGGAAGTGACATCTGATATTAAGACCACACATATGTTTATCAGGTATATATTGAGTACATTTAAGCCCATTATGAGATTTAACAAATTAGATTTTGCTTTGGGCTTGTGCCAAAAAAAGTGGTGCAATCCCGATGAAAAATCTGGGCCTCAACGAATAACATTATTTTTTCAAAAGCTTGCCACAAAGAAATTGGCAACAAGGAGTACCATGGCAGTAAATCTCTTGTGCTTAATTGGGTGCAAAGTCTGCATTTTAAAATCATTTATGGGGTTAATGCATCTGCTACAGAGGTGCTCAGTGAATATCAGGGAATAATAATAATGGTGAGATAACTCTGGAGGTTAAAGCATTTGCTGGAGAGATATATGTTTTGTGTAGTCCCAGATTTTCATCAAAGTAGTATAGAAGGTTAATGTGTCTCCTGCAAAGCACATCACGTAACATGCAGATGAGAGATTTTTATTTTATGTAGCTAGGTAAGTCACTGCTTTGAACACAGATCCTTTTGTTAATTGCAGTTCATAAATTGTAATCCTTCTAATATAGCACAGTGAGCTATGAAGGATATGTGACCCCTACACCTTATAACCATCACTGACTCATGTAACACATCTTGTACATTGAATTATACACTTACATGATTTATTATCAATGTATAATGTTTATGTTATGTAAAGCGCTCTGACACCCTGCATTGGGATTAGTAGCGCTATAAAAGAAATAAAATAGTACTTTTTAAATTGTTATTTTTTTAAATACTTGGACAGACCAACAAATCTGACATTCTTAAAGTGCATGCACTTACTTACATAAAGGTACTGAACAAAGTCAAAAGCATGCCTCTCTTAAGTACCTGTGAAGAGATAACAAGCTGTGTGCTTTTGCTTCCCCTCCGTTGTATTTGCATTTAAGTGAGGTTCCATGCCAGGTCCAGTCAGGATACTCGATCAAAAGGAGCCGCCTTTATCTTCGGCGCAGCTGGAGGTGACAATAAAAAAAAAAAACCTTGCTGCCTGCACATTGTTGTTGAGAACAGAATGCAGGAATTGCCCTTCACGCTTGGCACGTGAATGGGATTATTTGTCTGTTCTGACAGGACTGCTGCAGCTGTCTGCTGCCCAAGCCCTAATTAGACCTGATTCCGCGGGCACTTTTGTAAAAAGCGTGGCCTTTTTACAAAAGTGCCCATTTTGCAATTATTTTGCAATTCGCGAAATCCTGGAGGGTCTGAATAGTGGGCACAGCTTTGTGCCAATAAATAACACCTGTTTGAGGCAGGTGCTGGAAAACAAATCTTTTAATTATCCACACTGCATGTGGGCTGCACTTTACAGCACACACCCAATTTCTGGAAAGTTTAAAACTGTGGCTAGGCATTGTTTTTTTAACAAGAAGGGAGCCCCTCCAATACAAAACCAAGTTGTGGTCCAGTGGACTAGTTGGAAACATGGAACCAGAAGACACAATTTTTAATCCCAGCCTCCCATTTAGCATAATTATGTGTTCTTGAATAACCAAGATTTTAATGTATTCCTCTTCTCCTTTTTTTGGAAATATTGCGGATATTCACATTCAGTGTAAGAGGTGCTAGTAAGCACATGCTTAAAAGGTGGACTGGATATTCCGGGGGAGAAGTAAGTGGCCAATCACATGATATATTCACCAAAAATGCAATGCAGATGTAAATATATAGCCTTTGGAACAAGTAGCGGGGTACAGCAATCTTTGGTCTACTAATTTAACAACTGTTTGATCCTGGGCAATATAACTCGCCTCATGGCTCCATCCATTGCTCTTACAATTTGTCAGCACTTTGAAACAGGTTTAATGGAAGAAATAGACACCAAGCACATACTCCCATTACAGTTCCCAGCATGATTTTATTTTGCATATTCAAGGCTGTTTATACGCAGGTGGCTGGATTTGCATCTCATTAGCTGAATGTGCTCCTGACTTTGCTTTGTGTAGGACTGGTAGAATGTGCTTTATTAGTAGGGGTAAGCAGGCACCACTAGTAATAAGGCCACAATCACAATATAAGGCCCAGTCAAGGTCTCAGTAAATTATTCTGTTGCTTAGCCCTTGGTAGCTGGCTGCGAGCAGGCAGGCTTAACTTAGGAGACAGGTGTGTAAAGCATTTACAAACACTAATACATTAAATAAGTAAGACACAACACAATAAAAATCTAAAACCAATTTATAACAAGCATTTGCAATGCAATCAGTCTCGCTTTTGGGACCGTATCAGTATTTAGCTATGCAACACATTATTGTAGGTACAGCAACATTTACTGTTCTACTGTACATGAAGCAGTGAAAGAGTGCAGTACCACAGGCTGTCACTAGGTGTCCCTTGAGACCTCTTTTGGCCACATAAGTTTCTGCACCCTGCAACATGGTTAGAGAAAGGATATGGCGCAACGGCCAGAGCTGCATACTGGGGAGCTTGGGATCCGTGTTCGAGTGTGGTGTCAGATCAACATCCTGTGATTATGGGCTTATCCTTTAATTTTCCCCGAGCGCCTAGGTACCTGAGCTATATAAATGAAAGTTACTAATTTAAAATAACGCTAAAATCAATGCAACGATCTCGGAGGTGGGGGCGGGCTAGCAGTGTTGTGAGGGTGCAGTACCACAGGCTGTCACTAGGAGTCCCTTGAGACCTCTTTTTGTCACATAAGGTACTGTACCCTGCAACATGGATAGGTAAAGGATATAGCGCAGCGGTGAGAGCTGCCGACTGGGGAGGTGGTGATCTGTGTTCGAGTCTGGTGTCAGCTCAACATCTAGTGATTATGTGCTGATCCTATAAATGAGAGCTAGTAATTTAAAATAATGATAAGAAACTAATGCAGCGATCTCGGAGTCGGGGCGGGCAAGCAGTGTTGTGAGTGTACAGTACAACAGGCTGTTACTAGGTGTCCCTTAGGACCTCTTTTGGCCACATAAGGTACTGCACCCTGCAACATGGATAGGGAAAGGATATGGCGTAGCGGTGAGAGCTGCCGACAGTGGAGCTGGGGATCCATGTTTGAGCCTGGTGTTGGCTCAACATCCTGTGATTATGGGCTGATCCTTTTATTTCCCCTGAGCACCTGGAGAGCTATGCTATATAATTGAAAGCTACTAATTTAAATTAATGATAAGAGATCAATGCAACGATCTCGGAGGTGGGGACGGCAAGCAGTGCTGTGTAAGGGGGATGAGGTGAGACGGCAAAGGGAGATTAAATGAGGGCACTGCAATGCAAATCATGCTTAAACTAACCAAACAAAAAATGAGCAAAACGAGCAGTAGCCTCAGAGGGGTGGTTGGAACCTGCAAGCACTGTTGTGGGAGGGGTGAAGCGGAGGCACAGGGAGATTAAGTGAAGGCAAGCAAAATAAGTGGACTGAAGTGTCATTGCACAAGTAAACAGAACACTTACCGAGCAAAGAGGCAGGCCAACCAAAAAAAGAGTTCTCTCAACGTATAAATAACCTGAAGAGTACGAACACATATAACGGGGGCAGTCCTCAAGGGAAGATACAAAATACCAAAAGGAGGGACTACTAAGTGAATTACCCAATGAAAGCCAGCATTTCTAAAGGACAGCAAGAGGAACCAATGAAAAGATGGGCATTTTTTGAAGCCCATATCCCTAGATACAGCCTGTCCGAAGAGACAGCGCATGCGCTCCCTAGGCGAGACCTAAAAATAGGAAATATTTTTACGATTAAAATGACATAAAAACGACAAAAGTCCAATTTTTATAGAATAAACACCTTCTAGTTCCTAAGAGCCAAAAGCGCCACTTTGGGAAATCTGGTCACGCTTGACCAGGACAAAGTCAAAGTTTCAGGCCAAGCTCAATGGAGCGCAGGTCGGATACACTTAGTGGTTGGGCCCAGTCAAGTTTTTACCCTCTGTCGTAGTTGTTTTTTCATTTTTTTTTAGGTTTGTCTCTTGACGTCAAGCGAGGCTCCTCGTCAGGCAGGCTTTGGGTTTGACAGCGGTGACTTGGCTTAGCATGATGTTTCTGTCAACTTCTGGAAGTCTTGTCGAGAGGAAAAGCTCCGGAGCTTCAGGGGAGCAAACCTGAATCTCAGGCCGAGTCACGGTTCGACGTCGTTAGCATGACTCTTGTTGAAAGGTCGGTCACCTTATGGATTTTTATACCAAAATTTTTCCAATCTTCTCCAAACTTCTGGATCTTCTTTCAGAAGGTCCTATTTGGGTTCCAAAGTGTCCACAACACCAATCCAAGGCTCCAGAAGGTCTGAGTTGCTCCTTGGGATGTTTCTCACAATGCACCTGGCCGTATCCTTTAAAGTTCAGCTGAAGGTAGTCAGCTGATTTCTTCTTGCTGGGGATGATGCAAGTAGAGCTCTTTTAACCTGCTGCTTTCAGGCAGTCCACTCCTTCACTTTTAAAAGCAAGGCAAAGTCCTTAGGGCTGTAGTTCCCAAAGTGTGCAGCAGGTGCAGTCATTCAGAGTGCAGTCCTCTTGGTGCAGGACAGGGTTCCAGCAGGGTAGTCTTTCTCCTTCTTGTAGTTTCAGGCAGTGATCTGAGTTGATGGGCATCTCTTCCATATGTATTCAGTGTTCTTAGGAGACAAGCAGGGGGGCACCCTCGACCAATGGGGTACAGGGTGACACCACGAGTATGGCCTCCAATAAACAGGAAGAGGGAGAGAGAGAAGCAGAGATTCATTCAGCTTCCAGAGCCAGTACTTAAGTAATCAAAAATAATGGATTATTAATTATATGTCCAGAGCACCTGGTGAGTGGTGGGTCTGGTGCTCTGGACCTACAATTATCCAATTAAGCACCGCCCACTTTTTTAACCTTATCCCTCCCCTGAGAAAATAAAAACTAACTACACAATTTCCAAGAGACTCTGGAAAATGACCCAAGTGATTCATTCTTTGTGATTATTTAACCATGAGTATCACAACTTCCTCCGAAGTGTGCCATATTCTTGTCCCAGAAAACACTATTCCTTTAAAATCCAAAATGGAGAAACTCTCTCCTGGTGGTTAGGATCTGGCTAAGCCAACCTACTTGTGTGGCTAAGTTTCCCTAACACTCCCCTTCCAGCACCTCTGCTAATTCAATGACTGGGGCTCCTGTATGGCTAAGGGTGCAAAAAGTGGGGTAAGGCTGTGTCCTGTCCACTCCCTCTTTGAAAACCAGTTTGGCTACCCAGCCCTCATCCGGCCTTTTGCTCTGCAGCTGCAGATCTCCTCCCACCAGATGTCCTTTTTCTCTGTGCAGGCCACTTCACACCTCATCAAGGCAGTTTGGCTCATCTTGCCATAGGCTGGCCAATCACGAGAGGCAGCTGGAAGCCTGGATTTTAGTTCATCACAAAAGAAAGTTCTCAAACTTCTTTTCTGTGATAGTTATAATAAATCTAACCTTGGCAATTTGTTGGATTTATTCTATCATTTTAATACTTTGAAGTATATTTTTAGCTCGCTCCTGTCAATAGTTATACGTTATTAAAGTATTCCCATGTTAGCCTATGGAGCCCATGTACTACAATGGGGAAAAACGAAATTGGACCTTAGGGGTGACTTATATGTAAAAATAAGGTCGTTTGAGACATTGGAAGTACCTTTAATTCTAAAGTTGAATGTGCATATATTTCACTTTTAAAAGCAGCCTGCAAAGCAGTGCACACTTAAGTGCATTAAATCTGCTGGGCCTCTAAACCTACATGCCCTACCATATACTAGGGACTTACAGGTAGGTTGTTATGCTGTTGTAATTACACCAAATTACCATATAACATTTGCGCAGAGCACTGGCCTTAGGTCTGGTAAGCAAAGCCCAGGGCACAATCAAAGTCACTTACCACCAGTATCAGTCAGAAAATGGGGGTGATCAGGGCAAAAAGGATGACTTTCTCACAAGAACCCTGCCTGTGCTGCACCCCTATTTTACAGTTCATAAAGGACTGAAAGTGTGAAAGTTGCTGGTCGGTTTTTGAGGGTTAAAAGTGGTGAGCGCCAAAATGTGGGACAGTTGGCTTTCCACAGTGCCTACCTTCAGGCAGTGGAACAGGAGCCATGACTGCAGGATAAATATGCATAATCTTTCTTGTTGCAAATGGGCCCAGTGGAAGGGGCCTCCCCCCTGGCCCTTGCAATACCATACCATAGCTGCGAGGCCCAGAGCAGTGCCCACTTCCCTATATCTTTGTTGGTGTTTCCAGATTCACATGGTAAGGCTATAGACACCAACACCAAGATTTAGGTGAGATGTTTCATATTGTTTCAGCAAAAAATGGCATAATTTTAGATGTGTTGTTAAAACTCTCCAGTGTAATTTACTGGGGTATCCATTCTCGCCCTAGTATAACCCCTCATCACTAGTCATAGAAAAATACGTGTGTGACTAAATCCGTTTACAAGTAGAAAAACACGTTTGCTGAATTAGAAATGGTTTCCATTAGTAAATAAGACCATTTGATGGTGTTTTTAGCTTTTGCAAATCCATCATCTGCTTGACTAAGAATGCATGGAAAAAGTATCTGTATATAGTGTTTACATGGTAATGCTGCCTCTGTTTACTTGACATTGTCAGCCATGAATCTCTTAGTCAGATAGCCTTAAGTGATTTATTTCTTGCATGTGCTATTTTAAGTATATAGCAAAAGGGGGGAGGAAATACAGGTTTTGACTAATTTTCCATTTTTTCTTACGAGACTTGCCGTAAAAATATTAGTCATGCCGATAAAATACTGGCCAGGTGGTAACCTTTTCCTTTAAAATATAAACCTACACCAAACACAAATTATTTCAACTATATTGTAGTGCTGGGCAAACAGTTCTTAAGTGTTTATTAAAGCAAATAGAGGCCTAATTACCATACTAATAAATAATGCAGATTTATTTTTACACAAAGCACCATAGCTAGCTCCTCTATAAGCACATAAAGGAATTTATTTTCTTAGTCCCTGCGGTACACAGTGCCCCTGGAGTAGTATCTGTCACCCGTACCCCGAGGGTTCCGATACCGGTACCCCGAGGGTTCTGCCGAGAGATGATTTTCGGGTGCTGTCCTGAGACCAGGAAGTGGTGATGCTGAAGCAGTAGAATACAAAGTTACTGTGTGTGCAGCACGGAGACCGCACAGAGAGCACACGGGCAGGGGGCAAGGACCATCTGTAGATGAGCACGTGGAAGGGGAGGCTGCAAGGAGGGGGCAAAACAAGGTACATCTTCAGTCACTGCCGAAATCTGTTCTGCAAACAGCAATAACTACCATTTAATGACGCAATTCATAATGATCCAGTACACCTTTGCTTCATAGCTGCTAAGATGCTCACGTTCATGCACAACTAGCGGCTGCTGTCCAGGTTTTGCTTTGCTTTCTGGGACCTGTAGTCCATTTGTAATTGGCTAAACAAGAGTGCGAGTCCAGAATGGAAAGAGAAGACCTGGGCTGGAGCGGCGAGGTATGCCTGGACCTCGGAGGCTTGGCAGGGTGGGACCCTGGGCTGGAGCGGCGAGGTGTGCCTGGACCTCGGAGGCTTGGCAGGGTGGGACCCTGGGCTGGAGCGGCGAGGTGTGCCTGGACCTCGGAGGCTTGGCAGGGTGGGACCCTGGGCTGGAGCGGCGAGGTGTGCCTGGACCTCGGAGGCTTGGCAGGGTGGGACCCTGGGCTGGAGCGGCGAGGTGTGCCTGGACCTCGGAGGCTTGGCAGGGTGGGACCCTGGGCTGGAGCGGCGAGGTGTGCCTGGACCTCGGAGGCTTGGCAGGGTGGGACCCTGGGCTGGAGCGGCGAGGTGTGCCTGGACCTCGGAGGCTTGGCAGGGTGGGACCCTGGGCTGGAGCGGCGAGGTGTGCCTGGACCTCGGAGGCTTGGCAGGGTGGGACCCTGGGCTGGAGCGGCGAGGTGTGCCTGGACCTCGGAGGCTTGGCAGGGTGGGACCCTGGGCTGGAGCGGCGAGGTGTGCCTGGACCTCGGAGGCTTGGCAGGGTGGGACCCTGGGCTGGAGCGGCGAGGTGTGCCTGGACCTCGGAGGCTTGGCAGGGTGGGACCCTGGGCTGGAGCGGCGAGGTGTGCCTGGACCTCGGAGGCTTGGCAGGGTGGGACCCTGGGCTGGAGCGGCGAGGTATGCCTGGACCTCGGAGGCTTGGCAGGGTGGGACCCTGGGCACGCCTTGCTGTGCTGAAAGAGTTTCTTATAGTAATGGTGGGTAACGTAATGGGGAGGAAATTCAGGAATTCTGCCCCGCCTGAAAATTATATGCGTTTAATGCCTTTGTAGCTAAAAGTTTGTTACGGTGGTAATTTGCAGTGCTGTCATAATGTGTTATGACCTCAACGTGCCTATCAAATCTAAGTAAAATGAAATAGATGAAAGCCATTACTGGAAATGTTTCGTACATGTGCTGCAGTCCTAATTAGCATATACAGTCCAGCTCCTAATGCGGCTTCTAAGCACGTGTGACCTCATCCTAGTTCCATCAGCCCCTCTCCATCTTCTTGGACTATATTCTCAGCTTCTGCCGTGTCCGCTGACAGCTCCTGTTGAACGTTACCAGCAGTTTTCAACCCACGAGACAAACTTTATTCTCCTTCCACAGTACATACATGCGAATAGACCCCATCCAAGCTGAAAACTCCCGGGTTTTTAAGACAAAATGGCTTTATTTCAGCTGCATCCCACCGAAAAACGTCCCTGATTCAATGTAAGGCTATGGGGAAAATACATTTGTTATGTTATGTTATTTTAGGTTATGTTGATTTGTATAGCACACTCACCTGTGAGGGTATCCAGGTGCTTGAGCAGGTGTATAGGTGAGTGGTCCCCACAGAGTTATTGGAAGAGCCAGGTCATCAGCTGCAAGAAGTGAGGAGGAGGCTCTGATATGTTAAGGGAGGCGGTTCCATGTTTTTGAAGCGATGTATGAGAACAAGCAACCTTTTCTGGTTTTGTGAATGGGTGGATGTGTGAGAGTGCGGCTGACGTAGGTGTCTGGCAGGCTGGTGAAAGTGTATGCAGTTTTTCAAGTATGCTGGACCAGTGTTGTGCAAGGCTTTGTGTGTGTGCGTGAGGAGTTTGAATTGGCTGTGTTTGTGACTGGGGAGCCAGTGGAGCTCTCTGCGGTGCGGTGAGAGGTGGGTGCGGCGTGGGAGGTATAGCACCAGTTTTGCAGCGGCGTTCTAGATGGTCTGCAGTCTTTCTAGGAGCTGCCTGGGGATTCTGACATAGAGTGCGTTGCCGTAGTCGAGCCTGCTTTTGACAAGTGCTCTCTTGACGGTACGTGTTGTGTTCTGTGGCAGCCACTTGAAGCCTTTGGGTAGCATACGGAGGGTGTGGAAGTAGGCAGTGCTCACTGTGTTGATTTGTGCCGTCATGTTCCAGGATGATTCCTGGCTTGGCCATTGGGTGTTCATGTTGGTCCTAGCTCCTTCAGCCCCCAGGTGGCATCCGATGGGGAGGTCTTGTTCCTGAAGACCAGAACTTCCATCTTGTCAGTGTTGAGCTTGAAGCATTTGGTACTCATTCTGCTACATTGGTCCTGCAGTTGGTGAAGCTGGCTCTTGTGGTGGTTGTCTTGTTGGTCAGGGTGAGTTGTGTGTCGTCGGTGTAGGAGAGGAAGTTGATGCCTTAGGATCGAATGATGTTGGCGAGATGTGTTATATAGACGTTGAACAATGTTGGGCTGCGAGATGATGCCTGGGGAACTCCGCAGATCAGGTTCTTGGTCTCTGATGTGAGGGATGGCAGTCTGATTCTATGGGTTCTTCCAGTGAGGAAGGAGCACGTCCAGTTGAATGCGGATCCTTGGATGCCTACCTTGCAGAGTCTTATGATGAGTGTGTTGTGGAAGACAGTGATGAATGCTGCAGAGAGGTCGGGCACTCTTCCTCACCTTCCTATCTAAATGAGAAACTGAAAATCTCCGGAGCAAATAGGGGTTCCAGAAATGCCCAAACCCTGCTCCTGGAACCCCCCACCTTCAGTCGATGACAATACACGAACCAGTCTTTCTTTGGTAGTGCCACTAGAATCTGGAACTCTCTGCCTCCCTCACTCCATCCTACCCCCTGCCTAGCAACCTTCAAAACGGACCTCAAGCTCCTCCTATTTGACAGACATTTTGGTTAATTCACCTCCACTGCACCTTGATCTGCCCTCATTCAACTTTGTATGTCCTCTGCCCAATTGTTGTAACTGTCTCTTGTGGTAACTCCTGTACTCATCCACTGATGTAAACGTCCAAGTTTAACTACTATTAATATAACCCGCTGTAACCCAGTATTCTGTGTGTTGTAAAGCGCTCTGATGCCTTCAGGCCATGTCCACGCTATATAAAACTGCTAAAAAAAAATAATAATATTCAACTTACCTACGTGTGTTTCATCCTGGAGTGGTCTAGTGTCGCTACCAAAGTAGGATTGGGACCATCCCTTCTATTTAAGGGAACTTGAAGAGACATTCTGCCCTTGACTGAAGAGGTGGCTCTGATAGGTAACCCCTTGCTGCTGCCTTATTCTGCTGCTACAGGCCAAAGTTTCAAATCCTGGCAGGGCTGACTCCATCTTTCATCCTGCTGATGTCATCAAATTAAATATCACTGAGCTGCATATAAATAACACTAGTTATTTAAGGCACTGTGACATAGTATACATGTGGTAGTCATATATGCAAGTTATTAATATTGTAATTTCTGCTAGCTGGTGTGTCCCCAGTTCATGCCAGGGACACTGACTAGGCTTGCACTCCTTGCAGTTGTGATGGTCTGTGCTCAGATAAAGTTCTCACAGACATAAGCACTGTGAACCTTGCCCAGCAAGGCTGCTTCTTCACTTGCAGGAGGAACGCACTCACCTGAAAACCAAACACAGCTCTTGTGAGAGGTGAGGGAGTTACTCCCGGCCAGGTAAGGTTCCCAGGCAGGCAAGGTTCGTAGGCAGGCAAGATTCCCAGGCAGGCAAGATTCCCAGGCAGGTAAGGTTCCCAGGCAGGTAAGGTTCCCAGGCAGGTAAGGCTCCCAGGCAGGTAAGGCTCCCAGGCAGGCAAGGTTCCCAGGCAGGTAAGGTTCCCAGGCAGGTAAGGTTCCCAGGCAGGTAAGGTTCCCAGGCAGGTAAGGTTCCCAGGCAGGTAAGGTTCCCAGGCAGGTAAGGTTCCCAGGCAGGTAAGGCTCCCGGGCACGGTTCCCAGGCAGGTAAGGCTCCCAGGCAGGTAAGGTTCCAGGCAGGTAAGGTTCCAGGCAGGTAAGGTTCCCAGACAGGTAAGGCTCCCAGGCAGGTAAGGCTCCCAGGCAGGCAAGGTTCCCAGGTAGGTAAGGCTCCCAGGCAGGTACGGTTCCCAGGCAGGTAAGGTTAACAGGCAGGTAAGGTTCCCATGCAGGTAAGGCTCCCAGGCAGGCAAGGTTCCCAGGCAGGCAAGGTTCCCAGGCAGGCAAGGTTATCAGGCAGGCAAAGTTCCCAGGCAGATAAGGTTCCCAGGCAGATAAGGTTCCCAGGCAGATAAGGCTCCCAGGCAGGCAAGGCTCCCAGGCAGGTAAGGTTCCCAGGCAGGTAAGGTTCCCAGGCAGGTAAGGTTCCCAGGCAGGTAAGGTTCCCAGGCAGGTAAGGTTCCCAGGCAGGTAAGGTTCCCAGGCAGATAAGGCTCCCAAGCAGGTAAGGTTCACAGGCAGGTAAGGTTCACAGGCAGGTAAGGTTCCCAGGCAGGTACGGTTAACAGGCAGGTAAGGTTTCCAGGTATGTAAGGCTCACAGGCAGGAAAGGTTCACAGGCAAGTAAGGTGAAGAAGAAGCTTATAGAAACATATATAACTACTTACATATTTATTGTTTTATTTGCTGTTAATCAGAGGAAAATAATTCATTTTTTTTTGTTGCAGAAACAGGTTCCATGACTGCCACTACAAACAGTCAATATTATTCCACAAAACACTCAGACAAATTGAAGGTGGCAAAGTTCACAAGCATTCCAGGTCGGGAATAAACGTCTGAATGAAGGCCCACTTGCATTTTTAAGTGAAGAAATAAAACACATTTGCCATACAAGATAAAATTCTGCATCTCTTAAAAGAGCATCCTCCATTTAAATATATAACGCGCGGGTTGTCCGTGACACCCTCTGCAGCTACAACCACTGGATTGAACCGCCAGTCTCAGTTGTGTCATGTGTGGCACACACCTCCAGATGGGAGGGCGCGTGGCATCCTGCCAGAGAGAGCTCGTTCTTCCGGTCAGTGTTCGTGCTGTGTATGTGTACTGCCTTCTTTCATTATTGGGCCGTCTCATCGTGTGTGCAGGTGTGCACCGTCACGAGAGGGAGGTGCGCGCCCCTTTAATACCCAGCCTTGCTGTCAGCAGCACGTCCACTGGCGCAGCAGCGCGTCACATAGCGCTCTGTGCTGTGGCACCTGGAGCAGCCTGTAGAGTCTGCTAGGGGGCGCCACTGCACTCCTTCCTTAGGTCCAGGCGGTTATGCACACAGGATTATGGTCCAGGCCATTAGCTTCCAGGTCCTGCTTCAATCCCCAGTGCCCACCTTTGTTCTTCATGCGGGAAATAGAAAAGACAATTCTCAGTTCCGGAACAAGGCCCGGTCTGCGCCCCCGCTCAGGGGGTTAACACTGAGCAGTGAATGAACGCTGCTCTCTGCATTCTCTGATGCTAGTTCTACAGAGTCTGCAATCTCCAGGGCATTGAAGCAATCTTTGTATTTCTCGGTGTTCCCGGATACACCGAAATGCCTCCCCCTGAGGCTTTCTTTTCCAGGCAGTTCCATGCTTGGCTTGGCACTGTTAAGATGCTAGTTCTTCGCTCCCAGTGACAGATGGTATAAATTAAACTGATGGTGGTGTGCTGACAAGAAAGGTAGGTGTGCCTAACCAGTGTGAAATAACTGTGACTTCGGTGCACAACAACATAGCTATAAAACTCATTTCGTAATTCAAATCCACTGATACATATTGCATTCAAAGCACTGTCAGACTGACAGGTGACGTGTGAACTGATCCACGGCTCTTCCGACCCCATTTGATTTGTGAGTCTTCCTTGGGACACCAGAGATGCCATCAGAGGCTCAGTATGCTTGGGGGGAGGGGCATGGGGGGGTGGGGCACATCTTTACACAGCATCGGACACTGGCAGGACGAATGGTGAACTTCTAATACTAGACCCAGTCTCATGTGGTACTATGAAAGGTCTTATGTGATAGTATGGAAGGTCTCACACGTTACTGTGGAAGGTCTCACGTGGAACTATGGAAGGTCTTGTGGTAGTATGGAAGGTCTCACATGGTACTATGGAAGGTTTCACGTGGTACTATGGAAGGTCTCACGTGGGAGTATGGAAGCTCTCATGTGATAGTATGGAAGATCTCACATGGTACTATGGAAGGTCTCACGTGGTACTATGGAAGGTCTCACGAGGTAGTATGGAAGGTCTCATGTGATCGCATGGAAGGTCTCACGTGGTACTATGGAAGGTCTCATGTGGGAGTATGGAAGGTCTCACGTGGTAGTATGGAAGGTCTCATCTGGTAGTATGGAAGGTCTCATCTAGTAGTATGGAAGGTCTCATGTGGTAGTATGGAAGGTCTCACGTGGAACTATGGAAGGTCTCACGTGGTACTATGGAAGGTCTCACGTGGTACTATGGAAGGTCTCACGTGGTACTATGGAAGGTCTCACGTGGTAGTATGGAAGGTCCCACGTGGTACTATGGAAGGTCTCACGTGGTACTATGGAAGGTCTCACGTGGTACTATGGAAGGTCTCACGTGGTAGTATGGAAGGTCCCACGTGGTACTATGGAAGGACTCATGTGATGGTATGAAAGGTCTTATATGGTACTATGGAAGGTCTCACACGTTACTGTGGAAGGTCTCACGTGGAACTATGGAAGGTCTTGTGGTAGTATGGAAGGTCTCACATGAAAGTCTGGAAGGTCTCACGGGGTAGTAAGGAAGGTATCATGTGATAGTATGGAAGTTCTCACATGGTACTATGGAAGGTCTCGTGATAGTATGGAAGGTCTCACATGGTACTATGGAAGGTTTCACGTAGTACCATGGAAGGTCTCACGTGGGAGTATGGAAGGTCTCGTGGTAGTATGGAAGGTCTCATGTGATAGTATGGAAGGTCTCACGTGGTACTATGGAAGGTCTCACGTGGTACTATGGAAGGTCTCACGTGGGAGTATGGAAGGTCTCATGTGGTAGTATGGAAGGTCTCATGTGATAGAATGGAGGGTCTCACATGGTACTATGGAAGGTCTCACGTGGTACTATGGAAGGTCTCACGTGGTACTATGGAAGGTCTCACGTGGGAGTATGGAAGGTCTCATGTAGTATGGAAGGTCTCGTGATAGTATGGAAGGTCTCACGTGGTACTATGGAAGGTCTCACGTGGTACTATGGAAGGTCTCGTGTGAGTATGGAAGGTCTCACGTGGTAGTATGCAAAGTCTCATGTGGTAGTATGGAAGGTCTCATCTGGTAGTATGGAAGGTCTCACGTGGTACTATGGAAGGTCTCACGTGGTACTATGGAAGGTCTCACGTGGTACTATGGAAGGTCTCATGTGGTACTATGGAAGGTCTCACGTGGTAGTATGGAAGGTCCCACGTGATACTATGGAAGGACTCATGTGGTAGTGTGGTAGTTCTCATGTGATATAAGGGAAAGTCTCACGTGGTAGTATGGAAGTTCTCATGTGATAGAAGGGAAGGTCTCACGTGGTAGTATGGAAGGTCTCGTGATAGAATAGAGGGTCTCACGTGGTAGTATGGATGGTCTCATGTGGTAGTATGGAAGGACTCATGTGTTATTATGGAAGGTCTCATGTGTTATTATGGAAGGTCTCATGTTGTAGTATGGAAGGTCTCATGAGGTAGAATGGAGGGTCTCACGTGGTAGTATTGAAGGTCTCACTTGGTAGTATTGAAGGTCTCACTTGGTAGTATTGAAGGTCTCATGTGGTAGAATGGAAGGTCTCACTTGGTAGTATTGAAGGTCTCATGTGGTAGTAAGGAAGGTCTCATGTGGTAGTATGGAAGGTCTTATGTGTTATTATGGAAGGTCTCATGTGGTAGTATGGAAAGTCTCATGAGGTAGTATTGAAGGTCTCATGTGTTATTATGGAAAGTTTCATGTGATAGAATGGAGGGTCTCACTTGGTAGTATTGAAGATCTCATGTGTTATTATGGAAGGTCTCATGTTGTAGTATGGATGGTCTCATGTGGCAGTATGGAAGGTCCCACATGGTAGTATGGAAGGTCTCCTGTGGTAGTATGGAAGGTCTCATGTGATAGAATGGAGGGTCTCACATGGTAGTATGCAAGGTCTCACTTGGTAATATTGAAGGTCTCATGTGGTAGTATGGAAGGTCTCCTGTGATAGTATTGAAGGTCTCATGTGGTAGCATGGAAGGTCTCATGTGGTAGTATGGGAAGTCTCATGAGGTAGTATTGAAGGTCTCATGTGTTATTATGGAAAGTTTCATGTGATAGAATGGAGGGTCTCACTTGGTGGTATTGAAGGTCTCGTGTTATTATGGAAGGTCTCATGTTGTAGTATGGAAGGTCTCATGTGATAGAATGGAGGGTCTCACTTGGTAGTATGGAAGGTCTCGGTAGTATTGAAGATCTCATGTGGTAGTATGGATGATCTCACGTGGTAGTATGGAAGGTCTCCTGTGGTAGTATTGAAGGTCTCATGTTGTAGTATGGAAGGTCTCACGTGGTAGTATGGAAGGTCTCACTTGGTAAAATTGAAGGCCTCATGTGGTAGTATGGAAGGTCTCCTGTGATAGTAACGACGGTCTCATGTGGTAGTATGGAATGTCTCATGTTGTAGTATGGAAGGTCTCCTGTGGTAGTATGGAAGGTCTTGTGGTACTATTTAAGGTCTCATGCGATAGTATTGATGGTCTCCTGTGGTAGTATTGAAGGTCTCATGTGGTAGCATGGAAGGTCTCCTGTGGTAGTATGGAAGGTCTCATGTGATAGAATGGAGGGTCTCACTTGGTAGTATGGAAGTTCTCGGTAGTATTGAAGATCTCATGTGGTAGTATGGAAGATCTCCTGTGGTAGTATTGAAGGTCTCACGTGGTAGTATGGAAGGTCTCTTGTGGTAGTATTGAAGGTCTCATGTGGTAGTATGGAAGGTCTCACGTGGTAGTATGGAAGGTCTCACTTGGTAATATTGAAGGCCTCATGTGGTAGTATGGAAGGTCTCCTGTAATAGTATTGACGGTCTCATGTTGTAGTATGGAATGTCTCATGTTGTAGTATGGAAGGTCTCCTGTGGTAGTATGGAAGGTCTTGTGGTAGTATTTAAGGTCTCATGCGATAGTATTGAAGGTCTCCTGTGGTAGTATTGAAGGTCTCATGTGGTAGCATGAAAGGTCTCATGTGGTAGTGTGGAAAGTCTCACTTGGTAGTATGGAAGGTCTTGGTAGTATTGAAGATCTCATGTGGTAGTATTGAAGGTCTCACGTGGTAGTATGGAAGGTCTCACGTGGTAGTATGGAAGGTCTCCTGTGGTAGTATTGAAGGTCTCATGTGGTAGTATGGAAGGTCTCACGTGGTAGTATGGAAGGTCTCACGTGGTAGTATGGAAGGTCTCACGTGGTAGTATGGAAGGTCCCACGTGGTACTATGGAAGGACTCATGTGATGATATGGAAGGTCTTATGTGGTACTATGGAAGGTCTCACGTGGAACTATGGAAGGTCTTGTGGTAGTATTTAAGGTCTCATGCGATAGTATTGATGGTCTCCTGTGGTAGTATTGAAGGTCTCATGTGGTAGCATGGAAGGTCTCCTGTGGTAGTATGGAAGGTCTCATGTGATAGAATGGAGGGTCTCACTTGGTAGTATGGAAGTTCTCGGTAGTATTGAAGATCTCATGTGGTAGTATGGAAGATCTCCTGCGGTAGTATTGAAGGTCTCACGTGGTAGTATGGAAGGTCTCCTGTGGTAGTATTGAAGGTCTCATGTGGTAGTAAGGAAGGTCTCACGTGGTAGTAAGGAAGGTCTCACGTGGTAGTATGGAAGGTCTCACTTGGTAATATTGAAGGCCTCATGTGGTAGTATGGAAGGTCTCCTGTAATAGTATTGACGGTCTCATGTGGTAGTATGGAATGTCTCATGTTGTAGTATGGAAGGTCTCCTGTGGTAGTATGGAAGGTCTTGTGGTAGTATTTAAGGTCTCATGCGATAGTATTGAAGGTCTCCTGTGGTAGTATTGAAGGTCTCATGTGGTAGCATGAAAGGTCTTGGTAGTATTGAAGATCTCATGTGGTAGTATGGAAGATCTCCTGTGGTAGTATTGAAGGTCTCACGTGGTAGTATGGAAGGTCTCACGTGGTAGTATGGAAGGTCTCCTGTGGTAGTATTGAAGGTCTCGTGGTAGTATGGAAGGTCTCACGTGGTAGTATGGAAGGTCTCACGTGGTAGTATGGAAGGTCTCACGTGGTAGTATGGAAGGTCTGACGTGGTAGTATGGAAGGTCCCACGTGGTACTATGGAAGGACTTGTGATGATCGGGAAGGTCTTATGTGGTACTATGGAAGGTCTCACGTGGAACTATGGAAGGTCTTGTGGTAGTATGGAAGGTCTCACTTGAAAGTCTGGAAGGTCTCACGGGGTAGTAAGGAAGGTATCATGTGATAGTATGGAAGTTCTCACATGGTACTATGGAAGGTCTTGTGGTACTATGGAGGGTCTCACGTGGGAGTATGGAAGGTCTCGTGGTAGTATGGAAGGTCTCGTGGTAGTATGGAAGGTCTCATGTGGTAGTATGGAAGGTCTCATGTGATAGTATGGAAGGTCTCACGTGGTACTATGGAAGGTCTCACGTGGTACTATGGAAGGTCTCACGTGGTACTATGGAAGGTCTCACGTGGTACTATGGAAGGTCTCACGTGGTACTATGGAAGGTCTCACATGGGAGTATGGAAGGTCTCATGTGGTAGTATGGAAGGTCTCGTGATAGAATGGAGGGTCTCACATGGAACTATGGAAGGTCTCACGTGGTACTATGGAAGGTCTCACGTGGTACTATGGAAGGTCTCACGTGGTACTATGGAAGGTCTCACGTGGGAGTATGGAAGGTCTCATGTGGTAGTATGGAAGGTCTCATGTGATAGTATGGAAGGTCTTACGTGGTACTATGGAAGGTCTCATGTGGGAGTATGGAAGGTCTCACGTGGTAGTATGGAAGGTCTCAACTGGTAGTATGGAAGGTCTCATCTGGTAGTATGGAAGGTCTCATGTGGTAGTATGGAAGGTCTCACGTGGAACTATGGAAGGTCTCACGTGGTACTATGGAAGGTCTCACGTGGTACTATGGAAGGTCTCACGTGGTACTATGGAAGGTCTCACGTGGTACTATGGAAGGTCTCACGTGGTACTATGGAAGGTCTCACGTGGTACTATGGAAGGTCTCCTGTGGTAGTATGGAAGGTCCCACGTGGTACTATTTAAGGACTCATGTGATGGTATGAAAGGTCTTATGTGGTACTATGGAAGGTCTCACACGTTACTGTGGAAGGTCTCACGTGGAACTATGGAAGGTCTTGTGGTAGTATGGAAGGTCTCACTTGAAAGTCTGGAAGGTCTCACGGGATAGTAAGGAAGGTATCATGTCATAGTATGGAAGTTCTCACATGGTACTATGGAAGGTCTCGTGATAGTATGGAAGGTCTCACATGGTACTATGGAAGGTTTCACGTAGTACTATGGAAGGTCTCACGTGGGAGTATGGAAGGTCTCATGTGGTAGTATGGAAGGTCTCATGTGATAGTATGGAAGGTCTCGTGGTAGTATGGAAGGTCTCGTGGTAGTATGGAAGGTCTCATGTGATAGTATGGAAGGTCTCACGTGGTACTATGGAAGGTCTCACGTGGTACTATGGAAGGTCTCACGTGGTACTATGGAAGGTCTCACGTGGTACTATGGAAGGTCTCACGTGGTACTATGGAAGGTCTCACATGGGAGTATGGAAGGTCTCATGTGGTAGTATGGAAGGTCTCGTGATAGAATGGAGGGTCTCACATGGAACTATGGAAGGTCTCACGTGGTACTATGGAAGGTCTCACGTGGTACTATGGAAGGTCTCACGTGGTACTATGGAAGGTCTCACGTGGGAGTATGGAAGGTCTCATGTGGTAGTATGGAAGGTCTCATGTGATAGTATGGAAGGTCTTACGTGGTACTATGGAAGGTCTCATGTGGGAGTATGGAAGGTCTCACGTGGTAGTATGGAAGGTCTCAACTGGTAGTATGGAAGGTCTCATCTGGTAGTATGGAAGGTCTCATGTGGTAGTATGGAAGGTCTCACGTGGAACTATGGAAGGTCTCACGTGGTACTATGGAAGGTCTCACGTGGTACTATGGAAGGTCTCACGTGGTACTATGGAAGGTCTCACGTGGTACTATGGAAGGTCTCCTGTGGTAGTATGGAAGGTCCCACGTGGTACTATTTAAGGACTCATGTGATGGTATGAAAGGTCTTATGTGGTACTATGGAAGGTCTCACACGTTACTGTGGAAGGTCTCACGTGGAACTATGGAAGGTCTTGTGGTAGTATGGAAGGTCTCACTTGAAAGTCTGGAAGGTCTCACGGGGTAGTAAGGAAGGTATCATGTCATAGTATGGAAGTTCTCACATGGTACTATGGAAGGTCTCGTGATAGTATGGAAGGTCTCACATGGTACTATGGAAGGTTTCACGTAGTACTATGGAAGGTCTCACGTGGGAGTATGGAAGGTCTCATGTGGTAGTATGGAAGGTCTCGTGATAGTATGGAAGGTCTCACGTGGTACTATGGAAGGTCTCACGTGGTACTATGGAAGGTCTCACGTGGGAGTATGGAAGGTCTCGTGGTAGTATGGAAGGTCTCGTGATAGAATGGAGGGTCTCACATGGTACTATGGAGGGTCTCACATGGTACTATGGAAGGTCTCACGTGGGAGTATGGAAGGTCTCGTGGTAGTATGGAAGGTCTCATGTGATAGAATGGAGGGTCTCACATGGTACTATGGAAGGTCTCTCGTGGTACTATGGAAGGTCTCACGTGGTACTATGGAAAGTCTCACGTGGGATATGGAAGGTCTCATGTGGTAGTATGGAAGTCTCATGTGATAGTATGGAAGGTCTCACGTGGTACTATGGAAGGTCTCACATGGTACTATGGAAGGTCTCACGTGGTACTATGGAAGGTCTCATGTGGGAGTATGGAAGGTCTCACGTGGTAGTATGCAAAGTCTCATGTGGTAGTATGGAAGGTCTCATGTGGTAGTATGGAAGGTCTCATGTGGTAGTATGGAAGGTCTCACCTGGTACTATGGAAGGTCTCACGTGGTACTATGGAAGGTCTCACGTGGTAGAATGGAATGTCCCACGTGATACTATGGAAGGACTCATGTGGTAGTTTTTCTCATGTGATAGAAGGGAAAGTCTCACGTGGTAGTATGGAAGTTCTCATGTGATAGAAGGGAAGGTCTCACGTGGTAGTATGGAAAGTCTCGTGATAGAATGGAGGGTCTCACGTGGTAGTATGGATGGTCTCATGTGGTAGTATGGAAGGACTCATGTGTTATTATGGAAGGTCTCATGTGTTATTATGGAAGGTCTCATGTTGTAGTATGGAAGGTCTCATGAGGTAGAATGGAGGGTCTCACGTGGTAGTATTGAAGGTCTCACGTGGTAGTATTGAAGGTCTCACTTGGTAGTATTGAAGGTCTCACTTGGTAGTATTGAAGGTCTCATGTGGTAGAATGGAAGGTCTCACTTGGTAGTATTGAAGGTCTCATGTGGTAGTGGAAGGTCTCCTATGGTAGTATTGAAGGTCTCATGTGGTAGTATAGATGGTCTCATGTGGTAGTATGGAAGGTCTTATGTGTTATTATGGAAGGTCTCATGTGGTAGTATGGAAAGTCTCATGAGGTAGTATTGAAGGTCTCATGTGTTATTATGGAAGGCATCATGTTGTAGTATGGATGGTCTCATGTGGCAGTATGGAAGGTCCCACATGGTAGTATGGAAGGTCTCCTGTGGTAGTATGGAAGGTCTCATGTGATAGAATGGAGGGTCTCACGTGGTAGTATGGAAGGTCTCACTTGGTAATATTGAAGGTCTCATGTGGTAGTATGGAAGGTCTCCTGTGATAGTATTGAAGGTCTCATGTGGTAGCATGGAAGGTCTCATGTGGTAGTATGGAAAGTCTCATGAGGTAGTATTGAAGGTCTCGTGTTATTATGGAAGGTCTCGTGTTATTATGGAAGGTCTCATGTTGTAGTATGGAAGGTGTCATGTGATAGAATGGAGGGTCTCACTTGGTAGTATGAAAGGTCTCCTATGGTAGTATGGAAGGTCTCATGTGATAGAATGGAGGGTCTCACTTGGTAGTATGGAAGTTCTCGGTAGTATTGAAGATCTCATGTGGTAGTATTGAAGGTCTCACGTGGTAGTATGGAAGGTCTCCTGTGGTAGTATTGAAGTTCTCATGTGGTAGTATGGAAGGTCTCACGTGGTAGTATTGACGGTCTCATGTGGTAGTATGGAATGTCTCATGTTGTAGTATGGACGGTCTCCTGTGGTAGTATGAAAGGTCTTGTTGTAGTATTTAAGGTCTCATGCGATAGTATTGAAGGTCTCATGTGGTAGTATGGAATGACTCATGTTGTATGGAAGGTCTCCTGTGGTAGTATGGAAGGTCTTGTGGTAGTATGGAAGGTCTCTTGTGGTAGTATTGAAGGTCTCATGTGGTAGTATGGAAGGTCTCACGTGGCAGTATGGAAGGTCTCACTTGGTAATATTGAAGGTCTCATGTGGTAGTATGGAAGGTCTCCTGTGATAGTATTGAAGGTCTCATGTGGTAGTGTGGAATGTCTCATGTTGTAGTATGGAAGGTCTCCTGTGGTAGTATGGAAGGTCTTGTGGTAGTATGGAAGGTCTCATGCGATAGTATTGAAGGTCTCATGCGATAGTATTGAAGGTCTCATGCGGTAGTATGGAAGGTCTCATGTTGTAGTATGGAAGGACTCCTGTGGTAGTATTGAAGGTCTCATGTGGTAGTATGGAATGTCTCATGTTGTAGTATGGAAGGTCTCCTGTGGTAGTATTGAAGGTCTCGTGGTAGTATGGAATGTCTCATGTTGTAGTATGGAAGGTCTCCTGTGGTAGTATGGAAGGTCTTGTGGTAGTATGGAAGGTCTCCTGTGGTAGTATTGAAGGTCTCATGTGGTAGTATGGAAGGTCTCCTGTGATAGTATTGAAGGTCTCATGTGGTAGTATGGAATGTCTCATGTTGCAGTATGGAAGGTCTCCTGTGGTAGTATGGAAGGTCTTCTGGTAATATGGAAGGTCTCATGCGATAGTATTGAAGGTCTCATGCGATAGTATAGAAGGTCTCATGCGATAGTATGGAAGTCCTCAATATCTGTCTGTTCTGCTACTGGGAACGCTAAGCAATGTAGCTCTAGTTGCCCACAGGTTTGCCAAGGGCTACAAATAGGTACACTGGTTCTTCTAGCAGCAGCACTGGTAATGGTATATTTTGATCAACTGTAACGCTGACACAATGGTTTAAGACTGTGCAGCATTGTCTAAGGCATGTGACCTCTAAGTGGAGAAAGTTGTTACATTTTGAGGAAGAAACCTGATTCCTCTCGACCGCTTGTAGAGGAGGTAGTGTCTCTGGTACTGCAGATAACCAGGGTGTGATTGCCTCCTTGCAGGTTGATGTTCTTTTCGATGTCCCACAAGTCATACAGCACGTACAAGAAACTGAGAACAAACAATTATTACTAGTATAGGACAACACAACTATACTGGTGATATTGTTAAACATAGAACATAATTCCCATTCTAGAGTAAGGTTTTTAACCTGGATGGGATCACTGGTGGCACTCACATTCTCACACTTGGTTATCTCCAGAGTTGGCCTTCAGTGTATTAGTTACTCTCTTAGTGTGTATATCTTGGTCTCAGTGTTGCCTCTCACTGATTGCAACTCTAGGTACTGCTTTAGGGTGTTTTCCATACGTATATATTTCTACATTGTGAGCATCCTTGTGTCCAAAGATTTGGTTTCCTGGTACCATAGGGAATCCTTTAAATATCTGGTATACGTTCCAAATCAAGGCATTTACAATAAGTAGGGATCAGTCCAGCTCTGTCAAAAGACATAGTTATGTATGGTCTAGATGTGTGTTCGTGCACACATGCAGCAGTTTACTCTCACCTTCTTGTTGTTCCTTTCCAGGGTTTTCAGTGATTGAGTTCCTAATGCCGGATTTTGGGGGATGATGCTGTGCTGAGCACTGGTCCGTGAGTTGGGGAGATCTAGGAAGCTGTGGTGAAGGTAAGTTCCATGACCAGAGGAGTGCAGGTCCTTGCATAACTCCAGTATGAAAGTCAAGCAAAGAATGACAGCCAGAGCGTTGTTTGCACATGGCTCAGTCTCTAGTGCAACTACCACAAAAGGTGGAGGTTTGGTGTGAACTTTAAAGGACGAAGTTCTGATGAGGCTGGCTTTGTCCATGGCTTCTGAGGGATACCAGAGGTGGATTTTTAGTCTTGGAAGGGATTTTGTTGGAGAGTTGTGAACCTAGGTGGCCTCAGGGGCCACTGGATGGGTGTTTTGTGGCCAGTGAAGAATGGATGTTGTGGGCTGAAGGGCTTCCTGAGTCGCTTGGGGTGCTGAGTTCAGGTGGAGGAGTGTGCTCAACTGGTCCTCTACAGGGCACACTGAAGCATGATGGTGAGAGTGTGAAAGCAGCATGAAGCACAGCCCTGACAAAAATCTTACCTGTCATGAAGCTTTCTAAACTTGAGTTGTTACTCCTTGAACTAAATTATATTGGGTATGTTTTTTCCTCTGGGGCTTACTGCATGAGATAAACATTATTTCTTCTGATTTTGTAGCTAATGTGTAGTGTGATCATGATTATAAAAACTTTCTTCAGAGATAATTATCCCTAGCCAAACCCTTATGGGAAAGGTTGCATGAATAGCTAATTGAACCAGGGCATTTGCAACGAACCCTATTTCATAAAAAATACTCCAAAACGAAGGTCTACCTAGAGGATGATATCATGACCCATTTCAACTTTTGTTTGTTCTCATTCTTCTGCAGGATGGATAACAACATCGAGTCCTGCTGCGCTGATCTAGCATCATTCCTCTGTGTAAACCAATCACTCACTGAGCTAGACCTGAGCGGGAATGATTTGGGTGGATCTGAGATGATGCTGCTGTGTGAAGGATTGAAAGATCCACGCTGCAGCATTCAGAAGCTGGAGTGAGTAACATCTGCCTCTCCCTATCGCTGTGCATCAGTCTTTTTTATTTACTGAGCTATTTTTAATGTGCTCTCCACTAACTGATTTAGCTCTATATATGTCCAGACCTCGGGGTCAATACGTGGATGTTTATATTATATTTTTGGATGCTGGTTTTGAGGACAAGAAGGCTCTTAGACCTTTCAGGGGTTTGAAGTGGGTTTCAAAGAGTTAGCTCTGCCTCAATAAAACTATAATCATATTTCATTACTCACGGGCAGACCTATCCATTCATCATCTTTGCTACCCTGACTGAGTCTTACTTCTCTCATACTCCCAACTCTTTCATTCAATTAACACTGTAAATTACATATCAACATTCAGCACTACTCTATCTGACAATCAGCACTCCACTTATGTTTTTCACCACTCTCCTGCATCTCACTCACAACTTCTTTGTCTTACTTTTCACATTAGTTTTATCTGTTGGACGAGTTGTGGTCTTTGGATGAGCAGTGTATAGGTAGAGATGCATATGGTGGATGGAGTTTGTTAGAAGCTGTAGGTTTTTGGAGATTGTTAGAAATAGTTGTTCTGGTTGACTGGGGTGTGAGCACTGGTCAAACAGCAACCACAATCCTACTTAGGGTAAGGCACAAGCAAACTTTAAATTAACCTGTGCTCAACTCCCTGGTAGCTTGGCACATAGCAGTCAGGTTTAACTTAGAGGCACCTGGACACATAGCCTGCCACTTGCCTATGGCCTCCAGTTCCTGCTTGTTCCAGACTAACCCAGTGCTATCTCCACTGCCCAGGTTTTTCCATTCATTGTTCTTCCTGCCAACAAAAGCGCTGCCCACCCAAGGACCTACTTGATGCAGGGCACCCGTTCGTGCCTGGACCATGACCAGCGTCATGACCCCTGCCCTTTCCTCCCCCGAAGAAACACCATCACTGAGCTCTACACCCTCGACCCCGGGCGGCGCAACAAACACTGCCACCGCGCCTTCCAATGCTCCGTGGTAGGACCTTTTTCCTGCACCCACTGCCACAGCACACACACCAGCCCACTGACCACCCCAGCCCGAACACACTACAGACACCAACTGAACAAAAAGCCAACCTGCATGCGCCTTGCTCAGCACACGCTCACTATGGAATTATGGGACCTCATTGCCACCCTCGCACCCGACATCATCTTCCTCACCGAAACCTGGCTGAACCCCACATCCACCCCAGACATTGCCAATGCAACCCAGACAGATATAAAATCACTTTAGGGCCACACCTACAAGCCAGAATGAGGAACAACCATCATCCACTAAGAGACCATACAGTGCACCACCATCAATAACACCACCACCCACATCGAACATCTCAACTTCAAGCTTCACACGGATGACAGGCCAACAATCAGAGGCATCCTTGCATACCCACCCCCAGGCCTGCACTCCAGCTTCTTCAACTCCATCACAGACTTCATTGTGCCCCTACCCATAGACTCCAAGGACTACATCTTTCTCTGCGACCTAAATTTTCACATCGACCCCCAACGACAACAACACTGCCCACCTCCTCGACAGTATGACCATCCTCGGATTAACCAACATTGTCCACAACCCCACACACAACGCAGGACACACCCTGGACCCCATTTTCACCCCCAGCATCCACATCAAATACAGTTACGTCACTGAACCCACATGGACGATCACTCTATGGTCTACTTCAGCATCTCCAGCCCCCGCACCACCACCCCCAAGACCACCATCACCCCCCACTGGAGGTGGAACAAAATCTCAGAGAACAGCTGGATGGACGCCTTCAAGACCTCCAACCCCGCTACCGCCAACAACCTCGAACAGGGAGTGAAGAACATCAACACCTGAATCACCATCTTTGCCTACAGCATCTTACTCATCAAGAGCAACATCCAGAGAAAATCCTCCAAAAAGGCCAGCTGATACACCCAAGAATTCAGAACGGCAAAACGAAACAGCAAACAGCTGGAGAGGAGATGGTGCGCCAGCAAGGACATCTTCGACAGGGCAGCCTTCAAGACATTCCTCAACCTCTACCACTGCCTGCTGAGGGCAGCAACAAAGACATCCCTAGCCGCACGCATCAAAACCAGCTCCAACACCACCAAGGAACTTTTCAACCTCATTAAGGAATCCTCTAACCCGGCTGCCAGCAAAAACAACATCACACCCTCACAGGAGCTGTGCGACAACTTCGTCGACTTCTTCCATGACAAGATCGCAACCATAAACAGAAACTTCAAACCTCAACCCACGCCTCTGGAATTCCTTGATAGTTACACCACCACTGCAACCGACACAAACCACAGACTGACCATCTGGAACATCCTCCCCACCCAGGACACCACCTCCACCATAACATCCATCCACTCAGGAGCTCCCACAGACCCATTCCTGCACAACATCTTCAACCTCAGAAACCAAAGGATCGGCCAGGAACTCACCATCCTGTTCAACACCTCTTATCACCACCGCAACGTTTCCCGTCACCTGGAAACACGCCCACTCAAAAATCCCTCCACTGACCTCAGTAAACTCAAAAAATAATGGCCAATCTCCCTGCTTCCATTCCCAGACAAGGCACTAGATAAGATCATCAATAAGCAACTCATGACACACCTGTAGCAGAACTAGCTACTTGTCGCCTCCCAATCTGGCTTCCGCATCAATCACAGCCCTGATCGCAGCCACCGACGACATCCGAACCCTCCTTGACTGAGGAGAAACAGCATCTCTGAACCCTCTCGACCTCTCAGCAGCCTTTGACACCGTGTGCCACCACACGCTGATCCAAAAACTCCACCACATCGGCATCCAAAGGGATATGCTCAGATGGCTCACATCTTTCCTCACCAGAAGAAGCCAGAGGATCTACCTCCCATCTTTCACCTCCGAACACAAGGAGATCACCTGTAGTGTTCCCCAGGGCTCATCCCTCAACCCCATGCTCTTCAACGCATATATGACCGCATTGGCCAACATCATCCGATCCCATGGTCTCAACATAATTTCCTATGCAGACGACATTCAACTCATCCTCTCACTCACTGTCGACTCCACCACCACCAGAACAAACTTTCACAGATGCATTGCAAGCTTTGCCGACTGGATGAAGAACAACTGCCTGCAGTTGAACACAGACAAGACGGAAGTACTGATCTTCGGCAACAGCAGCAACACATGAAAGGACTCCTGGTGGCCATCAGACCTTGGATCTGCACCCATTACCTCCACCCACGTCAGAAACCTCGGAATCTTCATTGGCAACAAGCTCAGCATGAAATCACAGATCAGCGCTGTCTTCTCCATCTGCTTCCTCACTCTGCGCATGCTACATAAGATCTTCAAGTGGCTACCCCTACACATGAGATGCAACATGGTACAGGCCTTCATCACCGGCTGCCTGGACTATGGCAACTCCCTCTACGTAGGAATCGCCGCACACCTCCTATAGAGACTTCATACCATACAGAACGCTGCAGCCACACTCATCCGCAGCCTTCCCACATCACACTCCACCTCAGGCAACTCCACTGGCTCCTCGTACAGAAGAGATGCCAAATCAAGCTGCTGACTAACGTACACAAGGCTCTACACAACCAAGAACCCACCTACATTAACCACCACTTGAACTTCCACCAATCATCGAGAAGACTACGCTCTGCCTCCCTCTCACTTGCCCCTACTCCTGGTATCTACTGATGCAGAAATGGAGGACAATCCTACTCCCACATCACAGGAAAGACTGGAACAGCATCCCCACACAACTCTGGGCCATCTTCTTGGCTCTGCATCCTACCTTTTGGTGGTCGTTGTGTGTTGGACGGCGGTAAATGAATGCGGGGGTAAGGAGTCCTACAACTTTTCCTGTTTCAGAGCCAGCGAGCTCTTAGCCAACAATAATAACGCTCTTGCAGGGTGTAGGAGGCTGGTTTAGTATATGGTGCACACTTATTGAAATGAAGCACCTTGCACTAATCCAGACAGCCCTTATGGTGGCTTTAGTGGTCTTAGACAACCCTAGAAAGCTGTCTAAGTGGCAGCTGGAGAGAGCAGCCTTCAGGCTTAGTTCAGAAGGAGTGTTAAGCAGCTTGTTTTACCAGTACTAATCATATAGTGTAGGTTAAAGGACAAAGAACCACACAGTGTAGTTAGAAAAACACACACACTAACACATTGGTATTTTTCCTACCCGGAGATATCAACACAATACACACAATACTTTAAATGTAAATAGGTAGTAAGCAGAAATACACAGTGGTCTCAAGATGGAGACCAATCAATATACTAAAGAAGTGGAATGTGAACTGCGACCCAAGTCGGGACTGGAACCAGAAGACTCAGAAGAGCCAGGGGACACAAGGAACAACCCAAGGTAAGTACCCAGGAACCCCACGGAGGCTGTGTGGAGAGTAGAAACACAGTCGCGTACTCAATGCAAGTCAATGGGACAGTTGCGGTTGCAGTTTTTAAGAAGACAGACTTTTCCCAGGGGACCCTGAAGAAACCCCGTTGAAGACAGAAGGTAGGAGAGTCACCTCACCCGTGGATAACCCAGGAACCAGGATAGCTACACCAGGGAAGGCGGGTGCATAGGTGCGAAGTGACGTTGGAAATTGCCGTAGACCACAATGGAGGACTTCAGAAAAGGTGCCGCTGGCGAAGAAGGTGAAAGAGTCCGGTGGAATTATTGAAGAAGGGAACCTGCATGCAGAGGAGACAGAGTCTATGCCACTCCGAAGTGACCAGGAGGCACGGAAGACCAGTGACCACCGATGACAGAAGATGAAGGAGTGATGATGTTGACCTCGTAGCTACGTGAGGACCAGGCGACACTGTGGAAGACCAGGAGCCGTTCACGAGCTGGCCCACATCGGAAGTCAAGAACCAGGGGGGAGGTGTCCGACGGGAGCACCAACAAACCTTGGCAGCAGCAACAGACGTGGTAAATGAAGAAGGTGTAGCGTTGGGACTCACCATGTACAGGAGAGTCAGAGCAGGCCTGAGCAAGCACGGGAGCCCACTGAAGCCAAAGAAGACCCTCAGGCCGAAGGCACAGGAGTCAAAAGAGGACCTCGAGCAGCTCACCAAAGATGCAAGTCCACGGTGCAGAGGATGCAGTGAGGACGAAGATCTTGGCAGGAAGAGATGTTGGAGGCTGGAGCTTCTTGTAGCCCGAAGATCTCTGGCGGACAGAGCCAACAAGCCTTGGCAACGGCAAGTCGACGCAGTGCACAGGGGTTCTGTTCCAGCAGTTCCAACGGGGGATACTGACCTTAAACTTGTCATGGCAGGCCTCGAGGGAGCTGCAGAACCATTACCTGTGTTGCTGGGCCTTTCGGAGCCCGTAGGACATCAGGAGCAGTAGACAAGTCAGTTTTGTTGCGGTGCCTACAGATGCAGGGGAGTGACTCCTTCACTCCAAGGGAGATTACTTCGGGTGTCCTTGATGCCCACAGGCCTGGAGAGGAACCTGGGTGGAGCACAGACACAGACGACGCAGAAGACTGGCAGGACCACGAGACCAGGAGCAGCAGGAGTCTTCCTTGATGCAGTCTCGGTTCCAGACGAAGTCCAAAGAAGTCCAAGGTGCCCAGACGGTTGAAGTGGTTTCGGGTTTGAATCTTGCCACCCATAGGTAAGCCCTTAAGTACCCTAGGGAAAAGGTTGGGACGATTCAAGGATCCCTCCCAGAGGAGGGGCTGGACAGAGGGGAGGATACTCCCATCTCCTTTGTCCAGTTTCACGCCAGAGTTGGAGTCAAAGACTCCCTGAATTGGCTGAAACAGGAGTATGCAAGGAGGGCACCAAATGTGCCCGTCAAAGCAGACTGGTGGCGCTGGCAAGCGCCCTCACCCCAGCCCAATACACTAAGTCATGTGTGGGAGGTGGTCACACTTCCCTGTGGCAGGAAACCTTCCCCTGCTCAAGCTCAGCTCAGCAGCAGGAGGGCAGAAATGTGTCTGTGGTCTACAGCAGCACTAGCTTGCTGTTAAGCCCTAAAAGGATGGAACCGGGAATACAGGGGGGACCCTAGGGGAGCCCCCCCAGTACATGGGATTCTACATCCAACACTGGAATCGGTGTTGGGGTAGGATTCCAACATGTTTGATACCAAACGTGACCGGTTTTGGTGCACTCAGTAGATAGTTAGACATCTCGAATTTGACTTGACGTCCACAATATGTATTAAATGGCTGACCGCACTACCAAAGCTTGGAGAATCGACACCTGGGTTTGTAGAGTAGAGGGGCCCTGCTCATGCAGGGGCACCCTCACACTTGTAACCCTGCCCTAAGGACTGAAGAGCCTGCTATAGAGGTGACTTATAGGCTTTAAGTGCAGCGACCTCAGATATAAGGAAACTTATATCTGTTGTAAGTTGTGCTAGCACCAACTTACACAGGCTGCAATGGCAGGCCTGTAGTCGCAGTTTGAGTGGTCTCTCGTGGGTGGCATAATACATGCTGCAACCCTTGGGAGACCCCTGGGGGACCTATGCCCTGGGTACCTTAGTGCCATAGACAAGGGATTTACAGGGGTACACCAGTAGCCAATTGGGAAAGTACCAACGTACTTGCCATTGGTAAATTTAGGGAGGAAGCACAGTGACTTGGGTCCTGATTAGAAGGATCCCAGTCAGACTAGTCATAAAACATAATAACACGAGCAAAAAGTGGGGTAACCATGAAAGCAGATCCTACTTTCCTACACAGGGCAAATATACCACAGCTAATCGATGCATTTGTGTACCCCCTTCCAGACTGCAACCACTCAGCAGCGGAGTTTTCATCTGCATAATAAGAGCACAGGTATGAACTCCTATAAGAGAAGAATCTTTAAGAAAGTTTGATGTATAAGAAGTGCCTGTGTATCTATTGCTGAGCTTACACATGATTATTACTCCAGATTGAAACACACCTCCCTGGGGAAAAGACTAACATCTGCCAGACCATAATACTTACCTTGTGACACCCCACCACATGATGACTTGTATGTAAGTTCCTTGGTTTATAAGGCTCCCTTACTCTATTACATGTCTTTGAATAATGAGGTATTTCCTCAGTTATGTGACGTTAGTTTTCACTTTTGTCTTACACATCTGTTCTTAAACCTTGAAAGCCCTGAGGAAGACCTTCACACTTAATTGTTAGGCCCACAAAAGGTTGAAACTTGTCTGGTTTATTCAGTGCGTTTGAGGGCTCACCCGTACAAAGGCCTATGGAAGCCAGTGGATTGGAATTATGACAATCGAAGCCACTTAAAGCAACAACCCAGGGTAGAACATTGTACCCCGACCCCATTGGGTCTTTTTTGGACGTATGACAAACATAGGGAGGACAAGTTTGTATCTTCTATGTTGAGGAAATTCATGTTCGATACTTATCTTACATGGATACATGCTGATATATAAATGTTAGTTTTGTGATTTAATGTTAAATGTTTATTCCATTTCTTTGAATATGTTAAGTGTTCATGTGTATGCACCACAACCATTTTGTGATCCAAAACATTCATTGTGTATGTGCTATATGTCTAAAGAAAAAGTCTAATTAATGTCCTTCATCTATAATTGTGCATATTGTTTGTCTCCACTATGCACATTTTTTTCCCTCTGTTTGTATAGTGTATGGATCACTCCCCCCTATTTCCTTAACAGGTTCACTTCCTGTTGTGTGACATAACTTTCTAAAAGTGGCATTTTCTGAATTTTTGTGTAAAACCTGACTTCACCATGAGTTAAGATTTTAAATTAGGATTCCAGAGGCTCCAAATTTGAACCAGTTATCTCTTCCCATTTGTAAATTACACGTATAAAATGTAATAAGGCAACTCAAATGTTATCCTATTGGAGAGATAGACCTTGCAGTAGTGAAACACAAATTTAAGGATTTTTCACTACCAGGACATGTAAAACTTAAAAGTACATTTCCACATTTTTAAATACACTACACCCTGCCCTTGGGCTTTCTAGGGCATACATTAGGGGTGACTTATATGTATTAAAAAGGAAGGTTTGGGCTTGGCAAAAGACTTATTTTGCCAGGGTGACATGGCAGTTTAAAACTGTACACACTGGCAGACCTGAGACATGGTTAAAGTGCTACTTAAGTGGTTGGCACAACCAGTGCTGCAGGCCCACTAGTAGCTTTTAATTTACAAGCCCTGTGCACAAATAGTGCACTTTACTAGTATAAATTAAGTATGCCACGTAGGGGTATGCCAATCCAACCATGTTTTAGGGAGAGAGCGCAAGCACTTTAGCACTGGTTAGCTCTGTGGAAGAAGGAGTCATCTACTGAAGGTAAGGTGCTCTATAAGAGGATCTTTGTTCCCATGGATTATTTCAGTTGACCTTAGCCCACCCTTTATCATGAAATTGTACATAGGTTCGGAAAGGATGATTGAGAATGTGGATCTATGGTAAGAGATATTATCCGAGGAGGACTGGTCTATTGGAGGAGATGCTTTCTATAGGGTATGTTTTGCATTGTCATCTATGGAAGGAGATGTAACATACAGAAAAATGTTTGTCCTTTCAGAGTAGGTGTTGTCTAATGGAACAGCTGTGCTGTCGACCAAGTGGTGAGGTCTCTTGGAAAGGATATGGACTGTGGAAGGACGTGGGGTGTATGGCATACAATGGCCAGATTTCCGTGTCTGGCGGAAAGTCATCCAACTTGTGTCTTGTCACAAGTTGTTAATCAGTATCCCTCTCTATGCTGCTTCATTCATTCCGCTCACCTCCAAAGGGTGAATGAGTGCTTGTTACATGTTACAGTTGTGCACTTTCCTGCAGGATGCACATTTCTACTTTGCTGGTCCTTCCCTTTATCTTTGGTTCTCTCTTTCCCTCTTTGGTTCTCTCTCTTCCTCCCCCTCTCTCTCCCTATCCCTTCTTTCACTTTTTCTATCTCTTCCACCATTTGACTTTCATTATTTTTCTCTTTCTTCCTTCCTCACTATTTCTCTTCCCTTCTGTTTACCTCACTTGCTCTCTTTATTCTGTCTCGCTGTCTTTCCCTCTCCTTTCTCTGTATCGCTTTTTTCTCTCTTTTGCTATCAGTTCTCTTGACTCCTCACACTTCTGTCTTTCTTTCTGTTTTTGTTTTGTTCCTGCTGTTCCCTCGCTCTCGTCTTCTGTAATTTATCTCTCATCTTCCTCTTACACACACTGACGTTTCTCTGTCATTCACTCTTTATCTCATGCTCTCTCTCTTGCAGGATGGACGGTTGCCACCTCACAGATGTCTGCTGTGAATCTCTAGCTGCTGTTCTCCAAATAAGTCCATCCCTCACAGACCTGGACCTGAGAGTCAATAATCTTGGAGATTCAGGAGTGCAGCACTTGTGCCAGGGCTTGAAACACCCAGACTGCAAAATTGAAAAACTAAAGTAAGGGGAAAACAAGCGGTGTGGACAGTTTTGGTTCTTCGTCCGCTCACTGCATGCCAGCAAGAATACTGACCCTGACTGCACAGTTACCTCTGTACAAGAAATCTGCACCAATCGGTTCATGAAAGGCAAAAGTGCTCACAACATATAAAACACATTTGTTTTTTTGAAAAAAATTCATAAAATATTGTGCTTGAAAAAAAACATTCACAGATTCTACTAAGGTCCAGAAAGCCCTTATGTTTGAAAATACAGAAGCATGCTCTTCAGGAATACCTGATTAAATGACAAAGACTTAAGACTTTGTAATGGGTCTGACTTATATTTTGCATTTACAAAAAGCTAATTTTATTTGATAAATCTTTTTTTCACATTTCCCTGTGTTAAGCGTATTCTATGTTGAGGATTCCTCCTTCTTTACACCACTTATAGTTTCTTAAAAGCAAAGTTAGTGTCTTATTACTGGCTGGAGTAACCAGAGTTTATTCATAATTTGCCCTGGTAAGTCCCCTATAACACAGGGCACACATCCCCTCATATGTGTACTTCAAATGTGGCTTCAACCACATCGAATAATGTAGCCTTAAATTGTCAAAGGTCTTAATTCACAGTTGTGACTTTATTACTCAATCTCTTCTCCATTCCTCGAGTCTCTCTCTGCAGAGTTAGGGCCTCCTGCTGTCCTTACCCAAGGCTTCCATTGTCCACTGTGCAGTTCCCATTGTTTCTGGTGCATCTCCTGGCATCTTAGGGTCAGCGCAGGGCGCCTGCATCCCTGCCACCGCTGGTGCAGTCAGTACTGGCCCAGGTGCTGGCTCTGTATCCGCCTATCAGGGCTGGAAAAGGCTCCTGTGGATACATCACCCAGCCCTCCTCCCTGCAAGAGTCCCTACATCAGGGACAAAGACACCTACCTGGCCTCTGATGCAGCTACTAGTGACTACAGATACCTACATCCAAAGAAGCATCGCTACTGAGGACCTGGGGTCATGAACCCCTCAGTGCCATCAGGAATGAGGTTATGCGCAGTCAGTTGCCATCAAGGCTGGGTGAAGACAGTGAACCCCTGGTGTATCAGCAGCTCAGGTCAGGGAGAGACAGCATCTCAAAGTCTTTACACAACCAATATTGAGCTCCCAAGGAAGGTCCAGGTCTCGTCTCTGGGAACCTCTCAGACCAGAGTGTTGTGGTGTGTCTGCTTACCCGAAGGGCACAGCTTCTTCCTCCCACAGGAATGAAGAGACCAAACATCTTCAATCACGTGAGAAAAAGAGTCCTGCAGACTTTACCTGAGGGAAGCGCACACTAGTGCCATCATAGCTCCTTGACACCGCACAAGAGTCTACACTTGGCACCGAGGTAGCTGAGCAGAAGGCACTGATGTCTCAGGAACGCATCAACACCAGAGCCAGAAAACATGAACACCGATCCATCATGCGCCATCAGGTATGGCTGAAGACTTCGGACCTCAAGCCAGAGGTCTAGATAAAGCGCACTGACTTCTGCTTGGAGGGCGGAGCCTGCTGTACAAGAGAGAAAATGGTCACGGCCAAATCACTGTTTGATGGTACAGTTTTTTTTTTTTTTAGTATTTCAAGAACAGCACTCCTTTAACTCCAAGTCTTCGGCAGTCACCTCTTCGTCCTCTGTAGTTGATGCTAGTCCAATGGATGTGAGTTCATGGGTGGAACAAGTACATCCTCTGGATTTCAACAGAGGCTAAGAAGTCCCAGAGACTTCACCATCCTCCGTGGCACTGTCCTGAGATGCCCACTCTAGGGCAGTGTCGGGAAGACTTTCAACCGTCTCTCGTTTCTGGTCCCCGACTGTCACAAATGTTTTCTCTTTGGACCTTTTACATGAGGGAGTGTGTTTCTTGCCGGCTCACCTTCAAGAAAGGGAGCCAGCAGGGATCCCCTTGGGAAAAACAAATGTGTTCCAGTAAACAGCATCCTCTCATTTTACAGCATCTGGTATGTTCCATCCCTGACATCTTCTTTTATCGCCGAAGATCCCCTGTGTATTTTCGTTTTGGTTGAATTTGGTGACCCTTATCCCAGGGTCCTACCCCACCACACTGCATATCCAGGTCTCCTGAGGGCCACCAGTGAAGTAACTTTAGATAACGAAAAACCTTAAGTGTTCCCCCACCCTGTGTTCTTGAGAGGGTACCCCCTCAGTCCTTTTACTAAGGTTCTGGCAGGTTGCAGCACTTATATAACCTTGGGGGACAGTAGCTAAACCCGGATGGCAGAGCATGCAATCTGGGACTTTCATCCTTAAGAGTCGCTCATCTCAGATTAGATTCAAACTGAGGGTTTACCTTCAACCAGGGGAGTGTAGTTTGTCTAATGAGTTGGAATTCTTAAAAGGCCATCTACAGGCCTGTAGGAAGTGCCCTCATAGTAAAATTGCAGAGGCTTAAATTCCAGAACTCAGGATGCTTAAGGTAGGAGATTTGAGATGCTTCTGTCCAGACCTCGTAGTTGCCTCAACTGGAAGATAGCCAGCAACAGAACACCAGTCTTCACTCAGTATTTGAGTCCTGATCACTGGACCAAGTAGAGACAGTTGGCGACTAGGCCACAGCATAGCCAGACCCCGGATACGAGGAATTCTAGAGAACATTCAAGAGACCTTGAAGGACACTGCTGCCAGAACCCCATTCAGAGGGCCACAGGTCAAGCAGGAGATACTGGGCCTAACCATGTGGGTTGAGGCCTTTACTCCTGATGTCCCGGGGCCCAGCCTACCCTGGACCCTAAGCAACAGGGCCAGGAACGCCTTCAACACTTTACCCTCAATGGTAGCATGGGACAGTGATATGTGTATCAAAAGGTTACCACACGGCCTCAGCCCTACTCTATGATTCTTTTAGAAGCCCCATCTCATTTCTGCGATATGGCCAGGCCCCTCCCCAGTGACCTCTCTCTGAATCAAAGAGCAGCCTTTGAATTGTGCTCTTCTTCCTCCAGTGTGTGTCACAGGAACGCAGCAATCCAGAAATATGTTTGGGGGGATTCCTCTACCGCCTCATGTTCCTCCAGTCAGCCCAAGGTCTACCAAAATGGAACCTAGAGACTTCCATGTACTGAGGTAAAAAGGGCTGTTCACTTCTTCTGATCATTACACCGTGTGCGTCCACCACTACACTTGTGCTGCTTCACTACTGGTAAAGGCAGTAGCCTTTCACCTCTGTGAGGGTACTGCTTTGGGCACCCCTTCCAGTCCAAAAAGACCACAATCCATTAGAAAGGCTTATGTCATGGCACGCATGCATGATCCATGTTCACCCATGACAACGAAAATCATCACCAGGGATCCAAACATCTTCGCACTTGAGGACACTCAGGGCAGGGGTGCACGTCCAGCACCATGCGAGGGACTTTTCCATCCCACCAAGTGTCTTTTGGATGTTTTAAGCCTTTGCTTGGCCCTTAAAAAGAGAAATGAACACAGTCCGAAAGCTTAAATCCTCATCGTCTCCTTTATTTGCCGCCCCTGAAGAAGACCACAGCCAGGGAAGTAGCACCTGAGGCTCACTAGCGTTCCGCTGTCCTCCGCAGAGACCAGCCATGTCGCCTCTAAGTACCCTTGTCGCAAGACGTCACCCTTGAGGCGCTGCCTCCTTGGCTCACCAAGAGATCAAGAGTCTGTGGGTTGCTCCATCCATGGATAGTGAGACGCTCCCATGGTCAGTCTGAGTTTGTGCTCCATAGAGGGAGGCTTGGGTGAGCAGCTCTAGCTGCCCTGTCTTCCAGTGGGTCTTTTCCCTTTCAGAGGTCATAGCATGAGGTGCGAGCCTTTCCTGTGGCACAAACCCTCGAGGAGGCGGATGTCAGCTGTCCCATCTCGGGACTGGACGCCCCAGGATGCAGCAGCACGGAATCTTTTTTCATCTTTTCCAATTGTTTTCGCTCAGGTATTAACCCATGTGCTAATAAAGCCCTGACCCCTGCATTAATGCATGAACTAGCGATGCTCTTACCTCAGCCTCCCTTTCATTGGTGTTTGTTTGTTACAGGATCAAGAGCTGCTGCTTCACAGACTCCAGCTGTGCAGACCTCGCCTCTGTCCTTACTGTGAGCACCTTCCTGACAGAGCTGAACATGGGAGGAAATGATGTGGGGGATTCTGGGCTGCGGCTGTTGTGTGAAGGACTCAAGCACCCAGGCTGCAGTCTGCAGTCACTATGGTGAGTTACTGTAACTCTGCAACTTATGTATACAGAATAAATACACATTGAATTGTTGATTTGTGCCAAACATGATATCATCACAGAATAGCTAACAAAATAATTGCACAGTCAGTATGTTGCTTTAGAGATGTAATTTCACACATTAGAAACAAGACTGCGGATGAAATCTGAAATATTTATTTTCCCTTCCCCAAGAATTTTGACCCAGTGTCATTGGTGGAATGCAGGATATATCCTGATAACAGGGAAGTAAACTATGCAAATGCAAGTCTTCCATCACCAGTGTTCGCCAACTAATTCTTGCTCCCCAAAATGCAGTTTAGTAAGTACAGCTGAAGGTGAGATCCTTTCTAATGCAGTCTAAAAGTAGAGAGGGCAAGCCTCTTCCAAAGGTACGCAAGAATAGACCAAATGTGACTGGTAAATTGTACAAAAACTACAGTCCTTCGGCAGAGTAGGGAACTCATTCTTACATGAGCTCAGCTCTCACCCAGACACATTACAGCAGTCACTCCTCTTGCAGGTAGATGCATGCATGTTGTATCCTCCCCACGGGGGCAATGCCAATAAACCAGTACCAGAGAGGGCTCCACTTCCAAGCAGCTGCAAAGGGGCAAACTGGCATTTTTCATTTTCACTCTTCGATCAGCCAGCGCCAAGTCCACTGATTGCATCAGGGCTGCTCAGTGCGCCTTTTTGTGTCACCATCTTTGAGAGAACCCCAATATGAACAGCCTGTGGGAACCCCCATGCCGAAGGGACATATGGTGTTTGCAGCCACAATGCATCACATAGGCCCTTCTCAGGGGGAACTGAAAGAACATTCACATGGTTGGTCACTTTGAGGCAGCTGAATCAGTCCTATTCAAACTTGGGAGCTGGCATACTTAGGGTACTGACAAGGCCATGGCAAACTGGTCCTTTCTGTAGCCTTGTTTCCTCAGCCTCCCAACGACAACGGCTCTGGTTGGTAGCCTTATTCCAACACACCTTTTACATTTTGTTTCCATTAGGTTGTACAACGTATGCGTGGTTCATACATTAGTTTACACCTTCCCAATCCACGATGGAGGTTCACAGTTCACCACCAGTGCCCTTTTACATTCAATGCCTGCAGTGTTTGTTTAGCTATGTTACTCTGTCCTGCTCCAATCAGCATAGTGAGGGGTTCAGTACATTTAGAAAGTACTGCTCCAATCAGCATAGTGAGGGGTTCAGTACATTTAGTAAGTACTGACTAAGCACAGTTGTAAGTCACAGCCTTTCAATTGCCACTTCACAATCTCCATGGGCATTTGTTTTATTTAAATGTGGCGACATGTCAATACTCATTTCATTGTGAATCCTGCTCAAGGGACCTTCGTTCTTCCCTTGAAAAGCACTGCTGGCCCTGGAAGGCTGCAGGTGTAACTGTGACGTTCGGGGGCCTCCCTTTCGAGCTTCAAGCGGGACCTCAAATCTCTACCAATCAACAATAATCACTAGTTGATTTATGGCTCCCAAAGACCCCGCCCTCTTCAATTTGCTGCTGAAGAGCAGACTGTATTTGTTTATCTTTCTGAATGTGCCAGAAAAGACTGATGAGTTTCGGAGTTGGAACATCCTGTGTGTATTTGTATCCTTTTCCTTTGTAAATTCGTTTTCTTATTTTTAGTGTGTATTTTTTAAAATTATGTAGTCATTTATTGTTTAAATGGTTGTTAGAAATGGGGGTCTCTAGTTGGCAGAGGTAGGTACCTTTGTCCAAATAGGGACCCTTCTTCCTAGTCAGGATAAGGGAGTTACACTCCTAAAATAACCCCTGCTCACCCCCTTGGTAGCTTGGCATGAGCAGTCAGGCATATCTTAGAGGCAGTGTGTAAAGCATTTGCACATAACCAACAGTAATACAGTGTAAGCACTACAAAAGGACACCACACCAGTTTAGAAAAATATCCACTATTTTTATATACTTAAGACAAGACCAAAAATGATAAAAATCCACAATACAGTACTTAAAAATCTTCAGTTATCTAAGTATGCTTGAAAAACAGTTCCTTGATGTCGATAGCTCCGTCCGGGGCTATCACGGCGTCGTGAGAAAACAAATCCAAACAGTTCTGGCTGACCGCGGCGTCGCGGGCCAGCTACGGTGTCGGGAAGACCCGCAAAACAGTATGTCGGATGTCGGTGCAGGAGTCGTCGGGCCTTTGAAGTCACACGCGTTTCAGATCGAGCTCCTCGCGGTTGTAGTCAGGAGCGCTGGCATCGGCAGGTGTCAGGTGCTGCGGTGAGAAGTGCAGCGGTGCGGCGTGCGATGCCCTCAGGTCGCAGCGGCTCGATGGCGGCGTCGGTGAGACCAGGGTCACGGTAAGAAGTGATGCGGTGCTCGTCGCAGTGCTGGCAGGTCACGGTGCAAGCAGCGTCGTCGTCGTTGCTGAAGCGCTGTCGTCAGCTGACGAACTGGAGTCGATGGCACCGGCATCGGTAGGCCAAGGCTGCGGTGCGGGATGAGAGCGGTGCGTCGTGTAACTTTACGAGCGGTGCCCTCGAACCACGGTGCAAACAGCGGTGTCGATTTCGGCGTGGAGCGTCGTTGTCGGGGATACCAAGGCGTTGTCGTGAAGCAAGGCGGTGCGGAGTGCGGGCCCACAGGTCACTGTGCGAGCAACGGCTCGGTAGCGGCATCAGCAGGCATCGTCGATGAGACCAGGATCGCGGTGCGGCGTTGCGGCGGTGCCCTCTGCCGTGCCTTCAGGACACGGAGTCGGCAGCGGCGTCGTAGACGGCGTCGGGTTGCTTTTTCTTCTGTTGCAGCACAAAACACACAGTTCCCAGTGCTGAGGGCAGAAGAGCTTGAAGTCTTTGTTGTTCCTGAGACTTCTTGAACAGGGGGCTAGCGCTACATCAAGCCCTTGGAGAAACTCACAAAAGTAGATTGCAGAAAGTTCAGTCCAGTCCTTTCACTGCCCAAGACAGAAGCAGCCACTGCAGGCCAACACAGCAAAGCACACAGCAATGTGGTAGTTCCTCCTCACAGCTTCTCCAGCTCTTCTTCTTGGCAGTCTTCTTGGTCCAAAAGAGTTCTAAAGTTCAGGGGTTTGGGCCCCAATATTTAAACCACAAAATCCTTTGTCCTCTCAGGCAGAGAGTGTCTGTGCCGAGCCAGAGCCAGTTCTGCCCTCCCTGGTGTGGCTTCCTGGCAGGAGGTGGAGACGGCATTGTCAGAGGCAGACCGAGCCCATTCAGGTGCAAGGAAATCTCCTCCCCCTACTCTAAATGCAGCCCAGGTCTATTCAGCCTTTTCCTGACCCACCTAGACTATCTGGAGCCTCTGCTGCTCCCCAGTCCCTGTCATCCAAAACCCAGACAGTCAATCCACAAACCCAGCAGAGGCCTGCTGGATAGCTGAGCAAGAAAATACCTACTTTCTAAAAGTGGTATTTTCAAACACAGAATGTAAAAATCACCTTCACTAAAAGATGCATCTTTAAATTCTGAGTTCATACTAAGCTTTATTTTCCTACCTAGTTCCCAGGGCCAGTTATGTTTATAAGATGTTATAAACAAACTCCCCATTCTGTCCTATGGGGAACAGGTAGCCTTGCAAAAGTGAAAAACGAAATTGGCAGTAATTCACTATCAGGACATGCCACACACAACAGGGCATGTCCTACCTTTCACATACACTGCACCCTGCCCACAGGGGTACCTTGGGCCTACCTTAGGGGTGACTGACATATAAGAAAAGGGAAGGTTAGGGCCTGTCAAGTGGGTACACTTGCCAAGTCGACATGGCAGTCCCAGACTGCACACAGGCTCTGCAATGGCAGGCCAGAGCTACATTTACAGGCTGTTTGTGTGAATGGCACAATCCAGTGCTGCAGCCCACTAACAGCATTTGATTTATAGACCCTGGCACACTCAGTGCACTTTACTAGGGACTGACACATAAATCAAAATGGCCAATCATGGAAACACCAATCCATAACACATTTTACCACAGGAGCACTTGCACTTTACCACTGATCAGCAGTGAGAAAAGTGCGCAGAAACACTAAGCCAGCACAAACAGAGTCAAAACCGGGAGGTCAAAAAACAAAAACTCAGGGGAAACACGCCAAAAGATGCCAAGTCTAACACATGTCTCCTCCAGCTGAAAGTAGGGAGAACTACCCAACCTCCTGGGAGTTCTCTTCACTAAGGCGGAAGAACCTGGACAGACCATCTGCATTGGCGTGTTCTGTGCCAGGGCGGTGTTCCACCGTAAAGTCCATTCCCTGTAGGGAGATGGCCCACCTCAGCAGTTTTGGATTCTCACCCCTCATTTGCATCAACCATCTGAGGGGCCTGTGGTCTGTCTGAACCCGGAAGTGAGTCCCAAACAGGTAGGGCCTCAGCTTCTTCAGTGCCCAGACCACAGCGAAAGCTTCCCTTTCTATGGCACTCCACCTCTGTTCCCTGGGGAGTAGTCTCCTGCTAAGGAAGACTACAGGCTGGTCTAGGCCCTCTTCGTTCAGTTGTGAGAGCACCGCTCCCACACCATGCTCTGAAGCGTCAGTCTGCACGACAAATTCCTTGGAGAAGTCGGGTGCCTTGAGCACGGGCGGCGTGCACATGGCGGCCTTCAGGGCATCAAAAGCCTTCTGGCAGGACTCAGTCCAGATCACCGTCTTTGGCTGCTTCCTGGAAGTCAGCTCTGTTAAGGGGGCAACAATGATGCCATACCCCTTAACAAACCTTCTGTAGTACCCGGTGAGACCTAAGAAGGCTCTCACCTCTGTCTGGGTCTTGGGGGGCTCCCAAGCCAGAATGGTGTCAATCTTGGGTTGTAGGGGCGCCACCTGGCCGCTTCCTACCTGGTGTCCACCACGGAAACCTGCCCGATCTGGCACTTACTGGCCTTGATCGTGAGGCCTGCCCTCTGCAGAGCCCTCAACACTTCACCGAGGTGCTGCAAGTGTTCTTCCCAGCTGGAACTGAACACTGCGATGTCATCCAGGTAGGCGGCACTGAAATCCTCCAGCCCAGCCAACACCTGGTTGACCAACCTCTGAAAGGTGGCAGGTGCATTCTTCAACCCAAAGGGCATCACCCGGAACTGGTAATGTCCTTCTGGGGTTGAGAATGCTGACATCTCCTTGGCCCCATCGGTTAAGGCAATCTGCCAGTACCTAGACGTTAAATCAAACGTGCTGAGGAACTTGGCAGCTCCCAACCGATCAATGAGCTCATCCACTCTGGGGATGGGGTGCGGGTCAGTCCTGGTGACGGCATTGAGCCCACGGTAGTCCACACAAAACCGCAGTTCTGGAGTGGCCCCGGGTGCAGCAGCCTTTGGGACCAAGACCACTGGGCTGGCCCAAGGACTGTTGGAAGGCTCGATCACCCCTAACGCCAACATCTTATAGACCTCCTCCTTGATGCTGGCCCTGACCCGGTCAGTCAACCTGTAAATTTTGTGCTTCACAGGAGTGCTGTCACCGGTGTCCATGTCATGGGTACACCAGTGAGTAACACCTGGGGTCAGAGAGAACAGTGGGGCAAACTGTCCCAACAACTGGCGACAGTCGCTCTGCTGCTCTGGGGTCAGTGTAGGGGAGAGGATCACACCTTCCACTGACCGATCGTGCTCCTTGGTAGACAGGAGGTCAGGGATAGGTTCACTCTCCTCTTCCACCCCATCATCTGTCGCCAAGAGCATGCTCACTTCGGGCCTCTCGAAGTGGGGTTTGAGGCGGTTCACGTGCAGTACCCTCAAAGGGTTCCTTGGAGTCCGCAAATCCACCAGGTTGGAGACATCACTTTTGCGCTCCACCACCTCAAATGGCCCAGTCTACTTGTCCTGCAAGGCACAAGGTTCCACTGGGGCCATGACCCACACTTTTTGCCCAGGTTGAAATTCGACCAGAGTGGCATTCTGGTCATACCACTTCTTCATTTCTTCCTGGCTTGTTTCTAGGTTCACCTGACCGAGCTTCCTGAAGCGGGCAGTCTGGTTTCTGAAGGCCAGCATGTAACTAAACACATCCTGGGGAGATTTCCTTGGAGCTGCCTCCCAGCCTTCCTTTACCAAACTCAGAGGTCCTCTCACAGGGTGGCCATAGAGAAGCTCACAGGGACTGAACCCAAGAGACTTCTGTGGCACCTCCCTGTATGCAAAAAGAAGGCATGGCAAGAGGACGTCCCACTTACGCCTCATGGGTTCTGTTAGACCCTAAATCATGCCCTTCAAGGTCTGGTTGAATCTCTCCACCAGACCATTACCTTGTGGGTGGTAAGGAGTGGTGAACTTGTAGGTTACACCGCACTCCTTCCACAGGGATGTCATATACCTGGATATGAAATTGGTCCCCCTGTCAGAAACCACCTCTCTGGGGAACACCACACAGGAAAAGATCCCCATTAACGCCCGGCCCACCACTGGTGCCGTCGTTGTCCTGAGAGGGATTGCCTCCGGGTACCGGGTGGCATGGTCCACCAAGACCAGGATGTACCTGTTGCCCATGGCTGTCTTGGGATCCAGTGGCCCCACAATGTCCATCCCTACCCTTTCAAAGGGTGTTTCAACAACTGGAAAAGGTTGGAGAGGAGCTTTGACCTTCCTCCCACTTTTACCACTTGCCTGGCAAGTTTGGCAAGACCTGCAATGTCCATCTGACTGCCTTCGCATTTGGGGCCAGAAGAAGTGGGTGACAAGCCTGTCAAAGGTCTTGTCCTGCCCCAAATGTCCTGCCAAAGGCACGTCATGAGCCAGACCCAGTAGGAAGGTCCTGAAGCGCTGGGGTACCACCAGCACACGGGCTGACCCAGGCTCGGCGACCTTAGGCTCACTGTACAGGAGACCTTACTCCCAGTAGATCCAATGTGATCCGGACTGATCACCAACTGCCTGGTCTGCAGCCTGCCGCCGCAGACCCTCTAGAGAAGGGCACTCTTTCTGCTCCTTGCAGAATTCCTCCCTGGTGGGACCCCCTTCTTGCTGCCAATGGGTCAGCTCAGAGATGTCCCCCAGTTCAGCTACCTGCTCCCCTGTAGGCACCGGGGCATCCCCCTCGAGGTCCGCCTCCTCCCGGTCCGTGGGAACGTCAGGGGCCGGTTTCACGTGCCCCTTGCCCTTTCTCCTGGCAGGGACTTGGGCCACTGTTTCAGGCTCCAAGTCCTCTTAATCACCCTTTCTGGCCGCCATTGACCGAGTGGACACGCATGCCCACTCTGGCAACCCAAGCATCTCCAAGTGAGACCTGAGCTCAACATCCTTCCATAAGGACTGTTCCAGGTCGTTACCTAGCAGACAATCTACAGGCATGGAAGGGCTCACAACCACCCTCAAGGGACCTGAGACCCCCCCCACTCGAAGGGAACCTGCGCCACCATACACTGGCGCTCTGAATTGTCCACAGCAATTACTTGGTGGAATGCCCCTGGGACTACCTGCTCCTCAGAGACCAGGTGACACCGGACTGAGGTCACACTGGCTCCAGTATCTCTGAGAGCCTCTACCCTTTTCCCATTGATGGTCACCCAGGTGCTGATTTTCTTTGTGTTAGGGGGCACCTGGTTTCCTGGGACCATCTCACTGTCCCCTAGTGAGACGAGGGTAATTTCTGCGGGATCCCCACCCTCCTGTGGGTACTCCTCCTCCTCCCCAAGCGCTACACTAGCCAACACCTTGGACTGCCCACCGGTGGGTGGCTGTGCCCCCTTAGGGCACTTGGGGTCCCCCTTCATGTGACCCACCTGGTCACATGCAAAACACTTGAGTGGGCCGGTCCCAGCAGGCTTTCCTGAAGAGACCCCTTGTTTCTTATCTCCGGGGGGATGGGAACCTTTACCCTGGGTGTTAGTTTGGGGCCCTTTAGAGAACTCCTGTGCTTTACCCTTGCCCCCCCACTTTTCTGCTGGGGACCCTGCCCACCTTTGGCTGAGTCTCCCCCAAACGCTTTCTTGTGGACCCTGGTACTCACCCAGTGGTCCGCCTCCATAGCAAGCTTCCTGGGGTCAGTCAGCTTACTATCGACTAGGTGCTGGCGCAGATGTGCAAAACATAGACTAGACAAGTGCTCCCATGCAATCAAATTGTAGAGCCCCTGAAAATCTGTCACATTACTGCCCTTCACCAAGCCATCCAGTGACCTGCAAAACACATCTACACATTCCAACCAAGTGTTGGCATCAGACTTCTTACTGGACCTGAACTGATCCCTGTATTTTTCAGGAGTGAGACCATACTTAGTGAGAAGGGCCTCCTTCATGTCAGCATAGGTGAGGTTATACCCCTTACCCAAAGCTATTAAAGTATCCCTTGCTTCTTCTGGAAACAGAGGCCACAATCCTGCTCCCCAATTCTTCTCAGGGACCCCATTCATGTGTATCGCTGCCTCGTAACCCTGAAACCACCTTTGTATGTCATCCCCCTTCTTGAATTCCTTGCCCACATTTTTAGGGATGTGCACAATCCTGTCTGCCTGTCCTGACGGGTTGCTGCCACCATCTGAGCTGACTCTACTCCTCTGATCCAGCTCCTTTATCCTGATCTCATGATCTAACATCATCCTTTTCTCCTCCATGGCTAACTTAAGGTTCTCCAGGTCTACTGCAACTCTCCTTGCTTCCCGCCTGTCCTCCAGCTTCTCTGGGGACAGGCCACTGCTGCCTGGCCTGGAGGGTTCCCCTCCTCCCAAAAGCACATCCACCCTAGGAGCAGGCTCCTCCGCCTCTCCACTGAGATCACCAGACTGCTCGCTGGCATGTCTGGCTGCTACCCAGGCCCTCAGCGCCTCTTGTAGCTCCTCCTTCCCTGTGAGGCCTCTGACTTGGACTTTTAGGTTTTTGCAAATCACTTTCAATTCCCTAACACTGTAGGATTCCAACCTATCCTCCTCAAAGGCAACTTCTAGGGATGCAACAGATGATGCTCTTGATTCCGGCATGATGAAGTAGCAAGTTCAAACTGGCAAGATCAAAAATAGGCCAAAAAGAAAAAGAACCAGTATGTGGCACGTAATGGTCTGCGATATGGTAGTAGTGCACACCAATCACTGTAAGTCAAGTGCAAACGCAAGTCCTATCCTCACCGCTGACAACCAATGTTAGAAATGGGGGTCTCTAGTTGGCAGAGGTAGGTACCTTTGTCCAAATAGAGACCCTTCTTCCTTGTCAGGATAAGGGAGTTACACTCCTAAAATAACCCCTGCTCACCCCCTTGGTAGCTTGGCACGAGCAGTCAGGCTTATCTTAGAGGCAGTGTGTAAAGCATTTGCACATAACCAACAGTAATACAGTGTAAGCACTACAAAAGGACACCACACCAGTTTAGAAAAATATCCAATATTTTTATATACTTAAGGCAAGACCAAAAACGATAAAAATCCACAATACAGTACTTAAAAATCTTCAGTTATCAAAATATGCTTGAAAAACAGTTCCTTGATGTCGATAGCTCCGTCCGGGGCTATCACGGCGTCGTGAGCAAACAAATCCAAACAGTTCTGGCTGACCGCAGCGTCGCGGGCCAGCTACGGTGTCGGGAAGACCCCCAAACCAGTACCTTTAGAGATGCAGGGCGTCGGCGACCTCTCGTTGAGCTTCCGAAAGCACGGCGTCCGCAGGCGTCGGTTGCGGATGTCGGTGCAGGAGTCGTCGGGCCCTTGAAGTCACACGCGTTGCAGATCGAACTCCTCGCGGTTGAAGTCAGGAGCGCTGGCGTCGGCAGGCGTCAGATGCTGCGGTGCGAAGTGCGGCGGTGCGGCGTGCGATGCCCTCAGGTCGCGACCAGCAGCTCGGTGGCAGCGTCATATGGTGGTGTCGGTGAGACCAGGGTCGCGGTGCTAAGTGATGCGGTGCTCGTCGCGGTGCTGGCAGGTCACGGTGCAAGCAGCGGCGTCGTCGTTGCTGAAGCGCTGTCGTCGGCTGATGAACTGGAGTCGATGGCACCGGCATCGGTAGGCCAAGGCTGCGGTGCGGGATGAGAGCGGTGCGTCGTGTAACTTTACGAGCGGTGCCCTCGAACCACGGTGCAAGCAGCGGTGTCGATTTCGGCGTGGAGCGGCGGGGATACCAAGGCATCGTCGTGAAGCGAGGCGGTGCGGAGTGCGGGGCCCACAGGTCGCTGTGCGGGGCCCATAGGTCGCTGTGCGAGCAACGGCTCAGTGGCGGCATCCGCAGGCATCGTCGGTGAGACCAGGGTCGCGGTGCAGCATTGGGGCGGTGCCCTCTGCGGTGCCTTCAGGACACGGAGTCAGCAGCGGCGTCGTAGACGGCGTCGGGTTGCTTTTTCTTCTGTTGCAGCACAAAACACACAGTTCCCAGTGCTGAGGGCAGAAGAGCTTGACGTCTTTGTTGTTCCTGAGACTTCTTGAACAGGGGGCAAGCTCTACATCAAGCCCTTGGAGAAACTCACAAAAGTAGATTGCAGAAAGTTCAGTCCAGTCATTTCACTGCCCAAGACAGAAGCAGCCACTGCAGGCCAACACAGCAAAGCACACAGCAAAGTGGTAGTTCCTCCTCACAACTTCTCCAGCTCTTCTACTTGGCAGTCTTCTTGGTCCAAAAGAGTTCTAAAGTTCAGGGGTTTGGGTCCCAATATTTATACCACAAAATCCTTTGTCCTCTCAGGCAGAGAGTGTCTGTGCCCAGCCAGAACCAATTCTGCCCTCCCTGGTGTGGCTTCCTGGCAGGAGGTGGAGACGCATTGTCAGAGGCAGACCAGGCCCATTCAGGTGCAAGGAAATCTCCTCCCCCTACTCTAAATGCAGCCCAGGTCTATTTAGCCCTTTCCTGACCCCCCCTACACTATCTCGAGTCTCTGCTGCTCCCCAGTCCCTGTCATCCAAAACCCAGACAGTCAATCCACAAACCCAGCAGAGGCCTGCTGGATGGCTGAGCAAGAAAATACCTACTTTCTAAAAGTGGTATTTTCAAACACAGAATGTAAAAATCACCTTCACTAAAAGATGCATCTTTAAATTCTGAGTTCAGGCATACTAAGCTTTATTTTCCTACCTAGTTCCCAGGGCCAGTTATGTTTATAAGATGTTATAAACAAACTCCCCTTTCTGTCCTATGGGGAACAAGTAGCCCTGCAATAGTGAAAAACGAAATTGGCAGTAATTCACTATCAGGACATGCCACACACACCAGGGCATGTCCTACCTTTCACATACACTGCACCCTGCCCACAGGGGTACTTTGGGTCTACCTTAGGGGTGACTGACATATAAGAAAAGGGAAGATTAGGGCCTGGCAAGTGGGTACACTTGCCAAGTCGACATGGCAGTCTCAGACTGCACACAGGCTCTGCAATGGCAGGCCAGAGCTACATTTACAGGCTGTTTGTGTGGGTGGCACAATCCAGTGCTGCAGCCCACTAACAGCATTTGATGTATAGGCCCTGGCACACTCAGTGCACTTTACTAGTGACTGACACATGAATCAAATAGGCCAATCATGGAACACCAATCCATAACACATTTTACCACAGGAGCACTTGCACTTTACCACTGATCAGCAGTGAGAAAAGTGCGCAGAAACACTAAGCCAGCACAAACAGAGTCAAAACCGGGAGGTCAGAAAGCAAAAACTCAGGGGAAACACGCCATAAGATGCCAAGTCTAACAATGGTGATATCCACTGTTGCTCCACAGCGGAATGTTACTGCGCTTTACAATGAACTGGAGGAATACATTCATCAGAACCAACAGTGGATACAAGAATAATAGTAGTCGCATTGCAGAATGACTTCTAGGTTTCAAGAAAGGCATGATTGCTCTGTCATAGGTGGAACAGATGGGTTTCCGGGCAACGGGAGGTGGATGTTGCTTTCGTGCCATAGAGATGACGTTCCAGACAGATGTGGCGGACGTTGGGGAGGAGAGTGCTTGAGAGGACTTGAAATGTTGTGTCTCACTTGAGCGAGAGTTTCTGTTCTCTCTTTGGCCACCAGAGAGGTTCCCAAGGCTGGTTAGATAATGAGGGCGATTTAGATGGGTGGCTTTTTTAAGTGAGACATTCAAGGGTGATTTCCGTTTTGATGCGGAGCCGGTGGAGATCACTGAGGACAGAAGAGATGGGGTTGAATTTTCTGGAGGAAGACTGAAGGTTTATCTGAGTTAACGAAGAAGTTTTTTTAATGGATTCCAATGGAAATTTGCAGATTTGTAGCTTCTGTTTATGTGGAATGAGCGGGGTAAGTGTTAATCATGATGAAGTTGCTGATGAAGCCAGTGAGGGGGCACAAGCCGTGAGTTCAGCAATCAGGTTTGGGTCATATTTTGTTTAGTCTCCGAGTATCTGGGAAAAGATAAGGAATTCCAGTTTTGAAGGACTAAGCTGCTGAAAATTATCCAACATCCAGGATTTAGGCTTGGCATGGATGATGTTGGATGATGGTTGATGTTTTGGGTGTTACATTCATCATTTTGAACATTAAGCCCTGCAGTTGTAGAATTAAAAGTGGAGAGAACCTTAATGGACCCCAAAGACGCCCCACAAGGCATCAGAGCGTTGTTGGAGAAGTGTTCAACATTTAATGCACTCGTCTCTCAAAAGATGAGTTTTGGAAAGTGAAGAGGTATTTTTGTCCTTTTGTAGTGAAGGAAGGGATAGGCAGAATTCACTTTTCTTCCACCTTGGTAGTGATTATCTATCTACTTGTATTCTTAGCAGAGAGCGAAGTAACACTGTCCACACTGTTTGACTGTTCCCTTCATGTGTGTTGTTTTCTGCAGGATGAGACATTGCTTGTTGACAAGTTTGGGCTGTGCAGCTCTTTCCTCTGCTCTCCACACTATTCCGTCTCTCACTGTGCTTGTGCTGAGTAACAATGAGCTGGGAGATTCTGGAGTGAGGCAGCTGTGCGTAGGATTGAGACACCCAGGCTGCCGAGTGCAGAAGTTGTGGTGAGTAGCAGCTCCCAGTACTCTTCAGTCATATGCCACTACCTGTTGTCAGCTGTATGTATCCACTGCCCCTGCTATACTGGCACCCTCACCCGCTTTACTCGCCTGTCACTTATTTTGCTTCCCTGTCATATGCCTTTTCAGTTTCATAGTGTGACCTCTGACCTCCCCTGCTCCATTGCCATTCCACTTCCTTTCTAGGTAAGCCCAGAACTAGTAACTGCTCATGTTAGTGGACACTGTATTGTTGCCACACTTCGAATGCAAAACTGTGTATTATATTTACTACCATCAAGTGTACATTCCTGTGCTTCTGTGTCTGTAGCCATCTGCTGTAAGGCATGGTGTAGTATCCTCGTCCTGTCTTTTCGCACTGTGCGCTACGCTAGTAGGTCACACCACGTACCCTGGCTACTTGGTAACGGTGCAGACCTGTTCCAACTGCGTCCGTTGAGAGTGCACTGCACTTGCCTATTCCCACATGCACCTGTAAGGTGATGAATTGACTTCCGTCATTATGTTTGTTTGGCGTAAAACGAAAGAATGATTGGGTGGTCTTCCTGTGATGCCAGACTGCCTATAGCTCAAATTAAAAAAAATAGTAGAAGAAACTGAAGAAAATGGGAGGAATGGGAATGAAGAAAAAGCAAGGAGGCTCCTAACAGTGGAGAACAGACATAGTTTAAAAAACCTTCAAAACCAAATAATAAATGCTCCACCATTAGAGGAAGCTATCAACAAAGCATGCCACAAGAAGGGAGCACAGGAAGGAAAGTATGGGGTGAAAAGTACAAACAATAAAGCGCTCTTGAAGCATTGCAACATGGTCTGAAGATAGGTTACTTACCTTTTCACAATGTGTCTAGGATGGCTCTTGCTCGGTTGACTTGGGAGTCATTTGTCCATATTATTTTCTTTGGGGAAGAAATAATAGTTGTTAGTAAGGGCAGCCATAGCTAAATACTAACAGACTGCACTGTTTAATATTTATACAGCAGTGAATATCCCTTTAATAGTATTTAACAGCCTTTGAGCTAGGCGTATGCCAAGCGGCACAGCCTCGCCCCCTCTGCCGGTGCAGCAGAGACTCAAATAACCAAGTGGAAATGCAGAATTTGTGTGCCTCACATGCTGAGTGTAAACCCTGTGTCACTGTGAAGTGAGGATGGGCAGGTGAAAGACAGAACCAATGCATGGCAGGCACACCAGCAGTAACTGCAAGGGGCACAGTTTGAAGCTGCAAAGCCCTGGACATAAGGAGAACAACTTCACAGGATGGGGCATAGCCTGGCCTGGAGCAGGAGACAAAGCAGGAACACCACTGGAGCCACAACTGCACTTCACGGTCTGCTGGCAAGTCTAAAAACAGTGTGCTGAGGGTGCAACAGGACTGAGGAATACAAAAAAGTGATGGGTTGACTGCTTGAGTTAATCTCACCCAACCGCATCTCAGTCCTCGGAGAAGAACCAGCCTTGGTCCTGCTTCTCCATTGTCAAGTGCTGCAGAGGTGTACGTGGTGCTCAGTTTTAGGCTCAACAGTAGGGTAGAGCCCCAAGATATAAGTGGTAAAAAGCTCTCATTATTACAATCTAATCCCTGTTGCCCGTTTTCCCTGAGACTCGTAAAAAGGTCCCACGTCCCACATCCTACAATGTGTGCTGCTCACCTTCTCCATATTAATTCACTGTCATGAAGCAAAATAACGATCAAGACTGGTCCGCGAATGGGAATTCTGGAAAGATAGCACAGGTAGATTCAGAAGGAGCCAGCATCTCTGAGGTTAGCCACTGTCATACATGTCTATGATTCTCCTTTTTAGCCGTGATCTCTATTGGAGTACGGCGGGAGAGTCTTGGCTACTCTCAGCTAGCTGACCCTTGTCTTATTGCGATTTTCTATTATTCATATTGGGCCTTGGCCTTAGATACAAGTTATCACTTATACAGGAGTTCTGTCCCACTCCTAAGATGAATTACAGGGATCCATTACAACGTTCCTTAGAAAAAGGCTTGCAATTCGGAGCACTGCACATTGCCACTGAGCTTGAAGAATAATGGTAGCTTATAGGAGAGATCAGAAAAGTGTAATATATTTTGTTTTTTATCTTCGCAGGATCGAGTACTGTTCTCTCACAAGTTCATGCTGTGCAGATCTTGCCTCTGTTTTAAGTGCAAACCCCTGGCTCACAGAGCTGGACCTGGGCGGAAATGAATTGGGTGATGATGGTATAATACAGCTGTGTCAAGGACTGAAAGATCCACACTGCAGAATACAGACGTTGGAGTAAGCAAGATTATGTTTTCTCTATTTTTTTAACTAACATTTCTTTTCACTCGGGTACTCCCATCTTGTTGATTGCTTCACTGTTAGCTGCACAATCCTCAGCATTATTTAGCTTATTATTATCATGCATGTAGGAAATTGGGTTACTGGTTGAAGGAGTGAAACCCTACTCAAGCAGCAACCACAATTCTTGTCAGGGTGAAATTCAAGCAGACCCCAAATGAATCTGTGCTTAACCCTCTGGTAGCTTTGCCCAAAAGCAGTCAGTCCTAACTTAGAGACAATGTGTAAAGTATTTATGCAGCACTTCAAACAGTAATAAAGTGAAAACACAACATAAGGAAAATCCTACAACAATTTAGGAAAATAGAGACCAAAGCGACAAATCCAATCACTAGAACCAGTGATATGTAATTTTTTTTTTTTTTTTTATAAATCTTTTTACTGAGCAGTTATTTGAGAATCACAGATCATCAACAAACAGTTTATTAAAAACACGTTGGGCCGCTTGCAGGGGGCCCGAGCATCGATAGTTATCAGTGCGTACCCAGTCCCTATCTCCTAGGGTGGCATATTGCGTACTGTGGCAGGTTGTTGATTCGTCGTCTGATTGTCTCCGTGTCCCAGATCCCCCCCTACCTCTCTTCTCCTCCCAGTATGCTGGTACCCCTGTATTGCATCCACGGTCCTCAGATCTTTTTGAATTTGCGAGGGCAGTCCCGGGATTGATACGCAGCACGCTCAGCCAGTTGGCACCAGTCAAGGTCTTCCTCCCAGTCCCTGACTGTGGGAGGCCTATTCGCTCCCCAGAGTCTAGCAAGGTTGCACTTCGCCATTCCGGCTGCCAGGTTAAACCAGGTCTGTTTGGGCTACCTCTCCTCCCCTGCTATGCCCAGTAGCAGCCACTTGGCCTCAAGTGGGATCGATAGGCCTGTTACCTCCCTCATCACTTCTATTACTCCTGACCAGAAAGTTTGAATCAGTGGGCAGGTCCAAAGTGTGTGATAAAACGTGCCTGTGTTGTCGCAGCCCCTGGTGCAATCAGCCGATTCACTGCGGCCCATCTTGTGTATTCTGGACCTATGTAATATTCGTAGCTGCACCAGGCGGAATCATGCTCGTATGGCTATCTCTCTGGGGCTTTGCAATGCCTCACTCCACTCTTCATCCTCCAAGGAGCCCACATTTTCTGTCCAGGCCTCTCTAAGCGGGATTAGACTATCTGGAGTGGTATTTATTATCTTTTTATATATTAGGGAGACTGCGTTGGTGGGCATAGGGTCTAGGATCAATCGGTCCTCCATGGGGGAGAAATCTGGGATCTGTTCCCCCTCTGGCAAGTGGCATTTCAAGGCGTGCTTCAGCTGCCAGTACCAGAAGATCTCTCTCTGCACAAGTTTGTAGTCGGACTGTAGTTCGCTGAACGATACCATTTTGCCCCCTCTCCAGACATCTCCCAGTTTGTCTATCCTTATTGTGTGCCATCTCTTGTGCGTACGCAACTTATTCATCTCACTCAGGCTGTTGCTATCCCATAATAGTGGGCCTTCCGCTGTAAGTTTATTGTGCCACCCCAGTCTTCGATTGGTTGCTTTCCACGCTTGCCGTGTCGCATGGGTGTGGAATGGAAGCGATCTTTTCTTTACTCTCCCATAGAGGAGAACCGGGTATCCCCCGGTCCCCATGGCCCGACGGTCGACCCTGTATGCGGGTTCATCTCTCTCTCTCCAAATACCCATTCGTTCATCGCTACCAGCTGGGTCGCCCAATAGTAGGCACGGAGGTCTGGGACCGCTAGTCCACCATCAAAGATGCTGCGTTGTAGTTTGTTAAGGAGATTCGTGCCACGCCTCCGTCCAATAATAGTGACCTCAGTATGCTGTTAATTTTGTAGAAGTATGTGTCAGGGATTTTGTATGGTGTGTTTTGTTGTATGTAGAGCATGCATGGGAGGTTCATCATTTTGAAGAGCATAACCCTTCCCATTAACGAAAGGGGTAATGTGCGCCAGTATGTTGTGTCTGCTTGGAAGTGTTCTATCTGAGGAAGTAGGTTGTGATCTAGAAAGTCTTTCTCCTCCCTAGTTATGTGGATCCCCAAGTATCTGAACCCCTCCGGCACCACTGGGGCTGGGCAGCGGAGCAGCAGGGTCATCTCACCCGTCGAGAGCGGGAAGATCAGGAATTTATCCCTGTTGTTTTGATAGCCAGCGTAGCTCCCGAAGAGATCAAAGATGTGAAGGATTCTCAATATCGAGAAACGGGGCTTTGTCACGTATAGCAGGATGTAGTCCTCGTATAGAGATATCTTTTCCTCCCAGTCCCTTTCAACCATGATTCAGCGGATTAGGGGGTCTCCTTGGATCCAGGCCGCCAGATGCTCTAGGGCTAGGGCAAAGATCATGGGTGATAGGGGACATCCTTGTTGCGTGCCTGTTAGACCTGGCACTGTTGGCGTGGGTCTCCCTTCCATTTTTTGCTGTTGCCTCATGTGTTTTTGCTGGTTATAGATGCTTTGGGCACAGTGCAACTGCTATTCAGTGCCACAGTGCAAGTGCTCCCTATGGTAAATTGATGTATGGATTAGTGATTCCATGATTGGTTGGTTTGGTTTACTTGTCAGACCCTAGTACAGTGCACTGAGTGTGCCCAGGGCTTGTAAACCAAATGCTGCTGGTGGGCTTGCAGCACTGGTTGTGCCACCCACAGAAGCAGCCTGTAAAATGTGTCTCAGGTCTGCCATTGCAGAGCCTGTGTGCAGTCTGGTACTGCCATGTTGACTGGGCAAGTACACCGACTTGCCAGTCCCTAAACCTTCCCTTTTCTTCATATCAGACACCCCTATGGTAGGCCCAAGGGCAGGGTGCATTGTAAGTATAAGGTAGGACATGCCCTGGTGTGTGTGGCATGTCCTAATAGTGAATTACAGCCATTTTCGTTTTTCACTATTGCAAGGCTACCTGTTCCCCATAGGCCAGAATGGGCAGTTTGATTATTACATCTTATAATCCTAACTGACCCAGGGGACATGGTAGAAAAACGAATTTAGTATGCCTGAACTCAGAATGATAAAATACATCTTTTAGTGAAGTTGGTTTTAACATTCTGTGTTTGAAAATACCACTTTTAGAAAGTGGGTATTTTCTTGCCTAACTATCCAAGCCTGCCTCTGCTAGGTTGTGTATTCCTTGTCTGGAGTTTGAGTGACAGGGGCTGGGGGATTCCAGGAGACAGGGTGAGTCAGCACAGGGCTGAATACAGAGATCTACATGTAGAGTGGTGGGAGGAGTTGCACCTGGGACCTGAATAGGGCTGTGCCTGCCTTCCACAATGCTGGCTCCACCTCCTGTGGTGCGTCTGATGTCCCTGGCCTACACTGTGAAAGGAAATAAGGAGTCTTGTCAACAAAGTGCTCCAGGACTGACCAGAACTGGTTTGGACTAGGCAAAGGCCTCTCTGCCTTCAGAGACAAAGGATTTTGGTGTATAAAAGAGGGGACCCAAACTCCAGAACTTTAGATCACTTTTGGAAAACAAGAAGAAACCTTTGCTGAGGAGAGGAACCAGAGAAACTGAGGAAGAGACTATCCCTAAGCTGAGTGCTGTTTGGGGGATTGGCCTGCAGTGGTTGCCTGACTGCCAAAGAAAGGAGAGAGGAACTTTGTGTGTACTTTCATCAACTTGTGAAGGATCTCCAAGGGCTTGAGACAGAGCTTGCCTCCTGCTGAAGTCTCAGGGACAACAGACTTCACCAACCAGCTCCCCATGTAGTGTAGCTCCTATTTCCCTTATAGGCTCTGCGCATTGGAATAATATATCCTATAGGTTTGACATAGGACTAAGGTCGGTATGTCCCTATCGAGTATATTAAACTTAATTACTTGTGCCAGCTAGCTCAGAGGCCACTAGAAACTTCTTGACGACAAGAAGGGAGTAGTTTCTGGCTGCCGCAGAACATGACCACTGTGTTTCCCTTACAGAATCAGGATGTGTCCCAGAGTCGTAGAAACAATAGATAACCATTTCACTCAGCTCAGTCGTGCATGTTTCAGTTATTCTCAGAGTTACACAGAAATAACAGACGGGCGTTTCAATAAAGGATTTATTGAACAGTCTTGTTTCTGTTGTAAGTTATATGTGCTGTTATGATCACAAGACAGTATGCGAGATAAATAATGTACAAGGTGAGCAGTAAAAATAAATAATACTGCGTCAGCATTATCTTTTAGCATGTATGCATTTACATAAAATGACACAACCTAAAAATGCGAGTACTCATACGATGCGTATCTACCCTAGTTCTATCCCAGTGTACCTAACCTATCCTAGGTATAGGGAGAAGTAGAAGTAGGTGCTGTATTCCTGACTAGAGTATACCAAGAGTAAGTTACGCCTAGTATGTCAAGAGTCTAGTATGCCAAGAGTCCCTCTAGGTTCTAGTCTGCTCCATACCTGAAGAATGAGAGAGGTAGGAATCTCTATCCGGACTCGAACTCCAACACCCCGCAAGGGAAGTTAGATCACTGGAAGCTGGACTCTCTGCGTGCAGGAATGACAGTGTCTTCTCAGTGCGTCTGGCCGGGAATCGGGCTCCTCTGAAGTCGAGGTCTCCTCTGATTTACAGGGGTTTGGGAAGGTATATTTATACCTGAAAATGGTAGCATTGACGTGAGTTGGGCAGCGAAAGACGTCATGAATGAATCCCTTAGGGAATAAGAGGTTCATGCATAATGTATGAGTCCTTGAAGAAATCAATAGTCCTGGGCAAGGGAAACTCCCGCAGCCTGAGGGTCTGTTTTTTCATGGACTCGTTGAGACGTTAGGGTGGACGGATGTCGGAAGCCATGCCTGTATTTGGTGTGCATGGTTTATGCCTAAATAAGGCCTGGGATTCTACGCCTATATAAGGGCAGGTTGGGTTATGCCTATATAAGGACATGAGTCTAGAAAGCCCGCTTATGGACACCCTATGAAGTATACAACACCCACTCCTCTTTCGTGGAAACAATGATACTAAAATGCTAAACATCCAAAATGCTAAACATTAAAATAGAGTACCGCATATTAAAACATATCCTAAAAGTATTTAAAAGACATATTTAAAATGCAAAGGTTTCTGTACATTTATAAGCAAAGCTTTTCATTTCCTGCATAAAGTGTGAAATAAATGCAATCGGAATGATAAATAAAAAGCAATATTTACATATGACGAAAATGATCGATAAGTCTGTTCAAAATCAAAGTCATTTCCTATCATGAAATTTAAATGAACTGATTTAGACACACAAGATGACTAAGTGTCCCTGGAAGTACTGCCAAGTCTGTATTATAAGGCCAGTTCTACTATAAGCAGATTGAAGTGCCATTTTGTTTGTTCGAAAAATGAAAAAAAGTTCAAATTTTGGTAATGTTCCAGGTCTTTGAAAAACGAAGGCCAAATTGTTGCTGTTGCACTGGAACAAAGTATGCCGAATTAGAGTCAGTTCACGGGTCTGGTGTAAACATGAGATCATCTATTTCAATAGACAAAACATCATCCACTGTCGATGGTGTAAGTTCGAACACCTCACGTAAGAGATTGACCGCACAAAGATGGGAAACACCGCCCACAGCAGAGGTCGCCGCAGCAATGTTCGCGTCCGTTGTTACCTGTGTGCCTGGAGTTGTTTCTCGTACCTCAGCAGCAGCAGGAAGCGTCTGTGAGATCTCAATGAATGCTGACATCCGTATTGGGAGCCTCTGGGGACAACACGAAGCATGGACCGTTATCGGGACCAGCAAAGTATCGACGTCCTTTGGCGCAGCTGATGGATATGTTAGACAAGCGTCCAACACGCATTCTTCACCGCATAGCAGGCAGCGTAGAACAGGTAAGATGCAATCATGCCAGATTGGTCGGAATGACAGGAACCATGTGGTATTAAGGTCCCGTAGACGAGTCATGCCCAATAGTTGTACTATTCGCTCACGGCACTTTCTTTCAAGGAGAGCTTTCTCCATTTCGCTCGGAGTTATTTCTGCGAAGTGGCTGGCCATAGCGCAATAGCAGACAGATGAATAGAATTCCCGCAACAAGTGCTAGAATCAATGGTATGTCACCAAACACCGAATGTGCAAAGTTCGGAATGATTCCAAGTATTGCCTGGAACGGTGCTAAGAGACCGGTGCAAATGCTCTTAAATACATGTACAATTCCTGTTGTATCTGACATGTTGAAGATACGTGATAACATTTCTACGAAATGTATAGGGCAGTTTGTACGTATTAAATTCTGTATCTCAGCCGAAGTCCTTGCAATTTGTAGATCATAGGTTTCTTTGGCCGAGGTCATAGGCACTGTTTGCTGTAAAAGCATGGCTTTCATTCTGCTTAAAGTATCAAATCTTATAAAAGAGACACTCAGTGAAGGCCATAAAGCCGACTCCTGACTGTGTCTATCGGGGAAACAATACTTGCATACAGCAAGTGACCCTGGAGTTGACCGTTACTAGATATGGGATGCCGGGCAACATTCCACAGCAGCTCTGATCATTCAACATGAGGTAACTCCCATTAGAAAGTTGTCCAAACGTTGGTTTAATCACAGCAGCTGGTGAACCGTGCTGATGGCAAGACAAGTTTGCCGCAGAACCATTACAAGCTCCGTGCAAAATAATGTCCTGACATATGAGTGAACCGGTCAGTGCAGGTTTACAGTTAATACCGCTAAGAAACACTTCACGATCCCCACTCCAACATTTATGTGTATACGGTAAATTCCAAGATGTCTTAATGTATTCCCTACCCAACCTTTCATATTTGCCTGCTTGCATCTGTCTGAGGCAATACTGGAACTGAAAAGTTGTCACAGGTAATGTTATTTTTCCATGAATAAGCCATTCTGTAGCTGGTTTTTCTGCCACTGTGAATGGTAATTTGTCAATTTTTTCAATGCTCAGCACTGTATACCTCGCTCCTCTTTGTGCCAATTCGATCTGTTTATCAGTCAGATTGTATTCTGCAAACAGGGACGACGTGTTGATGAAACGCCAAGGCACATAGCCCGCTCGCAAAGATTGCAGCGTCCATGTCAATAACACAATAGAACGTAATTGAGACTGACCTTGTTGTAACATAGCCAAATCTTGTTCTAGAATGTCGATAGCAGAGGATACAATGCCATCCAATGAATAAATTCTGGAGGACAAAGTTGTTAACCCATTGTCGACTACAGAGAGTGTTTTCTCTAAATTAATACGATCAAGTTCACGTATTCGTTCTGCAGCCTCTATCTGTGACACTTTCCATGCTTCGTTATAAACAGCGTAGATGCCGGCATATATGAAACATTTTTGACGCGGTTTTCTTGGTCCAAGCAAGAATTCCCTAAGATCTGCGTCATGTGCAAGTAAGGTTAAGTGTTGCTTCACATCCTGTAGTGTAGATTTATGCAGCCAATCGAGGCATAATTTACCTACACTGTATGTTGTTACTACCCCTGGATGTTGTCTTTGGACATATCTTGGGTCTGGCCTATGAAGAGCAAAGCCCTGAGTTTTGTTCAAGAACCTTTCCTGACAGTTATTTGTGTCTGTGGGCCAGATCAACCATTTATTCCAATTTGAATTGGTTCTGTTGAGTTGTAGTATATTGTCAACTGTCACCACTGCCTTTGTTTTTTTATCACTGGCAGGTGTTGGCACAGAAAGGTGTTTTCATCTCTTTGATCTTGGCTAATCCAAGACAAGATGTCTGTTGGACGGTGTCATTCAAAAACAGTATTTGTTCAGCGATTATGCAGGCCCTAAATAAAGCTTCCATACCCTGTACTTGCCAATCTTTACTACCCCAGACAGTTTTTGTCTCAATTGTGTCTTTCCATAAGTCGAAACCCTGTGTAGACAGTTGGGCAATAAATGCTTCAGAGTAAATCTGTTTTGTATTTGTTAACATAATTTTCAGTCCTGTCTTGTTTACATTTTTATAGTAAAACGTTTCTGGATCAGATGTATTATAACCTGAAAAATATGGAAATTTACTAGCAAAAGTTTTCGAACTACCTTGTGGTGGTGTAGGACAATGTTCCCATTGATTATACATAAATATATTTCTTGGATATGCAGTTTTGTGCAAATAATGATGACCATAGTGGTTATAACAATACAGTTCTTCGTAATCAGTTGTACCCTCTAAATATTCATTTTTAGAAAATGCAGCAGATTTTTCTAGATCAAACATTATATCTTGAACAGTCTGTAAGTCCCAATCATCTGAATAGGTACTGGACGTTATCAATTCGCTTAGTGAAATTTTAAACAAATGTGGAATGTTCAATTGTTCACTGGGGCCGAATATTTCATAATCTGTTTTGTCCCACACTATACCATCCTGTATAGGAACAGCTGTGATGTTCACTGATGACAAGTCTCTTGCTTCACGATGGGAAGATTTATGTGGTTTCAAAAGCACGTTTATGTCCTTTCCTTCAATGTTCACATGGATGTATCTGCCACCTATAAGCATGCTTACTGTTGTTACCAAAGCTAGCCAGAGCAGGAAAACAAAAAGTCCAGATGTAATCCAGAGTTCAATCCATGGAGAAACCAGATAAGTCTTTTTCAGAAAGTGAACAAAGTCTTGTACTTGCTGCTTGAATTTTGATGACGCTGGCGTCGTTTCAGGTTCGCTTGGATCCTCTGAGAACGTATCAAAGTCAATGAAATAGCCAGAAGCAGTTCTGTCAATTGTTGGAATTGCATCAGGATTCGCTGAAATCACAGGAACCAGTTCTTCACGAGTCACGTTGGTGTAGACAGGTGTATTTGGACGAACTGTTATTTGGTTTTCAAGAGGGATGAGTTCCATAGCTTGGTTGCATAGTCCTTCATTCGTTACAGCTGAATTCTCGATCGTGATCAGTCTTTCAGTCTGAACCTCTTGAATAGTAGCGAGAGGAGTGCGTCTGCCACTAGGTCGGAGTCCACGAGGCCTACTGCTTAGTATTGGCCACATACTGTGGTTTGATCAGGTCGATTGACACAAATCTTTTCTCCTTTCTTCCAGCAAGGGCGGCAGAAGTACTGTCCTTGTTCCTCGAACAGCTAGAACAGGTACCGGTTGTCTGTAAGAAGGTCCAAATTCCTTCTTGTCCGCGATTTTTTCTCTGACCAGATCCCCAACTTTTGGAATCCAGACAGGCCTTGCTGGGACCGCCGATTTTTACCCAGTGGTGGTTGGCTGTAAGGATACGTTGCTTTGTTTCGTTCTTAACTTGTTAAGTTCCTGTAAAACAGCCAAACGATCTTTGATATCAAATTCTTTTTGTCCACCACTGTGCCTACGTGTTCTAAGTCTGGAACCCACATTCTTGTCCCAAATAGGACCTCATATGGAGTGACTCCCCCTAGAGAACTTCTTGGCAGATTGTTAAGAGCGCGCTGAACGCTAATGAGGTGTTTGACCCACCCATCACCCGAACCTAATACCCTAGCTGTTATAGATTGCTTTATGTCCCGGTTTTTCCTTTCCACAACAGAATTTCCCTCAGGATGGAATGGAGAGGAGTACCGCAATGCAACGCCCAGACTGGCCATGGCCTCCTTGTAAGCCCTAGAGCTAAACGCAGGACCCTGGTCAGAATGAAACGTGCCTATTGCGTATGTGCCGATAAAGACTCGCAAATCTTTTATAACAGTTCGAGCGTCAGCTGAGCGTTGAGGCCATAACCATAGGAACCTAGATTTAGTATTTGCGGGAATGCCTATGTCCAGTAGGACGCTGGCGATTAGATAGCCTAATGCTGTCTAACAGTGGTGTCTGCACTGGGCTGCCGCATTCGCTGCATGGTGTCTGATGGCTCTCTCGCTGTAATTTGCAGTCTAAGCAATTGTTGATGAATATGTGAATGTGTGTATTCATTCCAGGCCACCAGTACATCTCTTTTAACTTCAAAATTGTTTTTGAGATCCCTTGATGTGACAGACCCTCCCCCAAATGTGTTTCATAAATCAAGGCTGTTCTTCGTTCCATGTTTGGAATTACCCTATCCCCCACTCCAGGGATTCGAGCAAAAGGAACGTTATTCGCATCAATTACATAAGAGTACTTGAGTGGAAACTTTTTGGTAATGCTGCACTGCTGCCTTTGCTTGAAGCATTGACAGCTAACATTATCTCACCGTCTATTTTTGTTTTTGAACGAGTGATCGCAGCTACGGAAGCCGTCTGAACAGCCCCCTTCGCGGCTTCGTCAGCCAATGAATTCCCTGCAACGTGAACGCCATCACGCTGATGACTCAGTGTGTGAATCACGTGAGCCTTTGGTAGTTCGTTTTTCAACAGAACTACTTGTTCCCAAAGCAGTTTGTGCTTAATTGTGCCACCTTTTGCATCCTTAAAACCATTTTCAAGCCAGGTTCGTATATAGTCATTATACGACTGAACACAGTAAAAGGAATCGCACACTATCAGTGTGAGGAATTCTCGATCCGTACTTTCAAGTGCCAGTTTGAATGCCTGTAGTTCAGCTCGCTGAGCTGTACAATCACCTAGTGACTGAGTTTTTGTGACCATAGGTCTGAAGATGCCATTTCGTATGCGACCTTTAACGATAGCACACGCTGCACTGTAAGCTTGCTTACTCCCTGTTGCGGGCTGTGCGGATCCGTCAGTGTAAATTACGAATTCATACTGATCGAGGGGCAGAATCTCAGTGGGCAGAGGACATTCTTGTTCATATTGGAGAAATGCCTGTGTTTTTAAATCTGGATAAAATACATATTCAACATCAGTTGCAGCAAGAGAATTAACCCATTGTATCCATCTCGGATGTAAAGCTTTAGCATTGGGAATGCTCGCTTTTGTGACTGCTTCTAAAGCTGGTACTGGGGTAACGACAATTATGCGTTTCCCTTGGGCTAAGGCTCTTTCTTTTGCTACAGCTGTTTGAACTGCTGTCAGAATTGTTTCAGTTGAACTGAAGCGCATTTCTGCTTGTGTGTACAAATGTGATTTGTACGCAATTGGTACTTTCTCACCCTCATTAAAGGTTAAGTAAGTGAATCCACATTGACCCGAAATTATTCGAATCACCAAATTTCTTTGACTTACGCGTGTTTGTAAGTGATTTGTTGCTAACCTGTTAGCCTGGAGTGAACGCAAAATTTCTGTGTGTTCCTGTGTCCAGTTTTTGATTGAAAAATCAGGTTTGATTAGTGCGTAGAGAGGTTTAACCCTTTCTGCGTAGTTTAGAATGTATGTTCTACCAAAATTGAGGAAACCCAGGATTGATTGTAAGTTTTTTAGCGTCTTAGGAGGTTGGATCAGCGCACACTTCTCTAGAAAGTTAGCTGCCAAGCTCTTGCCTTCACTTGAAAGCTCATATCCCAAAAATAGGACATTGAGATGGGCAATTCGGGACTTTTTAAAGTTGAACTTATAGCCCTCAGAGGCGAATCCCAATATAATGGTGCTCACCCTGTTCAAGTGTTTTTCTAAGTCATCGTCTGTCAGATAAATATCATCGACATAGGACAATGCCTCGTTGTCATAAATTTGTAGCAACTCCGTTACTCTCGCTGAGAATAAACCTGGGCTGTTCTTGAACCCTTGTGGGAGTTGACAAAAGTGACGCTGGGTCCCCATTATGGAGAATGCCGTTAAGTACCTACTTTCAGGTGCTATATTTTGACAAAAGAATCCATTTGAGATGTCTAATGTGGTTTTGTATTTTTTGCGCACAATGTTATTCATTAATGCTGTGCTATGTGCATTTTGCACTGCAAAAGTTTTAGAACAAGTGTTTAAATGCCTGTAGTCCAAAACTAGACGATATGTATTGTCTGGTTTGGAGACAGGAAACAAAGGATTGTTCATAGATGAGGTGCTAGTTTCAATCACCCCTTGGTATTCAAGTTGATTTAAAATCTCCCTGACCTGTTTTTTAGCTTCTTGCTTAATTGGATACTGCCTCTGTGCAGTAGGTTCATGTTTCAGATGTATTTTATGGTGAGGGGAGTCCTCATCCCATCCTACATGATTTTTATATAATGCTGGAGCCTGGGCTACTGCCCATTTTCTGGCATATGTATATTTTAAGTGAATTGGAATGTGATTGGAGAAGGCAGGCATAATCATGTCCTCGCCGTGTGGGCACTCCCTGACAAATTGTGGTGGCCAGTCTTTTTCTGCTAGAAGTATGTCATAACCCTTTGATAGTTTTTCCCAAAAAGTGCTTTAACCTGTCTAGGTTTGTCTCCCTCCATCCGGAGTGTTATTTCATATAACCTTTGTGGAGTACTAACCCTGGTGTCTACAGTTTCTACCGTAATGCACTCATTCAAGTCCACTATCTCCAGAAGTTCCATCAGGTTCTGGCGAGCTATTGTGACTTCTGCTGCACTGTCCAGCATCGTCTGAGCCCATTCCCCGTTTTTGAGTTGTGATCTCATTATTCTCGGCATGTCTTATCTTCAGACCTGCTACTTTCTTTTTGGAGAATTGAGGTTTAGTTTTAATTTTTGTTGCGTGCTTGTCGTCTTTCGATTTCACGCGTTCTTCTCTATGTTCTGTACGTCCTCTTCTTTCCGAAGTCTGTGATGAGACCTGAAAGGGACGAGAGGAACGTGTATCATTATCTTGATACCTATCAGGTTTTCTCAAATTATCCCTATTCCTGAGGTTATACCTCCTTTCAGAGGGCTCCTTTTGAGGAGACCTACCTCGGGATTGAGATCTTTTCTCGTTTGAATTTTGTTTGTTAGATTCCCACTTCTTTTTAGAAGATGTAGGAGTTTGTTTAATTGAGTCCTTCTCAGAACTTTCAGATAGTTTTGGTTTAACTGGTCTCCCACCCAAACTATCTCTGCCTAATTCTGCATATGACTGCTCTATAATTCTGGGTAGCGCTGTTTGATGTTCTGTAACATCGAATTCCCTTAGTTTTTGTCGGATCGCCACTGCTGCTGCCTCCCCTTTAATATTAGATAATATTATTGTTGAGACCTGTTCAAAATTTTTCAGTAATTTCATACCTAAATTTAAAGCAGGCTCTGCTCCTTATTCGTTTTGAATCTGTTTTAGGACATCTGGTATTACCGCAATTGACGGAATGCTGTGTGTTTTAGTGTAGATGGCAGCAAAGACTGAGCCCCAAGTGGTGCAGTCTTCCAGTTGTGGTGTGATCCCCATTGGTAAACTAATGGTTAGGATTCTGTGTTTCTCATATGGGCTAGTATTTGGAAATACTGCTTCGATTTGAGTAATTTTTTGAGCTATCCAAAACGGAATTTGCTCCCGCTTAGTGGGCATTTTACCCATGACTGCGTATAGAGTCTGTGGTGTAATTTTTAGTGTACTCCCCTGTGGAGGAGCTTGATTTGGAAGTGTTAATGGTTGTTGGACTGTGAAAGTCCTCATGACATATTGAACTAATTGTCTGTAGATTTTTATTAACTCTGTGAGTTGATTAAGTAGTTCCTCGTCTGACATTATTTCGATGTCTGGATGAGGTGTGTAGCCGGCTAGAATCGGCCATGTTGCTCCTGGTCTGCCTAACGGACCGAGCCTGGTTATATTTCTGTGATGTTTTAGGGCGCCTTTAAACCAGAGCTGGTGCTCCTGGTATGTTAATGGAATTTCAATATCCTCGAAAGGAATGTATTCCTCCGGTTGTTCATCTTCTTTGTAGAAGTTAAACAAGTGAGTTACTGGATTAGATTCAGGAAATATTACCCATGAATAGAATACCTCTGTCTGACAGGATTCGTGTGCCTCTATCACGAAAACTGCTCTACCTCCTCTTGGAGATAGGCCATGTTTTATAAGTTTTAGAGTAATGGCTCTTCTTAAGTTAGGAGGAATGTCCTTGACACCCTCTTCGGCTTCATTTAAACCTGTGTTGTTAAATAACGCTGCTTGGGCTGGTTCAGCCGCAGCTACACCGTTTTCGGCGTCTACATTCATTTTGTAGAACTAGTTTCAAGGAAACAAAGATAAGATGCACAATATTGTGGAACAGTCTATCCTTCAACGTTGAGCAAACCAAACAGCTAATATATAGGGGCCTCCCCTATGTAGCCGTGGCGGATATTAACCCTGCCCACTCCAGACGTCTTTTGGAGTATATGGGGTAGGGGTCTCTGAGAGAAAAATAAAAGTGCACAGCTGAGTTACTCAGTATCTAACGTTGAATTACTGCCTTACCAAACGTTGGGCGCCATGTAGTGTAGCTCCTATTTCCCTTATAGGCTCTGCGCATTGGAATAATATATCCTATAGGTTTGACATAGGACTAAGGTCGGTATGTCCCTATCGAGTATATTAAACTTAATTACTTGTGCCAGCTAGCTCAGAGGCCACTAGAAACTTCTTGACGACAAGAAGGGATTAGTTTCTGGCTGCATGTAGAGTGGTGGGAGGAGTTGCACCTGGGACCTGAATAGGGCTGTGCCTGCCTTCCACAATGCTGGCTCCACCTCCTGTGGTGCGTCTGATGTCCCTGGCCTACACTGTGAAAGGAAATAAGGAGTCTTGTCAACAAAGTGCTCCAGGATTGACCAGAACTGGTTTGGACTAGGCAAAGGCCTCTCTGCCTTCAGAGACAAAGGATTTTGGTGTATAAAAGAGGGGACCCAAACTCCAGAAACTTTAGATCACTTTTGGAAAACAAGAAGAAACCTTTGCTGAGGAGAGGAACCAGAGAAACTGAGGAAGAGACTATCCCTAAGCTGAGTGCTGTTTGGGGGATTGGCCTGCAGTGGTTGCCTGACTGCCAAAGAAAGGAACTTTGTGTGTACTTTCATCAACTTGTGAAGGATCTCCAAGGGCTTGAGACAGAGCTTGCCTCCTGCTGAAGTCTCAGGGACAACAGACTTCACCAACCAGCTCCCCATGTAGTGTAGCTCCTATTTCCCTTATAGGCTCTGCGCATTGGAATAATATATCCTATAGGTTTGACATAGGACTAAGGTCGGTATGTCCCTATCGAGTATATTAAACTTAATTACTTGTGCCAGCTAGCTCAGAGGCCACTAGAAACTTCTTGACGACAAGAAGGGATTAGTTTCTGGCTGCCGCAGAACATGACCACTGTGTTTCCTTTACAGAATCAGGATGTGTCCCAGAGTCGTAGAAACAATAGATAACCATTTCACTCAGCTCAGTCGTGCATGTTTCAGTTATTCTCAGAGTTACACAGAAATAACAGACGGGCGTTTCAATAAAGGATTTATTGAACAGTCTTGTTTCTGTTGTAAGTTATATGTGCTGTTATGATCACAAGACAGTATGCGAGATAAATAATGTACAAGGTGAGCAGTAAAAATAAATAATACTGCGTCAGCATTATCTTTTTAGCATGTATGCATTTACATAAAATGACACAACCTAAAAATGCGAGTACTCATACGATGCGTTTCTACCCTAGTTCTATCCCAGTGTACCTAACCTATCCTAGGTATAGGGAGAAGTAGAAGTAGGTGCTGTATTCCTGACTAGAGTATACCAAGAGTAAGTTACGCCTAGTATGTCAAGAGTCTAGTATGCCAAGAGTCCCTCTAGGTTCTAGTCTGCTCCATACCTGAAGAATGAGAGAGGTAGGAATCTCTATCCGGACTCGAACTCCAACACCCGCAAGGGAAGTTAGATCACTGGAAGCTGGACTCTCTGCGTGCAGGAATGACAGTGTCTTCTCAGTGCGTCTGGCCGGGAATCGGGCTCCTCTGAAGTCGAGGTCTCCTCTGATTTACAGGGGTTTGGGAAGGTATATTTATACCTGAAAATGGTAGCATTGACGTGAGTTGGGCAGCGAAAGACGTCATAAATGAATCCCTTAGGGAATAAGAGGTTCATGCATAATGTATGAGTCCTTGAAGAAATCAATAGTCCTGGGCAAGGGAAACTCCCGCAGCCTGAGGGTCTGTTTTTTCATGGACTCGTTGAGACGTTAGGGTGGACGGATGTCGGAAGCCATGCCTGTATTTGGTGTGCATGGTTTATGCCTAAATAAGGCCTGGGATTCTACGCCTATATAAGGGCAGGTTGGGTTATGCCTATATAAGGACATGAGTCTAGAAAGCCCACTTATGGACACCCTATGAAGTATACTACACCCAAGAGTCTTTCTAGAAAGTGCCTGCTGCTGTGCTGGACTTTCTGAGGGACTGCGTGTCGAAAGGAGCTGGAAGCGCGACTCACGAAGAAGAAGCGTCGCCGCCGCAGCCGAAGCGCCTCGCATCGCCGAAGAAAAGGATCGACGTCGCATCAGACGCCGCCGCATCAGATGCCGCCGCATCAACGGAGAAGAGTGTCGCCGCCGCTGCCGCTATCGCATCGTTGCCGAAGCGCCTCGCATCGCCGGAGAAGAGGATCGACGTCGCATCAGACGCCGCCGCATCACCGGGAAGCGTGTCGCAGGGCCTGTCGCGGCCCAGAAGAATCGTTGAGTCACCGCACGGCCGTCGCATCGTTGCCGAAGCGCCTCGCATCGCCGGAAAAGGGGATCGACGTCGCATCAGACGCCGCCGCATCACCGGGAAGCGTGTCGCAGGGCCTGTCGCGGCCCAGAAGAATCGTTGAGTCACCGCACGGCCGTCGCATCGTTGCCGAAGCGCCTCGCATCGCCGGAAAAGGGGATTGACATCGCATCAGATGCCGCTGCATCACCGGGAAGCGTGTTGCAGGGCCTGTCGCGGCTCAGAAGAATCGTTGAGTCACCGCACGGACGTCGCATCAGACGCCGCCGCATCACCGGGAAGCGTGTCGCACAGCCTGCCACGGCTCAGAAGAATCATTGAGTCGCCGCACGGCCGCCGGGCGTGCACGCATCGTGTCGCATCAAGAAGAAGACGCCATTTTGTTTCATTGCACCGGATCTTCATCGCATCACGGCGCTGCTGGTCGCATCGCCACTGAAGTGCAGTAAGAAACCGACGCATCACCTCCCCACGCGGAGAAGAACCGACGCATCCCCTACGCAGCAGTAGGGACCCAACGCATCACCGTTCTTGCATGTAAGGAACCGACGCATCACCTTCCCTGCAACACTTTCGTTGTATAGCGTTATGCATCCAAAGGTACATTGAACTCAAAGTGTCGCATTTACCATCTAAAAGAGAACTGAGCTAATTCTACCATTTTGAAGTACAGTATTGTGGATTTTTGTCATTTGTGGTTTTGTGTTAAATCTATATAAAAGATACTTATTTTTAATATACAACCTGTGTGGTGTCCATCTGTAGTGTTGTCACTGGATTACTGTATGTGTTCACAAATGCTTTACACACTGCCTCTGATAAAAAACTGTCTGCTCGTGCCAAGCTACCAAGGGGGTGAGCAGGGGTTATTTTAGGAGTGTACCCCCTTACCCTGACTGGACGCAAGGGTCCCTATTTGGTCAAAGGTACCTACCTCTGCCAACTAGAGACCCCCAAATCTAACAGTGCCCCTACCCAATTTTAAGCTGCGGGAGGTAAAGCCGTTCAGCCGCACTCTGGCCAGTGGTATGCTGTACAGCAGTCTGACCCAGGAGCAGAAGCTGGGACTGAAACCCAGCCGGGGCAGTACTGCGAAGATGTAATCCCATTCGATGCTGTCGAACGCCATTCATGCGTCTAGGGAGAGGACAGCTGCATCCTCTATTTCCTGTTCCGTCGTCAGGTGGAGTACCCCATTTAGGCGTTGCAGGTTTAAGCGAGTACTCTGTCTCGGCATAGAGCCAGATTGATCCGGGTGGATCACCGATGTTATGACCCCCGACAGACGGTTTGCATGGACCTTGGCCAATACTTTGGGTTCGACATTAAGCAGGGAGATAGGGCGGTAAGAAGCACAGTACGTCGTTGGTTTGCCCTTTTTGGAATTACTACTATAGTGGCTGTCCTCTGGTCTTCCGGGAGGGTCCCGGAGTCTCTGGCAGCTAGGAACATATTAAGAAGGTGGGGCACGAAATTCTGGGCCACCCAATTGAACAATTCGAGGGGTAGGCCATTGGGTGGCGGTGCTTTCCCTTATTGTAGCGCCCGGAGCACTCCCACTATTTCCTCCACTGTCAAGTTACCCTCTAAGATCTTTCGGTCTTCTCTCGACAAAGTTTTTAACGTCATAGTTTTTAGGAGTTCCGTGCAGTCTGCGATGGACCTGCGGGGATTAGAAGCGTATGTATTCTCGAAATAGATTGCAAATGTTTCAGCAATATCCCTACCTCCCGTATATATTCCGCCTTCCGGGTCGTGTATCTCCGTCACCCAACCCCTGCTAGTGTCACGCTATTCTAACCAGGCAATGAGTTGTGTGTCCTTGTCTCCCACTTCATAAAGCCTTCTTTGAACTGCCAGGGCGTGAGCCCTGGCTGGGTTTTCAGCAACGTCCCTTAGTTCCCATTGCCAGAGGTGTAATTGGTGTATCAGGTCTCGCCCCTGCCCCTGCCCTCCTCCCTGATGCCCGATAACACTGCCTGTCTTCCTTCCTCTTTACTCCAATTAAGGCCTGATATTGTCCGCGTATCACTGCTTTATATGCCTCCCAGAGGGTACAGTATGAGTCCACCGACCCCTTGTTCTGTTGGAAGTATCGTTCAGTGCCTTCTACTAGCTGTTCTGCGAAAGTACTGTCTGTTAGATGCCACGCTGCCAGGCGGGGCAGCAGGACGTTGTCCATTGCCTGTCCCAGGAATGACGTAACCACCGGGGAGCGATAAGATATGCCACGCTCTAAGTGCTGAGTGTTGCGGATTCGGCCTACTTCGTCCCTAACGGTGAATAAATAATCTAATCTGGAAAGACTGCAGTGGCGCGCTGATATGTGCGTGTATTGGCGTGCCTTCGTGTTCTGTGATCCCCATATGTCAGCCCACCCCACTGCCCCCGCAAAATTCTTCAGGGGAGTGCCGCCCCTCAATTCTCTTTTTTCCGGCCATCTGTCTTCCGACAGGGACATGACATCGTTCATGTCTCCTCCTAGGATTGAGGACCCCAACGGTAGGTCGAGGAGTGCTGTGCCGAGGGAGGAAAGGGTGTCTCCCCCCATCCCAGGTGGGGCATATACAGATCCCAAATTTAAGACGTGTCCCTCCCACTTCCCTGTCTGAAGCACAAATCTACCCAATAGATCTCTCAGGTCCTCTCTGGGGTGTATGCTGTTGCAGATCAAAGGAGGATTCCGGTGACCCCGAAGTATAGCCCGCGTGTGCCACTAGGGTATACCCCCACCTGTCCAGGGCCCTGCAGTTTTGACCCTGTAGGTGAGTTTCCGGCAGGAGGACTAGATCGGGCTTGTGCCGTTTTATGTATTGTAGTACCAATGTGCACTTAATCTTGAACCCCAAGCCATTTACATTCCAGGATATAATTTAAAGTGAATTTTTCTTACGTCCCCCCATCATTCAGTGTGTCATGGGTGATGTCTGTTACGGTCTGGGTCTCACGGCCTGTTGCGGACTCAACCCCCCCACCCCCGCTCCTTGCATGTGTGGTCTCCTGAGTCACTATGTCTTGTTTAACTGCTTCTGAAACTCCAAAGAAATAAACTTTCCCCTCAACTCCCCCCTCCCTGCAACCCTGCACTGTGGGACCATAACTGCTCACCTCCCCAATTTGCAGAGCGCCTGTTGCCCTCAACTGTAGCTTAACCATGTTAGGAGGTTGGCTGCCCCAACTCGTCTTTTCCATGAACCTTCATAGCCCGCTGGCCCCCTATTCGCCAGGGGGCCCCCGGCCTCGTCCACCCATATCTCAGGGAAGCAAACCGCACCCCGCTTACCTAGTCGAGAAGGGCTAAAGACTGGAAGAGAGTCAATTCCAGGTGTCCATTGTTCCACTTCCATGATGTGTCTCAATCCCCTCATCCGGTCCCCCCCCAAGGTCCACCATACCGGTTATATCGAGATATGCTGCTTGTCGCCGAGCGTGAAGTTGCATCTTCTAGTCTCTGAGCTTTGGTTTCCTCGGCTACACACTCCTGCAATTAAGGATTAGCTTGGATCTGCTCTGAGTTTCGCTGGTCGTCTTCTCCACTTGGAGGGTCTCCATCTCGCTTGCTCCGGGGGTATGTTGTTTTGGGTCCCCTTTGATTCCTGCATTCCTGTGTGTGCCACCCATCCAGCCAATCCCAGGCCTCCGCTGGCGAGTGGAAGAACCAGGACTTGCCCTCTGCGAGAACTTTCAATTTGGCGGGATATAGCATCATATATTTCAGTGCGTTTTCCCTGAGAGCTCTTTTGACCTCATCAAAGCCCCTTCTTTGTTTCTGGACCTGTAGGGTGAAATCTGGAAAGAAGCGGACTGTGGAGTGTTCGTATTTTAAGTCCCCATGTGCACAAGCTGCCTGTAGGATTGCATCGCGGTTCCGGTGGTTGAAAATCCGGGCTACTATGGTTCGTGACGGGGCTATGATAGACGTTTGGGGCGGAGATGGTTTGTGATCAGGTCTTCCACGAATAGTTCAAGGCTCTGGGCTTCCACCCCCTCAGGCACCACCACAATATTTATGTTGTTGCGTCTTGACCTCCCTTCCTGATCCTCGACTCGTGCCTCCAGTGCCTCCTGTTGTTTAGACAATTTGCACATTTGTTCCTCCAGGGACCTGGAGGAGGTCTGGAGATCTCAAATGTTTGTCTCCGCCGTTTTCACCTTCTCCGACATCTTCTGAAAGTCTTCCCTTAGGAGCTCCACTTCAATGGTGACTGAATCTATCTTGGATTCAAGGGAGGATTTAAAGTCTTGTATCACCGTCATGATCACCCCCAGGGAGGGCTCCGGGGGGGCCGTCAGGTTCACGGAGTGGCTCAACTCCTCTTGATGATGTCTGGGGACTGCAAATTTGTCCATTTTGTTAGTTTGTGGTGGTAGCTGTCCCTTAGGTTTCACCATTTGATCTAGTCACCGAATTCTGTGTGGGTATTTGTCGCCTCCCATGGTTTCTCCTCCGCCTGCTGTCCGGGTGCGGTTGTGAGCCGTTATCTCACAGACGTGCCTTTGGGTCACATTATCATTGTCAGGGCGACTGGGGGTGTGAGGAGGATCCCTTTATGCCTGCTTCCTAGTTGGGGATCCGTTAATTACGACCCCGGCCGGGGCGTCGGTCTCCTTAGTTATTGTTTTGGGGGTCGGATTTCCTAATTTATGCGTGGCTGTAGTGCTGGGGGTGCCTATCGTCTTCCCTGCTCCCGGGGCTCTGCATTGACACAGCACCTCCCAGCCGATTATGTCTTCTTCCACCAGCACCCGGGGCTGGCAATGGCTGGGTTAGGAGGAGTTTGAGAGACTGCCGCTGCCCCTGTGATGTATTGTGACTCTACCTTCGGTCCCCCCCACGTGTCCTCCCGTTGTTTCCTTAATGAGGGGTCTGTATTGCACATCAAGCACAGCCTCAGGTGGTAGATTAGCTGGTTGCACTGCTTGTCCTGGGCTTTTCTTGCCCCACACTAGGACAGTCCCGCTTTCTCCCTGGTTAGCGGCTTTTGGGACCTGTGTCGTATCACAGTGGACAGTGGAGCCGTATTCCAATATTTCCGCTGCCCAGGCTCGATCGCTGTGATGTAGTGTTATATTGCCGAATATCTGCGTGCACTCCTGCAGCTAGGGATCGGAGCGCCTCGCCACCCCCCAGGCCTTGGAGGCTAGCCAGCCCCCCTCACGCACGTCCGGGACTCCATCTGTTTGGCGGTCCCAGGGCTCGTTAGTGGAACGGCGGGCGCGCTTACCGTACTGGGCCGAACCTTCTCCACCGGGGTCAGAAGGGTGTCCAATCTCCCGGTGCTTTCTCCCCTTGCGTTTAAGGGGGGGCCCTCGCCTCCGCTGGCCCCGCACTGGTGTAGGCCGTCTCACAGCGACGGACCCACCCTCGTCGTGCCGGCCGGACCTCTGTGGTGCGTCTAGGAGGACCAGACTCGGTTCGTTGTGGGTCGGTGCGGCCTTTCTATAATCAGTGCGCACTTCGCGGCTGTCTCAGTTCCTGACAGCAGGACGGATGGTGGGTTGCGGACTTCTGGTTCACGGGAGGTCTACTCCTGTCCTGTGCGGCCATATTTGTCGGCGCCAGGCCATGCCCCAGAGATATGCAATTTTAAAGAATTCAGGTAAGTATAGTACCACAAAGCGCCGCTCAAGGTTATCTGGTCATAGAGCGTGATTTAGCGCAGGATGAATACAGGGTCCAAGTTAGTCCTGCTGAATTACCTTCTACAGTCTGGGGCGAAGAGTTCTGTGCACAGTGGAGGGGGCCACGGGGTGCAGGGAGAGCTTCGCGGATGATGTTGCCTTAATGAGAAGAGCTGGCCAGGCGTCGCAGACAATTGTCGCTGTAGCAAAAGTTCCTGTCAGGCGTCGCGGATGGTCATTGCAGGAGATTCGTGTTGACGGTCACCGCGGGCTGCCAATGCTGTACCGGGAAGTGTAGATCTTGTGTTGCCGGCTGTTGCTGGCAGTCGCTGTGGCACGACGAGTCAGGTTCAGCGAAGGTTCGCGTTGCTGGTTGGCTCGGGCAACAAGATCTTGGTGTGAGCAGGCCTGTTTGCAGTCAGCAAGAGCCCAAAACTTCAGGATTTCTCCTTGTCTTGATGAGAGAGCTCAACTGATGCCACAACAAGGGACCAGGACCTGAGGGGCACCTCTTGGGGATAAGGAATTCACTCCAGCTGAGGCCAGCGGGGCTCAGGCAGGTCCAGTTGCAGGTTCTGGCAGCTGGGCAGATGCAGGGAGGCCTCTGGAGCTTGTTATGTTCCTGAAGGTCAGAACAGGAGGTCAGTCAGCTGACCCTTGGAATCACGACAACCTGGGATGAAGGGTGCATGCTCAGCAAGCATGGCAGCAAGGCAGCCAAGTAGCAGAGTAGCAGTCCTTTTAGCAGCAGAGCAGCACAGTAGTTCTTCTGTAGTATCCACAGGTCCAGAGGTGTACTGAAGCGTTGGGTCTGAAGGTCTCGTATTTATAGCTGGTGCCAGCTTTGAAGTAGAAAAGGTTCTGGAGATTTCCACCCCCAGAGGAGTGTGACATTTCCTGCCTCCCTGTCCTGGCCCCAGCTTGTCTGGGGCCACAAAAGACTTGAGTCAAACCCTTTGTGAATGCGCTCAGGCAGAGGCTTTGCAATGTGGAATTGTGGTATGTGATATCTCCTCTCCCATCAAGTCAGAAATAGTCCATTCTGCTAACACCTATTTCTCCTTTGTCTTACTGTCTGGTAGCAATCCACAAAGACCAACTGCCAGCTACACCTAGCCATGCGACCCAGGATACAGGTTGCAGGCACCAAATGGTTGGGACAAGAAAATGCCAACTTGCTAAAATACCAGTAAAGAGGGTTTTAATTACAATTCTTTAGACACCAAATTTGACATTCCCACTTGCTCCCTATTGAAAGTTAGTACTTATTAAATGTAATAAGGTGACCAGATATTATCCTATGGGAGAGAGGTAGGCCTTGCAGTAGTGAAAAACAAATTTAAGAGTTTTTCACTACTTGGACATGTAAAACTTAAAAGTACATTTCCAAGTTTTTGAATATACTGCACCCTGCCCTCTGGCCTATTTAGGGCCTACCTCAGAGATGACTTAGATGTGGTTTAGGCCTGGCAAAAGGTTTATTTTGTCTGGTCGAAATGGCAGTTTAAAACTGCACACACAGGCTGCAATGGCAAGCCTGAGACATGTTTAAAGGGCTTCTTAGATGGGCGGCACAATGAGTGCTGCAGACCCACTAGTAGCATTCAATTCACAGGCCCTGCACACATGTAGTACTTCTGTACTAGGGAATTGCAAGTAAATTAAATGTGCAAAATAGTTGTAAGCCAATGTTATTATGTTTTAGGGTGTAAGTACATGCATTTTAGCACTGGTTAGCAGTGGTAAAGTGCACAGTGTCCTAAGGCCATCAAAAACGAAATTAGCAAAAATGAAGAAGTGAAGCAAAAGGTTTGGGGGAAGACCATCCTGAGACTGACAGATCTAACAATGCATTAGTCTTCTGCACCCATTCTTTCAATCAGCTTTTGTTTTTGAGTTATTTGTCATAAATCAAGTTCAAACCAAGGCCTTTTCTACCCCTATGTGTTGGAAGTCGCTCCTTCTATATGTTTTTAGAGAACTGGTCTCTTGACATTTTTAGTAAGTCTTTTAAGAGTTGTGCATCACCTGATGTTCTTTCTCTGAGAACTCCACGAGGATTTGACATTCAGTAACTTCACACACTTGTTCATTTTCTATGGGATAAGCTATTCTGTTATGTTTTGTTACACTTTCGGTACAATTCCCACACTTGTTCATTTTATAAATGATAAACCATTGTATGATTTGTTTTAATCCGACTTGTGTCTGAGGCTACAGGGTCAGTGCTTGTGTGATATGTTCTAGGATGATCTGTGTCCTTTGTTCTACTGAAAGGACTACTGTGAATTGTTTTAATACTACTTAAGTGTTTGTAATGTATCAAAAGCCTTCATATAATTTGCTCTGATACTATCTGTGTGTGCAAGTGTGTCCTGCAGGAAAAGTGGTTGTGTGATGTGATCTTAGATGACCTGCACCTCAGTCTTGCAGGGTAAGCCATTGTTTGATGTTTTTCACTACTATCTCTGTGTCCTGCACGAAAGATTGGGAGATTTGAAAATTAATAACGAATCATCGGCAAACAACAATATTGGAGTTTTAGCCCCAGTTAATGAGGGGGAGTCGTTTGCACACTTTCATAATACCTTTGCCACGTCATTTATATATAAGGTGTACAGGTTTGGCGCAAGTACGCACCCCTGCCCCACCCCGCAGGAGATTGGAATGCACTTCGTTAATTGCCCATCAGGACCACATCTAACCTGTGCATAATTTTCTTCATGTAGTCTGTTTAAAAGATCAATTATGCCCTCCGAAGCTCCCACGTTCGCTAATACTTCCCAAAGTTTCTTGCATGGTACCAGATCGAATGTGGCTCGCAAATCAATGAATGTCACATATAGCGTTTGACTACCAAAGAGAACATACTTCCAAAATAAAAGGGAAAACTTAAACACTTGATCCATAGTATTCGTTTCCTACAGAACCCGGCCTGCAGGGGAGGCATTATCTGCTTGTCATCTATCCAAAGTTGTAACTTGCCCAATACCTGTCTTGAGAAAATCTTTTGTAGGTTTAGCTGATGGGCCTTAATTAACAGGACATCCATCATCACCCTTCTTAAATACAGGGTTGATTTCAGCCCCTCTCCAATTCTCAGGGATCTCCCCTCCGGCTGCAATTGCATTAGATAGAATATTTGCATAAACGGCCAAAAGCAAGGGTTCGGATGTAAAAATATCCCCAGGAATATGATTTGGGCTGAGTGCCTTAGATGACTTTAAATTGTCAATGGCAGAGAGGGTGTCAGCGAGACTGGAGTTGACCCTATCGTGCAGCCGGCACGTCACGTTTACTAAGTCAACATTAAGGCACCCACCCACCCCCTCTTTAAGGCTGGTTGATAGAACAATCTGGGTCATACAAGTTAGAGAAGTGGTTCTCCCATAGCTAGGGTTGTATGTGGTTACGCCTAGGTTAGCCTTCATATAATATGCTCGGATACTATCTGTGTGTGCCATTGTGTCCTGCAGGGAGAGTGGTTGTGTGATGTGATCTTAGATGACCTGCACCTCAGTCCTGCAGGGTAAGCCATTGTTTAATGTATTTCACTACTATCTCTGTGTCCTGCAGGAAAGGCCAATGTGTGATTTAGACTTGCATGGGTGGTGCCTATGTTTTGCATGGTTATGCAGTGTTTGATCTATTTTTTTTCTCTCCCTCTCTCTCTATGTCCTGCAGCCTGACTGCATGCTCCCTCACTGGTTTATGTTTGAAAGAGCTGGAGTCTGTTTTCAGGACAAATGAATGTCTGACAGAGCTGTTTCTTGCACAAAATGATCTAAGGGAATTCTTCATGCAGCCACTGTTTGAAGGTTTGAAATGTAAAGGATGTAAAATGCAGGTGCTATGGTAAGTAGGTATCTGTAACCTCTGTCTTTATGAATTTTATATTCTGTGACTTGTGCCTTTTCCTTTGTGATCGTTGAAACCTCCTCAACTTCCAGTGCAGCTTTCACCGTTCTTCTGATGCAGATTATATGTTGCTTAGCTCCTTTTGCAGCTCTTCTTGTCACTCCTACCATGTACTCCCTCTTCCAGATCTCCAGTTACTAATGTGTCTAGCATCTCATCAATTCAAACACATACAGCATATTCTGACACACTCCTAAACTCATCCTCGTGTTCTTATTCCCTGTTTTCCACACACACGCCATTGACCGTAATGAAGTGTGTATTCACTATTCTAATGCATGTGCACCTTGATACTGGTAATACGTTTTTAAGCCAAGATAAGTGAAGCAAATAAAACTAAACATTTAGTTTTTGTTTTTTTTGTTTTTTTTACATACACTCAAAAATACCTAAACCCACTACAGGGACCAGTCCTCATAGCACACTGATCCTCACTGAGATGGTATTTGTCTGGTTCTGTCAGAGTTTACCAACACATTGAGGACTGAGGCTGATCTGGTTCTCGCAGTGTTGGTTAAATACACACACACGCATGCACGCACACACACACACACACACACACACCCACACACCCACACCCTTCCTCTAAGTCAAAATAACCTACACACAAGTTCTTTCACTCATATACACACAAACATACATGCACATATTGCAAAATATTTTTATGCACTGAATCCCCTAGGTTGGAAATTCATTATTCCTAGAATGGGCTGACTGCTTCTGGGAGACCTACAGAAGAGGGCACCTGAAGGAATTACTGTCTGAAATAGCTGATGTCCTGTGTACAGCATCAAAAATCTGCTACACTCACAGCCTTGGTGGCTTATGTGAGAAAACTACCAAAAGAGGTGTGGTATTGTGGGCTGTGAAGGAAAAATCACTGCAGAAGAAAACTTTCCGTCTGTATTAGCTTTACTTATGAGCACCCTAAAACCTGGGCCTAGGGTTGCTACCAAATCAGTGTTTGGTGCTGAAGGAAATATAAAGTCTGAGGCCAATGCTATTAATTAATAAATACCAGCTATAAACTGCTTGGTATTTTCTCAATCAGGCTTTTATGCAAGCAGCACTTCATGGACTCTGCCTTGAGAGCCGGACCTCCATGGCTGCTCATAAAAACACAACCTTGCTGAGGCTTGCGGTGCCTCCTGATGCCCCTGACGTCCAGACTCGGCAGCCGCTGCAGGCCTGTTTATATCCACTGTGCACTGGTGGTACCAAGCGGTCCTCCTGGACAGTGACAATCAGAAGGGCAGCCTGAACGTAGATGAAGTAATAAAAGTACATCAAGATCTCGCCAGCGGTGAGATTTCACTGATGGTCCTCCACTACTCTTTGCACCAAATCATTTGCCGAAACTGTCCCCTCGCTTTCATTTTGTCATGAAGAGGAGCAGTGGATGGTCAGTCATCTCTCGCTGTGCTGAGCTGGCTGTGGTAGTGTTAGGCAGCTCCACTTCTAACCAAACTACTTAGGCTTGAGATAGACTGGATTTCTCCTCTGACTGGTTGACACAGCTGGCACTGTCACCATCGGGTGTAGTCCAGATTCCAAGGAACCAAAATGGATGTCCCTCAACAAAATACAGACCCCTAAAAAATGAAACTGCTCCCGACAGCATCATCATACGTGCCAACATCCACAAAAAGACAAGTGGCAGATGTAGAAAAAATCAAGCAGGAGGGAAGCCATAATAGTTTTGAAGTTGTTACTGTGACTTTATGGAAGGGATGGAACTAGCATCGGAGAGACCATGATGAGTTCGGTGGATGGGATATCCGTCACTGTTGTGACAAAGTGACCCATCCGCCAACATCTAAATCAGGTCCTAAGTCTAAGGTAGACATAGGCACATACTGCCTTCTTAAATGCTGTAAAGTTGTGGATCGCTCAAATGTGTAATGACATATCAAATGTGTGGGAGATGCTAGGAAGGGAGGGAGGGACTACTTAAAGCATGGGAGTTTGAACAAGTGGGTCATAAGACTCGATCTTAACTGCATCAGAGATTGGGTTTGACCGTCTGAGCTGGAGGTGATGTGGGCTGGAAACTTGGAACTCAGTAACGCACAAAATGAAACTCAATAAGTCATTCTCGAGTCAGTGATTCTACTTGCAACCAATGAACTTCTTTAAAGCATTGTGTTTGGGACCGCAGAGACAACTACTGAGAACAGAGCTCAATTATCACATGACCACAAACAAGATTCTTGCCTTAAAAAAGCCTTGGCCTGCTGGCCGTTTGGCGAAACACGTGTGGGCTGTAGTTTGAAAAATACCGAATATTATAAATAAATACAGCACACAATGCTTTAAAGAAGTTCATTGGTTGTTGGAATTATTATCCTAAATATCTTTGCTGATCAATTAAGGCACAGACCTCTCTCCAAACCCAATTATTCTCCCCAAAGGCTGATGTCGACTTTTGACAGTTTGTCCCGTTTCCTCACTCGTCTTTGCCGTTGTTGAGTATGTGATCCTGCACTGCTGCTTTGCAACTCGGATAGCCGAGGTGGTGTCTCTATCAGTGGCACAGGTCCGCTAGCTGTGCCTGGGTCAAACTCGTCCGTAACTCGTAACGTAAGCCACGGACCTCAGTGCCACAGGGGCTCGACAGATGACTGGGGGACCACAGTGATTTTGCCCCAGTGATTCAAGATTCAAGAGTCCTGAAGCAGAGGAGTACATTAATGGTAGTGAGGCGGCATTCATTTTTGTTTATCTCTTTTATCTTAAACTCTCTGCCTTAGAGTCCAGCAGCGTTAACAATTCCAAGACCTTATTTCTAAATGCTGTATATGGAAGGCTGTTACCGAACCTTTTGCTCGTTTGATAAAAAAAAAAAATGAGCCCCAAGAGTTAACTGGAGTTTGTAAACAGCAACAAAGACTTCTCCTGTGAAAGAACACACACATTTATAGCAACTTTCAATTCAGAAGTTTTCCCTAACAATTCTAGCTGTCTGTCCTATTTTTCCCTTGGGATATGTTGGGATTTTCCAACCCTCAGAACACGTTTGTTTTATCAACGAATATGATTGTATTCTTTATAAAGTTGAGCATATTTGATTTGTTAAAAACCAGTAGTGTATTAGTAAATATATTCAGGCAATGCTGTCTATGGAACTAACTCCTCCCCACTGTTTGAAGCCAGGAAAATCTGACAAGGGAAAATGGAGAAGATTATTATGAGTAAAAAGGAAAATATAGAAACTAATGAACTCAGAACCAACTCTCAAAGGGCCAGATGTGCAACCCATTCCATTTTGCGAGTCGCAATTGCGACGTTTTCTGACTCGCAATTTGCGACTCGCAAAGTGAAATGTACAACAGTGTCACAGACACTGTTTGTGATTCCTGATGGGGTCGCTAAAGACCTACCTTATTAATATTAATGAGGTAGGTAGCAATTTGCGACCCCTAGGAATCTCACATATCACAGGGATGGTTGCCTGCTGGGGGCAGCAGACCACCATGTCTGTGTTTGCTTTTTAAATAAAGGAACTTTTTTCTGCTTCAAATGCAGCCCGTTTTTCCTTAAAGGAAAATGGGATGCGTTTAAAAGAAAAAAAATTAAAGTTTTTGTTTTTTTTTGTTTTTGTTTAAATCTCTTTTATTGAATTTTCATATAACAAAAGCCATTAATATGACAGATAACGAGCATGGTATGATATATGACAGCTCAGGGTAACAAAACATTGCCAATAGTAAGACCAATCTTACAGTGTCCGTTATAGTGGGCGTTTTACCAGAGCGAATGTCCGGATGCGATGCAAGAGATCCATTTTAAGTAACATACTACTGCAGCAAAAACAACAGCTAAATTTTTAGAGATATTACAATAGCATGGAACAGGCAGTTTACTTCTTACAATTAACCTCTAGCGCAAACCCTTAATCTCGGTATTTGTTATACTTAGTAAGGTCGTTGTTCCCCATGGATGCACATATAGTGTGGTAGTGTATCTCTCAGGGCCACAAGACCTTGGCGCCTAAAGACGCGGTATGTGTTCGGCAGAGCAACCCATCTAGATAAGATGTCCCTCAATGTGGCTTCACCTGGGCTCTACATTCGAAGGTAGTAGCTGCGGTGTCCGCGACCAGTGAGCTGAAACGGTCATTGTTCTGTCTATGTCTGGAGAATCAACTAAGAAGAAGGGATAGTCAAGAAGAGATTAGAAAAGCGAGAAAGGATAGAAAAGAGGAGATGAGAGGATAGTCTGGGGAGATATCCCCGTGCAGCAGTTCTTCGGAAGGGAAGGGGCCTAGGGCTCTCCCGTGGCGTGGTTGTGGGCTTATTTGAGGGGCCTGCATCCCTGTTCTCCCTACTGTGTGTCTTCCTCATAGGGTTCCCCTCGTGGAAGTATGGGGTCCGCAAAGAGTTGGAGGGCTCTCAACCTGGGGGGCACAGATCGTGTATGCTCCAGCCGAGAGAGATGCGAGACCAGTGGCTGCCATATGCGGTCGAATTTAGCATCCGTACCTGCCAGCCTATGAGAGAGGAGCTCCATCGCCATTACATGCCAAAGGCGAGTAAGCCAAATCAAGGACGAGGGGGAGCACGTTTTCTTCCAATGTATGGCAATGACCTGCTTAGCGGCAGTGAACATGTGAAATATCAGATGCCAGTCTGTGTGTTGCATTGCTCGAAGAGCCGTCGGTCGGAGTCCCAGTATAACCACCCTCGGGTCATTTGGCAAGGGGAATCCCACTACCTCTCCAACGTGGCCCATCACCTCTCTCCAAAAGGTGAGAATGAGCGGACAGGTCCTCCATATATGAAGAAAAGAACCCTGAGCCGCCTGGCATCGCCAGCATAGAGGGGCGAAGCCCGGGTACATCTTCTGGAGTCTAAGAGGAGTATAGTACCAGCGAGTCATGACTTTATAGACCGATTCCTGTTGTGTTATACTTTTAAAGATACGAGGGATATCGCGCCATAACTGTTCCCATTGGTCTGAATCTATATCTCCTTCGGTGTCCATCTGCCACTGGCGCTGGTAGGTGTGTGGAGGCACCGAATGTGAATGCTGAAGCACTTTATAGGTCCGGGAAATCAGCCCCCGGGAACCATCAAAAGCACGGACCAGCGTTTCAAAAGGCGTTAGGCGCCTCGTGGCTCCCTCCATGTACGAGGGGGCCCGGATCCAGTGCCGGATCTGAAAGTACTCCATGCTCGTGGTTTTTGGAAGGTTGAAGTCCTGTCTGCACAGGTCGAATGATTTAAAGATACCTTTCTCAAAAAGTTGTTCTATGACACGGCACTCCCCAGCCGACCAAGCCGAAAACGACTTTAGGGGTAGGGCCGGCGGGAAATCCGGGTTGAGCGCTATTGATGTGTTGGGAGAGGGGAATGTAGTGAGACCAAGGGATACTGCAATCCTGTCCCAGATCTCCAAGACCGTCTTGGTTGGAGTAGCTATGTATGCACTACGATGTCTGGCCCCCTTCTAATCCAGGCCAGGTTCCACAGTGGGCGACACGCCACTGCCCTGTCCATATGGAACCAGTGTTTTTCGCTTTCGCGAACCGACCATTCCGATATGTATCGCAAGTGTGAGGCCCAGTAATATGCGAGCAGATCGGGACAAGCCAGACCACCCCTGTCGCGAGGTAGCAACAGGACCCGTGTGGAGAAACGCGGCCTGCCTCCTCCCCAGATGAACGCCGTGCGATCCCGTTGGAGGTTCTGGATATCTCGCTGGGGGATCGGCGTGGGAAGAGTCTGGAAAAGGTACAGTACCTTTGGCAAAATCGCCATTTTAACTGCATTTAAGCGGCCCAGCCACGAAATTGGGAGTGATTTCCAGCGTCGGAGCTCAGCCCGGACAGCCGTCCTGCATGCCGGCCAATTAGCTCCAGTCCAGGTGTCTAAGGTAGCAGTAACGTTAATCCCTAGGTAGCGTATGGAATGTGAGGCCCAATGAAACGGGTTAACTGGACCTAGGTTATCCAGCTGTAGCTGGGGGAGAGTGAGATTGAGTGCCTGCGATTTGGAAAGATTAATTTTAAGACCCGATATCAGTTCGAATTGAGAGAGAATGTCCAGTAATGCGGGTAGTGAGCTTGCTGGTTCCGTTAATGTCAGGAGAAGATCATCTGCAAAAGGCCAATTTTGTGTTCTACTCCTCCTATGTGTATTCCCCGAATTTCTGTCGACTGCCTGATAGCGATCGCCAGGGGCTCCACCACAAGAGCGAACAGTAAGGGTGAGAGCGGGCACCCCTGACGCGTACCCCTGCTGATGGGGAAGGACGGAGTGAGAAGACCATTTACTCGGATCCGCGCCGAGGGCGCCGCATACGGCGCCATGATGCGCGCAGTCATGGTCGGTCCGAGTCCCACGCGATGTAGGACCGCCCGCAGAAAGGACCAGTCAACCCGGTCAAAAGCCTTTTCGGCGTCCAGGGAGAGCAGAAAGGCCGGTGTATTATAATGCTGTGTCTTTTGCACCAGGTGGGCTACTCAGCGAATATTATCCGCTCCCTGTCTCTCCCTCACAAAACCCACCTGATCTGGTTCGATCAGGCCCGGGAGGTGAGGGCCTATCCTTTGGGCGAGAATTTTGGTATATAGTTTGGCATCTACGTTCAATAAGGAGATAGGCCGAAAAGAGGCGCATGCCGTGGGGTCCTTCCCAGGTTTAGGGATAAGGATTATCTCCGCCTCTGCCATCGTCGGCGTCACCGACCCCGCCTCCGCAAATGAGTTAAATAGGCGCAATAGATGGGCCTGAAGTTCGGGGAGGAAGAGGCGATAAAAAGCCAGTGTTAGGCCATCAGGCCCTGGGGACTTTCCCACTGGCATGCCTTTTAAGGCCTTTTGGAGTTCCGTCGCTATGATAGGTTCCTCTAATTGCTCCTTAAAGAAGGGGGTCAGTGGCGTCCAGGCGCAAGCAGCTAAAAAGGGATCCATCTGGTCTCTCCCAGTCTCTCCCCGACCATATAGTTCGGAGAAAAAGGCGTGAAACTCCTGTTGTTTAGCGTTTTCGGAGGTAGCCCAGCCCCCCCCACTTTGGACTATTTTTGCGATATGACCCTTAGAGATCTGAGTCCTGAGGCGACGCGCCAGCATGGATCCCACCCTGTTGCCCCCCCATAGAACTTCTGCTTAAGAGTCAAGAGAGACCGCTCTGCTTTGTTCACCCGGAGAGCCTTGAGCTGACCCCGAAGGGAGGCAAGTCTCTTGCTTGTGACGATAGTAGGCGCATTCCGATTTTGTTGTTCCATGGTTTTAAGATCACGGGTGAGGTTGTCCTCCACCAGGCGAGACTCCCGCCTGCGGGCTATAGAGATGGAAGTGATAACGCCCCTGATCGTGGCCTTGAAGGCGTCCCACAGCATAGGTATTGTGGTCTCCGGGAGGTCATTGGCCATAAAGTATGATTGTATAGCCTGTCTGAGCTCGGCCACATCCACCTGGTCGCGGAGCACCTGCGGAGGGAGTCGACAGCGCGGGGCGGAGTTCGGGGGACGGCCCAAGGTGGACAGGGTTATCTCTAAGTGAGCGTGGTCCGAGATAGAGATATTTGAAATCCCCACTGTTTCTAGGGAGCGAATGAGTGCGTGGGATAGAAAAAGGTAATCTATACGGGAGTGCGAGCGATGCACATGGGAGTAAAAAGTGTAGTCCTGTGTGTCCGGTTCCTTATAGCGCCAAGCGTCTACCAGACCCAAAGCTTCCAGATCTCGTTTGAGAGCGGCGGACATAGCCCCTACCCCCTGATAAGAGGGGAGGTGCGGTCCATGGTGGGGTCCCAAACTAGGTTAAAGTCACCCCCAAGGATGATAGGATTAGTTTCCTTGGAGAGGGAAGTTTGGAGGAGGTGGCGGATGAAAGCATCCTGTGCCTGGTTGGGTGCATATAGATTAAGGAGGGTAAGCTGTCTGCCCTGTATTGATAGCTGGAGCTTAAGAGATCTACCTTCCGCATCCCGAACGGTGCGTTCTATGTTTACCGAGAGACCTATTTTAAAAAGGATCCCCACCCCTGCTGTCTTAGATGATGCAGACGCCCATATTCGTAGGGGGAATTTAGGATGAGACATGCGAATAGTATCGGTCCGTAATAGATGGGTCTCTTGGAGAAAAACAATGTCTGGATCCTGAAGTTGGAGGTACCGCCAGATCTGTCTTCTCTTATTCGGGGCATTCAGGCCTTTGACATTAAGAGAGAGACATTTAAGCTGAGCCATTGATCGGAACTGATGGAGTCCCATCTCTCTCTGGTCAGAGCTTGAATCGGCAACCGCTGTGAGAGTTGGAGCAAGCGTGGAATCCCCCCCAGGGGTGGAGTGTGAGTTATAGTACCTGGTGTCCCCAAGGCTGCCGGTCTCAGAGCCATGGCCCTTCGCTGCGATTCGGGGCCCTCCCCTCGAGTCCAGAGAAAGAAAGGGAGTAAGGGAAAGAATAGAAGAGGGGAAGATTCCCAGAATGGAGAAGATACTAAATAACTAAGGGGCCAACTGGGCCCAACAGGACCTTTCCAGTCCAGGAGCGGCCCAATGGTGGGAACCAGGGCGGCTCTGGGGAAGTCACTCCCCTTGGGGACTAAGGAAATGGCGGGGTAGGTCTCAGACTTCCTTGGGGGCAAGAGCCGTCCACCTCCCAGGGGCGACCCGTCGCAGTAACGACAGGGAAAAACGCGTCCAGGATGGAGCCACAGGGGGACCCCCTTCGGAGTAGATCCGGAGCCCAATAACACATCCCGGCACCCTCGCCCTCTAAGCCTTTGGGCGATCCATAAAACTCGGGCACCCTTAGAGTAACCGACTGGTGTGGGGGAGGGGCACCTCGCCCCCCGTCACGTCTACAACAGTGTAAAGCTGGCGTGGATACGGCAGCCTAGAGTAACGCTCATAGATAGGCCCTCCCAAAAGCCCACCCACGATGGACCCATCCCGTCAAGGTAGTGTGGTGCTTTGCAGGCATGATCCCCCACCCCGAGGGAGAACCAAACATTGCCTCCCCTGACACTCTTTTTGAGACAAATCCTAATAAGTGTATGGACGCCTAGTTGCCCCAATACTTTGTTCAAGTAGTCAAGGCGATCCAACGCCTTCTCCCATCTGAAGCCTCTGACAATGGGGCGTGAGAGGTATGTTCTGCCAGTCCACTTGTCTGTGGAGGTCTCTCAACCAGATATCAGTTGCCCCCGCTGGCGCCAAGGGGGGAAGGCGGCCTCGATCTCAGGCCCTCTCTCGTTGAAGTCTGTGGCGCCTCCATGTTCCGTAGGTGTTGGATAATGTCCTGTTTGGCTTGAAGGTCAGTCCCCCCTGCCCCGGAGGTTCCAGCCCTGGGGCGCCCAACCCTCGACCACTCAGGGCGGAGAGAGATCTGGGACGTCGGCTCAGTGGGCCCGGGGGAGGAAGGCCTCGATCCAGACGAGATGTTCAGCAGTTGGAGGGCTTCACGAAGAGATCTCAGAGACCTGCGCCTCCCCTCCCAGTGAAAGATCAGAGCAAACGGGTAGCCCCATTGATATTCGACGTTGGCTTCTCTCAGTCTAGCAGTGACTGGCCGGAAGTCCCTACGGCGGCGCAGGGTGAATGGCGATAGGTCCTGAAAGATTTGGATGGCGTGTCCCTCGTGTTCCAACTTTTCGGTCGCCCTGGCCGCTCGGAGGATTGCCTCCTTTTCCGTGTAAAAATGTACCCTGGTCAGGATGTCGGGGATCAGGTTGGTGTTTCCCCGCGGGGGTGCTACCCTATGCGCTCGGTCCAATGTGGGTGGGGAGGAGTCCTCATCTCCCCTGACCGCATGTAGTAAGTCTGCGACATATGTCATTATGTCCTGTCCCTCTGCGCCCCGCGGCACACCCCGGACGCGGAGGTTATTCCGGCGGCTCCTATTCTCTAAATCCTCCTGTTTGATTTGGAGTTCCACATGTTGCTCCTCTAGAGTTAGGACGCGGCGCCTAAGATCTTCCTGCTCCTCTGTACGCGTGACGAGGGTGTGCTCCAGATCGTCCACCCTAGTGCCAATTTCGGTGACATCTCGTCTAATGTCCGTGAGGTAGGACTTGACCTCCAGCTTAAGAGATGAGATCTCTGATTTGATGTCCTGAAGGAAACTAGACATAAATGCCTGCGTAATGGCGCCTGGTTCAAGCATGTCCAGCTTGGAGGTCATTGCTGTGTCGTCCCCTGAGGCTACCGGGGTTTGCTTGCCCCACAGGTCCGCCACCGAGGTATCTTTAGGCGCCAATTGGGCTGCGGCCTTCCCCGTCTTTGGCTTAGTCATGGTTCCAGCGCCGGGGGTGCAGAGCCCTCCCGCCCTCGCTCGGTTCCAAACCGGGGCCTCCTCACTTCCCCCTAGTCGATGCGTCGCGAGTCCGTCCGGTGGCAGGGCAAGGCGGTGCAGGCCCGACCACAGGGTCCGCCCGTCAGACCAACTCGGGTCCCCCTCGTCGCCGATCCCGGCAGGAGGTTCCGACCCGTGGGTCTATACCCCACGCTCAAGCCGCCGTTGATTCAATTCATAGGGGCCACTCACTTCCGTCACCTCCCGGCGAGGCCCCGACAACTTCAGCTTAGCCTAGGGCAGCCCCACGCCAGTTCTGCTCGGACACCGGAAGGAGCCCGATCCGGCCCCCGAGTCGCTCCGGTCCCCCGAGCGTAGTACAGGGCACCCCCACTGCCAGTCCGGTCCAACAATCAGGGCCCGCCCCGCTGCCTCTCACCGCTGTCCAGGCCAAGCTCTCCCCACTCTTCAGGGTCCTCTACTCTCAATGTCAGAGGTCCAGGAGCAGGGGCCTCCGACCCCGAGTGTTGTCCACCCACCAGGGCAGTCACAGCGGGGCATCATGCACTATCAACGCCTCCAGCTCGGGGCCAGCCATCCGGTCAACCACGCCGGTTCTCAGCGCTGTGCGCGATGGGCCCAAGGGAGCCGGGCCTCACTAGGCCTCTGGGTCTGTAAACGCCGCTCCTCCGACCTCGCCGGGCCGCTACTGTATGGGGGAGGGGCACACGAGGTCCACAGCCTCAGGCACAGCCGGGGGGGGCGGGGAAGATTTCACCTCCAGCCGCAGGTACTCATGCCAGTCCTCAGCCCTCTCAGGGTCGCCGCTCCATCCCCCGGGCCAGTCGCGCTCCCCCTCCTCACCTCCGTCTATCACTCTGCTCTTCCCCGGTCTCCGTCGAAGGGCTCGCGGGGCCTCAGGAGCCCGCCCGGAGTCCGCTCTCAAAGGAAGGGGGCAGGCTCCCCAGCTCAGCCCACCGCCGCAGGCAGGTTCTCTGGTGCCAAGCGACCCTCTGCAGGGCCCCCTCCGGCCAAGGACCAGCGCTTCTCGCGTCACCCGCAGACAAGGGCCGACACTCCGGTGCGGGCAAGATGGCGGACGGGATCGCCGCGATCAACTGCTCTCGGCTCTCCCGGTCGCTGCGTCGGGTCGAGGTCCCCCCAGGACTCCAGGGATCTGCAGCGGGCTATACGCTATCTGTGGGGGTGGCACAGACTTTGCCCCCCGTGCCTTAAAATGCTTAAGATATGCCCCAGGCCGCCCCTGGAAAGCGGAGCTCAGCCTTCGTGCGTCTTACGCCATTGGAGTCCGGGCCACGCCCCTCTATTTTTATTTTTTAAGGGCAGGCAGTGGGCCGTGGGACCACTGCCTGCTCTTAAAAAATATATCTGCGTACATTCACAAAGGGACAGGGATCCCCTGGGGGCCCCTTCCTGTTTGTGACTGGCTTACCACCTACTTGAAGTAGGTGGTAACTGCGATTGTTTGTGATCGCATTGCGGTTGCAAAACAATTGTACATACCGGTGCGACTCGCTATTAGGAAGGGACGCCCTTGGCACACCCCTTATTAATAGCGACTTGCAAACCCTATTTTGCGAGTCTGTAATAGGTTACTGACTCACAAAATAGGGGTTGTGCATGCCACAGACCTATTTATCAGTTGCAAATGGACCGATTTCCCATTTGCGATCGCTAAAAAGGGTTGTACATCTGGCCCAAAGTGACTCAGCGAATCAAGCCACCATTTTAACCTATTCAGCTCTGGCCATATAAATGCACAACTTTGTAATCAAGCACTTTGAAACCTCAGTCAAAGCGCATTTGAGTGAAAGTGAAACAAGTATACCAATAAACGCTCAAAACTAAGACCCAATTGATGGCGTTGTAAATCTGATGAACTCTCCCCATGTCTCCTTTAAATTACTTTACATAAAGGTCCATATCTTTTCTCATAAAATTGCTTCATCTTCCTATTTTTTCCTCAAAGATTCAGGAGGTTTTTCATGAATGGTTAATGTTTGGTGTCTTGTTGGAGGAGAGTACGAACTGGGAGTTATCAGCAAAGGATATGATGTTGATTCCGTGGGTGCAGATGGTTCTGGTGGATGAGGTCATGTAGGCGTTGAACAGAGTGGGGCTGAGTGAGGATCCTTGTAGAACTCTGTAAATGAGTTTCATGGCATCCGAGGGAAAGGGGGCTAGGCTGACCGACTGAGTGCCGCCTGCAGGAAGAAGCAAATCCAGAAAAGTGTGTGTCCAAGGATGCCGTCTTCATGCTGTTTTTGGATAAGGATGGGGTGGGAGACAGTGTTGGAAGGCTGCTGAAAGGTCTGATAGGTTGAGGGATGCAGTGTGACCTCTGTTATCATCCAGATGTCATTTATGGCAGCGATGAGGGGGGCCTCTGTACTGTGGTTGGGTCTGAATCCAGAATGAGTGGTGTTGAGGAGGTGGTTGTCTTTGCGGTGAGTGGCAAGGTGTTTGTTTATCATCTTAGCCACCTACCCGGAGGCCTGGATATACCCCCCAGTACTCACCTTCCTCAAGAAACCCACAGCAGACCCAAAGACGCAGCACCAACAGTGCTAAATACATGTTCACCATAGTGAAAGACTTCACCTCTCCGGCAGCCAGCTCCAAAAGGATAACCTCCTCTCGGGACCTCTGCACCCAGCTGTCCCTATTCTTCAACAGCAAGATCACCAGCATCTACAACAACTTCCAGCCCCAACTGGACCATTTCACTCTCGCAGCCCTCCTGCCTATCTCAACCAACACCCAGAGGACCAATCTGAGCACCTGGCCTACCATCACCACTCAGGAAACCGCAACAACAATGCAGCACCCTTGGGCCCCTGCCCTTGCCACATCTTCATCAAAAGGATGGACCCCATCAGTACAGTCTTCACCTCGATCCTGATGATCAGGACGTGAGTTAACAAAGATAACATTATTCTATCCTCTTATAGCAAATTTGATATTGAAGGCCACAAACTCAAATAATTCAGACTTGGGTCCCTTGCTCACTTTGCCACTGGACTCAAGCTAGCCTGGCTGATGAGGGGTGTTACCCCGAAACCGGTCCCAGGATGCTTGTTTCCGGTCCAGGGAAGACCTGGCTTGGCAGTTTGGGCTGGACTGTTCCCATGAGGCACAGGGTCAAGACTGATTTACATATAGCTGGGTCTAAACTGGGGTGGCGAAGTGAGCTAAAGAATGATGATGGATTCAACCCAGATCTGTGACTGGGGGTGAGTGTCTGAAAAGTTTCAGTGCTCCGTACATCATCTCCTTGTGTTTGCTTTGTTCACCCTAAGTTGGCAGGGTATGCCCAGACCTGGGTCCCTTGCTCACTTTGCCTCTGGACTCAAGCTAGACTGGCTGATGAGGGGTGTTACCCCGAAACTGATCCCAGGATTATTGTTTCCGGTCTAGGGAAGACCTGGCTTGGCAGTTCGGGCTGGACTGTTCCCATGAGGCACAGGGTCAAGACTGATTTGCATATAGCTGGGTCTGAACCAAGAAAAACAGTCACCCAGGCCCTCGTCACCAGCAGGCTGGACTACGGAAACGCCCTCTACGCAGGAACGACGGCTAAGCTCCTGAGACGGCTGCAACGCATCCAGAACGCCTCTGCATGTCTTATCCTCGACATCCCCCGACGCAGCCACATCACACCCCACCTGAGAGACCTGCACTGGCTCCCTGTCAACAAGAGGATAACCTTCAAGCTCCTCACCCACGCACACAAAGCACTCCACAACTCCGGACCAGCCTACCTCAACAGACGACTCAGCTTCTACACCCCCACCCGCCAGCTCCGCTCGACCAGCCTCGCCCTCGCCACAGTCCCCCGCATCCGGAAAACGACCGCCGGCGGCAGATCCTTCTCCCACCTCGCCGCCAAGACCTGGAACACCCTCCCCACCAACCTCCGACAGACCCAAGACCTACTGGCCTTCAGAAGACTCCTCAAGACCTGGCTCTTCGATCAGTAGCAGCACCACCCCCCTCTTCCCCCAGCGCCTTGAGACCCTCGCGGGTATGTAGTGCGCTTTATAAGTGACATGATTGATTGATTGATTGAACTGGGGTGGCAAAGTGAGCTAAAAAATGATGATGGATTCAACCCAGATCTGTGACTGGGGGTGAGTGTCTGAAAAGTTTCAGTGCTCCGTACATCATCTCCTTGTGTTTATTTTGTGTATTGGTGTCAGAAGGAATGAGGGGTGGGGCTGGGAATTCTCTGCCAGGGAAACACAAAAGAAAGGCACAAAAGAGGGAGAGGCATCCTCACTCAGCTACCTCTCTCTGCTGGGGTCACACTTCTTGAGAAAGAATGAAGCAGGAGACGGGAGGGACCGTCCGTACACTTTAAAGGCGCAGCTATGTCCCACTTTTCTTTCACTGAGGTCTGGTGCACCGCAGAGGACCTCGGGATTGTTTCTGCAATTGATATCCCTGTCTGTCAGTCTCTCCCGATCCTACATCTTGTGTTACTGCACACACACAGGGGATCCGAAATAGATTCCTGTCCCTACACAGTAAAGCACTAGAGATGCACACCATTTCCATGATAATCCACCCGTATGGCATCTAGCAGCCTACTGGTAGATGACCTTATATTAAAAAGCGGGCCCTACAGATTGCAGCTGATAATCATATTTAAGCAGAGTGTACAGTGCCTGAGACTCCATCAGGAAGGCTCACCACATAGAAGAGGCCCAAACACCAAAAGTGAAAAGTGAAAAGTGGGAGTATTCATAGGCTAGAACCCATTTTCCTAAAAATGTAGAAAAAAACTAAAAGTAATATCATTGCTGATTCTGCTGATAATGAGTCTGCGAAATATGGAGATAACAGTTCTAATACAAAAGGTTGAAAGATCTTTAAATAAATCTTAGCAAAAGAAAGCACCACAAGACATGCACTGAAAGGTTCTCAGCTTTGACTTCGGGAATCATGCACGTAAAGTTTTCAATGAATTTTCTGGCAGTGCCGAGGCTCTGAGGTAACTTCCGTCCCGCTTTCAGATTGTGCAACAAGACTACCTTCAAATGCTGTCATATCACAACCTGCTTTTAATCCCATTTGCTGCAGCTGGTTGTCTGCTGCATAATTGGGATTCCATTCAAATATACTGCTGCAGTGTGGAGACACCAGTGCCAGGAAGGACCAGCCAGACGTCCCAAGAACAACACACACTCCATGAGTTCTTGATGTTCCTTGCCCATTCTTTCCTATCATTCCTCCCAAAATCTGTGAAAATCCAGAAGAATGGAGTCCCTGCCCCTGCCCTGCACCAAATCACATTGGGCATAGCAGCACAGCTTCAGGAGGGGAGGCTGTTTCTCTGGCTTTAGAGTTGGCGAATCTCCCTGCAGCAGAGCAGCAGAGGCTTCGAACAGAAGCGTTGCTCTGTTTTGATCAAGCTTTGCTCCACTGCTCAAGCAGTGTCAGTGAACAGCCCTCCTGTCAGCTCTTTTGCCTCTTGATTCTTGAAATGGTGCCATCATTGGATGCGACTGTAAAGGTAGCAGTGGTTCAGAGTATTGCCAGAGTCCCCTTACAGATGGAAGTGATGTCTTGTCCATAGAATGCTGCTCACTGAGAACAGCATGACCAGGGATTGTAGCCATGGAAGAACTATCTCGTTCAGAGAAGTGCGCCCTGTTCTTTCAAGACACAAAGGCACAAACCTGCTAAGAACAGTACAGGCAGCGCTGGCTCTTCTGTATCACTGTGTTTGTGGAGCATGTTTTCTGCATTATGAATAATCTGTGGACTAATGCAAGGAATAGACTAGGTCCCCGAATGGTGGGGAATCCACGCGAATGAAACATTGAGCACAGCTCCACTTCCTATAACTGTGTGCTCCTCGATACAATTCAAGATATCCTTTACCTGATTTGCAAGCCCATGACCACGGCAGCTTTCATCAGAGAAAAAGATTTTGTTAAAAATATATTGGATCAGTGGTGGCTCGGCCTTCATGTGATATCTGAGTACAAGATGGCTAAACTTGGCACATGATGGGGTGCCTGAAAACTTGACACCTGTGCTTAGCATATGGGAGGTTACCAGGCTCGCAGCCACTATGTCTTGCCCATGATCAGATACTTGAGCACATAATAGCTTCTTTTTTTTTTAAATGGAATGCTAATACATTAGTTGCTAAAAATGAAAACCTGTCTTTTGAACAGAATTGCTTGCTTGTTCTTTGGTGTCTGTGGCACTGTCCTTGCTACTCTTGGTCCTATGAGACATGGGGCAGTGGCTGCAACCAGGGCATGGCTTCAGGGGGTGCTTGGGGTGTTACACCCCCCTAATAAATCTATTCTCTTGTAAATACTTCGGTACAGGTGTTTTCAGTCGGGAATGGGGAGGAGTCTGTCGGATTCCACCTGGGATTGTTACATACTCACAGAGACAAACACACACACTGTCTCTCTTCTGTGTTTTAAAGGTCTCACAAAATGTTGGTTATTTTACAAAATATTGTGTTTAAGTACCCCTTACAATCTGTACTCGGGTTCAAGTCAAGTCAAGTCAAAATACTTTATTCGGTTAGGACCATATCCACAAAAGCACATCAAATATAACAAATTAAAAACACAATTCACATCTCAAATTCATTTCACAGTAGAACAATTTCGGTAGCAGTGGTCAAGATACACGTTATTAAAAATGCATATGAATAATTTAAAAGAACCCATACATTCCGAAATACCCTTCAAGGATTACTCATCGTTTTCTGGGCCCGTACAGCGGTTCTCAGGAAAGTGCCAACGCGAAAAATTAACTCGTCATCTTCCAATTCGAGTATGCTCCTGTATGCGTCTGCTAAATGGGTGGGCAGGGTTTTAAAAAAAAACGGAATTAAAAGCCATTTAGCATATTTTATGTAAAATTTACAAAAGAATAAAAAATGTTGGGTTGTTTGGCCACTATGTCCGTCACACGAACAAGGCAGGGAGTCGAGATTTACATTATACCCAAGGGGAAACCAAAGCAAGAATTTTACAGTACCAGCCCTTAAGCGGAAGAAGAGACCCCTCTCCCAATGACATATTGGCAAAGTGAGATAGCTGGGCAGGGGGTACGCAGTGTGCTCAATGGTCATAAAATTGGCACCAGTTAATTTCTTAGATTCCCTCTCCGATATTTCCATACTATAAAGTGTATATAGTGCTTTCCTGAGGATTTTTTTGTGTACAGTCTCAGTTGTGCTTGGGCTTAAAAAGAGCCTAACATAATTAACGCTGTTTAGGCTCTGATTCACCCCGGCAAGCCACAGGATATCCATCCCTTTTTCGCAGCTAATACAGTTGTCTATAATCTCTCTTGTGAGAGATGCTGCTGGATTTTGCCATATGGCGAGCCAAAATAAAGCGGGGCGGGCCCTTATATAATCCTCAATATAATTTAGTTTGAGTTCACTGTGGCAGACATACTGCGATGTGGAGATCGGAGCACCCAACAATTTACGACAAAATCTATTTTCTTCTCGCTGAATGCTGTGACCTTTGGCAATGCCCCCATACCATAAGTGGCAATAGGAATGCACTGAGATTTTAAAAAATGTTAAATCGCTAAAATAGCCCCTGTTCTCTTTGGCCGCGGGAGGCTAAGAATAGAATTGGTGGCCTTTGAGAACTTGTTCTTGCAGAATACCATGTGTTCAGACCAAGAACCGTTCGCAGCAAAGACCAGCCCAAGTTAGGGAAAAGTGCTAGTGCATTTTAATTTTTGATTACCCACAGATATAGAATTTAATGAGTATTTTCTTGGCCCGCAGGAAATTATAAAAGATTTCTTAAAATTGGTGCATAGATCTAAGCTAGCCATAAAATTAACGAATCCTTGAACTAAAGTGCGTAATTCATTGGGTGTTCGGCCCATTAAAACCACATCATCGGCATATAATAACACAGGGAGTACTTTGCCTTTAACTCTTGGGACATCATTAGTCAGCGTGATCAGTGATTTGTGCAAATTATTAATATAAATAATAAAAAGAAGGGGGGCTAAAACACACCCTTGTCTGACCCCTCTGCTAACTTTGATGTCATTTGAGACCTCACCCCCACCACTGATCCTAACCCGTGCCTTCTTGTCTTTGTGTAAATATGCTAAAATTGCACCAAAGCCTCGTCCAAGCCATAAGCTAAAAGAATGGACCATAAACGTGACCTATTAACGAAATTAAAAGCCGAGGTCAGGTCCATGAAAGTCAAATATATTGGTGATCGCTGAGCTATGATGTATTTCCCAATAATTAAATTAAGATTCAGACATTGTTCATTAGTGCCTATTTTGCTCCTAAATCCCAGTTGACATGACTCTAAGATACGATTTTCCTCAGTCCAATCTAAAATCTTGTTATATAAAACTCTGCCTAAAATTTTCTGTGTGTTGTCTATCAAGGAAATTGGTCTGTAACAACTGGGTTGGGAGCGATCGCCCTTTTTAAAAATCAGGACAATGATACTTGTGGACCATGAGCTAGGTAACGGGGCATTGGTTAAATTATTAAAAACATTCAGCAGGAGCGGCGCCCAAAAATCGGGTTTATATTTGATGAGGTCGATAGATAGCCCATCTGGGCCTGGGGCTTTGTTGCCTACGCTCTGATCAATGGCTTCCTCGACCTCAGACAATGATATTAGGATCCTGGATGGGGCCCCATGCTTAAAGGGGTCTACTTCTTGTGCAGGGGCGGTAAAAATCATAGAGAAGTGGTTTTCTCATGTTTCGCTTGCTATATTACAGCTTATCTGGGTTAATGGCTGTCCCGCTGCCCTCAAATCTTTAACAGCAACCCAGAATGTGTTCCTATTTTTTAAACTAGCTGCTTTAGCGAGTGCCTCCCAACGATCTTTCTGCCTAGACCATTTAACAAGTGAATTACACCTTGGGTGGGTCAGCAGGGCCTTACGTAACAATCTATTGGTCTCCGAACACTCGAGGTTAAACCATCTAGGCCCGCGTTGCACGGGCAATATGGGCTTCCATAGTAGGGTTTTAATAGCTGCACAGAGTTTGGTAAAAGCGCTGACAGCCTCGGGGTAGGGATCCTGTGCTAGCAAACGAGAATTAATCAGGTTCAAGTTGTCCTTTGCCAACATACAAAACAATTCAGAATTGTTGACACCCCGCCACACCAATCTTAAATTGTCAGTGGAAGGTGATGAGTTCCTGACACCACATTCTATATTGAATATTGGCCTGTGGGATAATCTCAACACTGTTTGGATTGGGTTGTGATCCCCATGAGTTGTGGCGATGACTTCAGCTCTCAGTAAATAGTCCTCTAAAACAGGAGAAATAAAAACATAATCAATAGTAGAAACACATCCCCTTTCTCTGAATGTCGGCTCAGGGGGATTATTGTCTTGTTACAGCAGCAATTTCCATTGCATTGGTTAGGTTATGAGTTTCCAAGAGCTCCGCTAGTTCCTCACCCCTGCGGCAGGTTTGACCACAGCTATCTTGCCATGTGCTGGTCCGAAAGTATGGTAATTTAGCATTAAAATCACCTCCCAGGCAAATACCTACTGTGTTAGTGGATTCATTACGATACTGGAGGGTGGCAATAAATTCAAATACATTTATAAAATTATCATTTGGTATCGAGCCAAAATCATTGATATAAAAATTGATTAGATAGAGAGAAACGCCCCTTTTGTACAACAGGATTTGAAAGTTGTTGCTTTTCGAACATATAGCCTTGACACTACCACCAGCTGCTATGTTTACCCAAAGCGATAAACCCCCCGAGGGTCGGCTAAAGTTTGGGGTTGGAGATACGATGTTATAGCATTCGAACCCGTCAATATATAATTCTTGGGTCGCCCATGTCTCTTGAAACTGTCCTCCCGTCTTATCAATTTTAGCCAGTCCTGATCATGCAATCTAGGCTGGAGGCCGGCCACATTCCAGCTCAGGATGCTCAGATCAAACCCTGGATGGAGCATTTAAGTCTACGCTCTTGGTTACTGGTGGTAGGGGTACGAGCCCGTGAGCAGTATCAGGAGATTTCGATGATGACAATAGTCAATCCTGTGAGTCCAATTCAGACAAGGCCATGAACCTATTATGTATGATGGGAAAGAGAGGTTTATTTGCGGGGGCCGGGAATTGGTTTATAAAAGTAACCCAGCGGTAGCGGGGAAACGTTGGAGCTATTAGTTGTTGTAATCTAGTGGGCTCTTAGTAAGGATCTCACCATAGATGGTTTACGGAAATTGATCATGATGCAGTTGCCTTCAATGTTTTTGGGAGACGCACCAACTCACCCAACTCTTCATACCATAATGATCTCATTTATGTCTGAGGGACAGAACATCCTATTCTTTGACAGCCAGTCCACACATTTGTTATGCAGGTTGACCCAGGACTCCCTCTGATCCCTCTTAAGAGCTGGGACACCTGCCAACACCAATACATAAGGGCAGGCGGCCGGGGGTAAGCCTAGGACGTCTGGGTTTGGCCTGTGGGGGATATCTGTCCGAGGTACCTATTGCATTACTGCTTAGTCTACCAGATGGTATCCCAGGTTGTGCGCCGTCTAATCTATGGGTGCAACCTGTGGTGGAATTGGGGGGCAAGGCTGTCGCTGAATCACCAGTAGGCGATAAGCCGTTGCTATTTGGAATACAATTCAATGCTGCACTCACCTTAGGTTGGGGACATTCCTTGACTTGCCTGCAAGTGGTGCATGTACTGCTAACTAAGAGGCTAATGAGGGAAGGCATGACGGTGACAATAGCAGTGGAGTTAGGGAGTTGATTGTCATAAGGAGCAGTGCTAGTAGTTTGTACTGTTTCCGGCGGTTGGCAAAACTTTTTCATGGAAGAGTGAACCAAGTTCCATATCTAACAACTCATTGATACGCCTGGACACAGTATCAAAAACAACATAAACAGTAGTGCTCCCAGAACCTCCATTATCAGATGCTACCTCAGTCTGTGTGCTGATGGAATGGCACAATTTACCATTTTGCACTACCTCAAGAGTGCCAGTACTTAAGGATGACTGCATCCAGGCAGACAAGCAGGTGCGTGAGGAGCCAGTTTGTGGTGGTTGTTTCCTTTTAGCACAAATGGGCTTCCCATTCTTCCTCTTATGTTTAGCGACCACGATTCCCATGTTTGTGGGAGTGTCTATATTTGGCTGGGGCTCAGCTGTGTTGCACTTCTTTGGACTCCCATTTGTAGGCAGGGCTATATTGATGCCAGTCCTAAATGGATGTGGAGAATGCAAAACGGTAACAGGTCCCGTTTCAGATGCAGAATCAGTTAAGTCAGTTAAGGCCCCTCTAGGGTGAGAATTGATCAGGGTGCCCTCACTACCAAGGGACAGGCGGCGCTCCGTTAGTTCAATCTCGCCTGATACGATGTTAACCACCCTTTCAAGCATGCTATTAATGCTGCTAGTGATGGGGCGAGCAGATAATGTCCCAGTGCGCTTCCCCATGATATATAAGCAGAAACAATTCTAGTTGTGATAGTTGTGAGCAATTAAATAATCCCAAGAAATTGGGGCTAGCAAGACACTCACCGCAACAATCTTTAAGGATGGACTTACGATTTGAAAGGGGGGTGGCTCTGCCCTGCCTCTTCCTGTCTCTGACGGGTGCAGATGGGCCCGCCCTTGGCCCGGGCTTTGCCCGGGCACGGCCAGGGCACGCCCGTGCGCGTCCTGCACTGCGGGAGCCGCGAAGTGCTTTTAAGCGCCTCCGGGCACGGAAGGGACAGCATCAGCGCCACCTGTCGCTTGGATTTGTGGGGCTTGAGGTCCCCCCTTACGGCAGTGGTGGCTCCGGTGGTGTCTCTGGTGATGGCGACTCCCGCGCTGCGGGAGCCGTGAAGTGCTTTTAAGCTCCTCCAGGCGCGGAAGGGACAGCGTCAGCGCCTCCTGGCGCTTGGATTTGTGGGGCTTGAGGTCCTCCCTTACGGCAGTGCTGGCTCCGGTGGTGTCTCTGGTGATGGCGGCTCGGGTTTATTTCTACCACTTCCTAATCTCCCCTTCTGCACTTCTTCTCTTATAATGTATTTTAACATGCTATGCCACATGGTTGTCGGAAAACCTAAAGCTCACCTCCCCCCTAATCTTACTGACCAAGCTCCGCCCCTGGCTTCAACAGACGTAAATAGGTATCCAAGAACCGTGTTTCCCCTCTTGCCCTGTGGCAGGAAATAGGAGACATTTCAAGGGGTAAACATGGGTCAAGAGGCAACATTACAATGTTATGGGGACTTTATAGTAATGTGATGTCATGACCCCTATCCCTGGTATTTGAATTAATCAGCATACACTCCAAATGGGATTGCACAGCTTCTGGAGACTATTACTTCAGACCGCACACTACATTTTATTTAGATTCTCAAATAAGATCTATGAATTGTCACGGAATGTGATCAAATATCATCATAATTTTATATCATAGACAAAACAGGCATAAATGTTGCATTGCATTTTTCAAAAACTGAACAAGTTCTTGAGGCCAGAGAGTCTCTGGCACAGGCGTTCCTAAGGAATCTCTTGTTAGCTCTTCACCAGTACCTTGAAAGCAGATCCTGAAACATGTTTCACCTGACCATGGTCATTTGGCGGACACTAACATCTCTATCATCACAAATGGCTTTGCTAATGTGATGTGTGTCTCTAACGTAAACAAGATTGACATTGCATTAGGAACAATGCATTGGTATCTTCTATTTCTGTGAGTCATGGAACCATAACACCCTTTGTACAAGTCTAGGGAAATTTGTGCTTGTCAAATCCTTACAATGCTGCCTAATATGGCTTAGTGTTTACATATATCAGTCACACTTGCAAGGCATTTTAGTCTGACTTCTTGTTCTCTACTCAGTAGATCCTTGGAAGGCAAAGATTCATAAACCATTTTGAGCAACCGGATTATGGGGTAGTGCGTAGAACGCTGTCACAGAACATCTAAGATGATTGAAGAATCCACACAGCACCAGGGAACAGGCAAAGGCGCCTCTTTCGGTGGCCTAGGTGTTGGTATTTATATATTGTGTACCCACCTCGGTCATAAAGGAATTTCCACAGGTAGCTGTTGCAAACCCTCAGACGTTAGATTTACCGCCCAATTCTAAATCTGGCAAAAGATTATTGAACGTTTATAAAGACCCATGTCAACGTTGTGCACTGAGGACCTACTTATAGATAGAAATATTTACTTCATCTGTTTAGTAAATTGACTTATGAATATAGAAAAATATTCTTAGGGCCAGATTACGAGTCAGGAGGTTTGAAATTAATGTGTGCTTTTATGCATAAATCTCACTCTGCCTAAATACTACTGATTAGGTTTCTCCACACCTTATTTTACCGGGTGTGGAAACACCTGACTAAGGGGCATATTATGAAGCGGCAGCGATAATTATCGCTGACCGCGCTTAGCGCGCATTTTCCTATCGCCGGCTATCGCTGGAACTTATCGCCATGTCAGCGCTGTATTAACAACGCTTAGCGCTATGGCGATAAATATTCCAGCGATAGCGGGGATATCGCTGTTTTCCATGGAACAACGCTGGTTTCCCAGCGATGTTCCATGGAAAACGGCGATATCCTTGAAGAAAGGGCCTGTGGTCTTAGCCACACAATCCACCTCCCATATTAGGTATGCCTTAGTCTGGAATTTAACAGACGTTAAATTCCAGCGTTAAAGCCCAGTTAGCGCGAAAAAAATCAGCGCTAAACCGGACGGGGCTTCGTTGTAAATACAGCGAAGCACCGTTAGTGATATTTTATGATGTAGTTGTAAGGGGCACGCCTACCTTGCATCTCATTAGCGATGCTAGGCGAGGCGATAGGAAACCGGGCGCTATGGCAGGGAAACACGCGCTAGCGTGTCCTTGTTAATAAAGCAATAAAATTATCGCCGCTTTTCGCCCGAAAACGGACGCTAAAGCGGCGATAATGTTATCGCCAGCCCTTGATAATATGCCCCCAAATTTTTCTGACCAATAAATCCGTAGAGAAGAATTGCATGAGGCCAAGTTCGATTCTACTATTTTTCCTAAGAGCAGAAAGCAGGCCGTTCCCGCCTAGAAAACAACTGTCCCTTCCCCCCCATACTCCCTCATCCCCCTCCCCAACCCCCTCCACACGCAGTGGCCCCAGAATACATTTACCACCTGTTTTGAGCAGGTGGTAAATGTGTGGGTAAAAAGAGTATGGCCTAGGGGATTCCATGTGGCTCAATGACTGGAAAAATCTCCTCATTTCATGAGGAAATACTCGTAATTGCCCGGTACTGGGGAAATTTAACCTGGTGGAATGGGTAACATTGCGTGTGGTTTTACAGTGGACCCTGTACTGTGCAACTCGGAATCAGAGCTTTAATACCGATACCTCATTCAAGAAGGCAGAGCAAAGTGTGAGGTTTATTTGTTGGCCAAGAGGAAGACATCAATGGAATGTGTGTCATAGTTTTATTTTCCTTCCTGCAGGATAGACAGCTGCACTCTCTCAGATTCATGCTGTGGGCTTCTCTCTGGGGTTCTCAACGAAGGTTTGTCTCTCACACAACTGTACCTGGGCAACAACGTCCTTGGAGATTTGGGTCTACAGCAGCTATGCCAAGGATTGAAACATCCCAACTGCAAGATACACACGCTGTGGTAAGTAGCTGAGCCTTCCCCCCGTTGTGTACTTGCACACACCTTCCAACCGTTTCAGTGATAATCTATTATTAAGTCCAGTTCTCGAAAGCATCCCCCTTTTTCGTCAGCTGTCTGTTCTCTTGAGAGTCAACCCAATGGTATCCCAGAGCCTATAGAAGCTGCTCAGTACAGAGCGGGTCTTGTTATAGTCTGATGGTTCTAAATCCTCTGGCTTCTCGTTCACGTCCGAGAAACAGCACCAGGACAGTAATGTTGAATAGGTATATATAATATAGGTGTCAAATGTATATTAAGCAAAAATGGGGTCCACTCTCTACCATAAATCATTTCTACTGTATGCAATATAAAACTAATGTTTGGACGTCCTCTCGCGTCACTAGTACTAGTCAACTTTTATTCATCATTTTAAAATATCTATGAAGCATTTTCTATAAGAATCAAAATTAAGGTCAAAACATATCATCACAAATATGCATAGTGTCTTGACATCCCCTGCTTCATCCTAGAGTTGTGATGATTAGACACATGGGTGCATAAATATTGAAACAAACTGATGGTGGTTATTAGAATAGGAATGGACAAGTGATAGAGGTCTTTGTGATTAATCAATATATCTATCACTGTATTGTTTTCGGTCCCATTTGGGGCTGTATTTTGACATCTATTATCATGTCAAGACCGTATCAGAGAAGTCCATTAATTCACTCCCCAGCTTCGTTTCGATGCTTGTGTTTCTAGTTCACGAAGGACACAGCCTACCTTCAGAGGTCTCCATCACGAACGAATAATCCTCATTTCTGGCACCCACGATGAACCAATCTTCTTTAGGAGGTGGAGGGGTGCCATTTCTGGAAAGAAGATGGTTGGGCCTTGTTTTTGTGATCTTATTTCTATTAAGACAGTTAGTGCCAACCACATGCATCTCCAGTCTTGTTGTGTTTCTAGCTGGCAGGTAAAAAAGTGCATAAACCTCTCTTGCTTTTCTACTTGGGAAACAACACCCGGGCCCGAGAGCATTAATCGCACTCACACCATCATGTGTCTTCTCCTGTGGAGACCAGTGGCTCAGAGCGCTCATGTTAAGAGTCTCTGCTGAAAATGCATTTCCCACTTTGAGCCTAGGTCCTCTTGTGATCACTTCCTGGACGTTTATTTCATCTTTGAGGATCATTTGCAGTGAGACAGCAACCTCTGTCCTTCAGTAGCTTCCACTGCATGTTTGTGGATCTTGATAACACAATGTCCACTCGTCAGCCCGGCTCTATCGGTGTTATCCACTCATATGTAAATTCAGTGACATATGGATGTCAAACTGAAAATGTGATGCCATATATTTAGCAAGTCTGCTTCATTCCTGTGCTTCTGCCTTCTGTAGGATGGGAACGTGCTCTCTCACAGGGTCCTGCGGTGCAGACCTCTCTTCTGCCATCAGTGCCAGTCGGTGTCTCACAGAGCTGGACCTGAGCTGTAACACACTCGGAGACCCTGGACTGATACACTTGTGTGAAGGACTGAAACACCCTGGATGCAAACTTTGGAAACTTTGGTGAGATGTTAATCTTTGCTGCTTATTTATTTACAGTTCTCTTTATTTGCACTTCAGTTTGATACATAGTCATTAGCAACATACACCAATCACCACATGCGGTCTCATTACGCAATACTGGAAATACAGTTGTGGTTGCAGTGCTGACATTTCAACTTATGGTTGAAAAATAACACAAAAGAAGTAAGGAAACAAACTAAAATCCCAACCATGCCCGCCTCCCTACACAAGCTAGAGGCATCTTGACTCTCAAACCCTTTTACACTGAGACCAACAACGTCCCATATAGTCAAACATCCTAAGAGCTCTCAGTTTAGGGGACACAAACCTATCTCTAATCTCCCTCTATAAACCTTACAACAGGGTGCCAGGCTGCCAATAAATGATCCTTTTCTTTGGCAGTGGGCACAGGCAGCCTCTCCACAGCCGTCGTGTCCTAGACCCTTGAGCACCATGTGTGGCATTTGGGACTGGCTTGGTGTTTCCACTGTCCTCCTAGTGTCAGTTTGACTATACGTAGCCATAGGTATGTCAACTTCCAGTTCTATGCGGAATTTCTTCCCCGTCAGGTGGACGCAGGCCCACGATCATTGTCTCTAGGTGTGCGGCTAGGAACAACTAGTACCCCCTTCCAATATATTGCTATCACTGAGCATGCTCACCATATATGGAGGTTGTCTGGCGGGAAGTACAACCCTTCATTACTTTCAGTGCTGATTCTTTATGCTGCACCAAAAGACTATATATGTAAATATCCTTCCATAGGACTTCCATTCTCCCCATTGGGAGCTCTCCATTCCCTTCCCCACTTAGCCATATACTTCCATGGTTCCACATTCCAAGGGTAATTCAGAAACCTTTAGAAGGTAGAAACCCATCGTATAGTGTCCGTGTATGAGGTTAACAGCTTCTTCCCCGGAGTCAATGGCCACTTTGCTGCTTCTGTAATCCCTAGCTGAAGAACCCATTGGCAAACATATTGATATTAGACCCGTTCATTAAGATAGTAGGTAGGTGCCTCTGCAGTCTATAAAAGATCTAACCAGCCCATTTACAGACATGCCAGAAAGCATCCGATGATTCCCTTTCCTCAAGCCCCGAAAGGCTGACTTCCCTTAAGCGGGCTTTTATCAAGTGTGGGTGTCAAGAGAGATGGGACATACATGATGTGGTGTGTCACGTGTCCAACTGTGTGCTCTTAATGTGGCTGCAATAAACATTCTGAGGCCTTTGTCTGTGCAGTTGCCGTATCAGATCCCATAGTGACCGCCCAGCTACAGCTCAGTCCCTGTATACCCACTGTTTGTCAGTCTGCCATCTTGACCATTCGTCCACTTTGGGGAGGTGGGCCATCCTATTGTAGCTGTCTACAATAGGTGTGGTGTGGGTATGTGTGGTAAGTATTTCCTATGACTCGGAAATATTCTTCTAGTTAATGGATTTTTCATGCTTCCCGCATATTATTTTCTGCATTCACTAGAATTTAGACACAATAGTTTGAACTGCGCATAATCAATTTGTCAATGCTTTTCTTTCGCCATGTACCTGTCTCATATTCAATCATATCAATGCTATTTTTACATGCTTTACAATTTTTACTTGTTACAAATCCTCTTTTTGTATGTTGATCTAGCTAGGTAGACTAATTTCTGTCCTGGAAATGACTGTGTACCAAATGGCCCTACAGGGAAACTGCCCTAAGTTGTTGGTGGATGGTCCGGTAATATGCCCCCAAGACTATATCTGCTTTGAGAATTTTACAATTCCTGTTGGGCTGAGTGCACCACTGATTCTGGGGGTGACGGACTGCACACCTTCAGACTGGTTTGTCAATTTGTGAGAGTATATATATATATATATATATATATATATATATATACATGGTGTGCTGGGTTTCTGTATGAAGTGGTCCAACTGTTAAATGTTTCTGTTGGAAAGTGGAAGTTTTTAAGTGAGATCTGTTGTAGGGTCCTCACAAAAGATGCTATTCTTTCCAAGCTCACCATTGGAGTTGTTTCATACATGCTGTTGGAAAATGGCCTTCTCTGAAGGGTCACCCCAAACCTTTTGCCTTCCTCTTTTTTTAACTTCTTTTTGTTGGCTTTAGGACTCTGGGCACCTTACCAGTGCTAAAGCGCATGTGCTCTCTCCTCTAAACATGGTACCATTGGCTTACACCCATTTGGCATAGTTGATTTACTTGTAAGTCCCTTGTAAAGTGGTCTACCATATACACAGAGCCTGTATTTCAAATGCTACTAGTGGGCCTGCAGCAATAATTGTTCCACTCACATAAGTAGCCTTTCAATCCTGTCTCAGGGCTGCCACTGCAGTGCCTGTGTGTGCAGTTTACTGCCACTTCGACTTGGCATTTAAAACCTACTTGCAAGCCTTAAACCCCCCTTTTATTACATGTAAGTCACCCCTAAGGTAGGCCTCAGCTAGCCCTAAAAGCAGGGTGCTAAGTACGTAAAAGGTAGGACATGTAACTTTGTTATACATGTGCTGGTTGTGACAAACCGCCTATTTCATTTTTCACTACTGTGAGGCCTGCTTCTCTCTAGGTTTGCATTGGGAATTCCTTAATACTCTTTTAAGCTGTAATCCCTGATCAGAGAGGAGTAGCTTTTTCATGTTTCATATGTTTTTGAATGGTAGTGATAAATCCTAATTACTGGTAAAGTTGGATTTCACATTACTGTTTTAGAAATGCCACTTTTAGAAAGTGGACATTTCTCTGTGCTTTCTGCTCTGTGTGCCTGACAGCCTGTCTCCAATACACGTCTGGGAGGGGCAACAGCTTCATTTGTCCATTCCGTCTAGATAGCCACAACACTCAACTGAATCTGCATTCATCTGTATAATTATGGATCATCCTGGGTGGGTCGGAGGAGAGGAGGTAACACTTCACGTGAATAGGGAGTGTCCTGTCCCCACACAGAGGGCTGATGTTCCCCCATAGCTAGGCTAGCAGACAGGAGTAGTCTAAAAGGGGAACCTGTGCACTTCAGAAAGTTCTTTTGAAGTCATCTCCACATCAAAGGCACTTTTGGGTATAAGTACTGGGTCTCTGACCCTCTCTAAGTAGACACTTCATTGGACCTGTAACCAGACACTGTTGGCTCTACATCTGCCCTTGCCAGAAGGACTGCTGTGCTGCCAGGAGGGACTGCCACTTTGCTATCTGCTCTGCTGTGTTGGCCTGCTGCTTGCTGAGCTGCAGGAGGAAGTGCCACTTTGCGACCTGCCTTGCTGTGCTGGCCTGCTACCTTTCTGCTGTGCTGAATTATAAGTGCTCTCCAAGGGCTTGCTGGCTTTGCCCCTGTTCAGGAGGTCTCAGGATCATCAAAGACCTTACCCCCTTCCACTGCTGTGGGACTCCGTAACTGGTGAGTGCAGAGTGTTCTGTTTAGCACTGTGATTTCCGTGGACTTTTAATGTGATAACCTGAAAAGTATGCATTGCATTTTTGTTGTTTTAGTCGTTTTGTTTATAATACAATACCCTATTTTTACAAACCTGTGTGGAGTCTTTATGTGGTGGAATCATTGTGTTACCGTATGTGTGTGTTGCACAAATTCTTTGCACATTGCCTCTTTAGATAAGCCTGAGTGCTCTGTGCCAAGCTACCAGAGGGTGCGTACAGGTTATCTTAGTTGTGTATCTAGCTTACCCTGATTAGAGTTGTGGGTTCTGCCTGGCCTGGGTGTATACCTGAGCCAACCAGTAACCCCATTTCTAACACATGCCTATTCCTGACATAGAGATTAGAAGTGCCTATCTATGAAGCTACAGGTCACATGAAAATAGAGGTTAGGAGTCGTAATGTAAGAACAACACCTGATGTAGACATTAATGATAGTTGCAGCAGGTAGGGCAGTAGGCAGCCTATGTGCGTCTTACTGTACATCCCTGCCACCATTCTTATACATATATACCAGCTGTTTGTGATATGAATATATTTTATGGCTGTTTTCTGTAGGGTGAAGCACTGCTCCCTCACTAGCACATGCTGTGCAGAGCTCTCCAGTGCCCTGGCCATTAATCAGTCCCTCACAGAGCTGGGTCTGAGTGGAAATGAACTGGGAGATTCTGGGGTGAGTCAACTCTGCAAAGGACTGAAGGACCCAGGCTGCCGAATACAAACATTGTTGTAAGTTGCAGGTGTGTTTTTATCTACATACATATGTGTGTTGTGCAGTCTTATTCAACTGGGAACACCCGAGTTGCCCCAATAGTGAGGAGGAGGGTGGCGAGACTGCCTCAATACAGGAGAATTAAACTACTGGAACACACGGGTAGGGGGGCGGGAGGACCACCGGAGAGGAAACGCCCCAGCCCCTAACATGGAACCAGAATGGCCCGACTGACGGCTTGCTCGTACTGTGCCCTTCCCCTTTGGAGTCCTCCCCCTCTCTTCTCCTCACCCCCCCTCCCTTCCACTGATGCCATAGACGGCTGACAGAACATGAGGACGTTTCTGACATCACCGATTGCTGGACGACCCCACCCTGCTTGGACCACGGTGGGGCGCTGCCCCCCCCCGCATTGAGAGGAGTAGTAATAGAGACAAAAGAGTGTGCAGACTGATTCTGTTTTTCATGTTACAGTTTAATGGGTTTTATTATGTAATGGCACATACGGCATGGTTGTGTGCGGGAATAGTTAAAGATGACACATTACATTGTAGTGCCTGTCAGGCCCCAGGGCCTGAGTGAGGATATGTAGTGGGCACAACTGAACCAGACGAAGGGTTGGATATTGCTTTCCTGCGGACTGCACTGAAATACACAGTGCAATATGTGTAGCATTTGCTTGAATGGATTTATCCCCTGTTTATATTTGTATAACATAGAATGTTGCCTGATACAGGCCCATTGCCCGAATGGACAGACATTACTTAAAATGTGCTCGATAGCAAATACATCTCGAATTTCTTCATGTGAATGTAAAAATTGTAGGATTATAAATGCCAATGAAAATAATTTTTTTTAAAAATGTGTGTTGTGCAACCCTCTTCCCTAATGCTTAGCCTCATACACATATGCCAGTAGTGTCATATGTTTACACTGATTCAGTTTACTGTAATAGCCTCCATTGTGCAGTCTGCTCTTCCCTCATCTGTCTGCTCGCTGAAGGTTCCCCAGTGTGCGCAGTAGGCGCCAACGCCATCCTTGTTCATTGTTGTACGTAGATATGGGTAACAAGGCCACACACTGTGACGATAAATCATGAGATCTGCTCCCAGCAGGATTCCTTGCCAAGGTTGGAGTCACTGCTGCTGTGTGCACGGATCGTCCTTCCCTCCTCCATGGTTTGACCACAATAAGACCTGCAGGCTGATCTGATGCATGGTTGTCCTTCAAGCTTTTCCCAACACAAACCTTAATATATATACTTTATAACCGCTCATTCCAGCTATTACAAATGTGCTTACTGTTGCCTTTTTGGGCGTTGGTTTGTGCATATTTAAAGTGTTTCTGGAAGGAATACATAAGCAGCCAATTATGCACATTTGAGAGAAAAGATTAACACTTTCAAGAAGGAAGATGAAGCAATGCCCACCTCTGGGTGTGAAACTGAGAGACCTCGTGTCCATTACACTCTCATTTATGTGATAAGGCAGGGGTCCAAATGTTCATTATACTTATTACACCATTTCCTAACATGTCGAATTGGGTGTTCATTAATGAGCGCTGATGTGCTACTTTTTCATCGGTAGCACTGTGTGGTGTACCAAATTCGCATAATTGACTTCCTTGGGGGCTCATAAAGAAAGCAATTTGAAGAGCAGCTTAAGAATTGTTTGCTATATTATAAATCTATACGGGCAGTATACACCCTCAAATGGGATCAACATGTTTCGGCACCCTACTTGGCCACAGCCCTGCGCTTCCTTCAGGACCTGGGCACGTAAGTACTTATAGGGTTTCTAACGTGAATCATTCTAGATGGCAAGATATTTCATTCAATGCCTGGAATTGCAGAAAATGCCTGGTTCTTGCACTGTTGGGCCCAGAAGCATCCAGAATACTTGTACACACCACCTCTAGCTCATTAAGATCTCTAACCTCCCAGGTATAGTTCTGACTCTCATCCCAAGTGTTGCTCAGTTTGTTAAGCGAAGGGTTAAGACGTCTACACTCGACAATATATAATGTGAGTATTTCCCAGTCAATATGATTGGTGCACACGTAACCTCCTTAATGGGTATACAGTTACACACGATAAAGGGTGACTCTTGAACAGGATGCTAACAAAAATGACACCATCCAATGGGTCATATCACGATGGAGGAGAAACCCTAAACTTCAGGGACGCAGGTGAGAAATAATATAAACTATGCATTAAAGCCTCCTTCTGAGGACAAGGGAGTTAATACTTTTCAGGTGTATCGGGATAAGCCTGCTTCTTGGTTTTAAAAAAAATAACTTTTTTTGCATAAGTGCTCTTTTCATTAATCATGTCACTTTCTTGCATCTCTCACTGTCACCCAAATGAGTGGTAAACTTCTATATGGTATTAAACACAAATTAAAATCAAGAATACATCAAATTTCATTTATATTCCAAGTCCATTTGTCTCTTTCCATTGGCAAACACACTTTGTACTTCAGTGTGGACTGATTGTAGAAGGAGGAGATTTAACACAGGGTTGAAGTATATTCCCCCGGAAGGAGATGTTACGCATAGATCTCATTGAGCCCCCCTAAGTGAGATGGTTATGCCCAGACACAGTACTCTGGTGACTTTGCTGAAGACTCACTGCGCACCCCACGAGGAGGCCCAGCAAGCTGAAGCCAGTGTGGGATTGAGGGGACATGGTCTAGCTGTCAGGCTGGGAGGAAGACCTGGTGTTATGTGCGTCAAACTGTATGGCTGCGCTTCTCGGGCTGCGTCACCAGATGCGCAGCGCAATCCGTAGAATTGTTATGGCGAGTGTTAGGCCAGCGTCCTAGGTTCTGGCTCGTGGGTGGTTGCAGGTTCACTCTGACCGTTGCTCTTGACAGACATGGATCTGGTCCTGACTCATATATATATATATATACACACCATACAACACCAGGCCTGGTCTGAGTAAGGTCTATCCCCCTACGTAGTGACAAATGGGGCAGAAACAGATGACTTTGCCCCAGTGTAGTCAGTCACTTCTTGATTGTAGGATGATCACAGCCTGTTTTATCATGCGCCGTCTGTTCTGACTGAACCCCAGGGTCACTGAGCGCACTATGCTGCTATACTATGATGCTGCAGTGAGTCTCTCCCAAACGCTATCAGTGTGAATGATGATCCCCCGCCTGCTGGACTCAGTCAGGCACCACGTTCACTCCGCCGTACCTTTTGTCAGTCTCCATTCCGCTTCATGATATCTTTTTATATAATTTAATTGGATCCAGAAAATTCCCCTACAATGCCCTGTCGTGCTAACTTCTAGACCCATGCTTTAAAGATGGAACGAGGGTCTCTACTAAGGCCTTGAGTCTGGGGACCTTTATCAAACTCACAGGGGAATTGGGTCAGAGCGCCCTGCTGCTTCCCTCCTACTCTCCAACTCTCATGCACTCTCTCATGCACTCTCAGGGTCAGTCAAAGCTCCCTCAGCATTCCACAGTCACATCCACAGACCAGCGTGACATCACGGGCACCGGCTGCATGGCTGAGGTCACATTCACCTGTGACGTCATAGGCACCGACTGCTCAGCTGAGGTCACATTCACCTGAGACGTCATGGCACAGGCTGCTCGACTGAGGTCAGATTCACCTGTGACGTTATAGGCATCGGCTGCATGGCGGAGGTCATATACACCTGTGACGTCATAGGCACCGGCTGCATGGCTGAGGTCACATTCACCTGGGACGTCACAGGCAACGGCTGCATGGCTTAGGTCACATTCACCTGTGAGGTCATAGGCACCGGCTGCTCAGCTGAGGTCACATTCACCTGTGACGTCATAGGCACCGGCTGCATGGCTTAGGTCACATTCACCTGTGAGGTCATAGGCACCGGCTGCTCAGCTGAGGTCACATTCACCTGTGACGTCATGGCACCGGCTGCTCGGCTGAGGTCAGATTCACCTGTGACATCATAGGCACCAGCTGCATGGCTGAGGTCACATTCACCTGTGACATCATAGGCGCCGGCTGCTCAGCTGAGGTCACATTCACCTGTGACGTCATAGGCACCGGCTGCATGGCTGAGATCACATTCACCTGTGACGTCATAGGCGCCGGCTGCTCAGCTGAGGTCACATTCACCTGTGAGGTTATAGGCACGGGCTGCATGGCTAAGGACACATTCACCTGTGACGTCATAGGCACCGGCTGCATGGCGAAGGTCACATAGGCACCGGCTGCATGGCGGAGGTCGCATTCACCTGTAACGTCATAGGCATCGGCTGCATGGCGGAGGTCATATTCACCTGTGACGTCATAGGCACCGGCTGCATGGCTGAGGTCACATTCACCTGCGACGTCACAGGCAACGGCTGCATGGCGGAGGTCACATTCACCTGTGAGGTCGTAGGCACCGGCTGCTCAGCTGAGGTCACATTCACCTGTGACGTCATAGGCACCGGCTGCATGGCTGAGGTCACATTCACCTGTGACGTCATAGGCGCCGGCTGCTCAGCTGAGGTCACATTCACCTGTCATGTCATAGGCACGGCTGCATGGCTGAGATCACATTCACCTGTGACATCATAGGCACCGGCTGCATGGCTGAGGTCACATTCATGTGCGGCATCATAGGCACCCGCTGCTCAGCTGGGGTCACATGACCAGCGTGACATCACAGGGACCTACTGCCCAGCTGAAATCACACGTCCAGTGCAGTCCCAGTACTAGAACGTTAGCTGCTGAAATAAATGGCACATTCACTCTCAGACATATCATGACTAGCTCCAAGTCAAATATAGCTTCCAGTGACTTAAATCAAAACAGAGATGCTGACCCAAAAGATAAATTCAGATTATGTACAAACAGGGCTGACATCACCTTGACAGCAGATCCCCCAAATGTACTTAGATGCAGAAGCACTGAATGAACATAGTCACATGTATTACATGATGCATGATGCCATTTCTTTTTTTTTTAATTCTCTTTTTATTAAACAATAGTGATGGTACAGTGGCGGGCCACAAAGCCACATAGAAGTATCGTACAATGACAAAGGCACAGAAGCATACACACACCTTAAATCTTGATTCAAGACAACATTATATAGTAAGAAGATCAATGTCCAAGTCACGTGCCCGCAGTTCAACTGAGGGAGATATACATAGTTCACCCCGTGATGTATTCCGTTTCGCCCATTTATGGTCCCACTTCGCAGGACAACCTCTATGCTTAAATACATCTTTTTCTGCAATGATAGCATTGTCCATGTCGTTGGCCCATTTTGAAAACTTAGGCAAATCTCTGATTCCCCACCCCTGAGCAATATTCCTTTTAGCAAGGATAAATCCTACGGACGCCCATGTGTGTTCTGTTTGAGTCAAGTCTGTGGCTTCCCACACATTCAGTAAGTAGAGTCGTGGGGAGTGGTCGATGGCTTTCCCACTGACCCTCGCTAGTGTAGAGACACTTTTCACCCAATAAGGCTGGAGTAGTGGACACTCCCATATCGTGTGGAAGAAGGTACCCTCAGCTGCGCACCCTCTAAGGCACCCAGGATCCGGCCGACAACCCATCTTAACCAGTACGTGTGCCGATAAATATGTTCTGTGCAATATTTTAAGTTGAATGAGACGTAATCGCATTGGGATGGCATCTTCCCTGGGGGAGGAGAGGGCTTCCTGCCAGTCGTCGTCCTCTAGATATCCCAGGTCTGTTTCCCACAGTTGTCGGAGGCGTATCAATGGGTCAGGTTTATTGTTTATTAATTTACGATAGGTAAGCGAAATCGCTTTACGTGTTGATGCGATTTCTAATGATCTGCCACTGTGTGATCTTTGTCACATTTCCTCCAGGATGAATGCCTGCTCCCTCACAGATTCTTGCTGTGCAGACCTTGCTGCGGTTCTTAGTACGAGTCAGGCTCTCACAGCCCTGCATCTGGATTATAACAAACTGGGAGATTCTGGAATCGCACAGCTGTGTGAAGGACTGAAACATTCGAACTGCAAAATACAGACCCTGGGGTAAGTAGCTGCTGGTCCACTTGGCTTTGTGGCAGAGACATGATTGTTCTGTGGGGAGGTGTGGGACCCTTCGAGAGGCGAGTGGGGCTGAGGAAGAGCATCCCGGCCACGGTTGGCTTCTGTCCATGGCTGATGCAGCTCAAGGCTCTGGGCAGTAACAAGAACCGCTCTATCCGGCTCCTGTAACCAAACTAAACGTGATCAATAACAAATGGGTTTTAAAGCAACTGTCCTAATAAACGCACCCTCACACACATCACAGGGCAGATGCCAAATTCACATTTATGACCACAGTACACTTTTTACCACCTCACAGATTGCATGTAATTCGACAGGAAAACAGCTATCCTAATAGCTATGAGGCCTCTTCGTTATGATTTTTTCCTAAATAATAAATAAATGTAACTCCTTGCATCCTAGTTTGGGTGAAATACCTTTCGTCAAAACAAATAAACATGAAAACTACCATGGCCTGAACCCTATAGATGATATCCTATTGATCACCTCTGCTGAGGGAGGGTAGGAGCATCATGACTCAATGGAGAGAAAGAAAAGACAAGGTTAAAATGGTTAGCTTTGGTGACAGTGTCTAAAGGTAGGTTTATAAAGTCTCAGAAATTCACTGAAGAAAAGAAAGTGTGGTATTGCTTATGAATTAAACTGAAAAACCACTGACTCTTACAAGAGATGTCTAGGACCGCAGTCCATACAAACCATAACTCGCTCACCAGTTGCAATGCTCATGACTTCACCCTCGATGTGACGGATGTAGTGACAAATGTCAATAATCTTACAGAGACGATTAGGTACCACATTCCCTTAACAACATGAAAGAACTAACTATGAATTTACAGGTTGTTATTTAATGACATTAGGGCGTTATAGGTATTGTTATTTGTTAGTATAAATAATGCATGGTCAGAAGCATGGCATTTAGGGTGATCTACAGATTGATATCTCCATCAAGGGTGCAGTGACTTATGTGATGAGTTATAAGACCCATAGAAAATTGGGAATATTTTGCCCAGAGCACAGGGAACAAGTGTTATCCCTTCTGTGTGTGGCTGAATTCTGCTGCAAGTCCATTAATAGTTTAGTGGAGGGCATAGTTTATTAGAGAGATGAGGTCAAAGAAGGGGTGGGCTTCATGAGGGCCAAGAAGTGCATGGTAGAGTTCAAGAGGTTAAAGAAGATGTGGGACAAGGTGTCTGCCAACATGCCTTGCATGTACGTTCAACAAGTGAGCAGTTTCAGCACTTTCATAGGGGAGAGGCGGAAGGGAGGTCACAATTGCATTCTCCCGGATTGTTGAAAGGGGCTGAGTTGAGATATAATCGAGAAAAGGGTCACTCGTGATTTATCAGTAATCTGTTCGCTTTACACATGTTCATGGGCAAGCAGATTTGACCTTTGAAAGTGATGTTTAGGACACATCTGTTGATCAGGATTTCAGTGAGGATTTGTAGGTGGGTGACACCAGTGGAGGAGTATGACCTTCACTTGGAGTTTCTACCTGAAATGAGGAATGAGACCTCTGACTGCGGGTCAAGACTGCCTGAGCCGATGAGGAAAAGGATATGGGAGGATGGTTCAGAAAATATGTTTTGTGTACTTGAGGATGCACTGTAATAGGAGGCGTGTAGAGCCGAAGAAGAAGAAGGATTTTGAATGGGTGTTCTGGAAAGCGTAAGGGGAAAGTTGATAGATGTTGCATAAAAGGGTATGTTGGTATCATCAAAACATAGGAAGATCAGAGTTCCGTGGACTTTCTATTATTTTTTACCTAAAACTAGGCACTTGTACTATTATCCCACTAAATTGTCCAGTAAAACGTAGGACCAGACATCCCATAGAAAGGATCTACATTCTACTCTTCCTGCAAATTTCTCACCTTAAGTATTATTACTCAGCAATATCCATTCAGCACCAACAAGCTGTATACATTTCATCTGCCACTCCGCTTCTGGACAATGATGACACCTGAGCATATTAGGCAGCAAGCAGTAATGCTGGGGTAATTTCCCCGTTTTCCGTTTCTCATCAATGTGGATCCGGAACTTTCCCAATGTCTCAATGACAACATTTCTAAGCATGAAGACAGCACAAACTTTTAGGTTTCAATTCTTGCCACAGATGCTGCAGAAGATGTCCTTTTAGGATACACATGACAACTGTATGTGGTGAATTAATGTGACCCCTGAGCAACCCAATGTCCAGAATAACAGTTAATGAGTACAGTAGCGTTTCTTTGTTCTTCATCTTTTTAGTTTCATTCTTCTTCACAATGCATTAGGTGTTCTTAATACATTCCGTAGTCACTCTAATAATTCCGGTAGCCAACATGTGTTTCGTCATCAGCTACAAGAGTACCGCCAGTATACACGCAACATTGCAGTACTCTCCTTTTCCGCCACGAACACGAGACATAGGTTGTTGATACCCTGGCAATACGAAATAGAATTATACACGAGAGGAGGAAGATTACTTCTTTTTTAGCACTGATCCATGGTGATACATGAGACAAATTTTTCTACGATGCATCTCTAGAGTCAGTTATACGTATAAACAGCCCTGATGAAGTCAAAGGTTCATGTACCTAATGACGAAACACGTGTTGGCTACCGGCAGGGCACATTTAGCTGCTGCCCCTGAGACAAGTCTTACTGGTCCTGCATGTGATGGCTTCCCTAGATCTTCTTGACACCTATTTCCATCATCCTATTCTTCCCACCTACAGACATTACCTGAGGTTCACGTTGAGATCCATTCAGAATAATGACCTTTCCACATGTCTTTATAAAAGAGCCGGCAGTTGTGGCGGCTTCACTGCTATGGTCAGGAAGCCATGAATTTCCACACTTAAGAAGGCTGCCTAGCGAGAGCGGAGTCACCAGCACTGTTCAGGGTACACCTTTGTCAGACAATGACTCTCTTCTACTACTTGGGCTTTACCCACAATTCACTAAAATCCCACCTCTCTCCTACACAGAGACTGACCTTCATAGGGGTGTAGCGAACACAGCCTGCATGAAGACCTTTCCTCCTAAGAGGTTCGCAGATCTTTCAGGGATGAATCTGAGATTTCTTACTCTGGCTCGGATCCCAGGTCTGGCGGTCTTGTGTCTGTTTAGCCTCATGGCCTGGTGCATTCTATTGGTGCCACACACTTGATTGCAGATGGGGACCGTTCAGTGGTGTCTGAATTTGCAGTTGCTCCTGCATCGAGTGTGTCCTGGCTAAGGTGCATATCTCCCTCTCTGTGCATCCACATGTCCACTGATGGATGACCCCTCTAACCTTTTGGTGGGTTGTCCTTTCATCTATCTAAAGGCTGAGGCTACTGTAAAGGTGGATGTCTCCTCTGTGGTTGAGGGTGAACATCTGGGTGACATGACGTGCATGACCTTTGGTCAGCCTTGGAGCCGTGCCTGCGCATAAATGTGCTCTAGCTGCATGCAGTCCATCTTGCGATGAAGGTTGTTCTCCCTTCTGTTTCAGAGAGCAACATTTAGATTCTTTAAGACAACACTGCTGCCATCCATTATATCAACAGACAGGGCAGTGTGGGGTGGTGGACTCAAGGCTGGGAGTATTTTGCTTGTGAAAGTTGGCACAGGACTGGGAAATCGTCCTAGTAATGGCTCACCTGGGAGGCTTTCTCAGTGTGAGGCTGGATGCTCTCAGCCAACTCTCACAGGAGGACCACGAGTGATATCTGCATCCTTAATTGGCTGAAGTGATCTTCTTTGGATTGGGGTATTCATTCACGGATCTCTTTGAACAAGTTCCAGAGCACAAAGTATCTCCAGTTTTCTGCCTTACACGTCCCTCTGAATGGTTCCCTAAGGAATGCTTTCGGGATCAGCTAGTGCCAGGGCCTGCGGTGCATATTTCCTCCCATTCCTCTTCACTCATAAGTACTGTAGGAAGGTACAGGAGGATCGAGTACAACTGATTCTGATTGCCTAAGACTGGTTGCTGAGGATATGGTACGCTGATCAGTTCACATTCAGAATTTTGCATCTGTCTCTCCTAGGAAGAGTGGACCTGCTCCACAGCAGAATGGTCAGGTCTTCCACCCTAATCTCAAAAAGGCTTCACTGCACATGCTGAGATTGATCAGTGCCTCCAAGAGCACCTACAATCATTTTGTATTCCTTTTGAAGTGCAGACGTCATCTTGGTGGCCAGAAAGCCCTAAACAATGTACATCTATGCAGGTCCCATCCTAAAGACAGCTTTTTTATAGTGGCAATCACACTAGTGTGCACGGTTGGAAAATTTCAGGCCCTCTCAGTTCGCCCAACTTTTTCTACTCAGATATTGGTCCTTAGAAACTGCCCATCCTTCTTACCCAAGTTGGTTTGTACATTTCATATGGTCCAGTCTATCACACTACATCTTTCTTTTCTACTCCACATCCAACAAAGGGGGAAGAGCGGCTGCATTAATTTGATCCCAGAGATGTGTTCTATTGCATTGACCATACCTATCAGGAAAGAGTTCAAAAGAAGGTAATGCGGTGACCAAATGCACCTTATTGCAGTGGGGCATCCACTGTTCCTAGATATATATTCTATGCCTTAGCCCAAAAAAATTATCTGGACGGCATTCATGCCCATTTCATTAGAGTGTTGGCCACCTCCATGAGTTTCACAATATCACACCATCATCCACATGCCACTTATGCCGTGATGAAAACTCTCCCATAGACTCACCTCACTGTATTGCACTCAGAAAAACCTAGACCATGTAAAGCATTGAGTAAAACTTAGAATTAGGAATGCAGTGGAGAATTTAGTGGTTACTCGTAAATGTCTGAGAACTGAAGTCGGCTATTTCTTCAAGTTCTCAGTGATTGCATAAGATGACAAGTGGAAGAAACAGTGACAGCACACCCAGGCAATTCAATACTGTAATGAGAACCTTCTGGGTTGGGAGATCTTGCATTGCTTCATTGGCCGCAGCTGTCTAGGATGTGAAGCTATTAAAGCCACATTAAGAGCCATGCCGGATTGCTTGATCTCAAGTTGCCTTCAACAGAGGTTGGTGTTCACCTGGTTTCTCTGTTTAAAGAGAAATTCAGCATGGACCTGGGAGTTCTTCATCACTTATGTTCTCTAATCCCAGAACCTGGTCTTGATAGTCCGCATCCGTCGAACTTGGAGGAAAGATGGAGCAAGGACAAAGGTGTTATTTGACAAGAAATAAAAAGAAAGAACTTGGAAAAGATTAATATTTTATTTTCACAGGACTTAAACGAATCAAGCAATAATTAGCAAGCAAATACACATGAATGTTCATAAACGTGTGAAATATTTTTAATAATATTGGTACACTAGTGTTGATTTTTATGAGATACTAACAGTTGTTCTTTTTCTTGGCAGAATGTAAACATTTTGTGAGAGGGTAGGAGAGATAAATCCTCATTCTCATGAGAGACAGAAGACACACCAAATATCACAACAGTCTTCACATGCCCAAGTTAAAACCCATTTCTAGAACCCTCTCTTTCCCCCATGAGTTCACAGGATTACCCCTTGCAGACTCCCTGCTGTTCCCTCATTTCACAAGGATTAACACGTTAGTGAATTATTTTCTTGTATTTAAGACATATTTAGTGACAGAGACCAACACATGAGAGGTGTTCCAGTTGCAGACGTGGAGATTGGCTACATGGCGCTCTGTGCATAATTTTGAAAGCACTGCTGCCTCATGTCTCAGGCACACAGTGATGGATACTTTGTCAAAGCTGTGTTGCATGAATTAATTGGTTAACCGGCACTATTTAATGCCATGTCCCAGGGAGACATTGCTTTGTGACTAGTTTGTAGGAAGAATCTGCGGGACGGTGTATCTGTCGAGAGAAAGTTACTTACTTTTGATGACTTTTTTCTGGTGGATATATAATCTTCCTTCGGTTTCCTCAACAGCCACCTTCCTCCCACGACGAGTTAGTGCAATGACTAAAAAGATCTAAAAGTAAGTTAACGTGTTATGTTCTGTATTTCTCACCTCATATACTCTGTTGTCACTGTGTCCGGTTGAAGAGCTGCACCTGAAGCCTCATGGTGCCACCTGTCTTTACTGGAGAGATGCTAATGGGGAAAAACTTGTTCATAGCATGTGTGGCTGTAGATAAACATGTTCTGCGCATTCCTGCAACCTGGTGTTGGGGGCGGACGTTTGTAAGTTGTTTTTCTTCTAAGAAGCTTCAAATCACAAAATTCCTTGTGACTGCACCCTCTTCCCACAATGCACCAGGACAAAACTCCACCCCAGATTGTTTTTTTTCCACCACTGGTTTGGGACGTTTTGGTACCAGCTCAGGGACTGATGTGCTTATAACCAGGTCTTCCTGGTCCAATCAGCATTGGGTGAGCAACATTTGTTTGTCCGCCTACCACAACAATACAACCTGCTTGGTGTTTAAAGCATTTAGGTGCAAGAAAACCATCCTTCACCAATAACACACACCACAAAATGCAGGGACGCGAGTCACCTGGAACATGGGACCTGTTTGGATCCAAGTAAATCTTCACTATATAGGAAGAAGAGCCTTGGCCTTTTGGTGTCCAACCAGCGCAGGGAAAGCAGAGCCCAGAAGAACTGTCCTCCAACGTCTCAGAGGCGGAGGAACAGGAGCACCCATCATACCAAAGCATAGGCCCTAGGACAAAGACTACCCATAGGGCCTCCGTTCCATCTCATGCCCTCGAGGATCAACCTCTCTAAAGCGCTTTTGTGTGAAACCTGAGCACAGATCACAAGTGTCAGCACCCAGATCCTTATGCGAAAGCATAATGTAACCCGTTGCTGCCTCAATATTGAAGCAGTAACTACAAGAGAACAACTCAGATGGCACACAGTGACAAAGCCCTGGGTGGGTGTTCGGAAAGGGACACCAGGGAGTAGATCCTGCGGACAGAGAGATTGCATTACTATCTTCTTTTTCAAAATCAGAATACAGTCATTTACAAATAAATAAGAAAGCATTCTTACCTCAATCTTTAAGGACTGGTCTACAAAGATGGCTGATTGTTACCTCCTCTAGCATGAGGGCTGGGCAGAGGAGAAATGATTAAGGACGCTGGTTGAGCTGAAACCCTGTGATGATAATTTGCAGTTATCAGCACTGACAACATATAACACACAGGTTACTTCTCCCTGAACCCTCTCGCACACTCTCACATAGTTGTTTCAGCTTTTATTTCAGCCATACGAAGGAGATCAGGTCTACCAACCAGCTCTTTGTTGGGTACACAGGCAACAAAAAGAGCAAGGCGGTTCAAAAGAGAATGCTTTATATCTGGATATTGCTGTGCATATACATCCGCTACGTGTTGGCAAATTTAAAAAATGCATGAACAGATCCAAGCCTGTTCCACCAGGGCAAACTCTTCCACAGAGGCCTTGGCTGGAGGCATGCTGGTGTTGTCACACCTTCGCTAAACACTACTGTGAGATTCAGAGATGAGCATGGATACCCACATCATCACTACATCTTACAGGATTTCCTTGTCTGAATTTTCTTCAGACTCATCTTTTAGGGGAGTATTGCTTGGGACTCTATTCAGAAGGTGAGGAATCTGCAGGTAGAAGTAACCATCAGAAGAAAAAGTTACTTACCTTTGGGAATGATCTTTCTGGTGGATAATCTATCTGCAGATTCCTCATTGACCCTTCCCACCTCCCTGTTCTGAAGAAAATTCTTATATATTAATAAGATGCTAAACTTAGTTGTCTGCTGGACCTATACCTTGTTCTTCTTGTCTCCCCTTCGAAAGTCAAGTAAAAAACTGAATAGAACTTACGTCACGGTGCCAGGGTTGACATTTTATGGCTCCAAAGACATCACAGTGGATCCACTTCTGGCATCAAGATGGAGTCAGTAACCCCGACCAGCGCCAGAGAGCTATGTCAGAAGTTTCTAGATCCATACTGGCGCTTGAGATCTTCAGAGGTGAGCAATCTGCAGATAGATAATGTATCCATCAGTAACCTTTCCTTCTGTGGCCTGAACAAAGAATTTGGAAATATGAGTTGTTGCGGGGACCGCGACCAAGCACGCGCAGCCCTACAAGGTTCTGAGTTAGGAGGCAGTTCACGGAGTCCACAGCAAGATTTACCTGAATTCTGAGAGTGTCTGCTCTCAAAGATATTACGCAACAGATGGCCAAAGCTGGAAGGCTGCTGTGCGGTGTTGTATGCCCCACAGGGATCAAGGAAGGTGATTCCCTGTTGCATTGTGGCATCTGAGGCTGTGTGGTCAGTATCTTGAATTTTCGTTCTATGATCCCAATCCAAGATGCGGACTATCTGCTCTCATACGGTTGTTCCCAAAAAGGAAATGGCAACATGTTTCTTCCAGTGGCTGTGCTTCTTCATCCTGTGGCTGTGCTTCCTCTACCTAGTGATATATTAGTACAAAGGAGGGACAGGCATGCAGGAGAATGTGTTGCAACGTTTCCAGTTGCTCTTAGAGGACACTTCCTGATTGAAGTTTACCACTTCTAGTTGGTAAAGTGGTTCTGGAAATGAATCCCCTATTCATTAGGGTCAAGAGCTCCCAGATTAAGGTACATCTGTCACGACCTGCTATTGACATCAGCCAGGTATAGATCACATATACAACTCTTAATCCAAAGGGATCCAGAACGATACCAATAGGGTTAGATTGATGCTGTGACCCAGATGTACCATAGGATTGCATTGCCCTTGCATCACGCTGGGTGACGCAAGGGCAATGCAGTCCTTAGATCAGATTTACCAAGCCACGCAAGGTCACCTTGCGTGGCCCTGTGTTGCTTGGTAGACCTGGAGTAACGCAAGGCAGCACAAGTCGCCGCCTTGCATTACTCTGCACCAGGAAAGTGTTACATGGGTGGAGAGTGGGTGTCCTCACGCATCCATCAATGTATTTCGGCGCATTCCCAGATTTACCAAGACAGATAAACCTGGGAATGCGTCAAACTGCTACGCCTTCTTGATAGTAGCGCAACAAGGAGAAATATCTTTATTTCACCTTGTTTCTTCCTCTGCAGCACACTTGGAAAGGGGAAAACGCCTCTAAAGATTGTTTTGTGCAGGAAGGAAACTATCCTGCCTGCAAAGCAGGCACCCTTGCACCATTATGCAAGGGTGCCAGTGTTGGTGCCTGGCTGCACTGAGTGCACTAGTGCAGAGACAGAGCAAGAATGTGCCATATCTTAGTAAATATGGTGCATTCCTACTCTCTCCATTTGATGCAGCACAGCAAGTTGTCCTGCGTCAAATATTGTTATATATCTGGCCCCAAATGTTCATGATAACACTTAATATGAAAATGCATTCCGTTTAGTTTGATTTTACATAAATGTGTCTTAAATAAATATCCTGAAAATCTGGCGTAATCCAATGTGTCAGGACCACTGTAGCACACCTCTGCTTCCATGCTATAACAACACATTCAAAACCTGCATTCACCAATGTCAAGCTCAATAGAGGTAACAGGGAAAACAAATTCATCTTTGAATATACACTGGAATTTTTGGTGAACTTCATAAAGCCAGACAAAGTGAAATCTGTAGGTAAAACGTGACAAAACAATGTGTTGCAAACATTATTCTTTAACGCTGGTCCTGAGAGGGAGGTCCTGCTTTGGGGTTCATTTATAAGGTGAGGAATCTGTGGGAAGAAGTAACTATCAGAAGAAAAGGTAAATTACCTTTAGTAATGATGTGCTTGTATTATGTGCTGCTGTAGATCAGATCATTTGCACATTCCTGCCATCTAGTCTTGGGCATGGGTGGTGCAAGTTATTTTTCTGCGGGGTATACAGCCTGGTTACGAGGTGATTCGTGAACCCAACCTACACCAGAGTAAAGACTCCACCTTAGGTTGTATTTTTCCTCAGTTAGGACCTATGAACTACAGAAGACAATTGTTCCACTCCAGACACTAGTATCACCTCGACATCGCCTTGACAGAGTTACTGTTGCACCACTAAGTAAGTAAGTATTATGCTTGTAGAGCGCACGAATGCCGAGGCGTCTTGGCGCTGTAGCAGGACTATGACGCCTACCTGGAAATTGGCCCCGACTAAAGGTTATTTTGAGGCCAGGTCATATACGAATAACTAGTGGCGGGTGGGTTATGGAGAACATGCTTTTCCATTTCTGCCCTAATGGTAATAGCAGGTTCCTATGGCCAGACTGGCATAGGGTCTGTAACCTCAGTCTGTCACAGGACCACAAGCATTCAAACTATTCAGCTCCCAAGCCTTTAAAACTAAGAAAACCATCTGTTACAGGTGGGAAGGTTGATGGGCGCATCACAAGATGCAACATCAGAGTTCTCCTTAGGTATTGAAAAAGATCACATTCTGACGGCGAGACGACGGCCCGTCTTGGGAGGTCAAGGTGATCAGAGACCAGAATGCTTTTCTGTAGAAGACTCCAGATTTGGAGCACTCTTCTCTGGGGCTCCTAGTGAAGCCCAAGTCCAAGACATAGACTTTACCTCAGCTATAGCTGCCCTCTGTGGATCTTCCATCCGGAGTTCAACCTCAGCCAGAGTCTCAATTTTTAGGTGAGCATTTGGCTCAAGAGTGCAGGGCTCCCAGCACTAGCTTCCACTGAAAAGGCCTCGACAGTCAAAATCCATCACTGTCCCCAAAAAATCTTGGCCTGGAAAATAGTTTTCAGCTCAGTAGAAACCTGTGAACCAGTTGGCCTACCTTCAACAATTAGGCACTCCTTGTCACTGAGAACCCAAGACACACACCTCAAACTTCAGGTTGATGCCAAAGTCTGCTTTGAAGCAAACCTCAACAGCAGCTTTGACAACTAGTGAGCCTGTACCATCACAAGAACAGGAGCAGCTTATGTTCGAAAAAAGAGGATTTACTTCAAATCTTTTACAAAACATATACTGGCACATCCCTCATGGCAGGCGCCGGGGTGGGGCAAGTACAGCCAAACAAGAGGAAGCTCACGTTTGAAGAGGCTGTAACTGAGGAACTCAGAGTTTTTTTCCATACCAAAAAACCAAAGGCCTAGGGATCACAGTCCACGACCACCACTTCAATCACAAATGCACTGTCACTCACACTGATTCTGGCACTGAGCCGTCAAAGACATCCCAGAGCCATATGAAGAGCCCATCCCTATAGACAATGGTGATGACCTATGGCACGACTATAGCATGGAGTTACAGGAGGACCTCTAGCCAATAAAACCTTCCCAAGCAGTTGACACCACAGCATAGCAAACAGTCATCCAAGTTACATGAGGTAGAGGAGGAAGATGACTTCCTTGGAGGCAGTTGAAAATGGAGTATCTGATAGAGACATCTAGCCGCAGATTCCTTATCTTAGAATCCTTTTTCCAGCAGTACCTCTGCAAGTCGGTATAGGGCATCAAGCAACTCCACAGCGATGTCGTCCCCCGAATGTGAGGTCAACGGAGTTCATATAAGCCTCCCCCGACGCACTGACGTCAATTCCTTCTTTTCCACGCCAACAAGCAGATCCGCACTGCAGTTTATTGGTCGTTTTTCGGCCTACCTGATGTTTTTTTGTTGATGGAGCATTGTCCCCCTTTTTCTCCTTTCTTCAATGTCCTTGGGGTTCATTCCTTGTGAGTCCTGTGGACGACAGATGTCTGCCACAGACCCTCACTCGGTTTGCTTGTGGTGCCTGGGTGAGAACCATGACTCCGAAGAGTGTGACTCGTCGCCAGCTCTGACCGAAAGCACACCGGAAACATCACATGAAGCTCCTTGCGGTGCAGATGTCACAGTCATCAAAGTCTTCTTGTCGTACTCAATACCCTACGTGCGCTACAGACTGGCCGCACATCAGTGCTAGGAGCTGTTGCCGCAGGCGTCATTCTCCTTCGATGCCGGAGTTAAGTCCCGGCATCAGCGGTCAAAGTCGCAGCGCCGCCCACCTTCGTCGCCTACCGCTGGTCCCCACTCTTCTGTTGAAGTGTTGGCGCATGGGTCCGCCCCGCGTCTCCCCACCGATTCTAGGGCCGGGGCGTCTTTGACCCTGCTGAGACAATATTCTCAAACTCTTCATTCTATTCTTGAACCTTCACCTACCTCTGGAGCGCTCTCGGGCCCCATGGACATGCATGAGGTCGTGCCTGTGACCCCCTCGGCGGGTTCCCCCTCATCTTCAGGCCGGCCTCCTGTGTCTGACACCTTAGTGAAGACGGTGCAAAGCACTGTCACGCCTCCCACCTTCGACTCTTGTTTCTGGTCTGTTAATTCTGATGCTGGAGCCGGAGTCTTGTCTGTCGGCCCCCATAGTGGTGCCAACGATGCTCATTCCGATGTCGAGCTGTCACCTTCTCGACGTCAACCGGCTTCGGTTACGGCATCGGATGTAGCGCCCATGGAGCTGACTATCTCAGACTCCCTTCCTCTGGTTTTTCCTTTGCGGACTATGGTTATTGAAGTACTACAGACGGTGTGTTGTGTCCCCCTCCCATTTCGGAGACGGCTCCACCCCCTATGCAGTCTAACTGGTTATTTGACTTGGGTGATGCCAGTGGCTTGTAATCTTCTTCAGCTTCCTTTCTCCTCCTGGTTTGGCTATTGAGGCGAGTTCCGCTCTGGCGGACTTGCTCAATCATGTTTCGGTCGTACTGGATTTACAACTTCCTTTAGTGGAATTGTCAAAACATCCTTTACTTGGCGTTCTACATCCTGACCAGTCTAACGTTGAGCCGGTACTTCCTTATAGTGGCTGTCTTTTTGATATCCTACTTGATGCTTGGGCTAAACCTAAAACAGGGCCCCCTGTGGATCACTCTATCTCTCACATGTATCACCCGCCCCGGGATCCCTCCTGACTGTTTGTGGGTCAGGCTGCTTTGACCACCCAAAATATTGATTTTCACCCTCCTGTCCCTCCGGAGCGTGAAGCCAGGAAATTTGACGCTAGTGGTAGGCATATTTTCTCTTCTAGTCTACGCTGCGCTCTCTGAACACTTCTTGTGTCCTTGCCTGCTTCTCCCCCACCTCAGTTGAACACCTCTTACCCTCCATTCCGGAGAAAGCCTGGAATGCTCTTGTTCCCCTTGTATGTGATGGGCAACAAGCTGCCACTATTACCATCCGCTGTGGTATGGATACCCCCAGATTCTGTTGGTCGGGCTATGGCCTCTTCCATAGCTCTACGTCGATGTGCATGGTTGCGTACTTCCAGGTTTTTGGAGGCTGTGCAAACTACTTTGATTGGCATGCCTTTTGATGGTGCCTCCCTTTTTGGGGCTCATGCCAACACGGCCTTATGCCGGTTCAGAGATCATCATGGTGATGCGGAGTTTTAACTATTCATTATACTAAGGTTGTTGGGGACAGTTTGTTTCCCCTTGTTTTGACTCTTGTCCGCCATCATAGGGTGGAGTACTCTCTCCCTACCAGGGTTACACCAGGTGTGATGTTCCTGCTTTCTGCAGGTACCTTTCATTTCAATTATGCTGTCAATGACAGGTTTCGTTTCCAGCTATTTGGAACACATCTTTCTTTGCGGTCTTGTGGGGGTCTGTTCTTACAGCTTCTTTCTGCCGCTTGATTTTTCCTACCCGTAGGCTTACTCTGCGATGGGTTTTCTGTTACGTTGTGCAGATACACTATGGCCGTGTTCCCCGTTTCAGGGACCTTATTGGCACACTGTTTCCTGAGACTGTTTCTTTAAGTGGCTCCGCGTTGTTGGCGCAGAAATGGTCACAAAAGAAACTGACGTCAGCACGTCAGGGTAGGGCTTATATTGACTCCGTTGACGTCAAATTTGAGAAACTCCGTTGCTGCGGAGTCGCTCAACGCCCTATACTAGCGCGCCGAGGGACTGCTGAAAAAAGTTCTGGATCCAGTCTGGCGCCTGGGGAGGATTCTAAGATAAGAAATCTGCAGCTAGATCCTCTCTCTACTAGATAGGGTGTAACCAAAGGTAAGTAACTTGTCCGCTAAGTCCAGTTCCTCCCTGTGCTGAAAAGCATGTCAGAGTGTGTAGCAAACCTCAGTGGCCCAGTAAAACTAGGGTTGTTAGCATGACAGTGGGAAAGTACAACACCTGAGGATCCCTTGTACATTAGGGGCTATGTACCATCAGATTTCGTGGTTGTTCATACAGCTAGGAAGAAGACCTTCACCCTGAGCACCTGAGATGCACCTTCACTGGACAAGAAATGTAGGAAGATTAATGTTGCCAGAAAAAAGGCATCTGTTAGCGCAGCTACACAGTGCCACAGCCATTTCATTTGGCCTGTTGTCCAGATGTGATAGGTACTGGGAAGAAATTGAACAGCTGGGTACACCTGTCAGAGTGAAGGAAGTGACCTGTTTAGGGCCACCCGGGTCACCAATGACCACCTCTCAGCCTTTCGTACCAGATGAAGAGTCGGTCAGACAGTAGAGAACACAAACCAATAACTGTTTATTCATATACACTCAGAGTGGAGCCCCATCTGTACAGTCGCTAGGAGTGCTACAGAGGGAACTGAAACGAACAAGCATAGAGATACATTATGTGCGTTTCATACCCGGGTGAAGACACGCCCACAGTAGAATTTTCCAGGCAGATGCATCTAAACAGTGAAATACAAAAAAAGGTTCCAGCTCTCGTATCTTGCTCAAACTAGCACAGTCCAAGGTCCTTTCACTCTGGGACCGCCACCAGACAAGTGGGAGAGAGCCTTTATCTATTGAGAAAGCTATGCGCTGACATGAACAGTTTACTCATTACTGAAACAAAACCTAACATGTCATAAACGAAACTTAGGAGGGGGCATGTCTCAGAAATGGACAAGATCAGTTTCAAACAGCCTAAAATGGCGCCTGAAAAGGAAAATGGTGCTGCGAATGCTAACTTACATAGGGTACTGCGTAAGCATAAACGGGTCTATTCTAACAAGAGAGGATAGGCATATAATCAAGAGGGGAGAATCATCTCCAGTGCCAACATCCAATGCGACACTACATCCTGAGACACAAACACTAGGGTTATACTTTGCAGACACACTGGTCTTTGAGTCTCTAACTCCGTCCTGAAGTCCAACAGCAGCTGCTGAAAGTCCACTTGATAGGGGACCCCTATTAGGATCTGTAGCAAATTGGTTCCACCCATTAAGTCCCTATGAACCTTTCAAATATGATTACCTGTTTTGTCGACTTTTAAGTGAGGGAGTCTCTCTACCTGAGGCTCACTTACTGTAAATTAACTGTGAATGGACTGAGAGTGCTAACCACCAATGTCTTCAAGTGTGAGACTACCTTCTTGTGTGGCCCAATATCTGCGCACAGGTAGCTTGTCACAGAAGGGACTCTTGATGGATTGGTACTGACCTGGGCTAGGTCTTACAAATGTATGCTTTCGGTCTCTAGTGCTTATTGAAGGTATTTGCTTCTTACGCTTTATTACACATTATAGGTGAAATCTGCGCTAAAGATTCGCTTCACGTAGACCTGCAGGGTCCAGTGAGGTATCAAACTAGGGGTAAACATGTCCTTAAAATCACACATACACCTCTTATAGCACTTTAAAAACTTTTAGATTTATTTTATTTATTTATTTATTTAAGAAGACCAAAGGGTCTCCCGGCGCTATCGGCGGAACAGTGGCACAGCACCGCAAGAGGAATATCTAAGAAGGCAGGGTTTAGTCAGGACTGCTAAAGCGTATAGTTTTTAAGTTCTTACAGAACTCAAGCAGTGAGTTACAGGATCTGAGAGCAAACGGCAGAGAATTCCAGAGTTTAGGACCCAGCACAGAAAAGGAGCGCCCCTTAAGTCGAGCTCTGAGAAACCTGGGCACAGAAAACAGTGCAAGGTTAGCTGATCTCAGTGCTCGGGTGGGGACATATGGAGACACCAGGGCTTGGATATAAAAAGGAACAAGACTGTGTCTAGAACAAAACATATAACACAAGGCCTTGAATTCAATCCGTTTGTCAACCCTCAGCCAATGCAGTCACTGAAGCAAAGGAGAGACGGAGGAAAATCTCGGCAGCCAAAAAAGAAGGCGTGCCACCGCATTTTGGATGGTCTGTAATCGGCGAATCAAGGCTTTGTCAGCATCCAGATACAGAAAATTCCCATAGTCCATTATATTTCCCTGGTTCAGCTCATAATCAGCTTCCAGACTTGTGTTCCATCTACTGGGCCATTAGCCATTAACAGTGCTTTACCCTGTCCCTGGGAAAGGAAGATCTGGGGAGGAAATCTTCATCTGGAAGAGCTCAGGCCCATGGAAAGTAAGGAAGAGGGCCAGAGCTCTCGAGCCTACACAAGAGGGGCTCACCTTTAATGTTTTGGTGGGCAGGGGGGGGCGGAGCTAGCTCGCGACCAAGATGGCCGCTTGAGCCGCGAGCTCCGATAAACCGTCTACAAATCCGCCAATTATCCTGCAACTGAGTCACTGCTGCGGAGTGGGGAGGCGATCCCCTGATAGCTGGTTGCGTGGGGCTTCGGAGGGGCGAGACGCCTCAAATTGAGCTGCCCCCTGTGCGGCGTACGGACCCCCGTGGGCGCTGGGCCGAGCGGGCCCTGGGCCGAGCTAAAGCGAGCGATCGGCTGACCTGCGGTGAGGCTGCCGCAGCTGTGGAGGCGGCGTGTGGAACCGGCGGCCGCGCTGTACTGCGGTCGCGCCCTCCGAGTCTCTACGCTTTCCCCGGCTGGATTGCTGCACCGCTGGCGCTCCCGGTGCGAAGGGCCCGCTGGGGGCTGCGGTCAGCGGGACGGCCGGGCCTGGGCGCCTGGAACTGGACCGAAGTGAGTACCGCCGCTCCTGAGGAGGCGCTGCTGCGACGCGGATAAAGACACGAGGTTTCGGGCGACATATAGCCCGGCCGGGACCCGGTGTGCGGAGGGGCGCCTGGCGCTGCTGTGCCCCGAGAGTTTGGCGCTTCCCCCTGGCCGCGGGCCTGCACATCGGATACCCTTGGGGAGCGGGACCTATCACACGAAGAGGACTAGTGGCTGTGCCCTGAATCTACCTGGGACATTGCTGCGCCGCCGGCACTGCCTGGAGTCCGGGCTGGTCGGGGGAGCTGTTGGTCACGCGACGCGAGTGCTGCCCTCTGCCCCCAATGAACTACAGGGCCTTGCGATCCCTTAGCGCCCCGATTGGAAGATGGCCGCCATTTTATGTTAGATGAGCTGCAGGGGCTGCTCGCTGCGGGACGGATGAGAGCGGCGACTCCCCTCCCCTCCCCCTGTGAACAGTCCCGGGAACACGCTGCAGTGGGCCGAGGAGGCCCTTGTTGTTGGCGTGCCATGATCCTGGCGCGGAACCGGTGCACGCTGCCTACTGCCTCTTGAGCCCCTGTTGCCGCTGGCGCAGGACCGGGCTGGCCGGGTCGTTGTGGTGCTACTCCTCCTGAGGGACGAAAACACTGCCTAACTGGAAGGGAGGTGACCCTGTTCTTCAGGACCCGTGACGTGGGGGGGCCCACTAAGAAGATTGAGGCGGCGCTATTGCGCTGGATTGCGCTATCGGAGCCAGGACGGTCGAGACGAGGCACTCTCCGCGTGAGTCAGGAGGGGTGCCGTCCTAGTGAGGACTGCCCTAGCTGAGAGAGAGCCCGGTGCCGTCACTGGGAGGCACCCACTCTCTCCTCTGTGGTGACGCAGCATTGGTGCTGCTGCTGCCCTCACGCACGGGCACAGAGACGTGAGTGAGAAGACACTCACGGGTGGTCAGGATGGGACGAGTGGACAGAGCGCAACCGAAGCTGTCGTTCGACCAGAAGAGGTCTAAGTCCAGCGACGCTTCCATCAAGGATGGTGCTAGGGAGCAGGACCAGCCTACCACAGAATCACGCCAGGACATCCGCGGCATGCTGCTAGCCATGGAGAAGAATCTTCAAGGGGGTATCACATCTCTTGGCACCAAGATGGATGCGCTGTCCTATAGGATGGACCGTGTGGCTGAAAGGCTGGATAAACATGCTGAGAGGCTTGATATGTCGGAGCGCAGGCTAACGGAAACGGAGGAAGCGCAGACTGCCCTAGACACTGAACATAAACAGCTGGGCAGGGTCCTGAAGGTGCTGCAGGACAAAACGGAGGACTTGGACGCGCGTTCCCGGCGCTGCAACCTCCGAATCACGGGCCTCCCGGAAACTACCCTGACGGGCAATATGGAACACTTTACGGAGAGGCTCCTGAAAACCCTGCTTGGCGAGGACTCGTTCTCCAATATGTTCGTGGTGGAGAGAGCGCACCGCTCTCTGGGCCCGAGGCCGCCGCCAGGGGCGGCCCCTAGGCCGATCATAGCGAAGTTGCTCAACTACCGGGATCGAGATGCTGCACTGAAACTGGCCCATGAAAAACAACCACTACGATTCGAGGGGTCCACGATATCGCTATTCCCGGACTTCACGATCCGGGTCCAAGAAGCACGACGCCTGTTCGCCCCCATGAAGAGACAACTCCGTGAACTGGGGGTTGACTATGCTATGTTATATCCAGCGAAACTTCGAGTGAACAGGCAGGGCCGCTCTCACATTTTCACAGACCCGAAGGCATTGCAGTCGGCGCTAAAGGACTGGACCAGGGAGGGGTGCCACAGCCCGGAGAAACGCCTGCTTGACGAAGCGGCGGGCGGCCTGCCGGAGGACCAGGACTAACCACTCATTGGGGTCATTGACTGATAAGTATGACATGATAGTTCCTGGGAGGTAGGGAGTGTAGCTGCAACTCTTTGCTCTTCCCTCCTGATGCCTACGTTAGATTGACTCTATCCTTGGTGGTCTTCACTGCCCAACGGGGACATGCTGGGCCCTCTCTCTCCTGGGGGGGCGGATCTGAAGATGTTCATGGTTATCGATTAGTTCGGTCCCCTACTCCCCAGGCCGACGGGGATTACACTGAACTTATGTGACGCCTCAGGTTGAACTTCCGACAGGGCATATCATAGTGTTGTGGGCACACTAGCTGTTCCATTCTTGGGGTTGTCCCAGGGTCCTGGTGGTAAATACTGTTAATCAGTTGCATACTATTCACTTGACGGTGTTCGGGGTGCGGCCTTGCATGGGCCAACTATTTTTCTCTTTGTTTGTCGAGCTACATCCACCCTCGCGTGAATCACACTGGGGAGTGTTCTTTCTGTTGGGGTTTGGGTGGGGCAGTTTTATTGGTGGGAGGGATGGTCCAGCGGCCAAGTTGGGGTGGGGCAGGCGTGGGTGGGGGGAGGCTGGGGTCTGAGTTGCGAATTGATGTTGTGTAAGATTGATGCGCTTGATTTTGCGTACCGAAATGTATGTTATGGGGATTCGAATCGCACAGGCTCTGTTGGGATAGGCCTGGCGTGGGTGGGGGTGGGAATGTTTTGAGACTGACTTCTGACACATTTTTTTGCTGTGATAACTCGAGTTGTGCGACACCATGGCTGTGTAGGCCCGACGAGACGGACACGATGGAACCTAGGCTGGATACTCCCTCATGACGGATAGGGCTGAGACACGTTCTGACAACTCTTCGGACTCGGTTGCGGTGCTCACGTGGAATGTACATGGCCTTAATGATTATAGGAAAGTCCGGAAAGTTTTGAGCTACCTATATAGGCATAATATTGATATTGCCCTCCTACTGGAGACACACCTTCCTCTAGATAGTCCCATCTTGCGCACTAAAGGGCTCCTAGGCAATGTGCATGCGGCCGGCTTCACCACGCATGCTAGGGGGGTCCTGACGTGGGTCAACCCGAAGACGGCATTCCGCCTGTCGCCTTTGGAGACGGATAGGGAGGGTCGGTTTGTTCTTACCAAATGCTGCGGTAAGGGAATGGAGTTGCTTTTCCTAAACGTTTATGGACCTAATTATGATCACCCAGACTTTTATAACAAGATGACTGACCTATTTCACTCTCCTGCTCATGGACAGATTCTATGGGGTGGGGATTTTAATTTTGTTAGGGACCCCGCTTTGGATAGGTCGGACGGCCCGGACAGACGAGCCTCTGCTTCGGCGAGAGTCGTTGAGACAGCATTGATCAGGTTGGATATGTGTGATGTTTGGCGCCACAGGCACGCGGACCAGGGCGGGTACACACATTACTCTGCGTATTACAATGTCCATACCAGAATTGACTATTGGTTTGCCTCCAGACCTCTATTGCCTCATATCCAGCCTTGCACGATTCTACCGCGCACATATTCTGATCATTCACCCCTGCTTTTGGTTCTCACTTCCCCCAAGAAGCGCATGCCCCCCTTTATGTGGCGCTTTCCACCCTACTCTCTCCTGGATGCTGTTTTTAAGGAAGATATCGCTACGGCAATCGAGACATTTTTCGAAACCAATGTGGGGTCAGTGGATTCCTTTCAAACGATATGGGAGGCCTTTAAGGCATATATCAGAGGGGTGGCAATATCTAAACATGCGGGGGTTCTTAAATCGATTCGTAAGAGATTGGCGGATCTGGAACATAAGATAAAGGCGCTAGAGGTTTCCCTGATCGATGGTCCGACTGACGCACTTACCCTAGAATTGACGCAGACTCTACAGGCATATCATGCAGAGGCTGATAGTGAAATAAAGCATCTAGGGAAGTATGCCACTGCTCGTACTTATGGCGAGGGCGAACGGCCGGGAGTGGTTCTTGCGCAGCTCCTCAGGCAGCGTAGAGATAACACGGTGATCCCAGATATTAGACCACACACTGGAGACTCTCCGCTGACAGAGGCCCAAGTGACGGACCAATTTCGACAATATTATGCGGACCTATATGCCTCACGAGGCTGCAGTCCTGACGAGCAAATATTAGACTACCTGATGCATATAAAGCTACCGTGGCTGTCCAATGACCATCGTGAGTTTCTGATGCGGCCGATCGAAAGGGATGAAATAGTCCTAGCTCTCTCAGAAATGAGGGCAGGGAGTGCGCCCGGAGGGAATGGCCTCACGGTCGCCTTTTACAAAGCGTACATCGATCTTTTGCTGCCACACCTGCTCATGCTGTTTGAGGACATGTGTACCACAGGCGAGATGCCCCCCACCATGCGGGAGGCGATCTTAGTGGCTATACCTAAGCCGGGTAAGCCTCCAGATGAGTGCGCCCCGTATCGACCTCTGTCCTTGATGAATGTGGACACCAACATTTTCGCGAAACTGCTTGCCAATCGTCTGGCACCTCTCGTCACTACCTTGGTGGCCCCGGAACAGGCTGGATTCGTGCCAAGCAGAAATCTGACATACAACCTGCGCACTGTCTTCGCTGCTCTTCAGCATACGAGACCGGAGGTGCCGGCTATTGCGGTCTTTTTAGACATGGAAAAGGCCTTCGACTCGGGCGAATGGCCCTTCATGAGGCAGGTCCTTAGACGTATGGGGGTGGGGGAGGTGTTTCTACAACTCCTTGCCGTACTGTATTCCTCTCCTACAGCGCGTATCAAAATAGGCTCACTGGTCACTAACCCTATACGAATATACAGGGGCACAAGACAGGGCTGCCCCTTATCTCCAATTCTCTACGCTCTGATCGCTGAGCCCTTGGCATGTGCCCTACGCGAGTACCATAGCCATAGAGGCAATCGCTTTCCGAGCTACCGCCTCATAGTCTCCACTTATGCGGACGACACACTGCTTTATGCCAGAGACCCAGAGGCCAATCTTTCTCCGGTTCTCCGAGAGGTGGTGCGTTTTGGCTCCCTGTCTGGCCTAAGGGTCAACTGGAACAAATCCAGCATGTTCCCCCTGACCCCAGCCACGGCGGCCTTTGAGCCTGAATACCCTCTGCAGTGGTCTACAGAGGCGGTGCGGTACTTGGGGATCAAACTGCACGCTGACCCGGAGGTGGTCCTCAGGGAGAACTATGGGGTCGCTATTTCCAAGTTGGAAGAGGATATTAACCGATGGGTACGCCTCCCTTTATCGTTGATGGGCAGAGTGTCCCTTATGAAAATGATTGTGCTGCCGCGCTTTCTCTTCCTTTTTACAAATATTCCCATGGTACTTCCCCATGTATTTTTCCAGCGTCTCCAGTCCCTAATGGTACACCTGGCCTGGGCGGGCAAGCAGGCTCGCGTTGCCTGGCAAATATTGACATTGCCGTACTCGATGGGGGGATTGGGTGCTCCCGATTTGGATTTATATTATAGAGCTGCTCAAAGTTCTCAGGCATATCATTGGATGCATGGCCCGTTTGACATTCCGCATGTACGAATAGAGACGATAGTCGCTGCTCCTAGGCCTCTTCCTGCCTTGCTGTTCACACCCCCTGATAGACGTACGGGTATATTGGATTCCCTTAACACGGTCGCTCATGCCTGGCATCATTTATTAGCTATCCAGGTGAGCAACATATTGTATTCCCCAGTGGCCCGCCTTCACTGGTGCCATTGGCTTGCACCTTGCAAAGATAGGGGAATTATAGCCACTTTACATGTAAAAACACAAACAGAATTCCCTTTTCCTTTTATTCTAAAAAAAGGACATCTAGATCCTATTCATTTCATTAGTCAAGGCCATACACAGAAATCCCATAAACCAAAGCAATTTTTTCCAGGTTGCTAAATATTACAGTCATGTGCAAAAAAACATCTATAATGAAAATTCAAACATAAAAATGAATATTCGAAGGAATGTATTTTCAATTCTTTTATTCAAATAGTTGTGTAGTTTATGTTATCAAATGTTTATGCAAAATAAATAAAACCATTTATATTTAAAAACATACATTCATCATTTTAAATAGGAATTGACATCTAACCTGACAGATTTTAAACATTGAATTATTGTCCTGAAGAAGGTGATGATCCACCTTTACACCGAAACGCCGCGTCGACAGTTGTTCTCTTCATTGTACACATTGTACTTTTTTTTAAAATGATGAATGTATGTTTTTAAATATAAATGGTTTTATTTATTTTGCATAAACATTTGATAACATAAACTATACAACTATTTGAATAAAAGATAATTGAAAATACATTCCTTCGAATATTCATTTTTATGTTTGAATTTTCATTATAGATGTTTTTTTGCACATGACTGTAATATTTAGCAACCTGGAAAAAATTGCTTTGGTTTATGTGATTTCTGTGTATGGTCTTGACTAATGAAATGAATAGGATCTAGATGTCCTTTTTAGAATAAAAGGAAAAGGGAATTCTGTTTGTGTTTTTACATATATACCCATCCCTTTTCTAAGTATTAGGGTATCTCCCAAAAACCTTTGTGATTCCATATAGCCGCTTTACAGACGCTAAATGTCCATACCATAGGGGATCTTTTCGCAGATGGCGAGGCGCGCACATGGGGTGCGGTGAATGGAGAGGAGGCCCAGCCGACGCTCGTTTCCAATTCCATAGACTTAGACACGCTCTCAGGGACTTACTGGGAGAGGTTATGGCGGAGCCCCCTGAGGTCGTGGCCCTAACTGCTGTCATTAGAGCGCAAACACCTGCTAAGATGGTATCTAGGATTTACAGCATCACACTGTCTTCTCGGGGAAGTAAATATACCAAACCACGGCTGGCCTGGCAGCGTGACCTGCAGGTAGACCTTACGGATGATAAATGGCTCTACTGCTGCATAAGCACTAAACGTGTCTCGCTAAACGGCCGGCACAGACTTGTTCACTTCAAATTTCTAAACCGGGTTTACTACACGCCGGAACGTCTACATCGTTATGGGCTACGGGAGGAGTCTCAGTGTGAACGATGCGGGGAGCAAATAGCTGACTTTTTCCACTTAGCCTGGACATGCCCGGGGGTCGCCCGCTTCTGGAGTCTGGTATTTTCTGAAATAAATCGTATCACAGAACTGACGTTGGCCCCTGACCCGTTCTTAGCGTTGCTGGGGTACTCCAAGCCTCTCCCTAAAGCGCTGCGACGACTGGTAGACATGGCACTACTTTTAGCAAAGAGATGTGTGGCGATCTGTTGGCTTCGTGGCCCGACGCCTACAATAGCTCAGTGGTCTAAAGATATGATGTTCTGTTGCACCCAGACCGAAAACTACAGTGAACTGTTACCGCCTCGCAATAGACCAAAGAACTTTTGGGCCCTGTAAATGACGGGACGGACAAACATGGTGGATACTGACTCTGGCACTGCCTCCTCTCCACGTCGCCCTGCCCCCCCTGCCCATTAGCTCCCCTTGTAGCAGTATGCCTGAGTGATCCCAACTACACTGACCGTCCGGCTCTTCCCTTGGACGAAATGGTTACGACAGTTGAGGGGATTATGACACAGAGGGGATTGGGTCTTTCAAATGCCTGATGTACTGTATCTTTACTACCAGCATGGTTCAGCGATGTTTATTTCTGAATGTCACACGCTGCTAACATCTTGAGAAGAATGTCTATGTCTCTTGTTTGTTGTGTATAAACTTAATAAACAAAGTAAAAAAAAAAATGTTTTGGTGGGCAGGGATCAGGCAGCTGAGTCATTGGGGGCGAAGCTGAGGCTCTCATGAATGCTCCTTCCACAGACATCTCACAATGGTGTGCAGGAGGGTTGGGCCAGGGGTTGAGTGATGATGTGGTACCCTAGGACTGACCAGGGGTGCCTTGCACCTAAAACTTCCACCCCCACTTAAAAACCCTTGAACAAGGAAGAGACAAATAGGAAGATACTGGATCTGGAAGCGAGGATAAAAGGACACACAAAGCCTATGCACACGCTACAGTGTTGAATATCATTACAATAGAGTATACATGAGGAAGCACATGAGAATTTGTGTAATGATTCTTCTTGATTTATTCGAACAACAGGTCCAGCCAACACGTGTTTCGTCCGAAGGGAGATATCCCTGGACTTCTTCAGGGCTGGAAATGATACAAAAGGCTCATTTACAGTGGTAGCAGGGAAGTCCCATGAGTAACATGGTCCTAGTATAGTTCACACATATAATAATCTGTGACACGTGCGTGAATATGTTGTGTTCATGGAAAATTGTGGCCAACTAAGTGGTAACGTGCGGGAACCTACAATATGAAGGCAATGATTAGTGGAGTGTCAGAAGACTAACAATAAGTCTGCGTAAGCCGACAGTGAAGAAATCCATCATTTGTTTGTGAACAACTGGGAAAACGTGGGAGCATGCCAGTGTGTTGTGTGCATGCTAGTGTCACGAATGGAAGATTGGTAGTAAAGAACGAAATACGATTGCTTAAAGGAAAAATTCCTGATTGAACTAGACCGGGAAAACCTGGTCGTGGAAGCAACATGCAAGAAAGATGCAATTGGAGTGCGCAGACCACGGCCTTACAAAAGTGTAAAACGAGTGTGACGGATTATCATGAAGAGAGGGAGGATAAGGGGGGGGGGTTTGGGGAGGAGAGGGAGAGGGAAGGTGGGAAAAGGAATGGGAGAGAGAGGGAAGGGACGCATACCTGATGTAATAGAACAGTAACTGAGACCTGTGGATTCAATGTGCAGAACCAATTAATACTGAGATGGAAGACATTCCGTATGGAATGTGCTGAAATAACGGGTATGAGAGGTAAACTTCACCTATAAGCCGGTGATAATTCCAACCCGGCCGGTCACGGGTGAAACCGAAGGATCATTGTAATGAGAAAAGTAAGTGATTCTGAAAGAAAGTATTACAAGGTAGCTTGCTATTGTTATCCTTCACAAGCATACGAAAGTCTGAAATACTGGTGACCACGGTCATGAAAGAAAGTGGGGAGCTCACTTAAAAGACCAGTATACGGTCCTAACCGGTAGGTTATTGAGAAGTTCCAGTTGGTGGTATTGTCGAGGTATTCTAATTCTAATCTGTTGGGGAAAAGTAAGTCCAATCACTAATGGTGACTGTAACATAATAATAAAGGTCTGATCTGCTCTGGTCAAGTTTAAAATGTTAAGCCGAGGTCACTTGCCTTGGGGTTCAAAATCTTTCTACAAAGTGCATCTCGATTGAGTAAAACTAAGACTAATTCCTTGTGCAATTATTGGAAAAGGCCGTATCATGCCTTGTCAGTACGTCATTCTGTGAGGATAGAGAAACAGGGTTATTATACCAATACGTATAACAACCGTTTGGAAAGCCAAGTCCGCTAGCTAGAGAGCCGGCATACTTCTAAATCAGCGCGTTCAAGTTGAGGGGGGAAAAACGACGAAGTAAATACCTTCAAGCGAGTACGCTAGGACCATGGCTGAGTTCCTCCCGGGAGCGCGTCGAAACCGGATGTGGTTTCAAAACATACCCGGAAGTGCTTAAATACTATCTTTTAGACAAAAGCTAGACCGCACACCCTGGATTACCGTAGAAGACAGTGGTGCACTGATGGACTGCGCGCAGGGTTTCAAAAGGAGGGAAGGGAAGGGTATGGCGTGCACTGTGTTCAGTGTAGGAAATGTTAAAAATTGTTAAAAAACTACCAGCAGCAATTGTGAAGTGAGATTGTGGGAAACGAGATAAAAAATAAGATATAAGAAAATCCACAACGCCACCGGTGAAATAGCAAAACATTGTATATACATACAAATAGGTAGATGGAAATGCGTACACAAAGTTTAAAGCGCTCACTGAGAGATGTCTGCTACATGTCATTCAAAGCAACAAGAGTGTTAGTGGAGGATTTGTAGTGCAAATGGAGCAATGTGTGTTTAGGAACATAGTATCAACAAAACAGTACATGATATAAAAGATTAGGGTACGTCATTCAAGGGGATAGATGTATCCAAAATTTCATGTAAGAGGAGATAAACAGATAGTTATCAGAATTACATCAAATCATGGGGATTTGTACAGCAGTGATGGTCACGCCAAAGAGTGACCAGAGTCATCATGTCAGTGTCATGGTGTGCGTATAATGCGAAGAGAAACAATAACACCGAATATAAATGATGAAAAACGATGATAGACGAGGGGACACGCATAATGGAAACAACAATACTTTTTAAAGTAGGAAATCACGGGAAAGCAGTCAATACGCCTGATCATGGGGATTTCTACAACGGTGATGACTAAGCCAAAGAGTGACCAGAGTCAACACGTCAGTATCATGGCGTACGTGTAAGATGGAGAGAAACTGTAACACCTAATATAAATGATGAAAAACGATGAAAGACAAAGGGACACGCATAATGGAAACAACAAAACTTTTTACAGTAGGAGAACACGGGAGAGCAGTCAATACGCATGATCTGGTATGTGGAGTCAGTGCACATGTGTCACAACCAGATGCATCAATTAACACAGATATTAGTCACCTAAGAACTTGTGAAGCTCATGGTCGCTGTTGAGTCCCAGCTCAACAGTTCTCAAACGCATGATCCATGTGGCCTCTGCGCGTCTCAAACACAATTCCCTGTTCCCACCTCTGAGATTTGGTGTGATGGTTTCAATTCCATAAAATTTGAAACATTTGTGAATCCCTTGGGCGGGGCAGGTTGCTGTGTGGAGTGCCATTGGGTACCTTGCATCCTGCTGTTTGATGGCTCTCACATGTTCACTAATTCTCTCCCTGAGTGTTCTGATGGTGCTGCCTATATAGAGACGATTACATGCACACTCAAGTGCGTATATCACATATTTGGTGCTACAGTTGATGTTGGACCTGATGGTGTAATTTCTGTTGTGTCCAGCAAAATCCTTCGTGTTGCTCTTGGCCCACCTGCACACGCCGCAGGAGCCGCATTTGTAGAAGCCTAGTGTTTTCTGTGTCAGCCAAGTCGTAGGTTTATTTTCTGTGGGGAAACTAGGGCTGAGTCTGGATTTCAAAGTCCTGCTTCGTCTATATGTGATCTGCGGTCGTTTAGTAATGTGGCCTTTGAGGGAGGTATCTCCTGCGAGTATTCTCCAGTGTTTGTTAAGACTCTTGTTCAGTATGGTGCTGAGGTTGCTAAAGTCTGTAATGAGCCTGACTGGTTGCTTGTCTGTGACTATCTGCACCCTGTTCTTGAGTGTGTCATTTCTACATATCCTCTTGATTCTACCCTCTGCTCTTCCTAAGTTAGGTTGCGTGTAGCCCCTATTTCTGAAGCGCGTTTTCATGCTTGCCAGGCAGGATTTGAAGTCATCATCGTCACTGCAGTTTCTTCTTGCCCTGGTGAATTCTCCAAAGGGGATAGCTGAGATCTGGTGTGGCGGGTGTGCACTTGTTGCGTGCAGGATTGCATTACAGGCGCTATCTTTGCGATATAGGCGGCTATGTAGTGCGTTATCCTTAACAAAAAGTTCTACATCCAAAAAGGTGACACTGACCTTACTGATTGTGTGGGTGAACTTGATGTCGTACGTGTTAGTGTTCAGATACGTGCAAAATTGGACGAGTCTCTCCTGCGTGCCAGACCAAATTAGGATACAGTCGTCAATATCTCGACCCCAAAAAATTATGGAGTCACTGTATGTGCTACCTTTGGTGCCCCAGATACAGTCCTCTTCAAGATCACCCATGAAGACGTTCGCAAAGGATGGCGAAAACTTGGAGCCCATGGCTACTCCCCTTTTCTGTCTGTACCAATGTTGTTCAAATAGAAAAACATTATTCTCTAGAATAAGTTCCATCATTGACATCAGCATTTTGGTGTGCTGCCACTGGGTTGCCGCTCTTTTGTTAAGATGTTTCTGTATTGCCCTGAGACCGAACTCTGGTTTAATACTCGTGTAAAGTACTACGACGTCCAATGACGCTAGGATCATGCCTGGTTCCCATGTCAGATCTGAGAGGATACTGAGACTATGCTTAGTGTCCCTGATGTAGGAGGGAAGATTCTGCATTAGTGGGCCCAGAAAAAGTTGCACGTATTCAGCAAGGCGTTCTGTGGTCCTCCTATTCCAGAAACAATGGGCCTGCCTGGTGGGAAAGGCAAATGTTTATGTATCTTCGGAAGGGTATAGAGGCACAGGAATGTAGGTCTATAAACTTTCAGGTACAACAGCTCGTCATCATCAATGAGACTGGCACTATGCCGCTCCGTAAGGAGTTTATTCATTTTGAGTGTTAATGGTCCTATGGGGTTCTGAGGGAGGCTTTCGTAGCAAGTTACTTCATTAAGTTGTGCCATGATCTCCCTGTTGTAATCTAGTCTGTTCATCACGACCACGTTACCTCCCTTGTCTGCTTCTCTTATCATAATCTCATCATCAGTGGCTAGTGTGTTGAGAGCCTGACGTTCACCTGGGAGGAGATTGTCCCCATACCTAGGTCTCATGGGTCTGTTTCCGTCACTGTATTTGTTGATGTCTTTTAGTACTAGTTGGTAGAAAGTGTCTATTGCGTTACCACCTGGTAGAGTCGGTGTCCATTTGGATTTGTTCCTAAGACCACTGGTCAGTGTATGATCTGGGTCCACCTCTAAGTCTTCTAGAATTGTCTCTATCTGGAGTGGTGTGTCTTCTCTGTCTGTAAGTGATAGCAGTAAGTGGGTATCGTGCACATCTTGTATGCTGAGTTCATCTGACAAGAGACCAGTTGGGATGTTCTTAGTTCTTTTATTTGGCATGGGGTTATTAGTGAAAAACTTTTTTAATTTGAGATTTCGCACAAATTTAAACAAATCAATTTTTACACTGCATATATCCCCCTCTATTATCGGGTTAAAGCTTAGACCCCTTTCCAAAAGTGAGATCATATCGCTGGTTAGTGTCTTGGAGGAGAGGTTAAGCACATTAACACCTTCCTCCGCATTGTCAATCACTTCCTGTTGTCCCCTGATCTTAATTTCCTTCTGTATTCTTCTTAGTCCTGCTCTCTTTTTTCTACCTGTATTGCATCCTGATCTGTTCATCTTGGTTGTGCTCTGTTGCCCTTCCTGATTCGCTGCACCTCCCTTAAAAAAGAAAAATCACCTGGTCTCATGTCCCCGGATGTACCTGCATTGTTCTCTATCTCTCCATCGCTGGAAGATGGGGCGTTTAGAGAGGTGGAGCTGGATGAGATGGAGATTGTCTCCAATCTTTTAGATCTATTTCTATCTAGGCCTTCCTGGAGTAACTGATCGTATTTTTTCGCAAAAAAGTGAAAACTCTCCCTCCTTTGTAGTCTATCTCATCGCGTTTCAACTTCCTGGCTTTCCTTTCTTTTATGTCATTCTGATGTTTTAGCAGAATATCGTTTAGTATCACATAACTTTTTTCGGTTGCTTCCTTCAGGTCTAAGTCCCTAATTTCTCTCTCAAAGGGTTGCGATTTCGGCCTGTAACTTTGAGACCTTGCGGTCGGCGTTTTCAATGAGGATGGTCATCAATGTGTTGGAATTTGCCGTGAGTGCCTCTTCCCATTGTTTGAGGAGGTCATCTTCTAAGTCATCATAAGTGGGGAATATTTGAGATCTCAGTCCTCTTGGAACTCTTCTGAGTCTCAAATATTGTTTTAGGGTGGCCCCATCCCACCATTTGGAGTTTATGGTTTTCTTTAGTCTTTCTAGCCTCAAAACTTTATCTCTCAGGCCTTCTTTTTAATGAAACTTCCCGCTACTTGAACCCATGCTAATGGTGTTGCCCTTAGCCAGGTTGTCAAAGAGTTCTTCTGCTGCTCTGTCCCTGTCCATGTTTGGGATATGTACTGACATAGCGGCTGCCTCTCCTGACTTCAGTAAGTGATATCGAAGGTGGTAGTTTTTAAAACGCAGGAGGTTGGTGGCGCGCGCTGAGTATCGTCCTGTAATTATGCAATTATCTAAGCGGTGCACAAGGTGAGGGAAAACCACAAAAGCCCCTGACAAATGGACCGAGGTCCCAATAGTACACACAAAGCCTATGCACACGCTACAGTGTTGAATATCATTACAATAGAGTATACATGAGGAAGCACATGAGAATTTGTGTAATGATTCTTCTTGATTTATTCGAACAACAGGTCCAGCCAACACGTGTTTCGTCCGAAGGGAGATATCCCTGGACTTCTTCAGGGCTGGAAATGATACAAAAGGCTCATTTACAGTGGTAGCAGGGAAGTCCCATGAGTAACATGGTCCTAGTATAGTTCACACATATAATAATCTGTGACACGTGCGTGAATATGTTGTGTTCATGGAAAATTGTGGCCAACTAAGTGGTAAAGTGCGGGAACCTACAATGTGAAGGCAATGATTAGTGGAGTGTCAGAAGACTAACAATAAGTCTGCGTAAGCCGACAGTGAAGAAAAACCATTGTTTGTTTGTGAACAACTGGGAAAACGTGGGAGCATGCCAGTGTGTTGTGTGCATGCTAGTGTCACGAATGGAAGATTGGGAGTAAAGAACTAAATACGATTGCTTAAAGGGAAAATTCCTGATTGAACTAGACCGGGAAAACCTGGTTGTGGAAGCAACATGCAAGAAAGATGCAATTGGAGTGCGCAGACCACAGCCTTACAAAAGTGTAAAACGAGTGTGACGGATTATCATGAAGAGAGGTGGGGTGAGGGGGGGGGGTTTGGGGAGGAAAGGGAGAGGGAGAGGGAAGGTGGGAAAAGGAATGGGAGAGAGAGGGAAGAGGAAGGGACGCATACCTGATGTAATAGAACAGTAACTGAGACCTGTGGATTCAATGTGCAGAACCAATTAATATTGATATGGAAGACATTCCGTATGGAATGTGCTGAAATAACGGGTATGAGAGGTAAACCTCACCTATAAGCCGGTGATAATTCCAACCCGGCCGGTCACGGATGAAACCGAAGGATCCTTGTAATGAGAAAAGTAAGTGATTCTGAAAGAAAGTATTACAAGGTAGCTTGTTATTGTTATCCTTCACAAGCATACGAAAGTCTGACATACTGGTGACCACGGTCATGAAAGAACGTGGGGAGCTCACCTAAAAGACCGGTATACGGTCCTAACCGGTAGGTTATTGAGAAGTTCCAGTTGGTGGTATTGTCGAGGTCTTCTAATTCTAATCTGTTGGAGAAAAGTAAGTCCAATCACTAATGGTGACTGTAACATAATAATAAAGGTCTGATCTGCTCTGGTCAAGTTTAAAATGTTAAGCCGAGGTCACTTGCCTTGGGGTTCAAAATCTTTCTACAAAGTGCATCTCGATTGAGTAAAACTAAGTCTAAGTTCCTTGTGCAATTCTTGGAAAAGGCCGGATCATGCCTTGTCAGTACGTCATTCTGTGAGGATAGAGAAACAGGGTTATTATACCAATACGTATAACAACCGTTTGGAAAGCCAAGTTCGCTAGCTAGAGAGCCGGCATACTTCTAAATCAGCGCGTTCAAGTTGAGGGGAGAAAAACGGCGAAGTAAATACCTTCAAGCGAGTACGCTAGGACCGTGGCTGATTTCCTCCCGGGAGCGCGTCGAAACCGGATGTGGTTTCAAAACATACCCGGAAGTGCTTAAATACTATCTTTTAGACAAAAGCTAGACCGCACACCCTGGATTACAGTAGAAGACAGTGGTGCACTGATGGACTGCGCGCAGGGGTTCAAAAGGAGGGAAGGGAAGGGTATGGCGTGCACTGTGTTCAGTGTAGGAAATGTTAAAAATTGTTAAAAAACTACCAGCAGCAATTGTGAAGTGAGATTGTGGGAAACGAGATAAAAAATAAGATATAATAAAATCCACAACGCCACCGGTGAAATAGCAAAACATTGTATATACATACAAATAGGTAGATGGAAATGCGTACGCAAAGTTTAAAGCGCTCACAGAGCGATGTCTGCTACATGTCATTCAAAGCAACAAGAGTGTTAGTGGAGGTTTTGTAGTGCAAATGGAGCAATGTGTGTTTAGGAACATAGTATCAACAAAACAGTACATGGTATAAAAGATTAGGGTATGTTATTCAAGGGGATAGATGTATCCAACATTTTATGTAAGAGGAGATAAACAGATAGTTACCAGAATTACATCAAATCATGGGGATTTGTACAGCAGTGATGGTCACGCCAAAGAGTGACCAGAGTCATCATGTCAGTGTCATGGTGTGCGTATAATGCGAAGAGAAACAATAACACCGAATATAAATGATGAAAAACGATGATTGCTCTCTTCCCCAGGGCTGTGCACAAACATTCTGCCCACCACCATGTACACACTTTTGCAGAATAGTGCAACAGTGTGCACGTCATGTCAGGAATAGATTTTTGTACTGAAGGGGTACTCTTCCAGTACAAATTACTATACTTAGACTAACTTCAAAAGTTTTCACACATTGCGTATGTGCTGTACAGTGCACCAGGCATGCAAGGTGTGAAAGGTTAGGAGAAATGAAAATATTTCTCCTTGTTAATGCCTTTGTCAAGGAGGCGTTATTTTTTGGTGTAAAGCCCTGCCTAACAATTTTGGTAAAAGTTCAAAATCTTGGATGGTAGCATGGGACGCCCATGTCCAAGGCATGGGACACCCCTTTGATGCAAAAAAACGCTATTTGCATTTCTTTTAAGGCTACTTTCCAATGCAAAAAAAAGTTTTGCACAAGAAAGTAAATATTTTATCAAAACTTTGAGCCTACTGAATAAATCTGCTGAGGTCTTATAAACAACAACTGCACATCAATCTCCTGGAATTGATGGCAGCGCAACTACCACAACAAGCATTTTACACGGTTATTTGCGAAAAAAGTGTGCTCATATGTACGAACATGGCCACCATGTACTACATCCAGAAATAGGGAGGCACAATCACCCCAGCTTTCAACCTTAGTACAGAAATTTTGGCATTAGGCCATTCGTCTTCAAGTCTTCCCCCTAGCGGAACATCTCCCGGGAGGGGACAACTTCGCAGACCGGCTAAATCGCATGCATCAACAGACAGAAAAATGGAAGCTGAACCCAAGTCATTCAGAAGTACTTTAACAGATGGGCAACATCCACTGTCGATCCTTTCGCCACTGCAGAAAATGCAAAAATGCCCAAGCTTTGCCTCCAGGTACCCTCAACCACAGTCCATGGGCACTGTATTATGAACTGTAATGCAATGTATTTGTACACTACTGCCTCAGTAGGAGCAAACAGCCTCTTCAGGCTTCCGTACAAGACATTATGTGTTTTACTGTATTTGCAGAAATCAGGCAAGAGTGCACCTTCGTTAGACTACATAAGGCGGCTGTAGCAGCCCGAATGCAGAGTAGACACCGCCTCTCTTTATATAAAATTCCAGTTTATTGGGGGGGGGGTCTAAAAAGATTTATCCCATCAAGAACATTACCAGTCCCCCCATGGAACCTTAATGTACTCCCTATTCAACTCATGAGGCCTCCTTTGGAGCCGTTACATTTTTGTCACTACAGTTTCTCTTGTGTAAAGTAGCCTTCCTCATTACATTCACTTGTTTGCATAGATTTTGTGAATTATTTGCCGTAACTGCAGAGAAGCCTATTATTCAGTTGCACAAAAATCCGGTTCATCTAAGAAACCTTGCTTTGTGCCTGCGGTCATCTCTCAATCCCATGTATCCAAAATACTGGCTTACTGAGATTCTTCACACACATCTAGTCACTTGCTGGAAGACTATTACACGTAATAAATGTCAAAAGAGTTTGTATGTATTACACTGATTGTGCAAAATACATTCGCAAAACAAAGCAACTGTTCTTTTGCTAAGCTCAACTTAAAAATTCCTATGTCTAAGTCAGGTTTTGCACAATGGATGGTTAAATGCGTTCAAGTGGGTCACCCCAGATCTAACCGTCCATTATATACTAGGCCTATGCTCACAAAAAGAAACCACTAGAGGTTTTCTAGGAAATATGCTGCTTGCAAAGCTCGATAGAGCTGCAACACGGTCTACAAGACACACCTTCACAAACCATCATTTCAGAGGCATTCACGCCACCAAGATGCACAAGTTGGCCAATTTTCCATAAGACCTTATTTCAAACATCTTTCTTATCATCCTCACCTGCTCACACGCCACCGGTTTAGGGAGGAGGGCACTGTTTTTGAGTCTATGCAGGGCACGTGATCTATGGTAGCCAATGCTGTAATTGAAAAATGTTACCTGTAGCCCTTACAGCAGCCACCGGGAGTGCCTTGAGGTCGGGGGCCAGGACTACAAGCCCCAGCAGCACTGCTGCCGTCCTTTGCCGCCAACGTTACACCGGCAGCAGCGCGAGTGCCAGGAGGCGCTTTTAAAAACTCTTCAGGGCTCCCGCAGCGCGGGACGCCCTTACAGCAGCCACCGGGAGTGCCTTGAGGTCGGGGGCCAGGACTACAAGCCCCAGCAGCACTGCGGCCGTCCTTTGCCGCCAACGTTACACCGGCAGCAGCGCGAGCGCCAGGAGGCGCTTTTAAAAACTCTTCAGGGCTCCCGCAGCGCGGGACGTGTGCAGCTGAAGCCCGGGCGAAGGGCGGGCCCGTCCGCGCCCGTCAGAGCCCGGATGAGCCTTGGCTGGGCCACACCTCTTGGTTTTGACTACGGACTCCCCAGGACATCTCCCCCGTCGGATTGACCGCTCAAGGTTAGTGCCATCCATCTGTGTAGTGCACTACTGTCAAAACGCAAATCAAGGGGAACTTTGTACGTGTGATCATTCTCCTTCCAAATTCTTTCATTGACAGTAATATTTACAAACTTAATAAGTAACCAATAGTGGTGGGAAGCTGCGAACTATAGCCCTTGTGATTTGCTACTGATTTAAACAGCACTGATTCCTAAGCACTCCCTGAATCACCGCCATCTGCAACCATGAGTAAACCAAGAAAAACTGTTGCCCCCCAACCTGTATTGCCATCACAACCCACCTCAATAGATAAAATGCTGCAAAGAGCAATAGGAGCTGTAGCCACGGAGATAGAGCGGACAGAAAGGCGTCTCTCATTAACTCCCGTTATAGCCCCCTGTTCCACCTCTCAGGAACATGGTAGTTTGTCTCCGCTCATACTGCCAACACTGGACTTAACACCTGAACCCCCAAGGACACGCGCAAAGGTCTGTGCAGCATCTAACACTGAGTCACCCTTGGCGAGCATCCCCAAAAGAAAAGGGACCACTTCAGGTCCAAAGCGGAAAAAACAAACAGTGAACAGAGCAAAGAACAGCATATCAGGGGCAGAAGGAACGGGATACATCGCAGGCTAACCATGAACAACCATCCTGGGTGAAAAATTTGGTGATGGACCTCCACTCTCAGTTTAGGACTATCATGAAGGAGGAACTTAAGACTCTAACGGACCGGGTCGACAATCTGTCATTATTGGTTGATAATTGGGTGGGCAAAGTAGAGCTAATCCACAAGGAGGTGGAGATAACTAAATCGTTAATCTTGCAAATTCCACCACTTGACACCAAAACGGCCTCCCTAGCTCCAAACCAAGAGATTGGCCCTATTAGGTCCAAACCTATAAACTCGAATGCAGTAGATCCCCCAGGGAGTAAACCTTCTTGCCAGTACTTAGCTTCAGGCGGCCTGTATATTATTGGAGGTACTCTCCAAGGTACTCTCCCTTGGAGGTACTCTTCAAGGGAACACCTTGGAGAGTACCTCCAGGCCGTATTCAGCTGGGACAACTGGACCAGCTCTCTGGCAACCAGTTTCTACCTCTGGGATTAGGGAACAGCTAGCAATCTCTGAAAAAGCCCCTAAAGAAGATATTGCCTATCCGCGTATTAATCTCCCCCGGCCTCAACTCCATATGTTGTTGTATTAGTAGGAGTACCAGAACTGAGAAAGGGATGCAGGGAGTCCTACCATGAACTTAAAAACAAATGTATCTTTTGACTGGTTAAACATAGGCAATTCTCATACAAAGACGCAAATGAATTAATTTTCACCCGCAGGGTTAGTTGGGTGGGTTGGAGACCAAAAGATGTCCCTGGGGACTGCATAGTGATAAACTTTAGAGACCCGCAGACTGTGCAATCTCTTCTAGAGTGGGGACACCAGACAGAGACTGGGGGCATAGCCTCCCTCCCCCTAGGATATTTTTACCCTCAGGATTAAACCCTCACATTATGAGAAGGACTGCTAATGACAGGGTCGCGAGGATTGAAGATAGGCCACCGCTTAACCAGAATTGGGATCTTAACCGACCACTCCTGTATAACATCCCTGTTGCAAACAGATTTAGCCCTTTAGACTCATTGATTGACTCACTATTACTGGGCCCCTGTTTCAAAGCTCTGGCTGCCAAGTAGAGTATAAAGTTAAAAAATTGCACGTGGACGCTTTTGTACACCAGGGAGTATCTAGGAAGCACATGGGAGAACCAGAGAAGGGGTGTGGGGGGAAAGCGAGGGACCCAACAAGTGCAACTCTGGAATTAATCCACATGGACCACCCAACCCCCGACCGAACCCAACACAACTCGAAGACAAACAATCCTACCACACTCCCCATTGCAAAGCATCCCTTGGCAGCAACGAGTATTAGCGACTCGGGCTATGATCAGGGGGCGCTGGGCAAGATGGGGACAAATAATCTTCAATGGGCGCATTTAAGTCCCAGTATATCGGACCCCACCCATGTAGCAAATGAGACGGACTTGGCTGGTTTGCAACTATTATCCTGGAACATAGCAGGACTCACCTCAAAACTGGATTTACCAGACTGGGGGGTATTCATTGACAAACATGGGCTATGCATGTTTCAGGAAACTTGGGCTAGAGAGGCAACACATAGAGCGGGATATGCGTCCTATAGCGTTCTAGCTGATAGGGGGGAAAGGGGTAGGCCCTTCGGAGGTCTAACCATTTGGGTTGGTGTGTATCTTGGCTGTGAGGTCAAACAGATAGAAACTTCTCGCGATATCCTCTGTATTTTTCAAATTTTCACCTCAAAAATCAAAATTGCTTTGATTAATGTCTATTCACGCCCGGTCAGCTATGGCCAAACCTCCAACACCCTTGACATACTGTTCACTTTCCTTCAAAAAATACCGGACAACTATTGGATAATCATAGGAGGGGACTTCAATTGTCAATTCGAACCTTTGAATGGTCTTCCCAACAGTATCTCAAGCGAGGAGGATTCAGTTTGGGCCATTCCAGAGTCTAATATCCCGCCCATACGAGCTTGGGCCCTGTTGGCTTTACAGATGCATGCACTTACATTAAGTCATTCACTAAGGGCATGCAACAGCCGTTCAACATCGGATAGCCCGGGGAAGTACACATATAACAGACCAGGGCATGAATCAATCATAGACTACATCTTAGTGGACATTAAATCGTGGCATAAGGTCCTAGATTTTAAGATCACTCCCCGCCATGAGAGCGACCACAACGCCCTCGAACTAGATGTAATTCCCCCATGTGACAGAAGCGCTCTAGGCGGAAGCTTACAACCTATTCTTGGACCTATTCAGGCTAATGGAGGCAGGAGAATTCGTTGGGAGGTACTTTTGCAATCACAGACCAAGCTTGCCTCTTTATATAAAAAAAATCATCCCCCTACTCACTGTAGCACACCTCCACTCAGAAACGACTGGTATTACAACTTCCCAGACTATAGTTTCCAATAATCATCAAGACTTGCTATCCACTCTGGCTCAATTTTTTGTTACTAGTAGAAAGGCCAGGTTGAATAGAAATCCACAGCATCCATGGTACAACAATCATAGTAGAACAGCCAAGTCAGAGCTCCTAGTTGCCATTAAGGCAAATAATAGACTACAAATCAAGGAAACCAGGGCAATTTATAAATTAACTATAGCCAAAGCTAGAAGCAATTGGGAGTGTGAAAAATGGGTCAATCTAAGCACCGCGCTGGAAAGCCACGATATGCGTGCATTCTGGAATTTGATTAACACCGGAACGACTGAGGGTAAATCGGCGATATCAGCAAACATAGGGGAGGAAGTTTGGAGAGCCCACTATAAATCCCTTTATGAAATGTCTGAGAAGGAAGTTGGGCCGGTGGTAGTGACCCCTTTCCATCCAGAACCACCAAAAAGAGATATCCCCCTGTTCACTCTTAAGGAGATTGCGGAAGCTCTGGGCAAGATCCTTCCAGCTAAGGCGCCAGGGCTGGATAAGATCCCTGGCGACCTCTTTCGCTCTGAATCCTCCGTCTGGACCCCTTACTTGTGGACCTTGTTTAACGCCATCCTTCAGTGTATGGCGATTCCTGCAACCTGGGCCGGGGCAGAAATCATTCCTATTTATAACAAGCATTTACAATGCAATAGGTCTCGCATTTGCGAGAGTTTGAGCTATTGGCATTGTAAATAACAATGCCATTTATTTATGTGTTTTGAAAACCTGCAAGTGGTGCATAAACCCGCATTTTGTACTTATAGTCGTTGCTTACGTGAAGCAAGGCTGGCAGTAAAAGAGGCGCAGTTACTTACTGCCAGCCGTGTTTCTCATAAGCAGCGACTATAAGTACAAAGTGTGTGTTTACACACCACTTGCAGGTTTTCAAAACACATAAATAAAAGGCATTGTCATTTCCAATGCAAATAGCTCAAACTCTCGCAAATGCGAGACCAATTGCATGTTTAATTACTAATCGTATAATAGACAACAATATTGTTCCTCAGTGGATTATTTTTCTGTGATTTGTTTTAGGTTTCTTAATAATATACTTTAAAAACTTCCCATAATTTGCCTATTTCTTTCCCCAATCCCAATTGGACACAAGGCGCGAGGCATGGCCTTCGGCCAGGATTATGTCCCAGTACTGCAGCAAGTGCTCGCTAGCCTCTGCATATGGCCAGGCCCAGCAATACTGAGCTTAGGGTATAGCTCTCAGCCACTTCCTATATCCAGTATGCATTATTAAGTACTTACTGGGCATGTCTCTGGACACAGAGCCAAGACCATAGACTCTGCCCCCATTGCTCAGTGATTATTATGCACAGCCTGCAGCCATGGCCACTGATAATGCAACCATGACATTGGCCCAGTATTAGAGACCTTAGTGTATGCTGAGCATGGCAGCAGCCTGCATCATGCCCAGTGAGGATGGTGCATAGTGCTAGTCCTTGGGCTCTATAACATGTCCAGTACTGATTCCTTCACTACCTGATGGACATGGTCTAAGATCATGCCTAGCATGTAGTTTTAGGGCCTCACCACATCTTTTTTTCCTATGACCAATCCCTGCAAGCCTTCCTAGCTCAGATTTATGTACCTGTGTAATTTTTTTATTGTCTATCAAATGGGACTTAAGTTATTAGAAGTGTTTACTTTATGCCGATGGTTGCAGGTGTGGGCCGTGACACTTATTTTTGGAGACTTGTGTTTCATCACAAAAGCTAGAGAGAGAAAGGCAGAAAATGTAAAAGGATGGAAAGAAAAATAGGAAAGCCCTGGCAAAGGGAGAAAGCTGTGATGAAAAAGAACCTGCAAGAGTGAAATAAGCATATGGAACGAAATGGAATAAAAACTAGGCTCCCTCAATACTCATGAGATATAAAAATGGTATTTAATATAAAGCGTGACTTAACCATAACTACAGAGATTATGTCACTGCCTCTGAAACACACAGAGGTCGAACATATTGTAAGACCTCGGCATATTCAGTATATATAAAACATTTGGGGAATACAGGCTCAGAATAAAGCTGTGGCATTCCGTGATCAGTGAGAGGCTGCGGCTTGCGTCACATGAGTTATGGCCCTCTGGCCTCACTAAACAATATCCCAGGCTTGTGTGGCTCATCTCTGGGACTCATTATGTCACGGGTCTTTCTTTAAAGTCACTGGAGTACAGTTCAGAGGGCTGCGCAGCACAGGTCACTGCAAGCCACTGAAAAGCGCTGCTTACACTGGTGTGCTTACAAATAGTGCCTGCTACCCCTTACAGCTTTGTAGCGCTTTGGAAAACAATCATTGCGATCACCCATGTTCATATTTTGAGCATTTTGTTGGGCGCACATGAAATGGAAGTGCCTCCTGTTGTTTTAAAAGAAAACAGGCGTTATAATCTATTTCATACTCCTGTTATCTAGCTCCAAAGGATGAAAGGTTGAGATGTATTAAACCTCTGAGCTTTCTACAGCCCTTGGTCTGAGGAATCAAATGAGTATTACATGCTTGAAATAATTAGGGTGAGGGGAAAAAGTGGAAATGGCAAATGATATTGTTAGGAAAACTACTAACCATTGGTCCCGAAGACGGCAGAATTATTAGGTATGTGTAAGTAATGTTAGAAAGCACTATCCTCTGTCCGTGCCGCTTCATTGCGCCATCTCCTGATTTTATCGTTTTGTACTCGAGAAGGACTGTACTATCAGACAATTAAAGTGAGATTTACCATCCAACAATGTAATAATATCCCTTATTTCTAGAGCCTCTTTCATCAGAAATGGTCTCTTGATGCACTTGCACAGAAGTTTCGAAATATGATCCCAAACGAAAGAAGGTTTAGTGTTAGAACATAACATTCGAGAGTTCGGAGTCTGATTCACAAAGTCGGTGTTTTGTCCTCTCATATGTATAGTTGTGGGGGCTTCGTCGAACGTTTGAACTTCACGCAACCTCCTTAAGTATCGGGGCAGAATATGTTTAACTCCGACGGGCCTCACTCAACTTAAATGTATCTGAAGTCGATACATGAAGTGTTATTGTGGCCTGTAATATTAACGCATGCTGTTTGCAGTGCAGTAAAAAGACGAAACTGTAGCAAGCGCTATATAAAATGAAATTCTTTTTAATAAGGCAGAGTTATGTACGTAGCACAGACATAATGTTTAGCAACTATTCTGTCTGCATCAAGAACGGATGGTGGGGCAGACGAAACGTAGAGTTACTTGTGCATGTTCTTACACTGGTGGTTTCTTTTATCCCCTCCTGATTTGTCAAAAGCAACCTGAAGCGGCTGACGACTCCCTGCGGCGCTGTCAGAGGAAATGCAGTCGCATCACATACCGGCGGACAGTCTGTGTACTTAACAGGCAGTGTTGTGGGAGGGGTTGCAGAGATGGGTGAAGGTGCCGCGCAAGGGTAGCTGGAGTGGCTTAAAGAAAAACACAATGAAAAGTACATTAATATAATTCAAACAGTGACTGGGGCATTTGGGACGGCCAACACCGACCTACGAACTCCAACATGGCGACAGCAGAGAGAGCGGCGAGGGCACTGCAGGAGGAATGAGAGGGGGGCAGGGCGAAAAGGGGCTGGTGAGGCCGGCCCTTAGTGCGTCACTCAGTAAAGCCCAACGTGCTTGAATGTAGGAATGTAATTATACAGGAATAGGATTGGCCAGTATCATGACGGTCTTGCGACTTTAATTATATCCTTGCGCATGCCCTGCAGCCACCATTACAAATCATAATGGTAGCGATTTTCTTAGCAGATTGACACGGCGCGTTGGTATTTATGTAAATCATTGTGGTCATGATTCTCTTTTCGTGGTGGCAGGGGGCGGAAACAAGCACACTCCTACACAGCAAATGTAATGAGCGAAGCACGATTGACAGCCTTTCTGCAGGCCGAGCGTTGGGAGCCGACAGCTTAATAAACAAGAAGCTCCTTACCTCCGTTTCTGAGCATTTTAGTGGCGATGGGCTGGTCTGTCAGCTCCAGCGTCCTCCACTGGATCAGTTGTGCCTCATCCATGCTGTCGAGGCTGCCCTTGGAGTGTCCGCTCTAAACCAACTGCTGCGCGCTATGTTGTAGGGGCGGTCATTGTTGGTGCATTGTTTCCACTGCAGTTTGCGTTAGGTGAGCAGTGTCCTGGTCCTGCCTCCCCTTGGACTGCGATTTTGAGAAGTTGCAGTTACAGTGCACATGTGTGCACACGTCTTTGCGGCGGCCGTGTGAAGTTCGGCATTGGGGCACTGCGCCCGATCTACTGTAGAAACACACGTTACGTGTGCCACAGAGCAACGATTTTGATTTGGGTTTGTGAAAGTGAAAGCGATGAACAACACCTAATTAACCAAGCCCCGGAGACGCTGTGCGTGTTTTTAATAAGGAAAGCTGCCCCGCTCTTCCCCGCACACTTCCCATGCCTGCTATCTACAGCACAGGACCAATTAAAATAAAACTAGGAGGGCTGCGGCTGGCCGGTCTGTGGAAGTGCTCGCAGCTGCAGGGAGCAGACCTAGGCAGCGTGAGGGGCGGAGAGCAGCGCGCCAGAGCCAATACTGCCTCGCTCGTCACTGAGGCTAAAATAACTAGCCAGCGTACGTGAAAGCGAAAGTCTCCAGTTACAGAAGCAGGCTACAGCGCACACTGCACACTGCACTTCAATTAAAAGAAGTGCAAGCAGAGCGGACTAAAACTGTAGTTAGGCGCCGCTGTATCGGGACTACACGGAAGTTAGCAAATGACCAACAGCCAACAGAAAGGGAGATAACAACAACACTACCACAAGTAAGCCAATAGCAAGCAGGAAAACAGATTACATGAAGTTTAAGCCAACATACAGATTACTTTATGTCTCGCTGAGACAGTGCATGCAGCGCATGCGCTGCCAAGGCGAGACCTAAAAAGGGCTCCCCGTTGAGCCCAGCAAACTACCGCCCCATTAGCCTAATTGACGTATGCCAGAAAATCTATGCACGATTACCGGCCTTGATAGAAGAACATAATATACTCACACCCCTCCAAGCTGGGTTTAGGGCCAAGATCTCTACCATCGATCAAATTTTTAGATTACAGCTCTTGTTTTGGAAAACTCTGACCATAGAGGGTGGCAGCCTCTATCTTATTTTTGTGGACCTTAAATCCGCTTTTGATTTAGTTCCGAGGGATAAATTGTGGGAGATACTAATGGAATTAGGGGCTCCAGATTACCTTTGCCACGAGATGAAACGCCTTCATCAAGGCGACTATGCTCAAATAAGATATGGCAAAAATGGAGAGCTCTCAGCCCCCTTCCCGGTCGAAAAAGGCGTGCACCAAGGTTGCGTCCTGGCCCCAACTCTCTTCTCCCTTTTTATAAACGGGTTAATAGAGTTCCTGATGGCAGGAAAAGACATTGATGCACCCCGGCTAGCAAACAGTAAGATACCTGCCTTGATGTTCGCAGACGACACCCTCTTACTCTCAAAATCCCCCATGGGTATGCAAAGGGTCCTTGATGCATTCAGCACCTTCTGTAAAAACAGGGGTTTGGAGATTAATTCACAGAAAACAAAATACATGGTTTTCAATGCAAAAAATCACACTCGCCCGAACCCCTGTTTAGACGGAATGGCCCTAGAGAGGGTGTTGATCTTCGAATATCTCGGGATCACTCTAACCGAAAAAATGGATTGGGGGGCCCAAATAAAAATGTAACCTAAAACTGGCCCAGGCATCGGGGTGCATTCTAAAGGTCTACAATAAATGCTCCCACAAAGTAATAGGTCCTGCGGTTGAACTTTATAAGGTTCAGGCTAGGGGAGCTACTCTGTATGGGGCAGAATTATGGGGTCACTGCTCCAGCACCTTTTTATCGTCAACAGAGAACTCCTTCACCAGGCAGCTCTTACGACTTCCTGTTAGCTCCCCTTTAATTCCCCTTAGGCTGGATCTTGGAATTAGCCCTATAGCAGATGAAATAGCTTTAAGACCACTTTTATTCTGGCGACGTCTATGGAGCACCCCAGAGCTTGCCCCTTATAGAGACGAACTAAGGGAGGTTATGAGTTTGCACGGTGCAGGAAAATTGCCCTGGCTGGTGTATATAAGGAATGCATGCCAGGCCTTGGGGAGGGCAAATCTGTGGAGTTCAGCCGAAGATTCTAGCACTAATTGAGAATTATAGAGAGTTAAAACAGACCCAGTTATGGAGGAGTTCCTCAGGGCACCTATCACAAAGGTTTATGGAAATAAAACTAGAATATCACCTTGAACCAGCACTGGATGATATCCAACCGCTACTTGCAAAGAAGCTATACATCCAGTTCAGACACGGGACACTTCCACTCCGATCGTTCACCACTAACTGGTTGGGCGACCGCAGTCGGGACTGCCCTGCATGTCTGAACGTGGAGGAGACTGAAGTGCACGTACTTTTCTTCTGCCATGCTTATAGGAGGCCAAGGTCCTGCTGGCTGGTCCAGCTGTGCAGGAACATGGGCCTCAGACATTGTTCTGAGACTCTTAGAATATTAAAGTATGACACTCAAATGCCCATCGTGTTTTCCATCTCACGTTTTCTATACTTTATGTGGCATATTCGTAGTGCTATCACGAAAAAGGAGTTAATGAGGTTATAGGCTATTCTAACGCCCTTCACTAGTTACCAATGATTTTTGAGGTCAGGCGCAAAAACCTTGTTAACGCCGCCGTGATTCCTATCTTTTATTCTTTGTACACAATTAGTTTGTATAGGATTATTTTAATATTAACCCCACGTTTTATCTGACACTAATGTTGGTCACCTACTAGCTACCCGGTGGAATAAGCGTTGCCCACAAAATATTGCACCTGGTAACCTCCCTGCTAACCAAGAGTACTACGCTTGTGTCCCTTTAAGACACTTTGTTCGAATGAATCAATTTTATGTCTAAAAGTTAATTTCCAGATACAGCATAGGCACTTTATTCTCCAGCAAGAGTGGGAAACTAATATTGTTCTTGGCCACCTTTTCTAATTTACGTGCACTACGTATGTGCCTTTTTTCCTAAGATATTTTAAGATTTTTTTTTATTTGATTGAAACAATATTACGGTTAAAACTGATCACTCGATCCCACACTTGTTTTTTATTGCTCCGTAAAAGTGGGAAAAGAAGTAGCAGCTTTAGGAATACACATATAAATTAGGATCAAGTTTGGGAATCCCTCAAATAGATGTACTTTTCCACCTTGTGATCTTTGTTAGACCAGTAAATTAAATTATGTTATTTATTTTTTAGCTACCCTAAAGCATGTCGTCAGAAACTGTATATATTGTATTATTCTTTTTATGTGCTTTTATGGTCCTAGTGGCCGAAATAAAGCTTTTTTTGACTGACTAGGCCTATGCTCACAAAAAGAAACCACTAGAGGTTTTCTAGGAAATATGCTGCTTGCAAAGCTCGATAGAGCTGCAACACGGTCTACAAGACACACCTTCACAAACCATCATTTCAGAGGCATTCACGCCACCAAGAAGCACAAGTTGGCCAATTTTCCATAAGACCTTATTTCAAACATCTTTCTTATCATCCTCACCTGCTCACACGCCACCGGTTTAGGGAGGAGGGCACTGTTTTTGAGTCTATGCAGGGCACGTGATCTATGGTAGCCAATGCTGTAATTGAAAAATGTTACCTGTAGCAGTCGGCTTGCATCCTGTAGATTCACATGCGCCTTTCCACCTCCCCAGATCCGAGTGCATGTTCAGATGTTTTTGTATAATACACACATATTAATGTAATTTTCTCTCTGCACCAGTACACATAAGCTATCCTGCTTCGTCTTACTCCAAATACTTTGATTTACTCTTTGAGGGTTTAAAAATCCAATCTAAGTTAGCGTTTCTGCCCTGGTGCATTGTGGTTTTCAGGAAGGCATCACAAGTCCCCTTGAAACTGAAATCTGTATTTCGATTTCGGAGAAAAACAACTTCCAATGCCTGTGTCCAACACTAGATGGTGGGAGTGTGCAAACACGAATTTGCAACATTACAGGATGCAAACCGATTGTTACACGTAAGTAACATTTTTCTCCTAGTGCATACTATATCTTCCTGCAGATGCCTTACCACCCACCATCTCTCCTCTTCCAACAAGTTAGGGCCACTCTTAATAAGATCCTAAGGTTTGAAAATGCATACTTACTGACATTTCGCTTTCTCAGTTCCTCTCACACACCTCAGTTGGGTGCAGGAAATGTATCAGTAATTGATGACAGCGCCCCCAGGAGGCTGCTTCTGTCTCTTGCTGTTACCGCATGATGAGCAGTTGAGGTCACTGCTGAGTGCACATCGGGCCTCCTAGAAACAGTAGAGAAAAACTGAGGGAAAGCTTTCTGGATCTGGTCTAGTGTGGTGGAGAATCAAAGGCGAGGCATCTACAGGAAGATAAAGAATCCATCAGAATTTGTTTTACCAAAGGTGAGTAACTTTTTCTTCCAGGAGGTAAAGCATGGCTTTAAAAGTACATATAAAACATCCAGCATGGAAAACCTTTAACTAGAAAGCCAGCTCTTTCTGAAGGTGACCCTCTTGACATATCACAACTTGACAGCTATGGCTTTGCATTGCAATCCTTAGAATAAAAGAGGGCTAATATTTGTGTTTCTTTGTCTCCCTAGTATAGTGAATTGTTCACTCACTGGCGTGTGCTGCAGTTACCTCGCGACTGCTCTTTGCAGAAATCAGACGCTCACATTCTTGGACCTGAATGATAATGAACTTGGGAGTTCTGGGGTGAAGCAGTTGTTTGATGGTCTGAAAAGTCCAGGATGCAGAATACAGACCCTGCGGTGAGTAGCTGCTGCCTCTGGATATACGGTATTAGAATGTGTGGTCTTTACCGTATAATAATCAGCACATGGCAGTTCAATGCCACAAGTGAGGGAGTCTAATGTATTTTCACAGACCTTCTACCAAAATGAGCATAGTATGTTCTCAGCAACACGTGATATTTGTAAGTGCTAATGGCCTCCTCTGAACCTCTTCAATCTGTGTCTGATGCACAGCTGTCAGTTTGGGCACATGCATTTGTTGCAGGTTATGCTATTGTAAGACCAGGCACAGCTGAACAGGCATGTTTCAGACACACAAAAAACATGTATGTGAAGGGGCCCAAAATGCCTAATCTTCAAAGTCACTTTAAAGATGTATAAACCAAATATATGTTAGTGAGTCATTGCACACTCTATTATCTACTTTAATGCGCACAGAAAATCAGTAACGTTGAACTATTTTAAGATAATTTTATTTTCATAGCTTTGTTTTGAATCATGTTTTGTAAATGTACTTCATAATAACTGGGAGACCTCTAACCCCCCCATCTCCCCCGCCTCCTCCAGATGTCTAAAAATCATGTGTGCTCTGCCAAACACATCATTCAAAATTCTGACTTGAATTTACATTTTGCAAATCATCTCAAATAGGGGATAGAGCGTGATCGACTAATAAATGTACTTCATTACTTACTTCAGATGTGCTGTTGAGTCAGAACATGCCCGTAACAAGACACATTCCTGTAAAAATCTGTTACAGATTGATAATAACAACATACTCTCTCCAATGTGCCCGTTCATGATGCATCAAGGACCTCCTTAGACACTCCTGCCATAGTATCTCCAGTGTGAGGTGGAAGTGCCCCTCCCCGAGCCTTATTAGGCACTGGGGACCCCATCCCTGAGGGCCAATACTAAAATTAAAGTGGATGGGGCCCCCCTCCCCAAGCCTTTTCTGGCCCTGGGACCCCATCTCCTGGGGCCCACATCATTAAAGGTGGATACCCTGGTGCCCACCCGGAACACCCACTATACATTTGTTGGGGAACTGCAAGGGGAGCCCCAAGGACCCTGTGGCCCCACCTGACTCCCCATATGTGGGAGTGGCATTGCACCTGCTCGAAGGGAGAACCTACTAATGCTGCTCGGGGAAGGAGCAATATTTGAATCTATTTCCTTACCCGTATCAGTGTGTGCAGGGAAACAGACAAAAGTCTTCTCCCAGGTGGCGGGAGTATTTTCAAAGATCTCGCTGGCTGGGAGCAGAGTTTGTGTTTGCTCCCTCATGGCGGGAGTTTTGAAAATGCTGCCACCAAGCGGGAGAAAACACAGGATTCCCTGTCCGCGCCAGTACAGGCATGGAAACCGATGTGTCCCAGGGGCAGGCTCGCTGGGACACAGCATGTGAGCCAGCCCAGGGGGATGGTGTCCCCGGGGCCATTAAAGGCTCAGGGAGGGGGGCTGTGCCGAAATATGGCAGAAATGGAGCATTGCTATATGTGTTAATATTCTCTATTGTCTCTTGCAGATTGGCAGAGTGCTTTCACCAAAGTTTGGACAGTGATGATATTTCCTCAGTGCAAACTACACGTCATTCTCCTGAGTGATGATGCACCCCCTGAGTGGAATCAGAGAACTCCAGTTTAAACAAAGAATCTTTTACTATTTGACTTTTAACAGTTCGTGAAGTGAATTCTTATCGGAAGGAATCAAGCTCATAATCGATTCTGCAACCAAATGAACTTGTTTAATAGCACATATTTCAAATGTTGAGAGACGTAATGGCCACCTTTGAACTTTTTTACCTGTCCGAAGTAAGGATCTAGAATCTGACATTGATTATTGCTTAACCATAACCTACTGTCTTAATTACAGTACCAACTAAATCAAGGATCACAACTCATGTGGGAAAACTGCATTCCAGCTGTTTACCTCCCCAACTTTTAGCTGTTAAAGTTTATGGGCAAAACTCTGCTTTAAAAAGAGAAATTATTACTAGAATCAAGTGTGGTACACCAATTCCTTCAGTAGTTTCCATTTCCTAAGAATACCAAAGGATCCTATTCAGAATTTGGGGTATTCCTGCATATGGGAATTACCAATGTACACAGTATCGGTGATAATGGGTGCAGGAATACGGATGCAGTATTCTTGTCCTAGTTATGCTAAGGGTCTAAGAGCACGGTCTCGTCCCTAATTCCGATATTCTTTAGCATTTGTAGATTTACAAATCTGTGTCATCCCTCACCTGTAATCTATTACAACAACTAAGCACGTAAGTTCCTAGGAGTGTATTACCAACATAGCAGGTAGATTCGGAAAATTCTGAAGGGGTCTAAAGAGAAGGTCTGACAAGGGGTAGTGGCTTGGGCATGTTGTATATTATAGCCTTATAGCCCGCCGTAGCGGGCTATACCGGCTATTAAAGGCCCGCTTTCGGCTCGGGCCTTTAACAAGGGAGCGGGACTTTAATAGCCGGTATAGCCCAGCTGCGAAGGACTATAAGGCTATTAGAACATTCTGCCACTAGAGGGCAGAATGTTCTAACAAATTAAACAAAGGCCTCTTGGAGCCCGAAGGGATTGAAATCCCCTAGGGCTCCGAGAGGCCTTTGTTCAAACAACATTGGAATGTTGCTCTGCGGGCCTTTACTGGCCCGTAGAAGCTCGGAGCACTCCATTGTATTCAATGGAGTGCTCCACATTCCAATGTTGTAATATAGCCTTATAGCCCGCCGTAGCGGGCTAAACCGGCTATTAAAGGCCCGCTCCAGCATTAAAGGCCTGAGCCGAAGGCGAGGGCCTTTAACAAGGGAGCGGGACTTTAATAGCCGGTATAGCCCAGCTACGAAGGGCTATAAGGCTATTAGAACATTCTGCCACTATAGGGCAGAATGTTCTAACAAATTAAACAAAGGCCTCTCGGAGCCCAAAGGGATTGAAATCCCCTAGGGCTCCGAGAGGCCTTTGTTCAAACAACATTGGAATGTTGCTCTGCGTGCCTTTACCGGCCCGTAGAAGCTCGGAGCACTCCATTGTATTCAATGGAGTGCTCCACATTCCAATGTTCTAATAATTAGGATGTCATTAGCCTGGGCAGTATACATTTTGTTATTAAATATGACCTTCATGACGTCATAAAAAATTGGGAATTTTATCTGTACTGTGGCAAAACAATTCCTAAACTCTTATTCTGCCTCAGCGTCCCCTCCCTCATCTCCGTTGCTCTATAAATATCAAAGCAAACCATTAAGCCAGACTTCTCCAATGAGTAGCTTGTGCGCTACTGGTAGCTCTCCAGGTACCTGTAAGTAGCTCTCCTGTGTGTAGCCTAGTCAACTAAACTGGAACCTTGTGCTTGGTTGAATTAATGTATGTGTACCATAATTGAAAAGCATGCATTTTTTTAAACAAACATTTGTATATTTTTAGAACTCATAAGCTTCTGTGTGCAGAAAATGGTTGGATTTCCAAAATATATTTAATGATATTTGAATGAGAAAAATCAAATGGTGTTGAGGAGATTTTTTACTAATATTATTAACTTGGTGGTAGGGCATTGCACCTATGACTGTTATGTATTACCAATGTAGAGGCCTTCATCATTGACAAAGCATTTTCACATTACTGCTAGGAACCGTTCCTGATGCACTGATGTGATCGCTGCTGGTAACCTTGCATGAGATGGCCACTATTGTAATGTTGCCTGATGTGGTCTATCATGTCTCAAATAATATTAGTAACTCATGAGAATTTTCATAGACCATAAGTAGCTCTTATTATAGAAAAGGTTGGAGACTCCTGCGTTAAGCTTAAACCATTGGACTGAACTGATTTAAGCTTTAAAACCTTTGCAGGTTCCTTTCCTTAAAAATGAAATATCTAATATGCCTTTTTAGGATTAAGGGGTGGAGCTCTTACTAAGCACTCTGTGTCTGTGCCTCAAGGACGACTGACAGATCAGCATTTAAGAGATTGGCATTGGTAGGATTAATAATAATTTCGGTTTCTAAAAAGGTTTGCATTTTTATTTTGGTTTCAGCAGGCTGCGGCAACTTCTGTAGTATTGTAATCTGCAAAAATAACTTGCAAAATATGATTCGGGTCGCTATATTGTATGTACAGTGGTAACATGGACTGCTTTTCCAAATTCTTATGATTTGCTTTTGCTAATTACTAACTCACAATTTCTGAGTGACATACACATATCATGGTGTGAGCAGGTGTAGTGTGGGGAGAGTGAGGAGAGAAGCAGGGATCATTGTAAGGTGTGTTCCTGCATTCACTTGCATCCACTTTGGAAATGGCAAGCCAGGAATCTCATGGGGAAGAGTCAAGAATAAGAAAGAGCAGAGTTTGCAATGCTGAATTGGAAATCTTGGTAGCGGAATGTATGCCTGAGAGTGCTAGGCTGTTAGGGAAATCGTCTTCTGTGGGGCAGAATGTGTGACCGCATTATGCAGTGAGGGTCACCATAATGACCATCGGAGAGATCCCAAAAAGGTGATATGAGCTGTGGTCAAGGACAAAGGAAAGGATGGCAGCCAGAAGATCTGACACTCACTGTGCAGGAGGGTGTAGCAGAACAGAACCCACACCAACACCGATGGAATAAATGACACCCACTGCATTTCAGCCAAAGGCGATCGGGTACCATTGATGCTTCAGCCCCAGTGGCCATCACAACAAATAAGGCAGAAGTTATTTATAATAGATGTGTAATAATTTTAAGCATACATAGTAAAGCATGTTTTAAAAAGGCAAAGCCTTACATGCAAACATTACAAAAATGAAATAATGTTTTATTAAATGTTTACAAAAATTTCTTTTATAACTGTATATAAGCGATGCATTGTGAGACTTGTAGTTATATTATAGTTGTACATATATTTTAAATACAAACAACATAATGGATTATGTTTCTGAAACCTTACTTATACATCTTGAACATCTTAAACTTCATTACCTTTACAACTTTCATACATTTTAACTTATTTTTGCATTGCTCTTATATTCGCTATTATTTATTTATATATGATAGAGATGTCTAGCTGCAGATTCCTTACCTTAGAATATTCCCCAGGCATCAGATTGGATCTGGAAAATCTCGAACAGTACCTCTGCACGCCGATAGGTAGTACTGAAAGGCTCTGTGTCAGCATAGCAAGTGTCGTCTGTACCGGATGTGACGTGCACAGTGCCTATATTGACACCACACCTGCACGCTGACATCAGTTCCTTTCTTTCTGCACCAACAGTGAGGATCTGGAAGAGCTACCTCTGTCAATTTTTGACCACTTTTTCAACATTTTGTCTCCTCTTTTAAGCATTTTGCTTGCAGTGTGCCTTAAGGTTGTCCCCTAAGAAGCCAGTGGATTTAAAACCCTGTGGGACCTGTCACAGGCAGATGTCTGTGACAGACTCCCATCTGGCTTGCTTGTCGCAGCTGAAACCAAATCATGACTCCAGGGACTGTTCCAACTGCCACACCATGAATCCAAAGGCAATTCGTGAGCAGGAGACAAAGCTACTTGCGGCCCGGCATCAGAAGCCTTTGCACTGCTCCAGGTTCCGGTGCGTGGCCCCGCTCTCGGAGTTGTTCCTGCCGGTCATCATCGCGGTTGAAGTCCTCATTGTTTAAGTCCCACAAAAATAAAGAATGCAAGAAGTCAAATCTCTCTTCAACTTTGCAGGTCCAAGTCACCGGACGAGGCACAGGAACGACGCCACGGATCAATGTCCCATTCCCGCACTGGGCTTAGGTCTGCTCTGTGCCTCCCTGAAATTCCAGGGAGGCCCTGCATCAAGATCTGCTATGCATTAGCCAAGATGCAACCCCCTAAGTGCCAGTGGGTGCATTCCACCTGAGCCAAAGCTGTATCTACTTCATTAGATCGTGGAGTTCCAGTCCTGGACATCTGTCAGGCTACTACATGGGCATTCTTGCACAAGTTTATCAAACACTACTGCCTTTATAGTCAGGTCCGTTGTGTCAGGCACTTTGCACTTTTGGTCCTCCAGAACGTTTTGGCCTGAGCCAGTTCACAAGCCTGCCTCTGGGGAGGTATTGCTTTGTTATCTATTCTAAGGTAAGGAATCTGTGACTAGAAGTCTCTATTAGACTATATAGCCACAGATTTCTTACTGAGCCTCCCACGTTCCCCGTTCTGTAAACTGGACTTTTCCACTTAAAGAAAAGACCTTCTAGGCCCTTAGAATCTGCACACTGGTGAAAAAACCTTCTAATGTGGCTCCGTGCTTCTGGCGTGGAAATAGTCATGAAAGAACCTGATGTCAGTGTGTTGGGGTGGTGCCTAGATAGGGACCGTGCACATCAAATCCGGCTCAGACAACGCCTATGACACAGACGTAGAGCTATATAATGCCACCTACCAGTGTGCAGAGGTACTGCTCATGATTTTCCTGGTCCAGTCTGACACCTGGTGACTTTTCTAAGGTAAGGAATCTGTAGTTAGATAGAGTCTCTACCAGATAAGGTGTTACTGAAGGTGAGTAACCTGTTCTTTATGTTTATAAAGCGCTTTAGGGCATCCTGGCGCTGGAGATTGGACTAGCAGAGTGTTACCACTTTGTAAGAGCCAAAGCAGCTTTTTGAGAAAATAGAAGTCAGAGGTTTGATTAATGTAAATAGGATGGTGAGTCCAGTTTTTATAACCCAGGTAAGAATATACTAAGGACCTGACACCAGTCTTGCACTAATGGAATGGGGCTCCAAGGCTAGGTGGAGGTTGGCTGAGTGTAGAGCTCGAGTCAGCAGATGGAAGTTCAGTTTTTTGTTATCGTAGACAGGGTCAGTATTGTTTAAAGTATTGTGTAAAAAGCACAGGATTTTGAACAATGCATGCTTTTGCACCGGGAGTCAGTGTACGTTACTAAGGTGGTTGCAGATGTGAGAGAGTAAGCACGAAGATTCAAGATGAGTCGAGCAACAGTTCTGGGTCACCTGGAGTCACTGCAGAAAGTCAGACATGCCAAAGTATAAGGCACTGCCCTAGACCAGACAGGAGGTGATAAGTGGCAAAACAATGGTTTTACAGATGGATTGAGGCAGCCACAAAACATTATGTAGCATTCCCAAGATGGAAAAGAGCTGGCAGTAACTTGGCTGAATGATTGGTCATAGTGAGGTTTTGATCAACGACACTTCGAGGTACCTAACAGATTTAACTGAATAAGATAAAGGGCCTAGTTCTTTAGGCCACCACTAAGGTGACCAGGTAAATGATATTATTCTGAACAGGAGAACCTCTACTTTATCTCAATTGAATTGAAAACACTTGGATGTCATCCGAGGCAATAGATGCCCTACAGGAACAGAATTTAGTTTGCATGTCTGCTGGGATTATGGAAATAAATATGATTATTTGGGTATCAGCGAGCAAAAGAATGTCAAATCCAAAGGAGTTGACTTGATTAGCAAGAGGGGAGGGGTAGATGCTAAACAACTTAGGAGTGAGCGAGGAACCCCTGAGAAATCTGCAAGATATAGGGATTGATGGTGAGCAAAAGGTAGTATGGGAGGCTGCTAAAGATGTATTGGAAAGAAAAGAGCAAAGGCAATTTCCAGCTTTGTTATGGACTTCTTTCTAGGTGTTCTGTCTGGGGTTTCTCTTTAAGTGTGGAATGTTTGTTCTAATGTTCCACTTTATCTTTGACGTTCTCAGTGGGTGTTCCAAGCAAGTCAGTTGGGGGTCGAGCTTGGGCAAGCCACAGAGAGACGTGATTTTTTTACCAAGAATAAAGGCAACTTTTCTACATGTTTCAGTATGGACTATCTCCTTTTTGGAAGCACAACATATTTCGGCAATGAGGATGGCTTCAGGAATCGGCACTTTTGGGAACTTGTGCTAAGCCATGCGCCTTTCAGATCTCCAGTCCACTTACTGGATTGACTGCTCGCTCTCATTTATTCCACCTGTTGCTAAACTTGTGGGTGCGAAATTTCAACATATTGGTTATTTAGCGGTCACTGGCAGCTCACCAGCATTGACTCTTTGTCTGCGTGCACGCATGTGGCTAGCCATTTAGCCTCGAGCACGGCGACTCACAAGCCCCTTCTCTGCACGAGCCTTGGCACACGCTCCTCACCTGCTCTGGATTCAGTCAGCGGCGGCCTGTGAGCCTCTTCTTTGCGTTGAACCCCAGCCTTGTATTCAGTCGACGGATTGCGGCAGGCCACGGGAGCTGACATTGGTGGACACCGTCTCTTCTCTGGTGTTCAAAGAGGCTCTGCTGGTAGCCTCAGTGTTTCCTGAATTTTGCACAATAGCACTCTACTGTTCAATCTGAATACTGAAGCACGATTTGCTGGCTCTGTTCAACTTCAGGATTGAGTCATGTTTTCCTGCTGGGTGTTAGGCTGGCAAACCTTTCAGTGCTCTTCAGACTATTTTTCTTATTTTCTGAAAATATACCCACAATTGACTGTGACTACTGTTCAGTTGGGTCAGCTTTTGTGTTATACAAGGTCATAAATTTGCAGATTTCACATAATTTAAATTGGAATTGGATAGCTACATCAGATATATTTTGAACTTTGTTCTATCTTTTTTCAGTGCCCCTTCAAGGTCATTGTTTTTCATTCCGTAAGCAAAGTGCCAATCTACCCGTGCCATTTTTGCCAGAGCCTGGGAATTTGAGAACGAAGTGGCAACAGTGGTACAGATTGTTTGAGAGTTACTTACTAGCTGTTGATGGTGTAAATCTTACTGCAGTAAGGAGAAAAGCTAATCTGTATAACTGCTTCGGATCAGAAGGTCAAAGGATTTTTAACCATCAACCTCAACTTTTTCCTCCCCCATCTGTGAAATAGAACGTTTTCACAAGAGCAGTGAAAAGATTGGAAAATCATTTTAAAGACAATCCCAGTGTGATTGTGGAAAAGCATATATTTTTCACTCGTAAACAATATCAGCATGAGTCTATTGACAGTTTTTTAGGAATTTTGACTTCTACATGCAACCATGTAGGCCCACTTGACCAATATTTAAGGGATCAGCTGGTGGTCAATTGCTTTTATAGTGAGTGCAGGAAAGGATGTTGTGCTGCAGAAATCCTACATTAAAAGAAACCCTCGAGATTGCTAGAGTGGTGGAACGGTCACTTGTACCATCAAAAGATTTAGGAAAGTCGAGACAGTTGACAGCTGAAAATGTGAATGCCATCTCCTTAAAACAAAAGACACTTAACTTCTAGAGGTGACTCAAAAAAGGGAGACAAAAGAACTATTATGCTGAGTAGATACTGTTTTAGATGTGGATCTAAAGGTCATATGGAAAAATACGGTAACTACCCTGCAGTGGAAAAAACATGCCTAAAGTGTAGAAAAACTGGTCATTTTGCAAAAGTATATAAGAATAGATAGTTGTGCATGTGGGGGGAGATTGTAATTCCCTCAGGAGTCTTCAGGATTCTGAATGAAAGAACTGAAAGAACAAGGTGGTATTATCAATAGCCATGTTAGCCTCAGGGAAAAAGGGTGAAAGCAAGGGGGGTCCTGTGAGTGTGATAACAATTTGAAAATGTAGAAATGATGGTTACTGTGGATTCTGATTCGCCCATCACTATTGTGTCTGATAAGTTCTATGCACATTAATTAGTTTCCTACAGATATAAGTACAGTGGCTTTTGGTGGACAGGAGATTGACATGATGAAGTATTTTCTTGAAGATGTCAATTACAAGGAAAGAAAGATCAACATAAATGTTTTTGTGGCCAAGAGAGGTTACAGTATTCTGGATGGAGGTATCAAGGCACTTTTGGAATGGTTCTTAGGCTGAGTACAGAGCATCCCATGTTCCTGGTAGATTTAAGTGGAGGGAAAGTGATGTCGTTGTTGGAGGTTTTGGAAAGACATAATACAATTTTTTAAGACAGATTGGGAGTGCTGAAGGGCTTTGAGCATAAGATGACCCTCATGCCAAATGTTGTTCCAGATGTACACAAGGTTCGTAATGTTCCTCTGAGCATCAGGAGCAGGTTGAGGGAACATTTGGACGAGTTATACCTGAAAGGGTGATTGAGCCAGTGGAATACTCACAGTGGATTTCACCCATAGTTATAGCTTTGAAGAGCTCTGGTGAGATCAGGCTTTGCGTCAATCTCAGATCTTTAAATAGGAATATTCAGTTTGATTGCTTTACCTTGCCTAAAATACAGGAATTGTTGGGGGACACTAAGCTATTTTTGACTCTTAATCTGAGGGCTGCCTATCACCGGGTTGAGCTTAGTGATGACTCATGATCCCAGACTGATTTTAATACTCTGTTTGGTGCTGTATGCTTTATACCCATGCTGTGTGGCTTGGCCTCGGCTACATCGGTTTTTCAGAAGTTGATGTTCCAGCTCTTAGGCAAGTCAATCAATCAATCAATCAGGGGTTTATAACGAGCGCTACTCACCCGTGAGGGTCTCAAGGCGCTGGGGGTGGGGGGGGTGCAGCTCCGTATCAGTCGAAGAGCCAGGTCTTGAGGCTTTTCCTGAAGGTGTGCAGAGTGGGGAAGCGTCTGATGTTGACTGGGAGCTCGTTCCAGGTTTTTGCTGCGACGTAGGAGAAGGCTCTTCCGCCTGCTCTGGTTCTGCGGATGCGCGGGGTCTGTGCCAAGGCGAGGTCGGCGGAGCGGAGGTTCCTTTTGGGTACGTGGAAGGAGACTCTTTTGTTGAGGTATTTGGTTCCGATGTTGTGGAGGGATTTGTAGGCGTGGGTGAGTAGCTTGAAGGTTACTCTCTTCTCAATGGGGAGCCAGTGGAGGTCTCGTAGGTGCTGGGTCATGTGCTCGTGTCGTGGGGTTCCGAGGACGAGTCTGGCTGCGGTGTTCTGGATGGTTTGGAGCTTGTGTAGCAGGGTTTTGATGATTCCGGTGTAGAGAGCGTTGCCGTAGTCCAGTCTGCTGGTTATGAGTGCGTGGGTGACGGCCTGTTGCGGGGTTACTGGGTCAGAGGTAGTGCAAGTATCGAGGTCCACACCAGTTCGAAACAAACGGGGCTTTATTTTACCAAAAACACGTCTCCTAGGGGTTGCCAGAGTTCAAAACATACAAATGAACAAGGTCGGAGGAGTCCTCTTCAAGGGGGATAATCCGTCTTATCCTGGTCCTTGGTCCCAAGGTCGCGGAGAGGGTTTCTTCGCTCTTCTTCCTCCTCCGGAGGTTATGCGGCACTCGGGCAAGAAAGAAAATAGGCAATAGTGAGACGGGCTGCCAATACTCTTACGTCAGGGAAGGGAGTGAGGGATCACCAGTGCTGTATTCTATTTACAGGCCATGAGAAAGTGCAGGGGAATCACTGGGTGAACTAGACACGAGAGGGACGTGTTACTCGTTGTCCTTCTCTCGTTTCCCTACCCACCCCGCCAAGCGGTCACGTACCTGGTGAAGCCACGCTCCTCCAAGAACGTGGCGGGGCGCAGCGAGATACCATTGGCCTCCTGGCTTACTCCTCACGCTCCGGTCCATGGCGTCTTCCAAAGGTGGTGGCGTGGTGACTCTCGGAATCTCCCTCTCAACTCCAGTGGAGTCGGTGAACAAAACACCTTCGTTCCTTCCGGGGTTTTGAGCCTCTTCCTGGAACTGCCAGGTCCACGGGATTGGTCGGGTGAAGGTGACGTCATGCGGGTGGGAGGACTCATTAATGGAAGCTGTCTCCTTAAAGGGACCGGAAGCGTAAAAAGGTGTCTCGGAATCCCATCTTGGGTCCCCCTCCGGCTCCCAAATACCGGGCTGTAAGGGAAGGAGACGAGGTCCGTCAGGTGAGGCTGTCCACCCCCTTCTCCACAGATGTAACTCCCTCTTCACCCTCCTCTCCGTCGGATGGGAAGGTGAAATTGTGACACGGTCTTTCTGCATTCGGGGGGGATCCACTTGAAGGTCTTGCGGAGGGAGTTGAAGCAGGTGGAGGCAACGGCGTTGATCTGGTGGGTCATGGTGAGGGAGGAGTCTAGAATGATGCCGAGGTTTCGGGCGTGGTCTGATGGAGTGGGTGGGTTTCTGAGGGCGGAAGGCCACCAGGTGTTGCCCCAGGCGGTGGAGGAGGGTCTAAGGATGAGGTCCTCTGTCTTCTCCGAGTTGAGCTTCAGGAGCTGTAGTTCATCCAGGCTGCGACATCTTTCATTCCTTCCTGGAAGCTGAGTCTGGTGTCTTCGGGGTTCTTCGTGAGGGAGAGGATGAGCTAGGTGTCGTCGGCATAGGATACTATGCTGAGCCCATGCTGTCTAACGATGGCGGAGAGGGGGGCCATGTAGATGTTGAAGAGCGTGGGGCTGAGCGAGGATCCCTGGGGTACTCCACAGTTGATCACTGTGGGTTCGGAGAGGAAGGGTGGGAGTCTGATCCTTTGGGTTCTGCCGGTGAGGAAGGAGCATATCCAGTCGAGGGCGGTACCCCGTATGCCGGCGTCGTGGAGTCTGGCGGCGAGAGTGAGGTGGGAGACGGTGTCGAAGGCTGCGGAGAGGTCTAGAAGGATGAGGGCCGCAGTGTGCCCTGGTCAAGTAGCATGCGGATGTCATCGGTGGCGACGAGGAGGGCGGTCTCGGTGCTGTGGTTGCTGCGGAATCCGGACTGGGAGGAGTCGAGGATGGCATTCTCTTCGATGAAGGTGGTCAGCTGGGCGTTGACGAATCTCTCGGTGACTTTGGCTGCGAAGGGAAGGAGAGATATGGGCCGGTAGTTTTTCAGGTCCGTTGGGTCAGCCGAGGGTTTCTTGAGGAGGGGCCTGACCTCTGCCCGCTTCCAGTCGTCGGGAAAGATGCCGGATTCGAGGGAGGCATTAATGGTCCGGCATAGTTCGGGTGCTATGGCGGCGGCAGCTCTGTGGTAGTTGTGCGGCAGGCAGGGGTCCGTGGGGGCTCCTGAGTGGGTGTTCTTCATGGTCGTGGCGGTGTCTTCGGTGCTAGCCGGTTTCCAGGTGGTAATGGTGGGCTGGTTGTCGGTGGTGGAGAGGAGGGTGGTGTCTGGAGTCTGTTCGCTGAAGTTGTCGTAGAGGGCCTTGATTTTCCGGTGGAAGTAGGCGCTAAGCTTGTTGCAGAGGTCCTGGGATGGTGTGACGTCCGTGGCTTCACTGGGGGGGTTTGGTGAACTGCTGTATGACGTTGAAGAGTTCTTTTGCATTACTGGCTTTGGTGTGGATTTTGTTCTTGATAAAGGTCCTCTTGGTGTCTCTTATGCACTTGTGGTATTCAGTCATGGCGTTCCTGTAGGTGTTCTGGTCTTCGTGGTTTTCCTGTTCCTCCAGAGTTTCTCGAGGCGTCTGCAGGAGCGCCTGGCTTCTTGGAGGTCGGCGGTGAACCAGGCGGCCTTCAGGGGGCGTTGTCTGTCGGGGTGGCGGAGGGGTGCAAGCTTATCTGCGCAGCTGGTGATCCAGCGGTGTAGTTCTTTGGCTGCAGAGTTGGCAAGGAGGGATGGAGTGTTGGCTTATCAAGATAATATCATGATTTGTTCTTCATCTGTGCACCAAGACGGTGTAGTGTTGTGCTCTAATGTGTTGTTTTATTGTGCCTTATCCTTCCCCGCTCCCCGTCCCACCTCGTATGGTGCGGGAGTGAGGGTTAACGGCATTCTGTCGGAGTGGACTTACAGTAAAGATACTGTTGAATCCTGCTCCTGCCTCTTCATTACTACATGGTTTCTTGTGAAAAGTGCAAGATACTGACGCTTCCTGCCCCTGCCATGCTTCCTGGCTTCGTCGCGGCAGTGTGGTGAAGTGCTGGTTGCTTCCTTCCGATCCTCTCACTGAGTGGCTCCTTGACGTGATGAGGTGGGAGGAGTGTCAGCCCTCTCCCTGACATGCCTTTGCCCCGCCTTAACCGGCCCCTGGGAGGAGTTGTGAAACGAAGGGTGAGTGAACTGGCTCACATTATTATTTGTTTTCAGGGATTATACTTCAAGTGGACACCAGAGGGACCAAAATCCTCAAATGTGACACTGAAGAGTGTTTTATAGACATTAATGCATGTTTGAAACCTGTACCGGTTATTGAGTTTGGCTAAAGCTATTGCTAATCTTTGTGGAACAGTGTCACTATGGCTGGCATAATGAATGCAGTGGCTATGCCTAGCACCTTTCTGGGAGTGCCTGGGCCACCTTCCGAAAGTTGGACCCAATGGGTTAAATATTTTGAAATACATCTGGAGGCTATTGATGGGACAAATTACAATCCAGCCAGGAAGAAAGCCATGATGTATAATTGATTGGGGGCAGAGGGAAGGAGGTTGTTTGATCACGGAATCATCCTGGACTCCGAACTCAAAATGGACCGCCAGATCAACTCCGTCGCATCCTCCTGCTTCCACACCCTCCGCCTCCTACGCAAGACCTTCAAATGGATCCCCCTTGAACACAGAAAGACCGTCACTCACGCCCTCGTCACCAGCAGACTTGATTACGGCAACGCACTCTACGCCAGAATCAACAAAAACCTCACCGCAAGCTTCAAAACATCCAGAACGTCCCCGCCAGACTAATCCTCAACCTGCCACGACACTGCCACATCTAACAGCACCTGCGCACACTCCACTGGCTCCCCATCGAGGCAAGAATCACCTTCAAGATTCTCACCCACGCACACAAAGCCCTCCACAACACCGGACCAGCATACCTGAACAGCCGACTCAAATTCCACGCACCCCAAAGGACCCTACGATCAGCCCAGCTCTCCCACGCCGTGGTCCCCAGCACCAGGAAGTCCAGATCGGGAGGCCACTCCTTCCCCTTCCTCGCGGCCAGAGCCTGGAACGCCCTCCTGCTCCACCTCAGACAGACAACATCACTCCCCATCTTCACGAGGGACCTCAAAATATGGCTCTTCGATAGACCTCCTCCTTGATGGGCAGGACCCTGCGCCTCCCTCCCCCCTCCCCCCCCAGCGCCTTGAGACCCTTACGGGTGAGTAGTCGCGCTTAACAAACCCATGATTGATTGACAGAAGCCCTGTTGAAAAAGATGAGGAGGATCAAAACAAGAATGAAGAATTACTTTGATACCACTATGAGCGTTATAATGGAGAGGTACAATTTCTACTACAGATACCGGGCATCTGGTAGGACAATCAGTTCTTAAGTTGCAACCCTAAGGATGTTGACCACAACGTGTGCATTTAGGGACGATGAAGGAGGTCAAGAGCTATGTGCAGGTGTCTGATACTATGATACTATGTGTGGTACCTCACATCGGCATGAAGTAATTTTGCTCTGGGTGAACTAAAGTGCGGATCACCCCGACCAAACTGGAGTCTAGGATTTTGGCCAGCATTTTTACCTTGGTGTTGATAAGGGAGATGGGGCGATAAGAAATATGGTCCAAGGGATCTCTCCCTGCTTTGGGAATTACCCCTATGGTCACCCCTTCGAGGTCTAACAGCCACTTTCCCGTACAAATGGCGGGGAATGACTGCCCTCAGTGACACCCTACTGAGATTTGACCCATGGACAAAATAGGTATTCCTACATTGGGAGATGTTTGGACTGCTTCTCACATGAAATCGCTTGCTGCACCCAAGGACGTTGATATGGCTGTCTCTTTGTATTTTTTAATTATTTCTAACATCTAGTTAACCTGAGGGCTGAAGAGATGCTCCCAGTCAAAAATAATGGAGTAGGTGCTGCTACACCTCCGCCTGAACCTGAAAATGCAGAGCCATGCTTGGCGTTGTAAGAGGATGCTCGTGTTGATGCCACTGGAAGCAGTATCTGCTGCGCCTAGCACACAGTAGACATTAGTATTAGAGATGACCTTCGCTTTGTCCACAATCTCTTTTTCTCTCTTTCTATGGGTTTCTGGGAGGTGCTTTATCAGTTCCTCCATTTCCTATTTGATATCCCAATTATATCTATCATAACTTAATAGAAAACTCACAATGCTGCCAATGCGCCAATCGTGGTGGTCCCCATGACACATGCGTGCCAGCAGTGTCAATGTACTTGCTCTGTTTGTTGTGTGGAGAGGCATCATTTGTTGCTTGTGCTGAGGTTTGTTTCTGTGCTGTGTGCACATCCAGGGAGCCTGGGGGTCATGGTCCCCTATGTAGAGCTGGTCAGTGGATAAGGCATTAACCTTTTTCCCCACACTTGAAGTGGCAACTTTAGTCTTTACTGGCTCTTTAAAGTTTTCTTGGGCAATTGTCAACATGCTCTTTAGCATGGGGAGAAACTGAACCATATTTTTAGTCTTGGGAAGGGTTTCTATGAGGAAATAACACTCATTTTGTAGGATGCACATGTCCATGTTGTAGTGCTGGGCAGCCCTCTGGATAACAGTGTAATAGGAGGTAGTGTTGTCAGGAAGAGACAGATTGGCATGCTAAGGCTCTTTCTTTGTCGTCCGTAGGGTCGACCTTGTAGTCTTCTCAGGCCCCCCCATTCCAGATGTGATGGGTTTGTTTTAAGGATATAGCATCAAATATGTACTGGCTGCATCGGAATAAGCATAAACTGATTTCTCTGGGGAGTCAGTAGATGGTAGTCGAGGAGATGTACGAGGCCGTGTAGCTGGTGGAGGTAGCAGTGGGGGGAGGTGATGGGGGGGGCTTGGAGCAGGGGAGAGAAAGCCTGGGTGCCTCAAAGCTAGCTCCTCCTCAAACAGTTAGCTTACACTTAGGGATGCGTAAGACGTGTACATTTCCTTGGTGGGGAACTTGCTGGTGTCCGGGTGTATGAACAAAGCCCAAAGCTTTTAATCAGAGGCTTGCAGCAGAAGCATTGGGCTCTCTATAGTGCCTGACCTCAGCATCTAGGGGTCTTTCGACTTCACTTGGGAGATGATTTTAGTGGGGCTTTCGTGTCGACTTCAGCTCCAAAGGAGAATGCACGACAACTTGGGTGGGAGCAGAGTCGACAGACAGTGTGGCTTGATGCCCTCTCTGGGTCTACGGAACTCAGTGGTGGTGTTGGACCCAAAGGTCGTTGACTCTTGAGGCTCAGCTTGCCATCAATGCCAGACTCTCTAGGGGTGCGGGTCTCTGCCTCGGCCTGGGTGTACTTATGGGATCGAGTTTTTGTTACCTGTCCCTTAAGCACCAACATTGGATCTGCAACCCTAGGTGCGGCCCTAGTGTGTGGGATAGAAAGTTTCTAAGCGGAGGCTCACCTTACTCATGCATTAAAGGAGAAGTCTAAGGGCTGGGCATGCCCTGAGGCGCCACAAATCCCAAAGAGCCTGCTTCTTGTTCCTCAATGTCAAGAGTGTCCTGTTCCCCTAACATGTCAGAAGTCTCAGGTGAAGGTTCTCACTGCATCTTATGATGTGCCAGGCATTTCTCTCTTTGTTACCCTAGTCTCTGTTTGCACTGAAATGCGAGACAGAAGTCACAGGAGGCATCATTGTGGTCAGGGGGAAAAAGGTTGCATACACTGTGATGTTCCATCCATGGTTATTTGATGTTGCACCTAGGGCAGAACTGGAGGTCATTGGTCTCGATTTCTCAAAGAGCTGGTCCCAAAAAGGCAGTAAATAATGCATCAATCTCAGAGCTCATTCTTGAACCATCCATTGGCAGAAGCACACAATCTGATGTGAAGCGTGTGTCCTGGTGCACTGTGAACTATGGGCAGAGTCAGAACAGCTGCAAACCTTCGGGCCCAGCAATACATAGGAATATGCAGGACAGGTGTATCTACAGCTGCACATGCTACAAACCTAATATTCTTGTTGTGTCCCCATTTTAGCATGTCAACTCCGCCTGCAGATTTAAAGAACCTCAACACATGGTTGATACTTGCAGTGCAATGCTGTACAGAATGACCAAAAGCCTGAAGACCAGTGGCTGGGTGGCGTTGTTGTCTCCTCTGTTTTTCCCTTTCACTGCTATTTGGCCATATTGTGATTCAACAGCATCAGAAAAGTCAATTATACTTTGCACCATGGTTTTAAATTTGCTTTGTACAGTGATTTGTAAATCACCCAGCCTACGGGTTATTTCACAGATTGAGTTATGCAGTGCTGCAGCATCCCCCCTTTCACTTGATATGCCGCTTCTGCAGTATGTGGCCTTGCAGTTGGTCCTACTGGCGAAGGACTCAGCATCGTCTCTTAACGTCACAATGGCAGCTGGGGTTATGGTTATGGATGAAGTAGCAGCAGATGGAGTTGGATCGCTCATTTGTTGAGCTCCCTCTATATATATAGATTCCCTTGTATGTCTTTTATACCCTGCGGTAATATCTCCACTTGTGTGCGGTTGTGGACTGGGACATGTCTCTGGCCTCTCATTATGTGCTTTCTCAATCACACATGTGTAAAAGGAACTGTGCAGACAAAGATTACTCATGATGCATGATTTCATTCATTCAAAGTGTGTATTATACTATTATTACTACTTAATGGATGCTACAGCGCACCCACACAGTGGGCACACCAGTAGCAAGCCTGTTTGAGGCCGTCCACACCCAGCTCCAGATACACTGCACCTCTGCCCCCAGACTTGATGCCCTAGCTCATTTATCCATCTAGTATCCTCCACAGCTTCAAAACCCATTCCTACAGTACGGTCACTTCTTCTTTCAAGGGCTTCTTTAGGTACCCCACATGCAGCCATTTGTTCCTCAATGCACCACTCAGTACTGAATCGGAGGAAGTTTCCACCGCACACTAATCCCACCCTTGATGAATGGAAAAAAAGCCATCATTAGGTTGTATAAATGTTTTTTCGCTTCACAAAACAAAGTTATATATTTAGGATGTCATTCACTCTCATAATCCGGATATCCTTATCTGCCATACCTGAGGGCTGCTCCCAACTACATCTTGACTGTGAGGCAGTCTAGCTATTGTATCATTTTTTTTTTTAAACATATTTTATTAAGTATATACATCGAACAATCAATCAGGAGACATTAGCTAGGATGGACTTATGGCAACATGTAGAGTCTCAGAAGAAACAGTAGCGTATGTATATAGCATATTAGTGCCTTAATTTTACAACTGTACAGCAGGCGATATATAGCAAATGGAGATAACCAAGTCTGCACATTACTCCTCAAGCGCTGTTCGGTATGGTCCCAACTTAATCGACCACTTAACGTTATATACCTGTGCAAGGTAACAGATCTTGATAACTGTGCTTCTTCCAATTAAGAAAACTAAACCAATTTCCACGCCCGCCCCCCTCCCACCCCATAGACTCAGCATAAAACTTATACAGTTAGTTGACCCAGCCTAGTGCAACATAATCATGGAGATCTAATCCTTCACACCGTAACAGTAACCATTATTGTAGTATATAGATGTACTTTAGCTCAACCTGGCCTCAGCTTTCTGCCAGCAAGTACCGGGGGGGGTGGTGTATAGGGAATCCGTCAGTACGTTTGCAGGTTGACAGCAATAAACTCTTCCATCAGCACATTCCATTCCATGGAAATGGGTTTCTTACGCAACCCCCTATGTTCTTCCCTCTGCAGCTCAGCACCCTCTGCCCTTCCCCATCTCACCATTTCACTGTGCCATTCCTGTAGTGATGGCGGCTTGGTGGTCTTCCATCTCATGGTAATGTTACGCCTAGCTAATATTAAGGCAAGGGTAGCAAATTTGTTAACGGGGTTTCCCTTCTTCCTTTTTGGACCCAACCCCAGCAGGCAGAACTCCAGCGAGACATTATTCCGCATCAGGGCAATGTCCTTCAGTATCGCACATACGGACGCCCAATAGTGTCGTAGGCGTGGGCAGCTCCACAGCATATGTATCAGTCCTGCTTCCGAGGAATGACAGCGCGGGCAAACATCCACCGCATCCGGAAACATGGAACTCAGCCTGCGTGGGGTCAGGTAGGCCCTATGTAGGAGCATGAGCTGTATAAACTTAAATTTAGGGTTCCTTGATACTGTCCTAGGGTATTCCAAAATAGTGCCCCATTCTTTGTCAGTGAGTGCGCGGCCCACATCCGCATCCCATCTGTTGCGGAGGGGCTGGAGTGTCACCGCCGTCATCGCTCGGATCCCCCTGTATAGCCATCTCGTTAAATGGCGCCCGTTTCCCATCAAATATTGCATAGTGAGTAGTGTGTGCATAGCTGGTTCTATTCCTTCTGGGGCCCAAGTGTTACGTATGTAGCGAGAAACACTAGCATGCAGGAGAAACAGTGTGTTCGGTACTCCATGCTCTCGGACAAAGACATCATGAGGCATCAGGGCGCCGTCCAGAAAGAACATGCCCACTATATGCACTCCCGCGTCCCCCCAAGCTAATATTCTTCTATTTGTAACAGTGCCCGACTGCAAGGGGATTCCCAAAAGAGGAATAGTGGGGGCATATGGAGCCGCTGTTTTGGTGTATCTTCAAGCATTCCTCCAATACTACAACGCGACCCTCAATAAATGAGGCGCCGTCGGGGGGAGTAGCTATTGTATCATTCTCTTGCTTCCACTGTGCATTCTTAGAATCTCCATCCTTCCCTTGAATAGAGCATATCATCTTTAATGTCAGAAACACCCCCACCACATCCCACTCGGAGTAGTTACCTGCTGCCCACTAATTAACTTGGAGTGGCTTAAGTTCCAGACTGGCTAATATTTTAGGTCCTTATATTCTAAAAGCATCCAGCTTTTCCATCATGGGGGATCTTAAATTTCACTGAGATAGCCCGGAATTCCATGATTTCCATGTCCTCGGTGAAGACATTCAATCATTTGGTCTCTCACAGATAATTAGCAGCATCACACATTTGGTTGGACATATTTTTTGACTCTTTGGGCGAGATGCATCAAGCATTTTTCTCCTCACAAACGGGCCAATTTGCAGAATCGGCCCGTTTGCGATCGCAAAAAATGCATTTCTGGTGCAGCAAACCCAATTTTGCGATTCGGTAACCTGTTACCAAATCACAAAATGGGTTTGCGATTCGCTATTTGGAAGGGGCGTGTTTAGGGTGTACCTTCCAAATAGCGAATCCTAACGGTATGCATGAATGTTTTGTGACCGTGAATGCGGTCGCAAAACATTCACATTTTACCACCTAGTTCAAGTAGGTGGTAACCCATTCGCAAATGGGAAGGGGTCCCCAGGGGACTCCTTCCCCTTTGTGAATGTTTGTAAAAGCATTTTTAAGAGCAGGCAGTGGTACCATGGACCACTGCCTGCGATTAAAAAATGAAAAGAAAACTTTTCATTTTTCTTTTTGTAAAGCATCTCGTTTTTCTTTAAGGAAAACGGGCTGCTTTACAAAAGAAAACAGATTGCTTTTTTAAAAGCAATCACAGACATGATGGTCTGCTGATCTCAGCAGGCCACCATACCAGTGATTTTTGCGATTCCTAGGGGGTCGCAAATTGCGACCTACCTCTTTAATATTCATGAGGTAGGTCATTTGCGACCCCTTAGGAATCGCAGACAGTGTACTACACACTTTCATGTATGCCGTTTTGCGATTCCCTAATTGCGAATCTCAAAGATTCGCAATTAGGAAATCACAAAATATTTCTTTGATACATATGGCCCTTTGTTTACCAACCTGAGAAGCACCACTTCTCTTCCCTCACTACCTCAAACCTGGACAGATCATTTTGTGATCTTCTTCTGATGGCTCCTTCATTCCAGCATTAATCTGATCTGAACACATGGCGATACCTTTGCTTCTTGCTCGTCAAAAGCTAAGTAGTGTCACCTCTTTAAAACTAGACACTCTCATCACAGGATTGCTTCTGCACTTTGGTACACAGAAGAGTTTCATGCCTCCAAACAACAATGTAGCTGTTGTAGTAATGAAGAGGCAGGACCAGGATTCAACAGTGTCTTTATTGTAAGTCCAGTCCTGACAGAATGCCGTTAACCCTCCCTCACCGCCCAATCCCCCCGCAGCATTCTAAGCACAGCCCACGGAGTTCACCACATGCACACACACATGAGGTGGGACAGGGAGCGAGGAAGGAACAGGAGCAAGGATAAGACGCAATAAAACAACACATTAAAGCAGAACACTGCATCTTCTCCCTGTTTTCAAAACAAACTTATTCATTACATAGTCTTTAAACCTAACAGGGGTAACAATCGTTCTTTTATTGTGAACAGTACCATCAGGATTGGTTACAATCTTAGGAGGGGACACATTGGTGGTATTTTCACTAGTGGCACATGCGGTGCTTGTTCCACATAGTTCACTGTTGTTGGCACTTTCCGACAATGCTAATGCATTGTTCTGAACCATATCATGCCTGTGCACTGGTTCTGGGCCCCTACTACTAACAACATTCAATCAATTCCACCGTTGACCATTGTCGAGTAGAACAGCAGTACCCTTGGTCTTGACCACATGCCTTAGCTCACTGTACCTACTCATGTTTGTTCTTTTCCTAGGATACTTTACGCTCACTATATCACCTGCTCTCACAGACATCTCCTTCACCAGATTCCTGGCGTTGTAATTGCTGTGCATGCGCTTCTGGCGTTTGTCCACCAGATTTCGCATCTTGATCTCTTTCTCCCCCCTGATCTCATTTTCCCATTTTTTCCAAGCCAAAGACCAGTATGGCTGCATTTGTGTGACAGCTACTCTACCCCTGATCAACTCAAAGGGGGTTCTGCCTGTGGTGTTGTTTGGAGTAGTACGATATGACCATAACCTAGTTCTGAGAGCTGCCTCACCGGGGATGTGAGATCTTAAAGCCATTTGGATGGTTTCCTTAATTAGGCGATTGGCTCGTTCAACCTGGCCATTGCCTTGTGGGTGGTATAAGGAGGACCTTACATGTGCTATGCCATTCTTCTTCATGAAGGAAACCAACTCCGAGGACACGAACTGCACTCCATTATCAGTGACTAACTGATGTGGAAAGCCCTCTCTGCAAAACAATTCCTTCAAGAAGCTCACCACTTCGAACTTTGTAGGTTGTGATACAAATTGAACTTCTACGCACTTGCTGAAATAATCTATTATAACCATGGCATAGCGCATCTCTAAGGATAAAGCATTCATTGGTCCAATAAAGTTGATGCCAATCTTTGTCCAGACACCCTAAGGTAGTTCCACAGATTTCATGGGGCATCGGTGTGTAGTTATTGTTTTGTCTGCCTTGGTACAAACTGAACAATGACTGATATACACATCAATATCACGATCCATGGAGGGCCACCAGTATCTCTCCCTTAACCTTTGTTTAGTACCTGTCATCCCCACATGGCCTTCATGTGCTAAAGTTATTAACCTTTCCCTCAAGGATATCGGTGCAATCAAGGTTTCACCATGGAGAATGATATCTTCGACAACACTGATGTCATCTTTTATTTTCCTCGTCTAACACTCTTTCTTGAGGCCATCACTTAATTACATATTTTTTATTTCTGCAAAGACATTGTCACTCTTACAGCCACTAACTACTCCGGTTTGGTAATGGTACCATTAGATTACTCATAGTCAAGCAAACACGCAACCAGCAGGGCATCATCCACACCCTCATCACAATCCGATTCACTATCACAGGGGGCTCTGAACAAGTAATCCGTGGACACGTTCACTCTGCCAGGAATGTACTCCATCCTAACCTGATATTCCTGCAACTTACACACCAACTTCGCTATCCTCGGGGAGGGTTGAATAGAACCCTTTGCTTCTAGGATGCTGACTAAAGGTTTGTGATCAATGCGGATGATGAACTCTTTGCCCCAAAGAAAACATTTACATTTTGTAACTGCCCAAACACAAAGCCAATAATTTGCGCTCAATTACTGAGTATTTAGTCTCTGGGCCTCTTATCTTGCATGATGCAAAAGTGATGACTTTTTCTGATTTCTCACTGAGCGCTGCCCCAGTCTGATTTGACTGGCATCTGTAGTCACTATGCTTTGCAATTTTGGGCTGATTGACTGCAGGGATGGCACTTGCTCATGTTTTTTTTATGACCAATATGCTTTGCTTGCATTTGTCATTCCATACAAACTCTGCATCCTTTTTTATCAGTTTTTCAGAGTGGTTCTACTTTAACAGCGTAATGTTGTATGAACTTCGAGTGGAACTCACACGTGCCTAAAAATGATGCAAGTTCTTCCTAATTCGTCTGGTTTAGTGACTTAGAGATTGCAGAAATCAAAGACGGTTTTGGTCGAACTCCGTTTTTATCAATGAGATGACCTAAATACTCAACAGTCCTTTTGAAAAATGTGCAATTGTCCTTTTGCAATGTGAGACCACTGTCCTGAATCTTTTGTAGGACCTTCCTTAGCATGGCTATGTGTTCTTCCTTCGTCTTGCTGTAAATCAGTATGTCATCTTGGAATGACCTCACACCTTCCATGCCACGGAACAGTTAATTCGTTATGCGCTGGAATACAGAAGAAGCCGAACACAGCCCGAAAGGTAATCTGCAAAATTGATATGCTCCTTCAGGAGCGATAAATGCTGTATATTTTTTTGACCCTTCATCCAGCTGTATTTCATGGTACGCGCACACTGAAATGTTGCGCTGTAAAGATTTTTGCCTGGTCCAACGTCATCACCAACTCATTTATTAAGGGTGGGGGCTAACAATCTCCTACCACATGGGGGTTAAGCTCGCGACGGTTGATGCATAAGCGGATCACTACGTTCTTCTTCTTCACAATGATCACGGGCGATAGCCATTCAGACGCGTTGATCAGTTTGATTATTCCACTGCTGCACCAACTCTTCAGAATGGCTTTGACCTCAGCACGGGCTGTCAAGGTATGTCTCTGATGCATTGTTTGACAAGGTGTGCGTAGTTCTTCAGAATGATCTCATGTTTGAAATTCTTTAAGCATCCCTGTTGCTCCCTGAACACCCCCTTGAATTCTTCGAGGATAGTTTCCGAGTCGTCCGCTTGTATTCTAAATACATAGGGAGGTTGGCATGGGTTAATTATCACTTTCAGCTTCTGTTGTTCTAACTAGCCAAGAATGTTGACATTATAATCCACCATGAAAATTCTTGTAAAAGTGTTTTTCTCTTTGAATGCCAAATCCGCATAGAATGGAATACTCCTAGTTTTAGTTTGTGACCACCATAGGCACCTGGAATTATTCTGCTGGCCTCTAATGGTGTCTTGTAATTTAAATTATTGTAAATGCCCTTTGGCAAGATTGTGATTCTGGATCCTGTGTCCTCCAACATCTCCATGTTTTCTCCATTCACTGGGAAATTGTACCTGGGCTGGTTCTGTATATCTTCTTTGTTGATGATGGCCACTAGTAACACCAACTTCTCTAGCAGTTCACTCTCGTCTGAGTCTTCCTCTGATGCAGGGCTTCTAATGAGTCGACCAGCAAAGTGGCAAATCTTTAGTAGAATTCTGAGGAAAAGCCGTTTGGGCCAGGGGTTTTGCTCGATGGCATGGCACTAATGGGTGCATTTACTTCAACGTCCGAAATGGGCATATCTAGGTCAACCCTAGATCTTCTGGCTGTAGTGTGGCAACAACGAGATCATGTATTATCAGGTTGCGACATTCCACCACAGGAGTGGGGGCGCTTCATCTAACTCACTGTAATAATTTGTTCCACTGGAGAGTGGCTGAAAAAGCATCTGGGGAGGATAGCTGAGAACTGTATTGCTGTTTTATCAGTGTCAGGAAAGAAGAAGTGGTCTAACCGGGAGTCTGAGCCATGGGTTCCGGAGAAATAGGTTTATGCCCGGGTGGATGGATGATATATTCTCCATGCATCTGCGACCCTAGTGAAGACGCACAGGTTGGCAGAGAGATTGTTCGAAGGTGGGTGCCTGATGTTCAGAAGTTTAGTTACGGGTTCATAATGGAGTTGAAGTCTCCTCCTACAACCAGCCTACCGACAGGGAGTTCCAGGACCAGGCCAGATAGGGTAGTCAACTTACTATGAACCAATGCCGGTGGGACATAGATGCTCCCAAAGGACCAAGTAGCTCCCTCTAACAGGCCTGATACACCCACATAGTGGCCTAGGGAATCAGTATATGTGTTGGTGAATGGGATGATATTTCTGTAACAATATTTTGCCACAACATTTATGTCATCCCTTACCTCTTACTACAATATTCTGACAAACAACCATTGGGAGACTGACAGGCAGATAGATCAAACAGAGATATATAATGAGATCTGGATTAGAGGCCAGTGTAGCATCACAATCATTCTTATTGCACCTAAGCAGGTTCACTTGTAGGTGTGCTACATCAGAGTGCCCATCTGTACGCTCACATTGCGAATAATCCATAAGCCTTCTGCAGCTGAAAGATTTATACAAGCATCTCTTGATAGCATGATTACATGAGAGTATGGCAGGTCACTATCCTAGTCTTTTTTAGGTTTTAGTTTTAAAAATTTTAGAACTTTAGACCCCTATTTGGAGAGTAAAACAATAAATCAGCAGGCCCACATTGCCATGTATTTAGGGTAAATTATTGAAGAATATTTTTACAACTGAAGACCAGCATATTCCTTCACTCATGTTAAGAAGCTAATTGGAAGAAAAATGCAGAAAGCAGAAACCATAATTCAATTAAAAGCACATACATTTGAAACATAAAATAGAGTAGAACATTTACAACACACACAATAATGCTTAGACATACTCTAAAATAAGATTTACATTCATCCCCATCACTTTTTCTTCCTCTTGATGAGCATTACCTTTTACCAACACCCTGAAAGATAGAATAATTGCAAACACTGTCATTCACACATACTTCATAAGATCCATTCAATGTAATCTCTGAGCATACATTACCCCTTCCATAGTAAACTACATCTAGCGCCAATTTCTATGCATACACCTACCCTAGCAAAAATGGCCACTCCTCAACCACTACACAGCTCTACTCATGCCCCACCTGACTCACATTATTTGTGCGTTAGTAAACCAGATCCAGTGGGTGACTGTACCATGCGCTTACATATAACACTTCTCAGCTCTGCTGTAGTAAACTAGATCCAGCACATGACTGTAGCATATGCTCACATCCAACTCGTATTCGCTCTGCTGTAGTTAACTAGATCACCGCATGACCGTAGCATGCATTTACAGTTAAACTCATATCAGCTCTGCTGTAGTAAAGTAGATCCAGCACGACTGTAGCATGTACTTACATCCAACCCATATCAGCTCTGCTGTATTTAACTAGATCCGTATGCATGCGCCTACATCCCGCCCATATCAGCTTTGCTGTAGTAAACTAGATCCAGCTTATTACCGTACGCATGCACCTACATCCAACTCATATCCACTCTGCTGTAGTAAACTAGAACAAGTGCATGACTGTAGCATGCGTTTACAGCCAACTCATATCAGCTCTGCTGTAGTAAACTAGATCCAGTGCATGACTGTACGCATGCGTTTACAGCCAACCCATATCAGCTGTGCTGGAGTAAACTAGATCCAGTGCATGACTGTACGCATGCGTTTGCATCCAACCAATATCAGCTCTTCTACAGTGAACTATATGCAGCACATGAATAATGCTGCTGAGTAATGAAGTAAAGTGGATCAACTCACAAGCCCAATTTGATAGACTTGATTTAGAATTGTGTGGCCAGGCCATGGAAGAACGGCAAAAAACGGTATATTTGTCTTTTTACTGTATACTTGACTCCCTTTCCTTGATGCACTGCACACGCACTTTTTGTCACTTGTCACGCATGGAGCACCTCATAGAGCAATATTGTGGAATTACATTGTTTCACGCTATCTCATCTCAAAACAATATATACTCATTATATACAAATCAAGCGTTTCAGAACTATAGGGCACATGCATCAAGCTTGTTACCGGTCGCAAATGGGCCAATTCACAGAATCGGCCCGTTTGCGACCGGTAAAAAGCCATTTGCGATGCATCAACCTAAAATGCATTCGCGCAATAGGTAACCGCAATTTTTGAGATTACCTATTTTGCGAATGCATTTAGGGAATCACAATTTGCGATTCCCTAAATGCAATGCAAGAAGCATTTACACAATGCGACTTTGCATTAAGGAATCGCAAATTAACATCAACTTCAAGTTGATGTTAATTTGCAAATCCTTAAAAAAATGAACAAAATTGCATTTTTCTAAGTGCCATGTGGTGCATACACATGCCCTTAGGGCATGTGTGTGCGCAACATGTGCACTCTTACCTTTTTTGGGGGTGCATCAGGGGGGCCTTAGGCCCCCTAGCACCCTTGCAATTGCATTTGCAATTTGCGATTACCTATTTGGTAATCGCAAATTGCGAATGCTTTCCCATTCATTCCTATGGGCCTCTAGGCTCATAGGAATGAATGGGAAAGCATTCCCTAATAGAATGTGTAGGAATCGCTATTATTTTTGCGAAACCTACATGCATAAGGAATTGCGACTCCTAAATAACGATTCTTTAAAAATCGCTATTAAGGAATCGCAATTCCGTATCTTGATGCATGTGCCCATTTATGTTTTCTAGTGTTTCTGAATGACTAAATCTAGTTTTGTAAGGGTATTGTTCATTTGTATACTTTAAAACCAGTGATTGCTTTAAAGGACCACCAACAGAGCCATATATACTGTTGCAGTGTATAAGCCAAATTTCTGTGGAACACATAGTCACCCTGATAGTATTAACACTCTGCATCAATGGGGGGCATCTCATGGGTGGTACATGGGTGGTACATGGGTGTTCCCATGCAACCACCCATGGATTTTGAAACACAGCCCTAGAAAAAAGTGTATTTTTCTTTAAACTTTGCATGTTTGCTTTACTGTACAGCACACATACACATTTGGAAGAGATTCACACTATGTTTAGGCATAGTTTTTGTACTCAAAGTGTATGTCTCCAGTACAAAACCTATGCTAGACATTTCACAGACACCATTGCACTATGGTGCAAAGAAGTGTGCATGGTGAAAGGCAGCCTAAAGGGAGAGAGCAATAGCACCGTATCTTTATAGATATAGTGTTGTTCTGCTCTGCCCCTTCCAAAGAGCACAGTGCATCAACTTTAGTTACAGTGCTGCAGTCATTCAATTACTCAATCATTCAAGACATTTGTGAAGCGCAACAGATACTCTGTAGAGAATCCCGGCTCTAAGCAGACTGTAGCCTCTCTACCAGTGCATAGAAATTACTATGCTCAAAAAGCAGTGCCAAATAGTCAGGTTTTCAGAACTTATTGAATAGACTTCAGACTTAATTCTGCGACAATGTGGCGGAAGATGAATCCAAACCTAGTGCCCCATTTCTTACATCCGAGCCTCTGAACCAGCATCAGAAGAATGATTGTGGGTGGGTGATAACACCTCAGTCTGTCGGACAGTTAGCAGGGACCTATACCTTAGAGATTCCGGAGTGTGTGAGGACCTCCCTCAGATGATGAGTGATTGGTAACTGTCTGGGGATCCTCAGGAGTAGCCTGGCTGCTGCATTTTGTATGACCTGCACTCTCTCTATAAGTACAGAGTGTTAGCATAATCAATCCGAGAAGAGGACAATGCATGAACCACTGTTCTCGGCACCTGAAAAGAAGTAAGCCCAAAACTTGTTTCAAATATCTTATATGATACATATGTGTATGATGCATATGTGTATCATCCGCATATGAAGCAAGAGCAGACGACTGTAGAAATTTGAGGTCGCATGATCAGGTGAAGATCTATCTTGACGCCTAAGTTACAGACCAGAAAGGTCGGAGACAATGGAGAGTCGGCCCAGTCCGGCCAGCAATCAGGTACCCAGCAAGCACCAAACAACAAGACTTTCATTTTCCCAGTGTTGCAATGATGGTTTCTAGCCCACATCCATTCAAAGACCCCTTCCAAACAGTTATTAAATGCGGTATATGCTTTTGATGTGTCCTTCTTCATAGGAAGAAATATCTGTATATCATCCACATATGAAACAATTTTGGCCTCAAAAGATTCAACTAACGGTGCCAGGGGAGCCATATCAACATTAAATAGGGTCGGGCTGAGGGCAGAGCCCTGCAGTATGCAAAAATTGATCTTTTTAAAATCTAAACAGTGTGGGATTATCCAAACTACTTGGCTTCTGTTCTCCAATAAGGAGCAAATCTATGCCAAAGCTAGACCAACCACACCGATGTCTTTCAAACGCTGGAGAAGAATAGTTTGTGAAACAGTATCAAACGGCGCTCATAGATCTGATAAGACCAGAGCAGCCTGCTTCCCTGATCAAGTGATAGTTTAATGGAATCCATCACCTCTATCAATGCTGTCTCAGTACTGTGACGTGGTCCGAAGGGGGATTGTGAGGCATGAAGAAGGTGGCCTTGATCTACATAGGTGAATCACTGGGCATTAATACATTTTTTAAGCATCTTCAAGGCATCTGGAAGTAAAGAGATAGGCCTGGAAATGGCCAGTTGGGTCCTGTCCGCCGATGTTTTTTTTAGTAGTGGGACCAATCTGTCCTGTTTCCAACAAGCTAGGGAGTAGTGTCGCCTCCAGAGCCTGTCTAGTTTCTTGCACTCTTTCCTGATTCCTCCAAGCTCAGGAGTAAACCAAGGAGCGGAAGCGAGGCGTCTATGGGTACCACAGGTTTGTTTGAGGGGTCACCTTGTCTGCCATCTCCAGTAACCAAGAATTTGTGAATTGTGCATCTAAATCCACATCTCCACTAAGTGAAGGGGTAGACCTAGCTAGTACATATTCCATACCTGTTACCCTGGCCTTTGACCATCCGCGATAATGACTAAAATTGATCTGTGCATTCCTTCCCGTAGGGGTGTAGTCTCTGCCCCAAGTGAAGTGAAATAAAGAATGGTCCGACAGAGGAATAGCCTGAACTTTCCAGATTCCACAACCCTGATGGAAAAAATTAGATCCAAAATCTGTCTGGCCTGGTGGGTCGGAAGCATAACATATTGATTCAGGTTAAGAGAGCTTAATTTCCATAAAAGGGAGGTAGCCTGAATATCTGTTATAGTGTCAAAGTGCATGTTTAAATCACCAAGAAGGGTAGAATTTGAAAGTTGCAGTAGATAATGAGCAATTGCTTTGTCTAACAAGTTGAGAAAGTCCCACAGGTACCCAGGGAACAGATAGACCAAAGTCCCAGCCAGGGAAGATTGTGCCGATAATGAAAAACAAACCTTTAAGTGTCTGGATTTTTAGTGTAGCCTGCTTGAATGAAACCCTGTTATCTGATATTTGTTTATTTTTTACAAATTATAATTGTAATCTGCAAGATGGATTAAACCTGTTGATGATTTTATGTGTCTGGTTGATTTATCTTATTAAATATGATTTGACTTGAATTGGCATGATACATTTGCCAGGCTGGAATGTGGCCTGGATACAGAAGGCATATTTTGTTTAAAGTCCTGCACAGGCCTTAGAGTTTTGTCTTTCATCATCCGCCCAATCTTCCCTGGCCAGGACTTTGGTCTATCTGCTCCCTCGGTACCTGGGGGACTTTCTCCACATGAATGCCTTGATCACTTATCAGTAATGTTCATCACTCCGAGACAAGGTCCTTTTTGTTTTTCTACTCATCCACAAGCCAGGCATGGAAATTGCCCCCACCTATCCTGTTTTAAAAGGGCCCAATTTCAAAAGCCTGGGCATATTCTTTTTTCTCTGGGTAGGTTATGACCAGGAGGGTATCAGGATTGCGGAAAGAAAGATAATAACTAGGAGTAATGATAATTACTGATTACTAATCACAGCATTACCACCTTGGTCAGTCTTCCTCGCCACACTCCTAAATGCTTCAGGATAATCAAAACCAGGGTCTGTTTATAGCCAAGCCACCAAAGAACAGCAAGAGAGCAACCACATATCTCTTGACTCACTGGATTCTTGGTGACTGGGGGACCTTTGACACTGCAGGCTGGCCCAGCTGAAGGAAAGCTCATGGCTGTGGCTTATTATTAGCTAGCCTTCTGGCCTCAATTCCTTGTGACCCTTTGGTTGCCATACTTCAGGGGCTTGAATACTATTAGTGAATAGTCACGATCAAGGTTTTTGGCTGAGAGGTGCAGCATATTTGGCGAGGGCTCTCACTGCACTAACAGGCTCAACCTCTGGGTACTGAGAACTTCAATTTTGGGAACCAAATGCAACTTTAAACAGTCACATATCTGCAACAAGAAAAGCTAGAATTTATTTTTGAATTGCTCAAGGTTCAGCTCTAAGGGCTCTAGTTAACAGGATCCCACCCAGGACGTGGGATGAAGGGAGAAACCATCTGTGCTCTTCTAGGCTGGATAGAAGGGATGCTGCAGGATCATCAGGCATTCCAGGTCTGTGGCTGTCCAGTCCCAATCTGCCCCTGGGGGTCATTCTGCACAGGAAAGGAGTGTGTGACTGAATACTGTTGCGCATGCAGAATAATACATTATTAAACTGATGTTTCGATACAAGATGAAATCGGCCAGTAGACATGACTCTTGCGTCTTGGTTGCACCACCTTTTTGGCACAGCCACAACACAAAAATGTTAGTATTTACTAAGCCATGCAAGGGCCGACTTCGGTTCTCCTACATGGCTTGGTAAAGAAAGTAATGCAACCCATCATCTTGAGTTACATTGCAATATACTGCATTTGGGAGGACTTCTACGGGTGGAGCGTAGGCCCTCCCAATCATCCACCTTTGGATTTTGACACAATCCCAGAGTTACTAAAGCTAGCAAGCCTGGGAATGCTTCAAAATGCTATGCCATGCCCAGTGAGGTGCAATGAGCAGAAATGTCTTTATTTCTCCTCGTTACTTCCTCTTTCAATGCCTAATGCACTCTGCACCATGCATAGAAAGAAGAAGCTGTCTTACAAAATTGTTTTTATGAGGGAGGTTCGGCCAGGACAAGGACCCGTCAGTATGCTCCTCTTCTGAGCTCCGTACGTTCAGCCCAGCAAACAATGAATAACTAGTATCTAGTATCTCTGCTTTTAGTGGCATGTGTTGTAAGCCACTGACAGCTACTTCAGAATGCTGGGATGGAATGTCATTGTTGTGGTTCCCATGGCAAGGGTGGAGGTTCCAGTAAGACTGGCAAAGCCTGGAGGTGGCTAGACGTGAGAGGCTAGAGTTGTTACCATCCACTTGAATAAATACCTACTTTATCAACTACATCTTCATCTTCATTTCATTGGCGACGACCTGATGTGGAAAGATTCTCACATGCTGGATGAGGTTTAACACTCCAACTCAAGAGTGCATCTTTCAAGCTATCTCGTCTCAACCAACCACCCCGGTGAGTGCTTATAACTTTCACTACTTTCCAGCAAAGTGCCTGAACTTTGAATGCTTTGTTGGAGTGAAGATATCATGTCATTTACAACGAAAATATCAAGTCTCACCGGTTTCTGCGTCCGTTTTCGCTCAAGCTCGTTTGAACTCCATCACGAGACACTCAGCAAGAAAATAAGCTCACTGCCCTCAGAAAAAGACCGCAACGTTGTTGTCGTCACGCACGGTGGCCATCTTAAATTGGTAGAGATAACGTGAAGAAAACAAGCCAAGGCTGTCAAAAAGCACCTGAAGGGTTCCATCATTACACACGGCGGCCATCTTTGATTGGTGCAAAATCGCAATTTTTTTTCGTTTTTCAGCTGTAACTCCATTTTTGCATCTGGAGCTTAGTTTAACTTCGGCTCGGTGATGGGCACACCATATATCTTCCTCTGGCTCAAATATATCTACATGTTTGTTGACTTTACATTTTGAGCTTTGCCTACATTTTATGGCTGGGTCCAAACTGGGGTGGTGTGGTGAGCAAAAGAATGATGGATTTAGCCCAGATCCTTGTGACTGGGGGTGAATGTTTGCATTGTCAGCATTCCGTCCATCACTTGTTTCTTTTGCATATGTCGCCCTAAGTGGGAAGGGTATGCCCAGACGTGGGTCCCGTGCTCACTACACCACTGGATTCAAGCTAGCCTGGCTGATGAAGGGTGATGCCCAGAAACCGGTCCCAGGATGCTTGTCTCCGTTCCAGGGAGGACCTGGCTTGGTAGTTTAGGCTGGACTGTTCCCACAAGGAACAGGGTCAAGCCTGATTTGCATATGGCTGGGTCCAAACTGGGGTGGTGTGGTGAGCAAAAGAATGATGGATTTAACCCAGATCCTTGTCACTGTGGGTGAATGTTTGCATTATCAGCATTCCGTCCATCACTTGTTTCTTTTGCATATGTCGCCCTAAGTGGGAAGGGTATGCCCAGACGTGGGTCCCGTGCTCACTACACCACTGGATTCAAGCTAACCTGGCTGATGAAGGGTGATGCCCAGAAACCGGTCCCAGGATGCTTGTCTCCGGTCCAGGGAGGACCTGGCTTGGTAGTTCGAGCTGGACTGTTCCCACAAGGAACAGGGTCAAGCCTGATTTGCATATGGCTGGGTCCAAACTGGGGTGGTGTGGTGAGCAAAAGAATGATGGATTTAACCCAGATCCTTGTCACTGTGGGTGAATGTTTGCATTATCAGCATTCCGTCCATCACTTGTTTCTTTTGCATATGTCGCCCTAAGTGGGAAGGGTATGCCCAGACGTGGGTCCCGTGCTCACTACACCACTGGATTCAAGCTAGCCTGGCTGATGAAGGGTGATGCCCAGAAACCGGTCCCAGGATGCTTGTCTCCGGTCCAGGGAGGACCTGGCTTGATAGTTCGGGCTGGACTGTTCCCACAAGGAACAGGGTCAAGCCTGATTTGCATATGGCTGGGTCCAAACTGGGGTGGTGTGGTGAGCAAAAGAATGATGGATTTAACCCAGATCCTTGTCACTGTGGGTGAATGTTTGCATTATCAGCATTCCGTCCATCACTTGTTTCTTTTGCATATGTCGCCCTAAGTGGGAAGGGTATGCCCAGACGTGGGACCCCTGCTCACTACACCACTGGATTCAAGCTAGCCTGGCTGATGAAGGGTGATGCCTAGAAACCGGTCCCAGGATGCTTGTCTCCGGTCCAGGGAGGACGTGGCTTGGTAGTTCGGGCTGGACTGTTCCCACAAGGAACAGGGTCAAGCCTGATTTGCATATGGCTGGGTCCAAACTGGGGTGGTGTGGTGAGCAAAAGAATGATAGATTTAACCCAGATCCTTGTGACTGGGGGTGAATGCATTGTCAGCATTCCGTCCATCACTTGTTTCTTTTGCATATGTCGTCCTAAGTGGGAAGGGTATGCCCAGACGTGGGTCCCGTGCTCACTACACCACTGGATTCAAGCTAGCCTGGCTGATGAAGGGTGATGCCCAGAAACCGGTCCCAGGATGCTTGTCTCCGGTCCAAGGAGGACCTGGCTTGGTAGTTCGGGCTGGACTGTTCCCACAAGGAACAGGGTCAAGCGTGATTTGCATATGGCTGGGTCCAAACTGGGGTGGTGTGGTGAGCAAAAGAATGATGGATTTAACCCAGATCCTTGTGACTGGGGGTGAATGTTTACATTGTCAGCATTCTGTCCATCACTTGTTTCTTTTGCATATGTCGCCCTAAGTGGGAAGGGTATGCCCAGACGTGGGTCCTGTGCTCACTACACCACTGGATTCAAGCTAGCCTGGCTGATGAAGGGTGATGCCCAGAAACCGGTCCCAGGATGCTTGTCTCCGGTCCAGGGAGGACCTGGCTTGGTAGTTCGGGCTGGACTGTTCCCACAAGAAACAGGGTCAAGCCTGATTTGCATATAGCTGGGTCCAAACTGGGGTGGTGTGGTGAGCAAAAGAATGATGGATTTAACCCAGATCCTTGTGACTGGGGGTGAATGTTTGCATTGTCAGCATCCCGTCCATCACTTGTTTCTTTTGCATATGTCGCCCTAAGTGGGAAGGGTATGCCAAGACGTGGGTCCCGTGCTCACTACACCACTGGATTCAAGCTAGCCTGGCTGATGAAGGGTGATGCCCAGAAACCGGTCCCAGGATGCTTGTCTCCGGTCCAGGGAGGACCTGGCTTGGTAGTTCGGGCTGGACTGTTCCCACAAGGAACAGGGTCAAGCCTGATTTGCATATGGCTGGGTCCAAACTGGGGTGGTGAGCAAAAGATTGATGGATTTAACCCAGATCCTTGTGACTGGGAGTGAATGTTTACATTTTCAGCATTCCGTCCATCATTTGTTTCTTTTGCATACGTTTTATAACTTGGCATCCTGAGCTCTGTCTTTGTTCTGCTCGGAGACGGGCACACCATTTAACTTCTTCAACTCAATTATAGGTACTGTTGTTTCAAAGAAGCGTATTCTCTACATATATACACTACCAAATTAACATCTCTTCAAAAACAAGTTCGGTGATGGACACATCTTTAAATGTTTTGTCTCCCTAACATTTTGGAAACCCTCTTTTGCTCGGTGATGGGCACACCATCTTCCATTTTGCATATTTGGCCTTTTTTTTTTGGTTTCTTCTTGTTCTTCACAAAAAATATAGTTTTTTTTGTTTCACTACATCTGGGATTATTCCGAATCGTGCCATCATGCAAAATGTTCCTGCTCCACCTTTCTTCCTCATGAACCCTGGTGAACCTCAAATTCCATGGAAGAAATGGAAAATTGTTTTTGCAAACTATGCGAGGGTTTGCGGTACATCTTTAAGTGCTGAACGTAAAATGTCCTTATTACTACATTGTCTTGGCTCTGAAGGCCAAGAAGTATTTGAGCACTTACCTGACTTACCTACAGAATTGCGTGATGGTCTCAATGAATATGAAATATGTATAAAGAAGTTGGATTTGCATTATTTACTTAAAGTTTCAAGGGTTTTAGATAGATACCAATTTGGCAAGTGAATGCAAAGGTCCAGTGAGCCTGTTGAAGAATATGTATCTGTCTTGAGAAAACTGGCCTCAACTGCTCTTTTGGTGTTAGTAGTGATGAAAGATTACGGGACCAGTTCATGTTAGGGTGTTGTGCAGAAAAATCCAGAGAAAGCTTTTGGCAAAAAGATGATCCATCTTTATCTGAAGTAGTTACTCTTGCAAAAAGTTTTGAACATAGTCTGGCCTGTGTTGAAGAGATAAAAAAGGGGAATGCTAGTTCTAAAGAGGAAACAGCGCAATCCGTCACTTCACACAAAAAGTCCGGTGATGGTTCCACTTCACGGTTTTATCAGAAAGATACTGGGAAAGATGGGAAAACTATTCAAGGGAAGTGCTTTAGGTATGGTGATTATGCTCACTATGCTAATTTCAAAGGATGTGTGGGTTGGAAAGCTAATTGCAAGAAATGTGGAAAAAAAGGGCATGTGTCGAGTTGCTGTAGAAGCACTGGTACTAAAAATAGTTCTGTTTCAAAAAAGAAAATTCACGAAATTAGCTGGGAACTTGTTAATGATTCATCAGATGATGAAATTATCTTACAAGTTCAAGACGGTACAGGAGGCCCTTGGTACATGGTGCAAGTTGAAGGTGCTTCGGTTTCAATGTTGTTTGAGTCAGGCGCAAAAATAACATTGATACCGAAAGCTTTCTTTAAAAAATATTTGTTGGGAAAGGTCAAATTTTTCAAACCTGATATTTGTCCAAAAGGATATGGAGGTCAACCAATAAAGTTGGTAGGTTATTTCAATGGATCCTTGCTTTTTAAAAATAGACTGGCTGTGGAGAAAATTTATGTTTCTGTGAGAGGCGACTCTCTTATCAGTTGGTATCACCAGAAAGATCTTGGAGTCTATCTTGATCCCAACGAAAATCCATCTGTCAAACTAAAACAAATTGCACAAGTAGAAAGTGTAAGTTCAGATAAACCTGAGTTTGAGAAAGAGTTTCCTGACGTATTTAACACCAAACTTAATTGTGTGAAGATTTATGTTTACAAAATACGAGTAAAAAGGGGCTATTCCAATTGTAAGCAAAGTTAGGGGTTCCTTTGCTGGTTAAAGACAAGATGAAAGTAGAATTAGATAAGTTGAAAGATAATGGCATTATTGTGGAAGTAGAAGCTACAGAGTGGCTAGCTCCTGTAGTTATGGTGAAGAAAGCTAATGGTTAGGTTAGTCTTTGTGTGGATCTGCGTGAATTGAATAAAAATGTTATTGTTGATCACTTTCCCTTACCTAACATCAATGAAATGCTCTCTATGTTACAGGGGGCAAAATGTTTTACTACGGTTGATCTCACATCTGCTTACCACCAGGTTAAACTATATCATGATTCACAAGACTTGACTGCCTTTGTTACCCATTTTGGTACTTATAAGTTTGTACGCATGCCTTTTGGGCTAATCTCGAAAACAATTGGTCCTGAACCTTTCTTTTTACAAGACAAGCAATTTCTGAGGAAAGTTATTATTTAGAAGTAATGCATGCAGTCAGCAAGGGGTTAATAAATCTGAACAAGAATTTTTCTTTGATGTGCATCAGACCCAAGAACATACTTGGCATCTTCTAGTTTTTTATCAAACATATATTTATTATTCACAAACTCATTTCAACAAATGGTAGACACTCTACCATACTCGTTGTTAAGGAGGAAAGGTTGCTCCAAAGGGGAGGTGTGGGGAAAGAAAGTGCTCAAGTGTGAAGTGAGTAAAGGTAAAATAAGGGAATTCTAAGTCAGAAAAGAATCAAAAAACAGCCATCGCTAAAATTATTCTGGATATAACTGATAACAAAACCAGTTAAATTAAGCATGTCCAACATAAATTAATTTCCAAATAAATTCAAATAATTTACAAAAAACACAGAGAGAGATATCAACTGTAGCTTGGGTGGGGTGAAGGGGACGCGTGGTACAGGCCTGCTAGGGGGTAATAGTTGACGTTTCGACCCGACTTAGGAGCATAGAGGGTATTTGGTTCCTCAGCTGGCGGGTCTTCCTCAGGACAAAGGAAAAGGGAGAGACAACCTGGGTAACAAGGAAAAGAGGGGGAGCAGTTTTAATGCCAAGATGTGTACGATAATCAATAAGGGCCTATAAAATTTCAGATTGCGATTGTTTTACCTACCTTTTATTAGGACCCTTGAGGATGATTTTATCCTTTTCGAACCTTGGAATATTGGGTACCTAAACCGCAACGCGAGTGCGGGTAAGCCAAGATTCAGTCTTCTTGGTTAAAATATCCTCTATCCAGTGTAGGTTACTGATGTGCACTCACTCCCGTTTTTTTAGGTTGCCACCCCGGGAGCCTTGATCTATGAACACCCTGAATAGGTCAGTCCAACAAGCATGTTTAGGCCCTTATTGATTATCGTACACATCTTGGCATTAAAACTGCTCCCCCTCTTTTCCTTGTTACCCAGGTTGTCTCCCCCTTGTCCTTTGTCCTGACGAAGACCCGCCAGCTGAGGAACCAATTACCCTCTATGCTCCTAAGTCAGGTCAAAACGTCGACGATTACCCCCTAGCAGGCCTGTACCACGCGTCCCCTTCACCCCGCCCAAGCTACAGATGATATCTCTCTCTTTGTTTTTTGTAAATTATTTGAATTTATTTGGAAATTAATTTATGTTGGACAGGCTTAATTTAACTGGATTTGTTATCAGTTATATCCATAATAATTTTAGCGATGGCTGTTTTTTTATTCTTTTCTGACTTAGAATTCCCTTCTTTTACCTTTACTCACTTCACACTTGAGCACTTTCTTTCCCCACACCTCCCCTTTGTGCCTCTTTATTTTGCACGTTACCACTGTACCACTGAGCTCACGTGGTTTGCTGCAGCGCTGGAGCTTCTCCACGTACTTAATCCACTAATAAATTCGTTTGCAGGTACACCGTATTACGTAGACTCATTGGACAACGTTCTACCATGAGCTTCACCTATGCGCTCTAGGCATGTTGTGCCTTCATTTCTCCATTAGCTATCGCTCTTGCCTACTGGTCTGGTTGTAGACACGCTTATGTTATTTCTCTGATGTTTTTCTAGGACTCGTTTTAATCTTCCTTGATCCAGGGTCTGAGGAGACTTTTTATTCCTCCACGCTATTGGTAAGCTAGCCTGTATCTAGCCACAAAAGATCACTTCACACACTGGCACTCGTCTAAAAGTATCTTCACATATGGGGTCACTTTTTGAACAGATATACTCACCATTTGTTCATATCTCTTTGGTTTCGGGTACTGCACACCATTTCGTACACTGGTGGTTGCACTACTCTTTCCGTTTCTTTTGAACACACACGCACTCCCCCCTCATTTTATCTTTACTCTTATTAACGCTTTTTTCACCTTTCTTTTTGCCCTTTTTCTCCTTTCCTCTCTATTATCTCCTCTTTCTATTAATCTACTTTCTTCTCACAAGTTTTATGATGTTGTTCGTGGTCTCACACCAATATTCTAAATTATACTCATGTTGTATGCTATTACAGCCCTGAAGAAGCCCTTGTTTGGGTGAAACGCGTTGGCTGGTTCTATCATATGAAGCACATCTGAGAATAAAAAAGACCAGAAACATTTATCTGCAAATGCCTTTTATTGCTGTGTTTTTGTGTACCAAATTGCTTTTATCTATATATTGCCTCTCATCCAACTAATCAACATAGTAATTTTCATGGTCTATAAGCAGCAGACCATTTGAGGTGGGCAATATTATCTACAACTAAGTGACTAGTTCTGGTAGTGCAGTCATCTATGACCCAGCTGCTCCTTCTCCTTTCTTTCCAATAATAAATATATGTTTGATAAAAAACTAGAAGATGCCAAGTATGTTTTTGGGTCTGATGCACATCTTTTTAAATATTTTTTATTGAATTTTTATCCCTTTTTGTCCAAGACAAAATATACAAAAAACAACACAAGGTTATGATATAATTTCAGGTAAACAGACATAATATCGAAACAAAAATATCGAATGGACACAATATCGAGTCTAAAATATAGAATGGACATAATATCGAATGGACATAATATAGTCGTTAAAAATATCGAAATTAAGGTAAGTAATATCGATAGTCAAAATATCGAAGTACATAATATAGGCATTAAAAAATATCGAATTTTTAATAATATCGAATTTTTTCTAAGTGTATTGTATGTTAGTATATGTGTTAAAAGTGTATATTAGTTGTTGTAATGTATGTTTAATTTTTTAAAAGCAATGAATTTTATGTTATTTAATTTTTGCGTAATTTAATTCCGTAGCGGGTAGTGGGTTTATAGGGGAATAGGGTGGGAAGTAATTTAATTAAAATTAAGTACATATTAATAAATATTAATTGGTATTGATAATTAATTTATTGTTAATTAATTATTAATTGGTAATTACATTTTATTAATTGGAATTTTTTTAATTGATTAAATGGTAATTATGTTAATTCAATTAATTAAATAGTTGTAGCGGGATGTGGGTTTATAGGGGAATAGGGTGGGAAGTAATTTAATTAAAATTAAGTACATATTAATAAATATTAATTGGTATTGATAATTAATTTATTGTTAATTAATTATTAATTGGTAATTAAATGTTATTAATTGGTAATTTTCTTTTAATTGATTAAATGGTAATTATGTTAATTGTATTAATTAAATAGTTGTAGCGGGATGTGGGTTTATAGGGGAATAAGGTGGGAAGTAATTTAATTGAAATTAAGTACATATTAATAAATATTAATTGGTATTGATAATTAATTTATTGTTAATTAATTATTAATTGGTAATTCAATTTTATTAATTGGTCAAAAAAAATTAATTAATTAAATGGTAATTATGTTAATTCTATTAATTAAATAGTTGTAGCGGGATGTGGGTTTATAGGGGAATAGGGTGGGAAGTAATTTAATTGAAATTAAGTACATATTAATAAATATTAATTGGTATTGATAATTACTTCATTGTTAATTAATTATTAATTGGTAATTACATTTTGATAATTGGTAATTTTTTTTTTTAATTCATTAATTGGTAATTAGTGTTATTAATAATATTTATTAGTATTGATAATTAATTGTTTTTTAGTAAAATATTAAAATATTACTTTCCCTACTGTTGCACTCTCTGGAGTGGGAATAGTAATTATTACCCCTACGCTATCCAACGCTTTCCCTACTGTTGCACTCACTGGAGTGGGAATAGTAATTTTTACCCCTACGCTATCCAACTCTTTCCCTACTGTTGCACTCTCTGGAGTTGGAATAGTAATTATTACCCCTACGCTATCCAACGCTTTCCCTACTGTTGCACTCACTGGAGTGGGAATAGTAATTTTTACCCCTACGCTATCCAACTCTTTCCCTACTGTTGCACTCTCTGGAGTGGGAATAGTAATTATTACCCCTATGCTATCCAACGCTTTCCCTACTGTTGCACTCTCTGGAGTTGGAATAGTAATTATTACCCCTACGCTATCCAACGCTTTCCCTACTGTTGCACTCACTGTAGTGGGAATAGTAATTTTTACCCCTACGCTATCCAACTCTTTCCCTACTGTTGCACTCTCTGGAGTGGGAATAGTAATTATTACCCCTACGCTATCCAACGCTTTCCTTACTGTTGCACTCACTGGAGTGGGAATAGTAATGTTTACCCCTACGCTATCCAACTCTTTCCCTACTGTTGCACTCTCTGGAGTGGGAATAGTAATTATTACCACTACGCTATCCAACGCTTTCCTACTGTTGCACTCTCTGGAGTGGGAATAGTAATTTTTACTCCTACGCTATCCAATGCTTTCCCTACTGTTGCACTGTCTGGAGTGGGAATAGTAATTTTTACCGTCCCGCTATCCAACGCTTTCCCTACTGTTGCACTGACTGAAGTGGTAATAGTAAATTTTACCGTCCCGCTATCCTACGCAAAAATATTGAATATTTTTTATAAATATTACGTTAATATATTTATGTATTAAAACATTAAAATGTATGTTTATTTTTTTAAGTTACATTAATTATTTATTAATTTTAAAGTTATTTAAGTATTTTTAACTATGTTTTAGTTAATTATATATATTATTTCATTAATTTTACATTACTTTTCATACATTTAAAAAATTCGATATTTTGACTGACTATATTTTTAACAACTATATTTTGGAGTCGATATTTTTGTACTTACCTGTTTGTAGATAGGGAGTCGATATTTTGGCATTCGATATTTTTACTTCGATATTGTTGTAGGTCGATATTCTTGTTATCGATATTCTGTCAGTGATCCATAATTTCAAACACATTGTTGCATGTTGATAGAAAAAACGAAATCTAAAGAAAAAGATAGATAACATACAAAAAAGCAAAATTGCCACGCGTTCAATGGACAGGGTTTCCTAGACAATATATTATTTATGCAAGCACTTCATATATCAACATATTTATACCCCCACCTCTAAATTAAACAAACCATCACAAATGAAAATTGCCTATAATTTAAAAAATTTCCAATCCAAACCAAAGATCTCCTTATAAATCCTTACAAACCAAACCTAGTTTATAGGATCCACTCTGATATTGGAGACCAAATTTTGGCGCCCATAATTCTTTTCCTTCTCCCTTTGGTCTTATAGATGGATAGTTCAAAATTATACATGGCTAAGAGTCTGGAACGCCAATTAATAAAAGTGGGTGGATGAGGGCTAATCCACTCATTGGTAATACAGGCCCGTACCACCGCCATTATAATGAATAGAAGAGCAGTTGTGGCTTCCGATCTTAAATTTGACGCCCTATCAGATCCTACACCAATAATTACTAATTCTCCCATAATTATCATGGGGGATCCAAATATTATACCTAAAAAATTCTCAATTCCTTGAAAGAACTCACCCAGTCTAGGACAAGAAAAAAACATATGAGATGAATCCGCCGCAAATAATCCACACCGATTACATTTGTCCCCTACCATTACACCCCACCGAGCCACCTTACTAGGAGTGTAATATAAATCATAGAGGGCCATATAATGCTGACTACGTATTCTTCCAGTCATTAAAACTTGGTTGGCAAGCTCAAGGGATTTAATTATATTAATATCCTCAACTCCCAATTTATTTTCCCATTTAGTTTTACGTATATCCAGATCATCCGGAAATATTTCCACTAACTGTTGATAAAATTGACCTATTGGTGTTTTCTTCATCATTTTTTCAATTAAAGGGATTTTCACAAATTGTTGTCCTGTTCCTGACCCCTGCCTAGCCAGAAAGCTACGTATTTGAAGGTATTTAAAAAAGTCTTGCTTACCTAAACCATATTTCTCCTGTAGGTCTGAGAATGCTAAAAGATGGCCTTTATCAAACAGATCCCCTAAGCATCGTATTCCTTTTAGGCCCCATCTAATTGTTACTTGATCCCGAAAAATTATGGGCAGTATCCCGGGAGCCGAGAAAGGGGTATAGGCATTCAAATTTAAAACCAGTAGCTTCCGTTTAATTTGTTTCCAGACTGCATAAGCCGCCTTGAGTATCTTAAATTTTGTTTTTTTAAAGTAACTGGGCTCAATTACCTTAACTAAGCAACTATTCATTTCTTCTCCCAGCCCGAATTTGTAGATTGATGGTCTATGAAAAAAGGGGATCTCAGCTTTAGTCCCGGCTACTAAGGGCCCCATATATTGCATCATAGCTGCCCAATAATACATTATAAAATGTGGAATGCCCCAGCCCCCCCGGTGTCTAGGTAAAACCATTTTCTTATATGCCCTTCTCTGTCTTCGATACCCCACAAAAACCTGGAACATATCCTCTCTAATTTAATAAAACACAACGAGGAAAACTCCAAGGGGATTGTTCTAAACATATATAAAAATTTCGGAAGGACCAGCATTTTTAGTACATTACATCTACCATGAAGGGATAGATGAAGATGGTCTAATCCAGGGTTGTATTCACCTTCTCCATCACAGGGAGAATATTCAGTTCGGGGATCTTATCCACCACAGATGTGATTTTTATTCCTAAATATGTTGCTTCAAGAACAATTGACATATTTGCCGGGGGATCCTTGCCTGAGTATAGTACCTGAGTTTTTTCTATGTTCAATTTATAACCAGAAAAACAGCCAAACTGAACAGCCAATGACTTAATTACAGGAAGGGCGGTAACAATATCACTGGAGACTACAACTATATCATCGGCATAAGCCAATGCTCTGTACTCAATATTACGAAAACTAACTGGTTTAATACCTATGTGCTGATTTAGTTTATTAAAAAATAAATCAATATATAATGCAAATAAAAGAGGGGAGCACGGGCACCCTTGCCTTGTGCCCTTACTGACATTAAATAAGTCTGACTCTTGCCCAGATATACATATCGAGGCTACCAGGCGTATATATAGGGTCTTAACTGCTTGTATAAAATGAGAACAAAAACCTTTCCATCGCAAAACCTCCCGCATATATTGCCAGGAGACCCTGTCGAACGCCTTCTCGGCGTCCAACAGGATCACCCCCAATACAGATTCAGTTGCCTGAGCCCAGTCCAGGAAAGCTATTACTCGTCTCACGTGATCAGCAGTATCCCTACCTGGGATAAACCCATGCTGAAAATTGGATACTAGAGGGGTAATGACCGATCCCAGGCGCTGAGCAATGATTTTAGAGAAGATCTTACTATCTGAATTAATCAATGAGATTGGTCTATACGAGGATGGGTACAATTCAGGTTTGTCTTTTTAAAAAAAAAACAATAATAATAGTTTTACGCCATGAATCTGGTGCAATTCCATGTTGAGCAGCGAGAAACAGTATCATAAGTTCCGGTCTTAGAACTTGACGAAATGTCTTATAAAATTCTAGAGGGATGCCATCCGGACCTACAGATTTTCCTATAGCTAGCGACAATATTGCTCCCTCCACTTCCTCCCAAGTTATATCTGCTGCTAATGCCTCATTTTGATCTTGTGTAACTTTCCATCATTTTCTCATCTATATCAACTATTTCCTCCTCTGTATATAAGTTGTCATAAAATTTGCAAAAAACATTCAAAATTTCGCCTGGGGAATCATGTATCTGATTGAAATGATCCTGTATCCTATAAATTCTGTAAAGTATTCCCTTCTGCTGTAATCTCTTCGCTAAGATCCTGCCAGAATTTTCCCCGCTTCATAAATTTGAGCCCTATATATAGCCAGTTTTGTTGCAATTTTCGTTGCAAATTTGCTGATGAATTTTCATTTTTAAAATTGCAATAGCCTTTAAAGTTTTTTCCATATTTTGTTGCCGGATTACTTCCCCCATAAGCTCTATTTCTAATAGCCTTAACTGATTCATCCCATCCTTAATTTCTGCCAAAATTTTACGTTGTTTAGCTATAGAATAACTGAGTGTTTCCCCCCGAACCCCGGCCTTAAATGTATCCCAGACAATAGAATCAGAAGCAGTTCCCCGATTATTTAAAAAAAATTCTGTAATCCAATCACACATGTGTCTACAGTATTCGGGATCTAATAGAAGTTTGTGTTCAAAAGTCCACGCATTTGGCTGGGCCCTAGAACTAATGTCAAGTTCTAATACGACCGGATTATGATCTGATATTATCCTCGGCATAATCTCTACCTTGGCACTTGTTACTTTTTCAGCTGAAATAAAAAAATAGTCTAAGCGCACATGTTTTCTATGGGGAGCCGAGTAAAAAGTATCTCCCGGGACATCTTTCTTATAAGCGTACCATATATCGACCAACCCAAATTCTTTAACTAGGCCTTGGGTAGCTTTAAAAACTTTGTTTTTTTTACCCGTATATGGGCGATCACTAGTAATGTCAAATCCACCCTCTAAATGAAAATTGAAATCCCCACAAAGGATTAAGGGGGCTGGCCATGCCACTAATTCAACACTTAAATAATACAACACCTCCGGGTCGTCCAGATTAGAACCATAAATAGAACATATCATCAATGATGAACCATTAACAGTTATTTCCACAATGACCCACCGCCCCAAGACATCCTCCTTGACCCGATTACGAACACCCAGGCCATGTCTCATCAAAATCGCAACCCCTCTTGTGGTTGAACTCTGTCTGGTACACCCGAGTATATCCACACCCAAGTCATTCAGCCACTTTCGATTATTCCACGCGATATGGGTTTCTTGCACGCAAAACAGATCAATACGCATCACCTGCAAAATTTGAGCCATCACCCCTCTTTTCTTTTTATCATTTAAACTACATATATTCCACGAACATATGGATAATCTACCCATCATTGTTATTCAATTAAGTTAATCATACCTTGTCTACCCTGCCCATAACCTAAACTACAATTCAAAAAACATTAAAAAAACATAATCTCTCTCAAAAACATAAGCATCATAACCTTGATACCATATAAACACCAAATACCAAATGTGCCGTCTCCCACCCCCTCCCACCTCCTCCCACCCTTGCCACCCCACAGCTACCCCACCCCCCTCCCCTCCCCCTCCCAAATGAGGCATAAGGACCATGTCCTCTGTGATGGGTAGTGGATTAATAACACTCCCCCAGACCCCCTCCCAAAAAAAAAAAAAAAAGAAGGAAGAAAACCAGACACCCCCCCTGATCCGTGAGGAGAATTCCCCTAGCAACCGAAGAACACATTTATACAATTATCTCTAAATTTGCTTTGGTTTTTCATTTGATCCCCCTGCTCTACCTCATTGATTAAATGGGAACCTGTGTGCTCTCTGAAGTTCTACTTCCCAATTCCAGTGCTTAAGTTCGGGGAAGGCTTCTGAAAACAGTTCGATGACAAACTGCCTAGGATCATTGCCCTCCCGTCTCTCTGGTATTCCCAAAATGCGTAAATTGTTCCTTCTAGAACGATTCTCCAAGTCAATAAGTTTCCAATTAATGTCATCTCTTAGAGCTTGCAAAGATACCATTGTGGCCTTCTGCTGCACTATTTAGTCTTCCACTGCTGATATCCTTTACTCAGCTTCCCCAATTCTTGTGGCTATCTCAGTGCAAGTCTTAGCAATTCGGCGCACAGTATTTTGTAGTTTGTGAACAGCACCCTGGGTTCGCAGACCCTCCGCCTTGGTCTCTTCCCGATGCGCCATTATTATTTGATATATTGTACTGAGGGTAATTTCATTTTCTCTCCCTGCGGCTGCACTGGGTGCTTCTCCAGAGGTCTCGCCCAAAGCACCATTCTTCTCAAGTAGAGGGGAAAATGAGTAATCCCACACTAGTGATCCAGCTGTACCAGGCATCTTTTTTGATAAAGGGTTAGTAGTGTCCCTTAATTTGCGCACTGTCCCCTGATCATTGGACACCTCCAAATTCATCTCCTCATCATCCCGTAGATAATTACTCGTGTCGCTCTTATCATCTGCCCAATCCCCCTCCTCACTTTCGTTCCCAGAGGAGTTGGAGGGGTCCGACATTGAATAAAATTTACCACCTGAATCCCCAGAATCTATATCTTTAATTAGTTCTTTATCTGAATGGCCATTAGTCTGAGGGATCCCAGCATTATCCTCCCCCTCCTGGTATTGACTGCCAGAATTTTGATGATCTATACTCTGATTCCTGTTCTCCAGAATCGAGCCTTCTACTAGGGAGGACTGAGCAGATTGACCTACTAGTTGTAAGGGATTATATAGATTAGGCGTCTCAGGTGTCTCAAGTGCCTCAAGTATTTCTTCCAGCTCTTTTGTATTGCCGGGGGCTGTATTACCAACCGCAGATGCCTCTCTCTGAATAGCAGAAGTTGAATGAGTTACAGTCCCCGCAAACTCGTCTACATTACTCCGCAAGTCCCTGCTGCCCTGTGAAGCCATTTCTTTGTTTATTAACAATGCCTCAGCTCCTGGCAAAGTCAAGGAAGAATGTTTCTGCCCTGATACATCTGCAGATACTTTGTTGCGCAGAGCAGTCATTGCCACAGCCCCTGGGGATATACTAGTCTCTATATCCACCGAAGCCTTACCTCTGCCCAATTGTTTCTTAAAGATCCCGGGTACCGTTCGTGGTTTTTGCACCCTCTGGGCAGACCCGGGAAAGGAACCGTTATCTTCTTGGCGTGCCCCGGCGCCACGGCTAGCCAGCTTGTTTCCTTTCTCCGCGGGAGAGGAAGCAGGAGATACCGGGATTACAGACGTAACCACGGACGTTGCCGCTGCGGCACCCCGGGTCTTAGCGCCTTTGTTTGCTGTCTTTGGGGCCATTACAACCCCTAATGATCGCACAGAAAGTTCGTCCACCCTCAAACGCCAAAGCCTCCACTGAAGCAAATTCCGCTGAAGACTCGAGGCGGGGCACCGCAATCTGCCGCGGCCGATGTATGCAGCACTCGACGAGTTCCAGAGCAGATACCGCCACAGCATTACACGGCCAAGGTATCCATTTCCTCAGGTGACAAACAGGGGGGGGGGGGATCTCAGAGGAGCATCCGCAAGCCACTCACTCAGCCGCAGTTGCGGCCGCCATCTTGCCCCGACCTGGGTCTGATGCACATCAAAGAAAAATTCTTGTTCGTATTTATTAACCCCTTGCTGACTGCATGCATGCATTAAGTTACTTCTAAATAATAACTTTCCTCAGAAATTGCTTGTCTTGTAAAAAGAAAGGTCCAGGACCTATTGTTTTCTGTACTACTCGATACCCAGGTCCAAGGACATTGATTGGGTTACCCCATTACTTCATAATGGCTTTTGGGCTAATCTCGGCTGCTGCTGTTTTCCAGCGGGTGATGGAAAAGATGTTGAGTGGAATTCCAGGAATTAAAATTTATCAAGATGATGTATTGGTGTATGCTGAGAATGTGATTCTACATAATCAACGTGTGCGTCAGGTGCTGCAAAGATTTAGAGACAGTAGTGTAACTTTGAAAGCGAACAAATGTAAGTTCAATTTGGACCAGATAGATTACTTAGGTCACAGAGTTACCTCTGAGGGCATTGAACCTAAAAAGAGCTTGTCGGGACCATTAACAATTTGTCCAGTCCCACTTCTAAGGAAGAAGTAGTTAAGTTCTTGGGGATGGCTGAATTTTATAATATATTTATTGTGAATTTTGCAGAAAAGACTAAGAATATGAGAGCTCTATTAAAGAAAGGTGTGTCTTTCTTGTGGACTGAAGAGTGTGAGAATGAGTTTGATTCTCTTAAGAATTCTCTAACAAATGGACCTTGTTTGCAGAGTTTTGAGCCAGGGCAGGACTCTATAATTATGTCTGATGCTAGTTCTAAAGGTCTGGGAGCTGTCCTTTTTACAGAGACACAATGGCATAGAAAGGACCATTTTATTTATCTCCAGAAGTTTGAAAGGAGCAGAACTGAATTACTCAGTTATTGAAAAAGAGGCGTTGGCAGTAACTTGGGCTGTACAGAAACTTAAAACGTTTTCTGGGGGAGCAAATTAATTGTAAAAATGGACCACTGTTATATTCCATATAGGTACCCTATAAAGGCGCAGGTAACATTGCAACCTTTCACCTATATTCTTCCCTACATTACATACATAACGGTTCTTAGGCACTGAGCTTTTACCCAGATATGACACTGCATTCAGAACGCGGCTTTTTCCCTGGTTCGATTCTCATACATTATGCATGAGGCTTCTTGGAAGCACAGCAGGACTAACAGTAGGATTACCATCTCCTGTATAATATCTCTGTAAAAAGTTCAGGCCCAACGTCATCCTTTAGGCCGACACAGTAACACAGCAAGGTAGGACCCCTGGGGAGACCTATGGGTATATATACAGCACATCTTGCTTAGGAAGATAGAGGAGACCGCGACTTCCCGGCTGACACACTGACCAGAGACACTGAGGTTCCTGCATGCAGACGCTCCAGCTAGCAGTGGTCTAACATCCCTCGCGGGGTGTCCAACTCGAGAACAGGACGGGGTCCCACATTCTCATTCTCAGGTAATGGGGTGGACTAGATCCTAGAGGGATTCTTGGCATAACACCTACACAGATGCTAGTTACATTTAGGTACATCTAGTTAGGGAGACATTGTAGGAGTACGCACTTTTTATCATGTGTTTTATGTACTTGTATATATTCATGATTTCTGCCAGATGGTAGAACTATACCATCCCTTTACTTTCGTAGTACTGCTAATCATATATCTCTGCTACTCTCTAATGGTTGTTGCAGCTGATCTATTCTACACTAGAATAACAACTGTTCAATAAATACTTATTAAAAATGCCCAGACTGTTTATTCTGTGTATCTCTCTGAGACGAACTAAGTAAGCACGAGTGACTGAGCAAAAAGTAGTATATTGTTTCCATGATCCTGAGGGATCAAGGTTGTCATGTTCTGAGGTTGCCAAGAACTATTCTCTCCCCGATAAGAGGAGACTCTAGTGGCACTGTGAGCTAGCTGATACAAATAGGCTAACGTATCCGGTGGGGGTGCACAGAATCAGTCTGCCACCAAACACACAGTTTATGTTATCCAAACGCGCAGATCCTGTATAGGGTATATAGGAACTACACGACACCACAAACCCCTTAGAGAAATTTTTGAGAAAAAGGGTTTGGATGCTCTGCCTGCAAGGATAAGGTGCTGGGTTATTGGCTTACAAGAGTTTCATTTTGACGTTGAATATGTTCCTGGCGCAAAGAACTGGGTAGCTGACTGTTGTTCTCATTTATTTAGCACTGGTGATGCATGTGTGAAAGAGGATGAGAAAGAGGATGATTCTGGTGAGGAAGAGGAATTGGAAGTTTGTTTGATAAGAGAAGGAGTGATTGGAGAAGAAGAGTGGTTAGTTGAAGTTAGTAAAGATGAGGTCTTACAACATGTAGTGCAAAAGATTACAGGTAATTGGTCTTGTGCTGATAAGAATCAGGTTGAGTTGCAGGCCTTTTGGAGAGTTAGGGATGAATTGTCTGTGCAGGGCCCCCCGGTCTCATTAAGGGAGGGATTGATCTCACTAGCTCATGACAGTCATCCAGGGATCTAAAAAACCAAAGAAAGATTGAGACAAATGTATTGGTGGCCAGGAATGGATGTCCAGGTTGAGCGTTTGATAAGGGAGTGTGTTGAGTGTTCTAATGCGGACAAAACGCTTAAGTGTAGAGTTCAACCCATTATAATTAGAGAGATACCCAGAGAACCCTGGCAAGAAATTGCTTTTGATATCCTTGGTCCCATTTGTTGTTCCAGTGTTGATAAGTATGTCTTGGTACTTATTGATATGTTGTCCAGGTGGCCTGAGATTGCGATTACTAATTCCATTAAAACATGTGATGTTATTGCATTTTTTTAACAAGACTTTTGAGAGAGAGGGCTTTCCTGTGACATTGCTAACCGACAACGGAGTGCAATTGGTTTCTCGTGAGATGGAAGAATTTTTGCAGAAGAGGGGTATCAAACATAAGAAGTCAGCACTATATCACCCCGAAACCAATGGCATGGTGGAGAGGTTGAACAAGGTATTTAAATAGACGATACAGGGAGCCATTGCATGTAATATGTGTTGGAAGAGAGAGTTGTTGTGCAAGGTGAAGAACTATAGAGAAACTCCCCATTCCACCGCAGGCTTCTCTCCCTTTAAATTGTTCAAGAGAAGGAAAGCAAATACTTTGGTCTGTCCATCTTGGGTCAATGACAAGGTGGGTGATGATTTGAGTGTAAAGCAAAAAGAAGAGTCCAAGAATTTAAGAGAATATAAATTAGCATCTGAAAGAATGGAGCGATTTGATTCTCGCAAGGCGACAAAGGAAACTGTGGTTCACATTTGTGACTTTGTTAAGATTAAAAGTCCTCGAGGAAGTGCCTCCAGCTCAGGCTCTAAATTTTCAGTTCCCATGAAGGTCATTAAGGTCTTCAAGAATGCAGTGAGGACTGAAGACCATAGGATTTGGAACTTAGGACGTGTGGTAAGGGTGTATGTGAGAAAGTGTGTTGGTGACTTGGTGAGGGCTGATAGGGTCAACAAAGTGAGGGCTGACAGGGCCAACAAACATGATTCGAGTACCAACAAACATGATTTGAGAAGAGGTTCTAGGGTTTCTAGAAAACCGCAGTATCCTAATGAGGTTGTTTGATTTTTCTAAGATGTTTTTTTCTCTTTCTCCCTTTTTTACAGTCAATTTTGATGTTTATTATTGTTTATACCCCTTTTAGATTGCTTTCCTCTATGTTTTAGTCATTGAAGGGAGGGAGGTGTGTAGTATCTTGTATCTCTGCTTTTAGTGGCATGTGTTGTAAGCCACTGACAGCGAATTCAGAATGCTGGGATGGATTGTCATTGTTGTGGTTCCCCTGGCAAGGGTGGAGTTTCCAGGAAGACTGGCGAAGCTTGGAGGTGGTTAGACCTGAGAGGCTGGAGTTGATACCATCCACTTGAATAAATACCTACTTTATCAACTACAACTACAAGAAGATTTTATAACATATATCTACAGCCCATGTAATATTCCGAATCTAAAATCCCGCTGTGGCCGCCGGCAGTATATCGGTGCTAAATCCACGACGTTGGGCTGGATAGGACCAACTTCAAATACGGAGCGCTTCAGTCGTCTCTGTGGTACTACACTGTATTAGAACCAACACAAGAAGTCTGCTATTAGGGGCTACATAATATCCACTACATCTATTAGCGCTAGATGCCCAAATCCCTGAATCGGTACCGCATCCTTGTCCTTACCTGCGTTCAGCGATACGGATTCAAGCTTCTAATCTCGTTTCGCCAGCGTACGGTCAAAACATGGTCAATATTGTGATAATGGATATGTATCTTTAATGACAAAGCATATTGTCTGTTGTTTCTCTCTCTTTTCTATGTTTGTGATGTACTGTAATTTGTAGTGCTCTTTGGAAAAAATTCCTTTTCATTTTTGTGATACTTGTATGAAAACTTTTTTAACTGATGAATTTTTGTGTCTATTTTTATTGTGATATTTGTGCTTTGTGAAACTATTTTTAATAAATATTTCTGTGATAAAATATAACCCCTTTAATTCTTTGGTCTTTTATGTACTTCTTTGAGTGTTTATTACATGGGCTGTAGATATATGTTATAAAATCTTCTTGTGGGCCCTTATCACAGGCAGATTTTTCGTTTATATGTATGTATAGCAACCAGGGAAAATTCATTTTTGACTTGGTATAAGTATCCCAATCCCTTGGTGAAGTAAGAGGGATCCCTCTCTCTATTTTATAGAAGTCAACTACAACTACGCCTACATCTTCATTTGAATAACATTTGCTTCTGACCCAACCAGACCCACAGACAGAAGGAACCGCAACACTGAACTACCAGGACTGCACCCATGGGCTTGCCAGACCCGATCTCCAGAGTTTGAGATTCGTCCGTCGAGGCCGAACGTGAAGCAACTGAAAACCAACATGATCACCACACAGGAAAACTGGGGAGCAGTACGCGTCTCTAGCTCATAGACCACACTGGGGTGATCAGTGATGGCCCTCCTAATAAGAGGAGAGCACCATCGGTGTAGAGTGCTTCTGACCTCTCCCCCTTGCCCAGAACAGCAGGAGAACTGGACAGCCTGGAGGTGTCCCCGGCACTGCGGCATCAAGCATCAAGAATGTGAGTATGTGGGGGCCGCAAGGCCGCGAGAGGCGCTGCAACCCCAGTAATTGAGCCTCTCCATCTTCCAGGATATCTCATCTTACACTTTCACCAGGAGAAGGGAACTGATAACCTCAGGTCCAGCCACATTTTCCTACCGTTGGGGTTTCCCTTTTAGGATTATTTTCACATACCGGGCACAACAACTCTGAGCAACTACGATCGAAGAAGTGGAATCAATCCTTACAAGCCCACCATGATGGACCCACCTCAGGAGGACACTCCGAGTAAGGAAAGGGAACCAAGATGGCGCAGCCAAAGGACAAAGAAGCCACAACAAACGGCAAGCCAAGTGCGCAACCTTAAAGGCTGGCCTGACCGTGACCACTGAGCTCATGGCGACTGAATTGCTCTTGCGCTCCAATTGGTTGAGGAGAAATGGGGTGAACAGTGTCTCCTGCTGTGGGTTGATCTTTAATCTTACGCTTTGAACCTCTCCCCCTCCCCCCGGATAGTGGTAAACAGTTGGGGGCATATTTACAAGCCTCTTGCGCCACAGGAGCATCACTTTTTTTTTATACTCCGATGACACTGTGTGCTGGCCCATATTTACAAGGCCACGAAAAGCCACTCTGTGTTGCTTTACACAGCCTTGGAAATATGGCCCTCTTTCACGCAATATTCTGCGTTAAAGGGGCGTGTCATGGGTGATGCTGTGGTGTTTCCACGCAACACCCATGGGTTTTTAACACTGCCCCAGATTTACAAAGGTTGGTAAATCTGAGGCAGCTCCAAAAACTTTAAAGAGAGGCGTTAAAGTGGCACAAATAGGAGAAATACTTTTATTTCTCTTTGTTTTTTGCTCTTTCCATGTGTGCTGCCTTCTGCAGCACACATAGAATGAGAAAACGCCATTAATGATGGTTTTTGCTTTGGAAGGTGTCCCTTCCAGTACAAACACAATCATCCCTGCCGCGCTGGCACCCTTGCACCATGGTGCAAGGGTGCCTGCGTTGGCGCACGTCTGCTGTGTTAGTGCCGGCTCAGGGGAGAGCACAGGGGTGCGCCATATTCGTGTAAATATGGCGCATCCCTTCATTTATTCACTTTATTGTTTGATTAATTAAATCATTACAATACACATATAAAAATCGAGCTTAAAAGACATTAGAAAATATGTTTCACTGAGCTCCACCCATCGTTCTCAAATAAAGGTAAGGCAATAACATTGTTAGTGTAAGATTTCTTCTAAAACAGGGTAACCTTCACTTAAGTGAAACCACGTAGCGGCAAAATATCAATAAATACAATTAATAAAAAATAGGGGTTGCTTCTAAAAGCAGCAGGTAAAACACCAACTTATAAAAGAGCATCCCAAAGTTAATGTCCAGATCATAGTGACAGCAATCAATAGTCAGTGGCAAGTCATTAAGTTCGGGTTCCGTGTTGTAAGGCTGGGGCTTAATACATTGATTTTACTAGGGAGCAGCTTCAAAGATGTACCTTTATTGTAGCCACCTGTGCTTGTTCCCTGGTTTTAACACAGGGCCTATGACTTACTGATTAAGCTTGCGGTATGCAAGATGGATAAAGAGTGTGAAGCTGATATTTAAAGCTGTGTTCTCCGGATCCAATGCCGCAATGATACCCTGCCTACAAGACCGGACTCCCAATCTGTTCCACTCTGGCCTCAATTTTGATCTGCTCAAGGACAGCAATGCTGGGCAGAGGCATACGACGTGCTCCAAGGACTCCACCGATTCCCCACAGCCCCTGCACAGAAAGTCATCTGATGGGCGACGCCAAAGGGGTAAATGTTTCAAGAAGTGCCACTCCCCCAGTCTAAGTGCCATAAACCATAGTTTTAGACACAGGGGGTATGTGCAGGACACATACGATGGAAGAGAGGCCAACTGATAAGAGTTGATTACTGCCCATGCGTGCTTGCGTTTGGCAAAGACCACTTTGACAGAAAAATAGGAACACGTTCGGATGCGCTTCTTGATACTTGTTTTAAAAGCTGTGTTGCTTGGGTTGAGATTCCAGAGGTCACTTGCTGATAATTGCTGTACGCATTCATGGAAGAACCGACTGTATGACCCGCCAAGATTGCTAGAGCTGATATCTGACCATAACAGTGACTCGAGAGAACCAGCTCCGTCGAGGCCGAACGCGAAGCAACTGAAAACCAACATGATCACCACACAGGAAAACTGGGGAGCAGTACGCGTCTCTAGCTCATAGACCACACTGGGGTGATCAGTGATGGCCCTCCTAATAAGAGGAGAGCACCATCGGTGTAGAGTGCTTCTGACCTCTCTCCCTTGCCCAGAACAGCAGGAGAACTGAACAGCCTGGAGGTGTCCCCGGCACTGCGGCATCAAGCATCAAGAATGTGAGTATGTGGGGGCCGCATGGCCGCGAGAGGCGCTGCAACCCCAGTAATTGAGCCTCTCCATCTTCCAGGATATCTCATCTTACACTTTCGCCAGGAGAAGGGAACTGATAACCTCAGGTCCAGCCACATTTTCCTACCGTTGGGGTTTCCCTTTTAGGATTATTTTCACATACCGGGCACAACAACTCTGAGCAACTACGATCGAAGAAGTGGAATCAATCCTTACAAGCCCACCATGACGGACCCACCTCAGGAGGACACTCCGAGTAAGGAAAAGGAACCAAGATGGCTCAGCCAAAGGACAAAGAAGCCACAAGAAACGGCAAGCCAAGTGCGCAACCTTAAAGGCTGGCCTGACCATGACCACTGAGCTCATGGCAACTGAATTGCTCTTGCGCTGAGGAGAAATGGGGTGAACAGTGTCTCCTGCTGTGGGTTGATCTTTAAGCTTACGCTTGCCCCTCTCCCCCTCCCCCCGGATAGTGGTGAACACTTGGGGGCATATTTACAAGCCTCTTGCGCCACAGGAGCTTGTGGCACATTTTTAGATAAGCACCTGCACTTAGCATTTCATAGTTTGGAAGGCCTAGTTCTAGTCGAATCTGTGCAGCAGATGCAGATTTTGGCAACTGAACAACCCTTTTGTAAATCTTGGTCGCGTGTTGGTTTAATGTGGTGCTGAGTTTGCCCAAGGAGATTTCGAAGTCGTACGACAACGTGGGGCCTATTTTAGCTCTCATGACTTCCAGCATTGGGGCTGGGCTCGGACCTGTCAGTTTTTTAGAAAGTTTTATTGCATCCCTGCATTTTTTAAATGACACAGCTTGGGGCAGCTAAAGTGCTTGCGGTGCAGCACAATTTCATTGTTGATATCCCCCTTGATGCCCACTGGAAGTCTCCTCACGACCAACGAGATGGTGGTAGGATTTTGCGGGGGCAGCCCTCGCTTGGCCCTGATATTGTACTAATCATAGATTAATGGGTTCTTGAGGGTGGCTTCTTTGTTTGCTTCTGTGATCCTAAGGTCTCTTATGGCTGGGTTCTGGGGACTTGCTTGGATGCTGCTCCACAGATTGAAAGGGTTGAGTAATAAACCTTGGTATGTTTTTCTTGTTGATGTATTTTCTTGTTAGTTCAGTTTTTTATTCTTACCTTATTTTCAACACATATTGACTGTTGTTCCTCCTACAGTATCAATTCCCGGGACAACAGAGGGTTAAAGGGGTCGCCATTTTATCGCAAAGGGAGATACACTTCCAAACAGGGGCAACATACGAGGCTCCCCAGGGTCGTCTGGAGATGCTAAAGGGAAGGTTGGATGGACCCCCAGTTGCCCTCTTTCACCCAGTGTCCTTGCCCTAGATCCGGTGGTTCATAGAATCAAGGAGAATTCATCAATTCGGGGACTAGGGGTGAAGGGGGCATCAAATATTAACTTTTCCTCTTTGTAGACGATATTCTGTGTGTTTTTTACCCGCTCAACAGACATTTCTGCCTGCCCTTATTTAGTGTCATTTAAGATTTTACAGCCATTTCAGGGTTCACAATTAACTATGAAATATCCATGCCCCTGGGGGTCCCCGATTTCCCACCCTGGTGAGGGGCACTTTGATAGCCGACAATCCCCAAATCGAAACACGCTCCCTTGCTTATTTAGGTATTGCTATCCCCGCACAAAGGGAGCGCTTATATATATATAGAAAACATACCGCCATTATTAGAAACATTAAATAGGGACTCCTAACATTGGGGTAGACTGGCTCGTGGGCATAGCATGCATAAAAATGAATTTCCTTCCCAGAATCTTATACATCTCCCAAACCTTGGCTTACTGTTCCCGAGAGAGGCCCTGCACTCAGGGCAGACCGACTGCTGGGCTTTACCTGGAAAGGAAGGACACCCAGAGTGACAAGAAAAACACCACATGGAAACCGTTATGATGGAGGCCCGGGGTTTCCACAGATGGAGAGATATATACGAGACGTATCTAACCCGCGATGCGAGACCCTGTGGGTGCAGACACAGGGGGGTCTCTCCAAGCCCCGCACACATCCTGCCAGGGCTCCCCGCTGGAGTGAGACATTCAGACGTTCTCTTGGACTCCACACAGATCACCCTCCTGCACTTGAAGGGCAGTGTGAGGACCTCCCCTTTACCCGTCTGGGACGGGAGATCACAGGCTTTACTATGTTACCATTGTGGGTCACACTGTGAAAACGGACTTAAACGTGGAGAACATGGGGAGGCGCAGCAACAGCGTCGCAAGATGGCCGCTTGCTAGAGATCCTCCGTCACACCGGAGATCTCATGAGCTTGTACGGAGGTGTAGTCCCCATAGTGCTGGCATATTGATACGGCGGAAGGCATCAGAGGCCCATGGGAGCGGCATGGTAGGTCCACAGACCCTGTAGTGGTCTATTTTGCTTTAAATTAGCCTTTTATCTGCCGCTCCCGGCGCGCTCTGTTTCGCGGCCGCCATTTTGCGAGCTTCGCGCTCGTTGCTCCTCAGACGCTGATGCTCCAGCGGTTTTTCTTCATCATCCGACCGATAATGGAGTCTGGAAACGCATGGGAATTTCTCCCAAAATGAAGAATTTGCTTATTTTACTTCTCCTCACGATCTCATTATTTTGTGTGCATTTTTTATGGACAGCACACCTGTTATATCTATTTCAAATGCATTGTGTGGATAGACTTATTTGTAATTTTTCCTCTCTTCTAAACTGATATATTGGCGAGCGACTCCAATAATTCTTTATTGTCTTCTCATTGGTCTGCCTCACTGCTCTTTTAATTGAAATTATTAAGATCCTGTCTTTGTGGATCCTGAGAGAATATATACGCCATTTTCCTTCGATTCAACAAAAAATGGAGATAGCGCAGTCCCCTAAATCCCATTCTATCAGCAATTCCAATACAAATATTTGCAAAGAATCAGGAGGCAACGCTACCAAAAGAGTGAAAAAAGATCCCTCGTATCCTAACAAATCACCTTTGCCTTTGACTCTGGAGGACATTATGGACAAATTAAAAAACATAAAACCTTTCATGGCAGATACCCATGTGGCGCTTCAGAGAATTGAAGATAAATGGTCTCATTTGGACTCTAGGCTTACAGAGGTTGAACAAAGGATTAGCGATGCTCAAGAAGTGACCGCAAAGATTGATACTCTATGCAAAGAACTGATTCAATTAAAGAAACTTACTGAGGATCTGGAAAACCGAAACAGGTGCAACAACCTACGTATCTGTGGCATTCCGGAAGGTTCAGAAGGTCCCGACATGATCAACTTCTTAAAGATCGATATACCAAAAATAGTCGGTCTACAGACCTCTGCAGACTTCAATATCCAAAGGGCTCATAGGTCTAATGGGTGCTTCATCCTCACAAAAACCACGAGGGATCATTGCCTATTTTCTTCAATACACTGATCTCATGTCGATTCTCTCTGCGGCTAAACAACGCAAACAATGCTGTGGTCTGGACAAAAGATTTTCTTCAGCCAGGATGTTTCCAGAGCAACGGCACACTGCCGAAAGGAATTCTTAGATCTCAGACCTGTGTTGCGATCTATGAATGCTCGCTAAGGCCTTATCCACCCTTGCTTCTTCAGGGTCACCTACAGAGACAGAACTATCACCTTTGCAGGTCCCACAGAGCTTAAGAAATTCATACATATGCATAAGGGAGAAGTCCTGGAACTTAGTAACCCCTGAAATGTGGTCAATCTAATTTTTCTTTCTTTTGCAGGTCCCTGGCTTCTTCTTGTTTTGATGTCCGTGTCTGCGTTCAATAATGTTACCCAGTCTGCTGTTTATGTCTTGTCTAGCTATGCAGTTCCCCTACTGTTCGGTAAGTCACAATAGCACTGTGATTTTCTCATCTTCTTGTTTTATATTTTTCCCTCCTCATTGGATGATACTTCATTTTTTTTTCTGGTGTTTAATCTCTTTCAGTGGTATCTTTCTTCTAATGGTCCCCCCTCAACATTAATGTCTCTTTTGTTCCTTTTCCTTATGACTAAAATCTCTCTGCTTTTTGTCATCTCTCCTTTCAATTTACATTGGGGAAGAACTTGGTCTTCCCCATTTCCTTTTTCTTTTCCTTTTCTTCTCTCTTCTACATCTTCCTCTCTTCTTTCCCTCTTTCTCTTTCCTCTTTCCCTTTTCCCGATTATGTATCGAGCTTTCTTTAGGCAATTTTTCTTGTGGTCCTTCTTCATTTTTCACAGAACTCCTTACGGTTGGTCACATTTCATTTTTGATGTCCTAACTGCTTTCTTCTTCTCTTTTATGTATATTATAGTGACTTTTGTTTTACACAAATTTGTTTCAGTGGTTCTCTATCATTTTCTATCTGGTCGGCTCTGTTTTGAAATCATTTTGGCTGTATTGTTTACTTTCTTTACCTTTTATCCCATTATTTCTCAACTCTTCAACTTTAATATTACTTCCTCGTTTATTGATCTTGATCTATATATTCTTTTACTCTTTTCCTCATGAGTAATTTACGAATTGTGTCATGGAATGTCAAAGGTCTTCGTAACCCGGTTAAAAAGCAAAGAGTTTTGTCTCACTTATCAAAATTGAATTGTCAAATTGCTTTACTGCAAGAAACTCACCATAAAGAACAAGATATACATTCCATTAAAAGACAATGGGTGGGAAATGTTTTTAGTTCCCCTGCTGTTCATAGCAAAAATGGTGTTCTTATATTGTTTCATAAGTCATTAAATGTTCAATTGTTAAATGAATTTAAAGATGATGCTGGAAGGTGGCTTTTAATAGATGTTAAGATAAATAATACGCAATTTACAATTTGTAATGTATGCGGTCCAAATGGAGTGGATCTATTATTTTGGAATAATGTTTCTTCTATGTTATCCTCACACGCCTCATAAAACCTTATAGTTGGCGTAGATTGCAATCAACTCATGGATCCCTTTTTGGACTGCAGATCTCAGACCAGATTTGTTCCCATCAAAATGCATAGAGCCTTTCAGAAAGCCATATCTGCTAGAGGGTTGGTTGATGTTTGGAGAACATCACACCCTGATGTTTTGGAATTTAGTTTTTTCTCCCCTGTTCATAGTTCCTATTCAAGAATAGACTACGTATTTTTTACCCAACATACACTTCAATTTTTAACACATGCGGAAATAGGTTCCATTCTCGTCTCGGACCACGCTCCTGTTATTGTAGATCTGGATTATCCCAGTCCCATCCCCCACTCGCAGATGGAGATTTAATAATTCCCTTCTCTTGGATCAACAATGCACAAAACAATTCACGGTTTTCATACATAACTTTTTCACTAATAACCTTCCCTGAGATACACAAATGAATATTGTTTGGGACGCTTTTAAAACAACTGCAAGAGGTTTTATAATAGACTTTGTAGCTAAAACAAAAGAAAAGAGCTCTTAAAGATTCCACACAGCTTTTAAAACACATTAAGACTTTAGAACATGAATACTTCTCTTCCAATGGCAATGACACATTAACTAAACTTATTAAGGCCAAGTTGCAATACAATAAGCAATCCTGGAATAATGTATGTGATATACTACTTCATTTCAATGCAAAAATGTATGGGGATCAGAACAAAGCCGGAAAATCCTTGGCAAATTACTTTAAAATTAAAAAACAGAAATCTAAGATTGTTGCCATAACAGATTCAACTGGGGTCCGTCATATCAGTGACTCCAAAATTTTAGATTGCTTCTCGGAATATTATACCAATCTATACACCCCTGAATCATCTCCTTCTACTGAACAATTAGATAATTTTTTTCACTCAATCCCTAAAAACCCCAATAGTAATGTTGATTTATCCTCCCTGGATACTCCTCTATCTGAACAAGAACTATTAAATGGCCTTAATCAACTCCCCAAAGATAAAACTCTCAGGCCCGATGGCTTTACTGTATGCTTTTACTCGCATTTTAGACAGCTTTTAATTCCCAAGTTATTACTTCTTATCAACCATTTTTTGAACCCTGGACAGACACAAGGCTCTTTTACTCAAGCCATGCTCTGCTTACTTCCTAAGAAAGATAAAGACCTCTCTCAATGTGGCAACTATAGGCCTATTTCTTTGATCAAAACGGATTGCAAGATTTTTGCTAAATTATTGGCTCTCCGTATTAATTCTGTCATTCCGGATTTAGTTAATGTGCATCAGTCAAGTTTTGTGAAGGGAAGATCTATTTCAGATAACTCTAGAACTTTCCTTAACATCATTCACTTGGCTGCCAAGCTTAATTCCCCCCCTAGCTGCCATAACGCTCAACGCCGAGAAGGCTTTTGACCGAGTGAATTTGGAATTTATGTTCGGTGCTTGGAAGTGACATGGTTTTAGTCCTCACTTCATTCAATACATTAAGCTATTATATTATGAACCTTCTACCTCCATTTGGGTCAATGGCAGAAAATCCCATTACTTCCCTCTACAGAGAAGTACAAGGCAAGTGTCCCTTTATCCCCCCTTTTATTCATTTTAGCATTAGAACCCTTTCTCGAAACAATTCGCCGTTCCCCTACATTTCCTGGGTTTCATTTCAAAGATCTCAATATTAAATACACAGCATATGCGGATGATATTTTATTATATACATCCAACCCCTCTATATCTTTACCAGAGTTTTTTTCATTATTAAATACCTACTCCGTTGTTTCAGGTTGTAAACTTAATATTGATAAATCAGAAGTTTTGCCATTAAATAAATATTGTCTTCCGGATATGTTCAAGGATTCTGGTTTCAAATGGAATTCAAAAGGTATTAAATGTTTAGGCATCCTCTATTCCAACAATATTAAAGAAATTATTAAGATTAAACTCAATGAGAGTATGACTAAAGTTAATGCTTTAATAGATGGTTGGTCCCCTTTATTTTTGTCATGGTGGGGTAGGCTGGCTACAATTAAAATGATGTTTTTACCTATTGTTAGTTTTTATTTGTCAATGCTTCCAATATCTCTTCCTCATATTTTCTTTAAAACCATTAATCGTGCTTTGATTCAATTTTTATGGAACAAACGCAAACCCAGAATTGCTTTAGCCCATCTTTAACAACCTAAAGATTCTGGTGGGGTTAATTTCCCTAGCCTTAGAGCATACCATTCAGCCTTCACATTAAAACATATCTGGGTTTCCCTTTCTGATACTCAGACGGACTCAATAACTGTTTGGAGGCAACTTGAACATGCACAATTTTTAACTTTTACTTTCAAGGATGCGGTCCGTATCACCCAACCTCCAAAAGGTTTTATTTCCCTATACTCACCCATTCCATAGCTATTTCCAAACCTTTGATTTTATCTTCTAATCCCACTTCGAAAATATTTTACAATCCCCTATTTGGTATAACGCACACATTAAACTAAATAATAGAGTTCTTGTGTGGAAAGAGTGGATAAATAAAGGTATTATAACCGTTGGACAGTTATTTTCTAATGGTTCTCTGCTAGAGTTCACTGAGATACAGAGGAAATACGGCATATCTACCAAATATGCTCCTCTTTTGCAGCGCCTTAAACCTCTTCTTCTCTCCTACATATCTCAACAACCAGATATAGCTCCAGACATGCATCCTCCCCCTTCTCCGATATGTCCAAAATCTATCATTTTAGGATATGTGTATTTCAGTAATAATATTTATACTGGCACTATCTTCTCTCTATTATTAGAATGCTTTATTATTACACATTGTGTATTCTTCTATTGCTTGGATTGATCTTCAGATGTTTATCTTTATCTGATGTAATTGCCTTGTGTTATCTAACTTTCTTCAATAAAGCATTTTTAAACTTAAAATGTGGAGGACGTGGAGATCTGGGCGTTGCCACCTTTTGTTGTTCTGCTAATACCTTGGTTATTTTACTCTAGACCAGGCTTCTCCAACGAGTAGCTCGTGAGCTACTGGTAGCTCTTGAGCTACCTGTGAGTAGCTCTCCTATGTGCAGCCCAGTCTACTAAGTTAAAAGCTTTTACATGGATGAATTAACATATGTATACCGATATTGAAAAGGGCGTATTGAAGATGGAATAGCCGATGTTTGGAGAAACATGGTTGAACTTCCAAAGTATATTTAAAGATGAAATTTGAATGACAAATCATGTAGCTCTGAGGAGGCTTTATTACTCGTAGTATAACTTTAGTTCTAGGGGCATTGCAGCTAGGACTGGTATGTATTCCCCATGTAGAGACATTCCGAATAGTTAAACCTCTTTTGCATTACTGCTGGCATCCTTGCCTGATGCACTGAGGTGAACAATCTTACACAAGGTCGCCACTAATGTAATCTTGTCACTGGTGTGCAGACAAAATATCGAGTTTTTAATATCGACTGACAGAAATATCGAGTCATAAATATTGTGAGTGAAAAATTTCGACAGCAAGTATATCGTCATCAAGAATATCGTATTAAGGTAAGTGTTTAATATTGTTTGCAAAAATATAGTTGTTTAAAATATTGATTGTTTAATTGGTGTCATGTATTTTAGTATATGTTTTAAATGTATATGATGTATTTTTTTGTATAAGAATTGTATATATTTTTTAATATATGTGTCAAATGTTTAGTTATTCATTTTAGTTGAATTTTGCATTTTTAGTTCCGTAGCAGGTTGTGGGTTTATAGGGGAATAGGGTGGGAAGTAATTGAATTATATTAAATGAATGATTATTTTTTATTTATTAATATCTATTTCATTGAGATGTTATAGTGTTAATTGTGTAAAGTAATTCATTATTAATTAATTAATAATGGTTGTTAATTAATATTAATTGAATTAATTGGTCATTAATTATGGTAATTGTGTAATTAATTTTAGGTGTGTGTTTTGGGGTTTATGGGGTGAAGGGTGGGAAGTAATGTATTTTGATTAATTAATAATTAGTTGTTAATTTATATTAATTAATTTATTTAAAATTCATTATGGCAATTGTGTAATTAATTTTAGGTGCGGGTTGTGGGGTTTGTAAGGTTAAAGGGCGGGAAGTAATTTATGTCAATTAATTATTAGTTAGATGTTAATTAATATTAATTTATGAATTGTAAATTAATTATGGAATATTGTGTAATTACTTTTATGTGTTTCTTGTGGGGTTTATAGTGGTAAAGGTTGGGAAGTACTTTGTGTTTAATTAATTAATATATAGTTGTTAATTAATGTTAATTATTTTGATATTTATTTTGAGTAATTGTTTATTTTTTTGTGTCTTGTTTTTACTTTTAAAGTGGTAAAGGGTGGGTATTAAATACATTTTACTTACTTTATAAGTAGTTGTTTAATAGTAATAGTTTTTAATTTTAAAATAAGTTTTAATTGTGTAATTTATTATACATTTAGGTGTGTGTTGTGGGTATTATCGGGTTAAAGTGTGGGAAGGTATTTTTTTTTCTTTTTTAATTAACAATATTACTTTAATTGTTAAATAATTATGTTAATTATGGAAGTACATTTTTTTAATTTAGAAGTGTGTTGTGATTTTTGTGGTGTAATAGGGTAGGAAATAAAATTAATACATTTATGTAATAATGTTTTTGTTTGTAAATATTTTCTAGTTACAAATATTTTTATTTTTAATTTATTTGATTTTATATAATATTTGTAGGTATTTGTCATATGTAAATTATGTTATAATTTGTTTTTGTTTTTGTAATTTAGTTATATTAAATATATTTGTATTTTAATTTTAACATATTTTTATATTTATTTATTTATTTTTATAAAAATGTTTTGTTTTTAAATATTTTTTGTTTTTATTTTTAACTGACTGGAGTGTGAATAGTAAATGTTATCCCTCTGCTATCCAACACCTTCCATACTGTTGCACTCACTGGAGTGGGAATAATAATTTTTACCCCTCCGCTATCCAACACTTTCCCTACTGTTGCACTTATTGAAGTGGGAATAGCAATTTTTACCCCTCCGCTATCCAAAACTTTCCCTACTGTTGCACTGACTGGAGTGGGAATAGTAATTTTTACCCCTCCGCTATCCATCACTTTCCCGCCTGTTGCACTAACTGGAGTTGGAATAGTAAATTGAATCCCTCCGCTATCCAACACTTACCCTACTGTTGCACCCACTGGAGTGGGAATAGTAATTTTTACCCCTCCGCTATCCAACACTTTCCCTACTGTTGCACTTATTGGAGTAGAAATAGTAATTTTTACCCCTCCGCTATCCAATCCAAACAGTAGGGTAAGTGTTGGAAAGCAGAGGGATTACATTTACTATTCCAACTCCAGTCAGTGCAACAGTAGTGAAAGTGTCATTGCCACTGGGCGCGAAAAACTTGAGCTGGTTCCTTTGACAACCTGTCTGGGGCAGGGTTTGGTGTTCAAGTGTCTAACCTCCGTAGATTTGGTACCTTCGTTCATTTCCTTCATACAGGCTTGTGAATGTTCAATACTCCTTGCTAGCTTTAGCAGAGATTCTAAATCCGGGTCATCAGTTGACAAATGTTTCTCCTGGACCTTCTTATTATTAGTTCTTTCTATTAATTGGTCCCTGATAATTTCATCTCTGAACTCCCTATAGTTGCATGTGGCAGCCAACGTTCTGAGGCTGGCAACAAAGTCGTCAGTAGATTCGCCTTGAACCTGGGAACGTTGAAGAAACTTGTGGCGTTCGAGAACTGTGTTTTTCTTAGGATTAAAACACTTGTCAAGGGTACTAATGATGGAGGCATACTCGTCAATCGCTGTTGAATAATCACCGTTTTCACCACCCGACGTAAATACACTTACAATTTCTAGTGGCAAAGTTTTCAGAATGTTGCGACCTTCAGTGCCCAAATTATACACAAAAAGGGCTTTTTTCTTTTTAGAGGTGAAGGTATCACCATCAATTGCCTCCAAGTAGGCCTCAAAGGTTTCTTTCTATTGCTGCCAGTTCAATGGGGAAGTGCCAGGAGCTTGTAAAAAGGGTACTGGTGCAACAATTCTCTCCATGAGAAATTGGTAGTTGGGTAACCAATTGATATGCCCCAGTTGTTGTGAAATCGCACACAATTGCAGACAAGTTCCATATATTTTACTTTGTTACTTGTGTATATGCTTTCTAAACTTTCCAAAGTTACAGTAGTATGGTGTAATTCACACACGATTGTATGCCAATTCCTTGTATACTTTAAAGGTGTGCCTGTCACCGATGAAAATGCAGGCATGAAAGAAATCGGGTGATTTTTACTCACCCAAGATGGCCGTCACATTCAGCGTGCGATGCCTCAATTTTCTACAGGAGATGAAGCTTGTGCTCGGGCATGCGCAGTGCAGTTCGTTGATGTGCGCAATGCCCCGATTCATGGGTTAAAAACTGCAGGCTGCACGTTGGTTCATGGCCCCTCCGCAACAGCCACTAACATCATAAGGGCAGGGCGGGGGCCGGAACTGCCACCGGAGATACCCTTGGTCCCTGCGTCACAGCCTCTATTACCAGGAGGGCTGGGCGGGGACTGGAACCACCAACGAAGATACTGATGAGGACACTGGTGTTCCGATACTGCACACGTCCAGTCTCCGACTGCCCTGCTCGCATCGTCGCCCCTGTAAAGAAGTTGAGGCAGTGGAGTCAGGTAACTTCAGGTAACTTGCTTTATTCTTCTTCCCCATCCGGGCATAACTGACAAGCCTCAAATCCCCGCTCCCACACCGCGTTCCAGGTTCCACGCAGGGAACCACGAGAACACTGTTCTAACCCAACAACATCCTTGAGAGCAACTATGATGAAAGGACTGTTTGCAGTGAGGCTGACCAGGAACACTACCAGGAAAACCGCAAACAGGACAATCTTGATGTGTGGTTGATAGGACAACCCAACCAGGATGAATTCGGTCACCTCAGTTTCATTTTGGTCTTCCACATGTCTTCACTTGGATTTATGTAATAAAATAATGATGGAAAGAAGAACAATGCACTGCAGTTCAAAATATGTGGGCATAGATGAAAATACGACATAGTTTTTTTGTATGAAGCAAACACAATATATTTTTGCATACAGCAGGAATTTTTAGGTATTGATCATTAACAACAGAAGGGGAAGCAACAGAGTGTCAGATCGCTTCCCTGTAATCTACCACCGAGGTACTATAAATGTCAGAAGCTTCTCATGCTCATCCAATGGAACTGCCCCTCCTTGCATAGGTACTGATTAGGTGAGAAAGACAAGAAAAGAGGAAGGGCTATTCATGCGGAGGACATGGGTCTGAATTAGCATCTCCATAGCAGGCACAAGGAAGAGTTGTAGTATTACTGTATTGCTGCTGTTCATTCAGAGCACCATCCTCTTAGTGCTAACCTTCCTAGCCTAAACAATCATCAGCCAGAGGTTCCTTCTAGAGAACAACTGAAATGAGTCTAAGAAAGGAATAAGGGGGAGAAACCGAAAATAAAACACGTGTTCATCTAATGATAATGACATGGGGAGTCTTTCATTCTTCCCTTCCTCTCACCTGCTGAAATCACATATCACACATTCCTGTGGCAGTTACGAAACATGACACATCATTCTTTAGTGTCTATTATAATTAACATGGTGACATTCGGGTATGTTCTACCCTCCTGGAAAGTCTAAATTTTTCAGCCAATTTATAAACGATGCCAGAGAAACTCCCCTCAGAGTTACACGCTGCTTGTTTTGCTTAATGCAAAGCACCTATTAGGTCATCTCCAAAAATGGGTAAGAAGAAGCCAAGACACTAACATTTCATCCACCAGGCTTCCAATGGAAATGTTCCACCATAGACAACATTATGGCACTCTCCGTTCTAGCTCAGAAAGCCAGAATAGTCAAGGAGAATAAATAGTTTGCGTGTTTCATCGATTTCTCAGCTACTTTTGATAAAGTAAATAGATCAAAGCTGTGGGCTAAGCTGGACTCCTGGGGATCGCACAAGGCCTCTTAAAAATCAAAGTTGACCTCTGCAGTGACACTTGGGTTAGGGTGAATCTTTCGGACGGCAGATGGCTGACACCACAACCTATAATAGACTAAAACAGGGCTGTATTTAAGTCCCGCTACTATTTAGCTTACACAGCTTAGATCTTGAAACTGCTGCAACAGGACAGGGGGCATGCACCGAAACTAGCCACCACCAAGATTTAATTAATGGTATATGCCAATGATTTTTTGTGCTTTCAACCACACAGTGTGGACTTAAAGAGAAATTGACCAGAGTACATGCCTAATTTGCAGATCAATATTAAAAAAAAAAAGTCACGTCATTTGGATGTCAAAGGCCCTGATACATCTGGTCAATAGGTCTGGACAAGATTTTGCATGTGCGCACTTATACATGCTTAGAAGTTATTGTGCCAACACATGTTTTTAAAAACAACTTTATTTTCATGTTATCAGCCATAAAACTGTCAGTCAGAGTACTCTTTATCATATCACGCAAATATATATTATACATTGGCAGGGTTATAATGGAGCATTCCAATGTTACATGGGAGCAAGACTGAAGTCCCAGCCTCCCCGTGGACCTGTGTGGAGTCCCTGGCCCCCAATAAAGACAGTACCATGTACAATCATTTGGAGACACTGGCCTGTACCTACCCAATGACGTGGTGTTCAGCCTCGTCTGTGTCGGGACCTGAATGTATGTCTGTTGTCTCCCTAGAGGCGGGGGCTAGGAGCTTATCTGTTAGAGCTCACCATGCATGTATTCTGTTTTCAATCTTGTCATCCTTTCTACTCAGGCGTGTATGTATCTCCTCAGCTAGGCTTCACTCAGCCACATTCTTGTGCCATAGCTCTATCGTCGGGGCGTGCTGAGATAGACATGTGAAGGCAATTCTACAGCGAGCTAGTACCATTGCCAACTGACCGAATGTATACGTTGTCTCTGGTGTTTAAAAATTCCTAACAGGCAGCACTGGGGAGTCAGTTCAATGCATAGCCGCGTGGCATGCACCAATTCTTCGACTACTAGCCGCCAGAAGGAGTATATTACTTGGCATGACAATGCAAGGTGTAGGAAATCCGCTTCTCTCGTGTCACAGCATGTACATGTATCTGGGTGGGACTGGTCCATTCTGTGAAGGTTCATAAGCGTTAAATAGGCCCATTGCAGGTAATTATCATCTATCAGTCTAAAGCGGGCATTACTGGAGATGGTATGTGTGCGTTCTCATGCTCGCCGCCAATCTGCATCCTTGATTGGGGTGTCAACGTCTAGATTCCAGGCCACTAGGGCCCGGTGAGGAGCGTCTATTGTGTCTGAATGCATCGCCCTGTAAAGATTCGTGATTAAGTGTCTGCTCACACCACATGTGAGGAGTATCTTGAGGGTTTGGGTAGATGGCAGAGCTGCTGGATAGTATGGCCAAGCGTGCTTAGCCGTTTCTGCTAAACCCGCATGTTGTAGAAATTGCTCCTGGCCCGAATCAAATACATCCCATGCGTTTTCAAAGGAGAAGAAATATTCATCTGGGTATAGCTCACCCCATTGTTTGCAACCCCTCCCCTTCCAGGCTTGGAAGGACATTCTGAGTGCCATCTGTCTGACTGGTTTGAGAATCCAGATTGCGAGCTCCATAGGAAACGGTGCACGCTTAAGAACAGTCATTACGAATCACTGTCATACTCCCGCTGTCTGTCTTACAATTTATGGAGTGTCCCTCTAAGTACCCTTTACCTCCATTAACAACTTGGGAAGACGTCCTGTGTCCACCCTTCGCTCCAGTAGCCATGTCTCCCAGCTAGTTTCCGTGTCGAGCCATCCAGCTGTATGTTGCCGCTGAGCAGCATAATAATAGAGGTCAAGACGTAGGACCTCCAATCCGCCCGATTTATAGGGCCTGGTTAACGTGGTCCATGTTAATCTACTGCACCCACATGAGCGACGTAAGGAGTGAATTTAGTTGGCGAAACATTGGTGTCAGCATGGGGTAGTTTGCAGTGTATACAGGCTTCTCAGCAGGAGTACCATCTTGGAGATGGCCAGCCTGCCCATCAAGGACAGGGGGTAGTCTGTTCCAGAAAGCTAACAATTTTTTAAGAGAATCCAGGATTCTGCCCATATTAAGTCTCAGTTGTTGTGCCCTACTGTGGGCTATCTGTATTCCCAGGTATCTGAACGACACTAGTTCCCAACGCAAGCCCATGGAGGGGAGGCGATCGGCTGGAGTCCCAATCAGGGACAAATTAGACCCTTCCCCTAGCGATAAATTGTTTAAAGACCTGGTAACCATAGCACAGATTCCTCCAGCAACTTTTGCGGGAGCAGGTAGTACTGCTCGAGACAAATACCTAGCAAAGCTTCTCGGATCCATAGGGCTATTCTGTGCCAATGGGCGGATGAACTCCGACCACCCCGCAAGGAAGACCTTTTGCGTAGGGTATCAGAATTGCCCAATTGATTATGCTTTTATAAATGCCTGGTATTTTAAGGAAGTAGTACGATTTGAGGTATTGCAGAGCAAAGGTAGTGACCACTGGCCTTTACAACTAGTATTCAAGATAGATCAAGAACTAGAAAGAGAAAGAGTGATCCCTTTACAGATAGAGTATCCTAGACGCATAACCACCCGGATAAGCGAGGACAGCCTGAAGTTGGTTAATAAATTGATAATTGATTATACGATGATTGGGAATTTGGAACAAAGAGAAGAAATTTTAATATGGTATGATCAAGTAATTGAGCAGGTGGTAAACTGTCTAAGGATACAAGTAAAATCAGGGCCTGTACGTAAGGAAAAAGAGAGAACAAATGGTTGGTTTAACAATGAGTGTAGGAAATTAAAGTTGAGGAGTACGAAGGTGGGAAAGACAGTTTAGGAAAAGACAGGATAAGGAAACAATGGAGAGCCTCCGAGTGGCAAAACTTGTGTATAAAAATAAGCTGAGAGAAAGGAAAATAGAATATATGTCCAAAAATTGGCAAACAATGTTAGAAGTGATAAACACAAACAATATAAGGTCATTTTGGCGATTGGTAAAGGAGGGAAATGTGCAAGGGGAACTGCGGTGTTTAGTAGGAGAAGATGATTGGGTTAACCATCTGAGTAAATTGTACAATGGTAAGAGGATGAAGAAGACCTTGGAATTAAGGTCTAAGGGGGTAGAACAATTAAAGCCGTACTTCTCTTCCCAAAATATAAAAGAAACTATCCAATCACTAAAACTAACGAAAGCCGCAGGGCCAGATAACCTACCAGCAATAATATTAAAAAATAATACAGACTGGTGGGCGAGCTTTCTAAAAGTCACCTTTCAAAATATTTTAACCTCAGGGATTTTCCCAGACAGCTGGAAGGGAGCCATTGTTAGACCAATTTATAAAAAGGAGGACGCTACTCTACCCCAGAATTATCTACTTATAAGCCTACTGGAAGTGGGGGAGAAAGTATTCTCTAAGATATTGTTAGGCGTGTTGAAGTCTTGGGCGGAAGAGTACAATCTGATACCAATAGAACAAGGTGGGTTCAAGGAGGGCCACTCAACCATAGACCATTGCCTTAGTCTATGGGCAATGGCAAAAAAGGCAATGGAAGTACAAGGCAATCTGTTTTGCTGTTTTTTTGATTTCCGAGCCGTTTTTGATTCAGTACATCGTAACCTGCTGTGGATTATGCTGGCAAAGCTCGGAATCAACAAAACAATACTCTCACTAATCCAGGAAATGCATTCACAGAATTGGGCCAGGGTAATTTTGGATACCCTCGGAACCCTATCTAAGAAAATTTGGATATAGAATGGGCTACGGCAGGGCTGTGTTTTGGGCCCACTGCTTTTCTCTTTGTTCCTCTCTGACTTACCTAACATATTGAATAAGGCTGGCGGAGTAAGCCCCAAGATGGGGGGGACCCATATATCATGCCTACTAAACGCCGACGATTTAGTAATAACAGACATGACAGAATTGGGCCTAGAAAAAAAACTGGACACCTTTCACGACTATTGTTTAAAAAAACGCCTCACGGTCAACTTAGAAAAGACTAAAATATTGGTGCTGGGGAAAAGAAAGAGCTCTATTTTTTGGAAACTGGGAAAGGTCAGAGTCGAAGAAGTGGACAAATATAAATATTTGGGTATGTGGTTCGACAGTAAGTTAAATTGGAGGGATCACATACAGTCGTTAAAATCAAAGGCGCTCTCTTCAGTATGGGGCCTCAAACAATTTAAGCAGAAGTATACAGGCCCTTCTTTGCGGCCAGTTTTATCAGCTTTTAATGCAATGGTCTGCCCACAATTTCAATACGGTGTAGAGGTTTTATTCTTGGGTGGCAAAGTGGACTGGAATTTAGAAGAGGGTAAATGTGTGAAACAGCTTCTTGCTCTCCCTCCGGCAACTATGATACAGGCTGTGAGAGTAGAATGTCAACTTACAGCATGGAATTTCCGGGGAATGCAAGCCTCATTGAATTTTTGGCAGAGAATGAGTAGAGAAGGGCCCCCCAAAATATCAAACCTCTGTAAAAAAGAACTAGAGGAAAGTGAATTGAATTGGGCGGCCGAAGCTAGACATAAGTTAGATAATCTATGTGTTAAACTTTCCTTAGAACCTGATTAATGGAAATCAGGGCCGCAGATATCCAAGCAGGCGTTACGGGCTATTATTAACACTAAAGCCCGAGAAGAAGATCTAGGCTATTTGGAAAGCAAATCGTCCACCCAGTTCTTGATAAACGGGTGGGCCAACGATCATATGTTCCCCTATAGAGGCCATACCCGAAGCTTAGAAATGCACTATTGAAATTCAGAGTTGGCCTGAACCCATGTAACGCCGATTGGAAGATAAAATCTGCAATGACGAACGAACAGGGTCTGTGTACATGTGGACTACAAGTAAAATGCAGTGGCCTACATATCCTGATGGATTGTTTGTGGTTTTTAGAAGAACGGAAAGAATTTTTAAAACCTATTTTTATGGTTTATAAAACTGAAAGCAGGGAACAAGCACTTAGTCTATTGATAAACATGAGATTTTTAACTGTGACATGTGCAATAGGAAGATTTTTAATCGCAGTACAGGAGTCGCTGAATAAATTGGTAATATATTTTGAAATGGGTAGGGGTTGGAAAATGATGTTAACCAAGACTTGAGAATACCCCCTTTTGAACCCTGGAAGCCTGCATGTATGTAGAAAGGCATATGTATATATGTGACCCTTCTCTTATTGGGTGATGAATTAAGAACTCTCCTATAGAGTGGCTCAACTCCTATGGTATTTTTCATTAGGATTTTATTGAGTTTTATACAGTTTTATGGGCTTGTTGTTTATATACCTGATTTTTAATTGTATGTTGTATTGTGGTATTTTTTATGGCTATATTTGCCAAATAAAAATATATATGAAATGAATGAATGAATCAGGGAGGCAAGTGGGAATATAAGAGATTTTGATTGATTAATTCGGACTCCTGATACGTCGCCGAATTCCCCCAGAAAATGCAGGAGCTCAAGCATTGCTGTACGAGGCGACAAGATATAGAATATTGCATCGTCTGCATACAACAATATGACATGATGTACGTTGCCTATTCGTATGCTGTATGGCTGCAAGTGATGTCTGGCTTTGATGGCTAACCTTTCAATCGCTAGGGCGAACAAGAGTGGGGACAGTGGGCAACCTTGTCTGGTGCCGCGGCCCAATGCCGAGGCTTCCGAGCTGACCCGACCCACCAGGAACCTGGTGACAGGGTCCGAGTAAAGCAGTTTGATCCATGCCAGGTATTGTGGGCCAAAACGTATTGCTTGGAGAACCTCCAACAGGTATCCCCAACCGAGTGTATCATACGCTTTCGCTAGGTCGATAGAGACCAGCACCATCTCGTCATCCCTATCCTGCGTTGAGCCTTCTAAGATTCATGCCTGTGTATCTGCCTGGAATGAAGCCACACTGGTCTTCGTGGACCAAGGTTGACATGTGAGGGGCCAGTCGATTTGCTAGCAATTTACATAAAATGTTGATGTCCGAATTGATTATAGTGATTGGCCGATAAGCTGCTGGATTCGACCCTTCTCCCCCTGATTTTAGGAGCATACAGATCTCCCTCTCCGTATAGTTGATGGGAGAGTACCTGCATCTCTCGCTTCAAGAAAGACTTCAAGCAAGCGCTGAGTCGTCTCTGCCGGGTGGACCTGGTAACATTCGGCTTGAATCCCATCCCACCCCGGGGCCTTCAAATGGGGGAGCATACCCAATGCCGCTCTGAGTTCCTAAAGTGCCAAGGGAGCTTCCAGCTCCTCTTTGGCTTCACCTGATAACTGTAAGTAGGCCAGACTGTCCAGGAACAGGATGTAACCGGCCAGGGTAATGGTACGGTCTGCTGTGTACACTTCCTGTAAGTGGGACCTAAACGTTTCCGCTATGCCCTGCCTTGTGGCCACTGACCTGCCCTCCAGGGTAAGTAGATGTGTTATTGGTGGGGGGGGTGGTTGCTGCGCAATATCCATGCCAAGAGGTGTCCCGTTTTGTCTCCCTCCTTGTGTAGTCACTGTTTGTACTGTTTTAGGGTATATCTGTCGAGATAGACCCAGATACCCTCTATGCACCTACGTACTTCCTGTTCTGCTATCTGTATGTCTGGCTATGTCAAGTCCCTGGACTGCCCCGTGGCTAACCTTGTTTCCTCCCTACCCAGTCCTAGTTGGAGTTGGCAGCGTACGCCAAACGTCAATCCTATACAGGTCCCCCTCAGTACCGATTTCAGGGCCTCCTACCCTGTAGCCCTACGCCCCAGTTTATAGTCAAATAAGAAGTCATGGCCTGGGATAATGTTTCCCGTCCTACTGGATCAGTTAATACCTCGGTTGATATTCTCCAATGTCTGCTCCCCTGCTGCTGACTGCCCCAGCTCCATTCACAATTGACAGGTGATTGGTCAGATAGGAAGTGTCCCATATGTGTTACTTCCATGTCTTCCTGCTTTCCTTGGCCAGAGCGTAGTATTCTATCTAGCCTACTGAAGGTGTTATATGTCGTGGAGTGGCATGTGTATGCTCTACATGTTGGGTGTCTCTGTCTCCATATATCTGTGAGTCCCAAGTTATGCATATGTCATAAGCTGTTTGGTGTTTGCTCTGGGGAGTGTCCTGTCTAAATCGCCGTCTAGGACACAGTTAATGTCCCCCATCCATAGAATGGGAGTTTCCATCTCCTGCATCAGCAAGTCCTGCATGTTCTGAAAGAATGTTGGGTCGTCATTTTCTGGGGCATAGGTGTTGAGGAGTATAATCGATCTACCATCGAGGGACTCCAGCAAAAAGTACGTATCTCCTAACCACATCTGCTTCCGCAGATGTAAGTGAAAATGGGATGAATGGTGCGATCGATATCAGTATTCCCCGGGCATAAGTGAAAGACGAGGAATGGTATATTTGGCCTCGCCAGTACTTTGCCGGCAGTGACGCACCTGCATCAATTAGGTGGGTTTCCTGTAAGAGTGCTATACTAATCTTATGCTTCTTGAGAAACGAAAGCACCCTGGACCGCTTCTTATTCGAGCCCAGACCCCTTACATTCTACGTCAGGAACCTATAGGCACTCACTCTCCATTGCACTAGGGATACTGTTGTGTCATCTCCCCCGCCTCATGTAATTCAGCATGTTTCCTGACTGCCTTCGAACAAAACTCGCAACTAAAAAACCAAAACAAAAGCAATAAACAGTCTCCCCCCCACGGCCATACATGGATCAACTACTGTCCTATCTACACCCACCCACTACAAGTGCCAGGACCTCCACAGTACCCCCGCTCATCCAACTGGAACGACGACTTCTAAACAAACTACTACCTCCCGGCCCACCCGCTAGTTGCTGCCCAGCCCTATTCAACCCTCGTTATTTAGCATCAATAATGCTGCAATAGTCTCTCTCCCTGCAGCACACAGTCCAAGGAGGGCATACACCGTTGCTGAGTGCTCCTTGTGCCTGGGCAGCCCCAAACGTGCACCCAGTTCCCCCGATTAACAAGGATGCAGCCAACCATGTTCTCACAAATCTTCAACTGGTGGGGCCGTTTCTACCATAGTATCTGGAACAAAGTCTGGCTGCGTGTCCACCATTCTGGCTGCTGTGTCCAGCTCCGTCAGATGGGTGCCTGTAGCAGCCTCCGGTTCAGTTTCTGGAGAATTCCGTATATCCATGGTGCCATCGTCACTGATCGTGACCCTCTGTGGACCGAGGGGCTCCATGTTGGGGTTTCTGGATGGTGCGTGGCTGCTGCGTATCGATCCCTCTCCGGTGCGGGGACCCCCAGACCCTTTGCAACTAGCACCTGGTCAAAGCGCAGCCACCACGCCTCTCATCTCCAACCATCTCCAGACCTCCTCCGGATGGTCATAGAAATGGGACTTCCCTTGGAACAGTACCTTTAATCTCGCCCGGTATAACAGCATGTATTGCAGGTTTAATGCATGGAGTTTCTGTTTGAAGGTTTTGCGCCTCACCTGCGCATGTTTCATGTAGTCGGGCTATATGGAAATGTGGCTGTTACCAAACTGAATGGCAGATTTTTCCCGGGCTGCGCCTAATATACAGTCTCTGGGGCATAGTGCCACCATTGGCAACATTCCCCACCCACACAACACATAGCATGCATGCTAAATAAATAAATACACAAGACAACTTTGTTTGGGTAAATATTGCTGCAGGTTTATTCCATACAACAGTATGCAATATGGTGGGTTATCTTACGGGCGATCCAAGGGCAGACAGCTGGAACCAACTACGCTGCCTGCCCGCTTGATGAGCCAAGCAGCACTTGGGAGAACCCAATCTGTGCTGCACCTTATGGTCTGATCTTCTTTCCGGATCACGTGACACATTGGTCCCTTATTACTCACGCCCCTTTCAGGGCGGAGCGTAGCAAGGCAAGCCCCCGGTTGTTCAGGCCCACAACCGCCCGAAGGACTAACGGGACGCCGACGCGGTTTTCCAGGAACCTCCCATGAGGCTCCTGGGATTTGGCTCTGGCACCCCTATTGTGCCCTGCAGAGGTACCCTTCTGTACTCATTTGCTTCCAGATCGCCCTGTAACTCCACCTGCAACGAAAAAGAAAACATTACAACATTTTATGTATGGTGCCTGCCTCCCCACGCCGGGTAAGCGGTAGGGTGGGAGACGGCGTGACCAGCGAGACAAAGAGGATGCCAAAATGGCAGGGGAGGCCTATATACCCTCCCCCCTATCCTCAGCGCGCAGGAAGTGACACGCCTAGCGCGCCACCGGCCAGTCTGGGGGACTCCTTCCTGAGTCCCACAACTAGAAAGGGGGTGGGTTAGTGCCCAGATGGTACTAGAGGGCCGCCCTCTTGAGTGGCCCCCTGCATGGGCCACGGGCAGCCGCATAGTGCCACCATTGGCAACATTCCCCACCCACACAACACATAGCATGCATGCTAAATAAATAAATACACAAGACAACTTTGTTTGGATAAATATTGCTGCAGATTTATTCCATACAACAGTATGCAATATGGTGGGTTATCTTACGGGCGATCCAAGCGCAGACAGCTGGAACCAACTACGCTGCCTGCCCGCCTGATGAGCCAAGCAGCACTGGGGAGAATCTAATCTGTGCTACACCTTATGGTCTGATCTTCTTTCCGGATCACGTGACACATTGGTCCCTTATTACTCACGCCCCTTTCAGGGCGGAGCGTAGCAAGGCAAGCCCCCGGTTGTTCAGGCCCACAACCCCCCAAAGGACTAATGGGACGCCGACGTGGTTTTCCAGGAACCTCCCATTAGGCTCCTGGGATTTGGCTCTGGCACCCCTATTCTGCCCTGCAGAGGTACCCTTCTGTACCCATTTGCTTCCAGATCGCCCTGTAACTCCGCCACAGCTCTGGAGGCGGCCTCTGTCGCCGCCAGAGCCCACGCCAAACAGCTATGGTCTTACCTGCAACCTCTACTCTCTAGAGCCTCCTGTAAATCTAGAAGGAAGAGATCCATCCCTACTGTTGATAAATGAACCCCATCATTATCAAAGTATCCTTTAACCTTAGCTTGAATCATCTCATGTCTGATGAAGCCCAGACCCCTCTGATCTGTGAACTTCCGCATTGAACTATTCACCCTCTTCCGGGAATGTTCAACAGCCTCCTCTGATTTGGCCCCGTGCCACACTCTGCGTGGAATTATCTCAGACCACCAGAGCTCACATTGCCCCATGTATTTACTGATTTCTCCCAAATCAGCTTTCATGGCTTGTACAAGTGACCTCCTCCCCATGGCAATGAGGCTGTTGCCCCCCAGGTGTATCACTAAGAAATTTGGGGGGACCTCCCCTTGAACTAGTCTCTGTTCCAATCTGTTCATGAGGCTGTTCCATCTCATTCCGGGGAAACCCATCCACACAAACTGCGTTTGTGAAAATCCCTGCATCCAATTCCGCCGCGCAGCCCACTGCGCCACCCTGGAGACAAATGAATGCCCGATCACCCATACTTGGAATCCTAGTAAAGTAAAGGACACCATTTTTACACTCTGTTACTTTAATGTTCATTGTAATCACGCATAATTTGACCTTTTAGTACACTCAAAGTCACTGCACACTATAAATACTATGTACAAATTGCCTTCAAGGGCGGATGTAACGCTTGTAGCAGTGAGACTCCCAACGTCCCACCTTTTTTATACCCTCAGGCTCCATGCCTGCCTTGAACGCAGCCGTGGCTGCCCCGATCCTGAAGGAGTGACTAGAGTATTTTTTGTCAGGCCGGGCAAGACCCACCCGTGTTAAGCAAGCCCTCATTATGCGCTCTATCTGGTATTTGGTGAGGGGCCCCTGGTTGGCGTGAATCAGGAGGTAGCCAGGGACGTTGGAGCATAGCGCCAAGTACTCTTTTACCATGGCGACTGGGCAGTATCTCTGATCCCCTAAAGGCCTAAGTAGCACCACAGCCCCTTGCCCTGACTGATCATTCTTGGACCTTCTGATATGTACTACCAAGGTACCATCCAAGGTGATGTCCTGTCTGCTTAAGGCGCCGCCTGACCTAGCTGCCTTAGACTTGGCAACCAGTTCACTGATTCGCAATGCCCCAAAGAACGCCAGGCAGAAGGCCGCTGAGAAGAGTCTGGCCTCAAACTGTGAGTATGTGACCTGTTCAATCACATCCAACATGCCCTGGAGTGTGGGGAAATCAATGGGGGCCATGTTGTCTGGGACCCTGACCTCATCCCTGGCCCAACCCTTGAGGGCCGCCCTGATGATGAAGGACTTGGTCGGATCGTGCCCACCCCTTAGTTTGGCGTCATGGCTCACTGCCGCCAAGTGGCCGCATACCCATGAATGGCTCCTCCCCTGTTCCTTTGGCCATAATATGAATGCCTGTACTCTCTGTTCCAGGGGTAGTGAGGAGTGGCCCTGAGTTTGTGAAACTTCCAAGAATGTGGTAAGATGCACCTTATATCTCTTTCTGGTACCTGGTGCCAGAGAGCGTTCGCCCAGTGCTCTCAATCGTTGTTCCTTTTCAAGATCCGCCAGAGGTGTGCCGGGTAGGGGGTCATCTCCACTCTCGCTCGCGGCCAGGCCTCCTGGAAACGGAGCCACTGAAAACGAGAGAGAGCGTCAGCCGCCACATTCTTGACCCCTTCAATATGCCTTGCCCTAAATTCAACATTGCAGCGCAGGCATGCCCTGACTAACTCTCTTAGCAAACCCAGTACCAATGGGCACTTGGCTGTCTGCCCATTGATGGCCTGCACCACCGCCATGTTATCAGACCAGAATAGGACCTTTCTGGCTGATAACGCATCGGGCCACAAATGTAATGCAATGACAATGGGGAACAATTCTAGGACAGTGATATTTGCCGTGATTTTACGCTTGCGCCAGGCGTTGGACCATTCCTGGGCACACCATTCAGTACCCATTATTGCCCCAAAGCCCTCTCTGCCTGATGCGTCCGTGAAAAGGCAGAGCTCCGGACTTTCAGCCCAGGGTGCTCTCCAGATCACCGTTCCATTAAAATGCATGAGGAATTCGTGCCACATTGCCAGGTCTTTCTTCAAGCCCTTCCCCAGCCGAACCAGGTGATGTTTCTTGCTGACTTTCGCTGTTGCCCTAGCTAGTCTTCTGGCAAACACCCTCCCCACCGGGATCACTCTAGCTGCAAAATTCAGCTTTCCCAAGAGGCATTGGATGGCACCCAGGGTGGCTTTGTCCTTCTCTAGCAACGCCTGAATGTCCTGAGGCAGAGCCTGCACCTTCTCCGCAGGGAGTCTGGTCTCGCCCTTGATCGTGTCCAGCTCAATGCCTAAAAAAGTGAGACCCCTAGGTGCCCCGCCAGGTCTTGAAAACACTGCAGGCCCCTGCTACAATCCTGTGTACCTGCGCCCCCTATGAACAGAAAGTCATCCAGGTAGTGGGTCACTCCCTCAACGTTGTATGTCCCAGAGAGCACCCATTGGAGGAAAGAGCTGAATGCCTCAAAGTAGGTGCAAGACATGGCGCACCCCATGGGCATGCATTTGTCAAAGAAGAAATTACCCTGCCACTTGAAACCCAGAAGATGCTGGCTTTCCGGGTGAACCGGCAGGAGGCGGAATGCTGACTCAATGTCCGCCTTTGCCAGCCATGCCCCCCTGCTCGCTCTCCTCACTATATCCACTGCCAGATCTAGGGAGCAGTAGGAAACCGAACACATCCCCTCCTCTAACCAGTGGTTAACTGAGTTGCCTTCAGGGTAGGACAGGTGCTGGATCAACCTGAAGGCCCCTGGCTCTTTCTTGGGGACCATCCCCAGCGGAGAGATTACAAAATTCTGGAGGGGGGGCTGCTTAAAGGGGCCTGCCACCCTACCCAGAGCAGCTTCCTTACAAACTTTCTCCGTTATCACCACAGGCAGCTCCCTGGCAGACTTCAGGTTCTCTGCATCCCTGCAAACTAAGGGACCTAGATATGGAATTTTGAACCCCTCCATAAAACCCTCTGCCAGGAGCTCTCTGTCCTTGTGGTTCGGGTAGTCTCGAATCAGGGGGAGGAGGTTAGGAATGATGATGGGAGAAGGGCCCTTCTCTTTGGGAGCCTTGGGGGACCCCACCCGGGCAGGTAAGGCCAGGGTGTCAGCGCTGAGAGATAAAGGAGGTGCCTGGGGGATGGGATCAGGAGAGGGCTGGACACAAAAACTGGACTACTTGTCTTGCCGTCCGGCGAGTGCTGGTGGGCCCTCTCGCTTGGTGCTACAAAAGGTGGCCGGATGGGTGGACCCACACTTACTGCAGCTATGGGCAAACTTACAAGCTTTACCCCAGCATTGTACAGCCTACAGGTACCAGCGTTGAATTTTGTACCCCCTTGCTGCTGACCACCTCCCTGACCTCCTCGAAAGGGCTGCTTGAACTGGCCTTTCCCCGCCTGCTTCTGCTTCTTTGGTTTGTCTCCACCTTTTGTGTTCGTACTTGCCTTATCCTTACTTCCAGACGTGCCCCTCCCCATATGCTGGACCCAGAGTCGAACTTCCATTTGGTCCCACCATAGTTCAGGACACATTGCCATTTTTTTCCGGAATTCGCGGTCATAGATGTACCAAACCAAGCCCCGTTTGTTTCCGCCTCATTAGTTATGGTTTGGGCATACTGGAACAACCCTGGCCCCTGCTCTGGGTATTTCTCCATGATCACTGCCGCTAAGATGGCAAAAGCTTGCCCCCATGTTGCAATTGTTTTCTCAGGCCAAGCTTGGAATCGCACCTTCTTATCCTCCTCCTTTCCCCCCATCTTCCTTGTGTCCACCCCATCTGCCCCATGCATCAATAAGGTGAATATGTCGATGAACTCTTGCCTCCAGATCCCCTCCTTGGCTGCTAAAGGCACCTCCCATGCCAAGGAGCAACGCCCGGACACCAATGGTGCCATTGTGATGAGTGGCAGGGGCGCCACAGCCGCTCACTGCCTGGGGAGCAGTCGGCGAGGGCACTATAATGGGAGGGACAATGGGGTTGGACACAATTGCCGCGGTCATCTGCACGGCTCCCGCCCGCTGCTGCCCCCCCAGCTCTGGGGGAATACTACTTGACACCGCGCTGCTGTGGCTCTGGGCTGCCACTGCCCCCACCCCTGCAATCTGTTGAGACCCCAGGTTCCCGGTGCTGGCAGCTGCCTGGGGAGCTATGTGGCTGCTCGCGCTGCTAGCTTGATCCCCCCAGACCTGTGTAATGGAGGGTGCCCCAACTCCGCCCACAACAGGGGGAGCGGGCGGGGGGGTTGCGATGGAATTGTCTAGATGTGATTGAAAACTGGCCATCAAGCTTAGCATAGAGTCCATCATCTTACCCATCTTCTCCATGCTCCCGTCGCCAACAGCTGCACTGCTCGGTGCACCCACTGGTGCAGGCAGCGCTGTCCCTGCTTCATGCAGGTTGGCCACTACCCTGACCTTTGGAGCCGGGGGGTCTGATGGGAAGTCCTTATTTGTGGGCCGGCGAGCCCGTTTCGGCCTGCCTGGTACAACTTCGACCGGTCCTAAATGAGGGGCAACTGGTGAGTCCGCAACCACCCCCGAATCTTCTTGCTCTCGGGAGTTGAGCATTCCTTTAGCCCAATCGACTCCTTTGGCTTTAGCCATTGCCATAAAGTCCGCCCAGATTGCATCCTGTGACGTGCCGGGTTGGGACTCATCCACACAGCTGGTTTGTGAAAACAAGAGGGCGGGGGTTCCTTGGCTATTCATGGCTCTGGACTTGTCGGACCGACGGCTTCTATGCGAGTCCTAAGGGGAAGAAAGGATCGTAAATAGCTACTCCCCACATTTCCATGATTGCACCACCACGTGACTGTCACGGGAGCCCCATGCCCTGTAGCGTGTCCAACACGCATCCACCCCCGTACTTACTTCGTCTCTTGCTCTCCTGATACCTATCCTGGCGAGCGGTTCCGGGGGGGGGGGCTTCTAGTATCCTTGATGGCCGGAGCGTGCGTGGGAGCGATGCAACCCTGCTTGCTGGCCCGAGGGCCTGTGCTAGCTGTAATTGAAATTCGCACATCAGAACACCTTATACACGCTGTTACCATCACCGAGCCGCGATAGGCCTGAACATTTCCCCACCCCCGTGCGCCCTGGCCATACCTTATCCTGTTCCCTGCAATCCCCTCTTTGTGTAATGCCTGATTGGTTGATCCCGTCGTTCCAGTAATTAGAAAGACGTTACACTCCATTTCCGGACATTCCTGCCTCCTGATACATTGCATCCCTGACCGCAACGCCACCCTGTGACCCTTTTAAACGTGTACCTGTTGCTGAGCCTTGGGCAGCCGTGTCTTTTGGGCGCTTGACAGCGACTGTTGCACCGTGTAATTAACTGGAACAGAAAACAAACAGGCATTAACACTGCCCCCCCTACTTGTACTTCCATCCCAGTCATCATTAATACTGGAATATTGATTTATGCATTGCTTTTCTCCCTCTTAAATATGGTGAGAATCGAACCCCTCAGTGCAGCCTCCGGAGCCGCCGTTCTTAACCACTGCACTACAGGCACCCCCAGCGTCCCTGCAACACAATAAGAAACGTTAATATTTCCTACAGGTGGCATGACTCAAATAGGCAGCGTGCAAGGAAATGTATTGATTTGTCTTGCAATTGCCCTGCAAGAAACGCTATTCCGAAAATATTAAAGGCAAACATTAGCATTCATCCACAAAGGTGCACATTAGCTTCCTAGCCATCATGAATACAGATTAAGGAAAACGAATGTCTGTCCACCTCAACGGGGAGCAGCTCTTGGGTAATGAGCACCTTCCTCAGGGGCTGCCCAGCCAGGCAGGGCGAGAGATGGAAAGCGCCACTCTGCCCCTCATCCACACGCCACTGAGATAATCAGCGGCAACTTACTGACCCAAAATTCCACCCGCAAATTCTCGTGGCGGACCCCCCAAGAATGGGAGCCCGCCCCTGCGCGCAGCTTCCACCCGATGCCTGCTGGAAACAGCAGCCGGACCCCCAGGCCTCAAGCATTTGTTACCGCGGACGCCTGGGCATCCCTCATTTGCATGGCGAGCACGCGCCACCCCACCGCCATTTAACTGCTCGCCCACTCGCGTAACCATGGACAATGGGGCCGCCCTGGGAGGACGGCCATGGCGGGCTCATGGCGTGCCCCCTCACCCCCGCCCCGTCAAGCCGGCATCCTTCAAGAGGCGGCTGCAGTCATCTTCACACTACACGGGATCAAAAAACCGGCCTAACCTTAAGAGCGATAGTCAGATACCTTAACCGCTAGGACACACTCTCCCCAAACCTTGCTTTAGATAAAATTCAAACTGCAAAGCTCCAGATACTGTACCCTTCGGCCTTATCAAGCCTGTCGGGTGCTCACGCAGTTATGTTTTACAAGATAACACGATGCACAAGCTACCAGGAAGAGCCGACTGTGACGAGGTGTTACGTCTTACACCACTTCCAGGTAATCCCTGGCTCGGCGCCTTTTCACGGTAAAGGTGGCCCCAGGGTGCCCTTGCCTACTGTGACCCTCAGGGAGGCGGAGCCTCGCAGCGGTGACCTCGAACCTGCGCGGGCCGGAGCCTAACAGCCGGCTCCACGACACCGCCCCCGGGCCCAGCGGACACTGGTCCCAAACCGGACCGCTGGTAAGTGGTGCTAGCCCTCCCCAGAGTTGGTGGTGGCGGGGCAACGATCGCCTGCTCAGTTACGGGGCCGGGGAAAATTACCCTCTAATCTACCTCTGCCCGGGCTGCAACGCAAGCTCCCAGGACTACAACCGACTACCCCAAGGCAAGGACGTATTTGTTTTTGTTATTCCAGGATGTTGAGCCCACACTAAAGATCGAACCGGCTTCTCGGGCGCTAAAGTCCGCAGCTCTGGCCGTCAGGCCACAAACTCTCCCACGGGGTAACCCGCTTGGGCAGACTCCTACGCGGGCATCGCCACGTGGGGGGACAGGGCTTCGACTCACCAGCCCCGCTGCTAAGAAAAGGACTGCGGTCCTTGGCCGCAACCACCCCTGGGTCCCTTCGGGAGCATGACCCCCTCGGGCCTTGATCCCTATCCCACGCGGCAGGGGCCCCTGTAGCCGCGCGAGCCCCTCACCTCGCCCCCCACACATAACAAGGGGGGAGCGCCTCCATCATGCCGTCACCCGTGAACGCCGAGAGCTGGCCGAACCCCCCCCACCCAGGAGGACCGGCCGCCTTGCCCTCAATATTACCCCGGATGAAACCGGGCGAGATGGGGGGGGGGGGGGAATACTGCACTCACCGCACTATAACTGCCAGCAGCTCCGGGGTCAACAGGCGCATGACGCGAGATGACGAGTTGAGACGGCGTGACCAGCGCGACAAAGAGGATGCCAAAATGGCAGGGGAGGCCTATAGACCCCCCCTATCCTCAGCACGCAGGAAGTGACGCGCCTAGCGCGCCACCGGCCAGTCTGGGGGGACTCCTCCCTGAGTCCCCACAACTAGAAAAGGGGTGGGTTAGTGCCCAGATGGCACTAGAGGGCCGCCCTCTTGAGTGGCCCCCTGCTTGGGCCACAGGCAGCCACAGACTTACAAGCCCCTTGCTCCACTTTTGCGTCACTTTTCCCATGTTAAAAATGACGCAAAAGTGGCGCAAGGGCCTTGTAAATAAGCCCCTCTGTCCCTAAAGTTGAGAATTTTGGCGATTAGGGCCTGAGAGGGAGCACCCGCTGGTGGCGGCAGGGCCAGGGCCCTGTGGGCTCTCTGCCACAAAGAATTGTGAGAGACCTTGTGGTTGTAGTTCTGTGCGCACCTATGCTTCCAAGAATAATTCTGGTGTCGTGCCCTCGGCTTTTTCTGGAAATCCCAGCGGTAGATGTGGACATTGGGGAACCTGTTGTTTTAATGCCGCAACTTCCCCTGGATTTCAGTAATAGTCCCCTCTGCTATCTCTACCTTGTCTGCAACTTTCTGCAGATCGGTGCGCAGGAGGATCACATTTATAGAGACTGCCTCAACTTATTTTCAAGTGCGCCACGGGAGCCATGGATAGCAGCTAGGAGCTCTGCATGAGACGGTTCTGGGCTTCTGTCAGGGTGTTGTTCCACATTCGCCTCTCGCCCTTGTCGCGTGAGTCTGTGGGGTTGCTGATGCGGCGTGGTGTATAGTATGACATAGTTTACATTTCTTCCTACACTGAGTTTATAAATTCCTTGGAACTATGGATATTTCTTCAAACTTGATGGTTCAGCCTGGGTCTCAATCATATCTTCCTTAGTGAAAGACACATAAGTGGCTCTCTGCTGCTGTGAACTCTGAGGGGTCTGCACATAAATATACGTAAGAGTGGAAATTATTGCCCCTGTCAGCACATTTATTTTACTACATTGACATCATTGGACAGAGCCACAGCATATACCTAAATTGTGGCATTTCACAGGGATGTCGATCCAGTCTCAGGGTCTAAGGGACAGTACTTAGGGTAGAACACTTGTATTAGTTGAACAGCTGATTACTACCAAAAGGCTGTCTTAACAGCTTTATTTACCATCTACGATGGGGCTGGGCTCATCACTTACAACCCTATGTTATGAGTAAACCAGGACTACAAGACCCAGAATGCATTAGGTTGTCATAGTAAAGCCCAGGGCTGGAAACACTGTGTGTATGATCATAGTGAGTGAGTAAAAAGTGTCCACGTTACCCAACTGGTCCACTCAACATAATTTCACTCAACACTACACTGTTCTGAGGGGGCGTGGCCAACAGCCGGAGAACATGGCCGCTTGCTAGCGCGGCTCCGGCACCGTCGGCTCTTATCCCGCATCCATCCAAGACAGAGGTCCTCATCCTCGGCTCCAACCCCTCAGCCTGGGACGACTCCTGGTGGCCAACGACACTGGGAGCAGCCCCGACACCCACCGACCACGCACGCAACCTGGGAGTCATCCTCGACTCAACGCTCTCCATGGCCAAGCAAGTCAATGCAGTCTCCTCCTCCTGCTTCAACACCCTCCGCATGCTTCGCAAGATCTACAAGTGGATCCCGACAGATACAAGAAGAACAGTCACCCAGGCCCTCGTCAGTAGCAGACTTGACTATGGGAACGCCCTCTACGCGGGAGCCCCGGCCAAGCTCATCAAGCGACTGCAACGCATACAAAACGCCTCTGCACGCCTGATCCTCGACGTACCACGCCACAGCCACATCACCCCCCACCTGAGGAACCTGCACTGGCTCCCCGTCGACAGGAGAATCTCCTTCAAACTCCTCATCCACGCACACAAGGCACTCCACAAGACTGGCCCAGTCTACCTCAACAGACGACTCTTCTTCTACGTCCCCAACCGCCAGCTCCGCTCTGCCGACCTCTCCCTCGCCACCGTCCCTCGCATTCGAAGAACAACCACCGGCGGCAGATCCTTCTCCCACCTCGCCGCCAAGACCTGGAACACCCTTCCACTAAGCCTACGACAGACCCAAGACCTGCTGACCTTCAGGAGGCTACTCAAGACCTGGCTGTTCGACCAGTAGCAGCACCCCCCCCCTTTTTTTTCCCCAGCGCCTTGAGACCCTCGCGGGTAAGTAGTGCGCTCTACAAATTCTGTGATTGATTGATTGATCCTCATTTCCATTCGGCCACAGGAGCTGTATTCCTGTGGGTGTGTTCCCAGAGGCGGCTGGGAAGTGTATCGGCCTTCCCGAGTGCGGTTGGCGGCAGCGGGAGCGGCCGGCGCTGGTGCGGCCTGACACAGTGAGTCTACCGCGGGCTCGCGTAGATCTGGTACCCGGACTCGAGGAGGTGGGTCCGGGACAGCGACCTGCGGGCGCATCGCGCTACTGCTGACGTGCGAGGCACTCTGTAACGGGGGGCCCGTCTGTAACACCACGTGAGTGCCTTATCCTGTGGACATTAAGGAGCGGTCAGCCGACTTGCTGGGACCGGCATCGTTGTGGAAGCCTGCTTCCCTGCGGATTGTGTGAACTTCCATGAGCGCCCCAGGGCGGGATAGGCCCTTCGCATGTGGCGCACTTATATGGACTACTGCACCGGGGGCTGTCACATGGTCGTACGGTGTGGATTGCAACACTGCTTTGAATGGGCACCTCAGGGCGGGACTGGCCCCCCCATAAGGCTCCTAGACAATAACTATTATACTGGGGGCTGCCACTTTGTCATACTGTGTGGACTGATACCCTGCCTTGGGTTTTCCTGATGTGCCTGTAGCGCCTGGATTTGCCGACTGTCTCGAGGTGGCCGAGGGGAATGCATAGGCGCCAGACTTTGCTGCAATAATCATCTGAGCCCTGCATTGCGCTGTTATAGTGCAGGAGCTACACTGGTGGCATTTGCCATCGGTCTTGCAGCGGGCCTACAGGACGCTGGTGCTGTACTGGGGGCCGGAGTCTGCGACTGTGAGGTTGGATGCTTGACGCTAATATCCCTAACTGACCGGTGACACTGCCTTTTCGCTGCGTTTCAGAGAGGCGTATTAATAATTCAGTCCTGTGCATCTACAATCAGATAGGGCACTGTGAGTGACTGTGGTTCTTCGATGGGGGGGAATCCGACAGGCCATGCGGCAATTACCGCGGTAGGTGGCGGTGAGTACCCCTGGTCGTGGTCTCTACGGTCGCAATCCAAAAATGGCGACAAACAAGGGCAACCGAACTGTGCACCAGCAAAAAATTGATAAGTTTGTCCTGCAAAAGACACATGAAGTGGGGCAGCCGGTTCTTGGTGCGGAGCACGATCCCCAGCACAAGGCGAATGAACAAGAACCACCCACGCTCCGAGACATATTGGCAGCCATCAATGGAGTCCGCACATCACTCGAAGGTCGTATTGACTCAGTCTCTACGGACATTTCCCTCCTTAGGGCGGACCTACGCAAAATGGACTCGCGGATGAAAGAAGTGAAGGACGCCACACAAGAAATTGTCGTGGATGTGTCCACATTGAAAAATCAAGTTTCTGCCCTACAACAAAAGACCGAGTCCTTTGAGATCCAACTCGACGACTATGAAGGGAGGTCGCGACGTAACAACATTCGCATCCTAGGGGTGCCGGAAAGGGCCGACCTCTTTGTGGAAGACCTTGTGACCAAACATCTGCGGCCTAATCACCTCTCCAACTACTTCTCCATTGAGAGAGCCCATCGTATCCCATGGGGTAGGCCTAAACCAGGGGCGCCCCCGCGGCCTATCCTGGCGCGAGTGTTCAACTTCCGTGACCGAGACCATATCCTCCAGACAGCTCGATGTCCCTCCTCTTAAATTTGAGAACAGCACTATCACATTTTTCCCTGATTTTACTGCTAAAGTCCAGAAACAAAGACACTCCTTTCTGGAAGTTAAAAAAGCTCTCAGAGAGAGGGAAATCAAATATGCCATGCTGTTCCCCGTGAAGTTACGAGTGGAAGCAGAGGGTAAAAGCTGGTTCTTCACAGACCCTGCGGAGGCGAGGGAGTGGCTGGATGGCTGGCGGAGGGTAGGAGAGAAAGGACGTCCGGAGCGGAAAGAACGATTAATATTGACGCGCACTATTAATAGTCAGCCCGGACCCAGATGTGATGGCCTGTGGGGAGAGGAGTCCTTAGAATGCACTGAGTGGCCTGCACCCAGTTCCACCTCATTGACAATCGTCTGGAGACTCCCTAAAGCCCATATCACTTGAGGTGGGGTTGGCCGGGGTGTAGGTTCAACATGGACCATTTGATATAGTGATGCCCGATGTGGCCCCGCCGCCAGTTGAGATAAAGCAGAACCGGCATATGGACTTGAGAAGTCGCTTCCTGGGACAGTGATGAGTATATTTCATTGTACCAAACAGGGTTCCTGTGGCTTATAACTTTACATATGTTTAGTAGGGATGGGAGGGACGGGTTGAGTCCACGGTTCCTTTATTGCAGGGGTGGGAGGGTGACAGGCACTCTGCACTGTTGGGGAAACGGGTCACTAGATTCCGTCATGCAGGGAGGCAGGGAGGGGGGTGGGGGGAGTTCTGGGCGGGGGTTGTAGGTTAGTTGGTTGTTTTAGTTTCGCACAGCAAGACAATATTCAGATAATGTTACGATTGATGCCTGAATCAGATACACTGATGTTTGATGTTTATGCAATACAGACCCGGGATTGTTTCTCCTTCTCAGGGTCAGTTGACACTCAGTTGTCGACCCATTGGTTAACGCGCTGCATGAACACTCACAATTCCCGACTCTATTGTAGCTTCGGTGAAATGGGTACCCCGCTACTGACATGCATGGTTTGCTCTCGTACCCCTGTCATTGAGTCCAAAAGCGGAACTTAGGTTCCTGACATGGAACGTTAATAGATTGGGGGATAAACTGAAACGAGGCATAATCCTTCAGTACCTAAAGAGACAGGCTCCTGATCTAGCCCTTTTGCAAGAAACTCACCTGATTGGTAATACGTGTAGGGCCCTCAGCGGGTGGGGGTATCAACTGATTGCACACTCAGGTTTCACGTCGGGTTCCCGTGGGGCAGGAGTGCTTCTACGAAGAAACTGTCCTTACATGGTGAAGAAAACATGGGCTGATGAGCATGGCAGGTTTGTGGCGGTGTCCGGTTCATGGGAGGGGAAGACACTCAATGTACTCTCGGTCTATGTCCCCCCCGTTGCAGCAATCTACGTTGCGAGACCTCAGCAAACTTATTCTCGATCTCCCAATTGCACGCTGGTGATCGGGGGAGACTTTATTCTCACAATAGACAGGTTGCTGGATCGCTTGCCCCCGCTTCAGGGTCTAAATTTGCTGACTTTTTATCGGCCCTTGGCCTAGTTGACATCTGGCGACATTTTAACCCCACCACTTCATAATTCACCTTTCATTCCGGGGCCCATAATAGCCAGTCGCGAATAGACTATATGCTTACACATGCGCATGACCTCCCCGAATTTAGCGAGGCGCGCTGCCGGGCTCGGGGCATTTCGGATTATTCCCCTATTCTCACTAAAATAACTATAGGTCCACAGACTAGATGTACTACCCTGACTATAAACCCATGGGCGCTCAAGATACCACATATCAAGGCGGCATTGATTAAGGATACCGAATTGTATTTCAAAGAAAATGTCGGTTTGGTCGCCTCGCCCCAGATCCTGTGGGGTGCTTTTGGGGCTGTCATGAAGGGGAGAGCCCTCGCCCTTATGGTAGGTCATAAGAGGGATTTGACGAAGCGTATAGACCAACTGGAGATAGACATCCTCCAAGGTGAAGCGGAACTGGCACAGTCCCATGATATGGCTGCACAGCAGCTATTGGCGGTCAAAACACTAGACTATAAACAGCTTCTCACTGAAGCGGCAAAGGCAAAACAAAAATCAATCTATCATGAGATCTATGAACATGGGGAGAGGACGGGTAAGCTGCTGGCCTGGTTAGAAAAAAGAGAACAATTATTGAGATGGGTACATCAACTACATGGACCCAATGGGGAGGAAATTATCAATCCTCAGCAGATAGCAGAAACATTTGCTACTCATTTCGACTCGGTTTATACGTCAACTGCGACAATCTCGGCGCCTGAGGCTCGGGAGTTTCTCTCGACCATCAATGTCCCTTCTTTGTTGTCGGAAGACAGGGATTCTCTTGAAGGAGATCCCACTGACGAAGAAATCCAATCGCCCATTAGGGATATCCGATCGGGCAAGGCTATGGGAACCAATGGAATCCCAATCGAGTTTTTTAAATCAGCGGCTTCCAAATTATCTCCCCATCTTTGCCAAATGTATTTGGAGAGTTATGAGAAAGGGGTTTTGCCAGAGGAGGTCCGGCTAGCCACAATTGTGGTGATCCACAAACCAGGTAAACCACCTGCTGATTGCAAGGCATACCAACCTATTTCTCTACTCACTACAGAAGCTAAAATACTTGCAAAATTACTTGCCAATAGACTTATCCCCTTACCTGCCGGGCTGATCCATCCGGATCAATCGGGCTTTATGCCAGGCCGAAATACCGATCTGAACCTACTTCGCCTACACGGAGTATTGGGCAGAAAGCAGACGATTAGAGAAGATGTGGCCCTGCTGTCCCTGGATGCCCAAATGGCCTTTGATACGATTGAATGGAATTATCTATTTGTTGTTTTAGAAAGAATGGGATTTGGGACTCATTTTATTAATTGGATCAAGCTGTTGTATGCCGGTCCTACTGCTCAAGTGGTGGTGAATCAGCATACCTCCAGAAAGTTTCAACTGGGCAGGGGAACCCGGCAGGGATGCCCCCTATCGCCCTTAATATTTGCTTTGGTGCTTGAGCACCTGGCGGTCTGAGTGAGGGGTGATCCCCTGATTCATGGACTCAAATGGACTAATAGTCACGAGGATAGAATTTCATTATACGCAGACGATATACTGTTATACATGGCTTCTCCGACATCCACCCTACATCGTATCCTCCACATCTTTCGCATATTTGGCAACCACTCGGGCTACATAATAAACTGGTCCAAATCACAATGATATCCATTATATGGTCCGTCGCCACACGTACCGAGGGAGAGCTTTTGCTACCTGAGCATTTATATTACGACTGATCCATCCCGTTTCTATGATATAAACCTACAAGGCTCCTTGACGTGCTTCCGTGCTGATGTCAAACACTGGCGCTCCCTTCCTCTTACTCTTTTGGGGCGTGCTGCCCTTTTTAAAATGTTGGTGTTGCCCCGCTTCCTCTATGTGCTACAAAACACCCCAGATAGGATCCCTGACTCCTATTTCTCCAGTATTGACGGTGCCGTACGCGCTTTGTTTTGGGATGGCGGACTCCACGAATAGCGATGCACAAGTGGCTGCAGGATGGTATGATGGGGGAATTGCGCTACCTGACCTCCGGCTATATTATCAGGCGTCTCAATTGGTGGCGATTAATAGCTGGGCGCATGGAGATAGGGGAGACCCGAGTTTCCGCACTGACTGGTGGCTCATGGGACAGGGCAGTTTCAATAGAGCACTCTACACAAATCCCAATAAACTGCACCTAACTGGACCGACAGCGCGCATGATTGAAACCTGGCACAAGGTTAACAAAAAATTGGGCTGGCACAATATCATCACACGCGCAACTCCTTTATGGGAACCCGAACAATTGGGACACTTAAGTGCCTGCCCCGGGTTCGACAAGTGGGATCTTATAGGTATCTCACGGGTGGGAGACATGTGGAATTCTAAGGGACTGACCACTTTTGCCAATCTACAGAAAGAATACAACTTCGCACAATCCGAAACATTTAGATACCTACAGATTAGCCATGCACTCAAAGCAGCAATACCGGGGGGCGACCCGCCTCCCGAGGCCTCCCCACTTGAAGATAGGTTACTACTCGACCCTATGGACAAAAAGGCCATCTCCCTCACATACAAAAAATTGATTAACAATCGCCCTGACCCCTTGACGTGCCTGCGGCAGCACTGGGAGGTGGATCTGAGAGAGCTAGATGAGGATGATTGGCGAGATGCCCTGGCCTCACCTAGAGAGGTGGCCATTCCCATGAGACTGCGGTTGGTCCAACTTAAAATCTTACACCGAGCCTATCTCGCCGCTAGGGTGTTGGTCAAGATGGAAAGGAGGACCGATTCTTCGTGCCTTAAACACTGTCACCAGGAGGGGACCTTTTTCCATACAATTTGGGAATGTCCAGTAGCCCAAGTATACTGGAAAGCTGTCACCACACAATTAAAGAATGCTGGGGGTAAAAATCTGACGATGACCCCGAAGCTCTGTCTGTTGAATATTTGGGATGCCACTGACCTCACCCAGACCGAGAAATCATGGGTTTCGCTGGGGTGGGCATCGCAAAACGCAATATTGCACAAAGATGGGGAGTGGGGGAGATGCCGTGTGTTAGAAATTGGGCTGCTGATATGGACAAAGCAATGATCGCAGAGAAAGATGTTTTTAAACATAGAGGATGCCCCCAGAAGTGGGACCGTAACTGGGCTGCGTGGAATACACACAGGGGAGACATTTGTATATCTCCAACGGTGGAATTGCGCCTTGGCGAATCTAGACTACATAATTTGTTTAATGCTGTCATAGATACACCAGACTGATGTGTCAAAGTGGTGGTGTTGTATGCACAATAACATATGTACACTTTGTATCTGAATGTGGTTTTCTTTGGACGAAATGCATTGCTGTGCTTTTTGTTATGATCAATAAAAAGAGTTTAAAAAAAAACACTACACTGTTCCATGCCACACTATTCAGCTCCACACAAATCCATTCCACACCACATAATTCAACAACAAACCACATTATTCCACTCCAGAAAACAATTCCACTACACACCACATATATCCAATTTACAACACATAATTCAACATCATACCACAAAATTCAATAGCACATCACATAATTAAACTCCACTACATAACACTCCACAACACAAAATACCATTCCACATATTTACACTCCATTACACAGAATCCCACTCCACATAGTTCCCCAATAGACTCAAAAACACCTAACTACTATCCACATACTACAACTGCACACCATCCACATAATTCAACTACACAAATCCACTCCAAACCACACAATTCTACACCACACAATGCTACAGATAGCAATTCCAATCGAACCCACATAATTCCACTACACGCCACATACATCCACTCCATAACACATAGGTAAGAAAGATTTACATTTACAACATCAAGAGCTCTAACTCTCTTTTTTTAACACCCAAACACACAGATCTGGAGCTTAGCTCCTACCTATTTGTTATTTTTTGTCACCAAAAACGCAAAGCTGTCCACACAGTTTCACACCCACAAAGCTATCCACGCCACACAATTCAACTTCACACATTTCCAATCCACACCACATAATCGGACACAAAACCACATAATACAACTCAACAATACAATTATTACAACACACCACATACATCCAATCCACAACACACAATTCCACATTGTGCCACAAAATTCAACAACAAACTACATAATTAAACTCTTCTACATACCACTCCACAACACAAAATACCATTCCACAGAATTACACTCCATATACACAATTCCACTCCACATAATTCCAATACACAAATCCACTCCACACCACACAAACCATGCCACACAATTAAGTAATCCAATCCAACCCACATAATTCCACAACACACCACATATGTACACTCCATAACACTTAAGAAAAAAACATTGCCATTTACAATACCAATTTAAATTACACTTACTGAACCTGCTGTCTGTGACCTGTGAAGAGATCTGAAAGAACTTAATCAAGGTGCACTTGGGACCTCATTTATGAGAGGGTTGCGTCATGTTTGCACCATGCAATGTGGTATATGCATGACACAAACCTCTAAGTCAGATTTTTGAAGCCATGTAAAGCCACTTTGTATGGCTCAGAGTGGCTAAAAAAGTCTGGAGTAATGCAACGGAGCGCAAATCGCTACTTTGCTTTACTCTGCCCCGTGTAGGTGTTCCATGGGCGTTGCATGGGAGTTCCCAATGAACTCCCATGGATTTTGATGCATTCCCAGATTTACAAGAACTTGTAAAGCTGATGTTGCGCCAAAAACTTACACCTTCCAAGGGGAAGCGTAAAGAGGAGAAATATCTCTATTTCCCCTCTTTTTTTCCTCTTTCTATATGTGCTGCGTTCTGCAGCACACATAGAAAGAGGAACATGCCTCCCAGGACCTTTTTTGTGCAGGAAGGTGCTCCTTCCTGCACAAAAACAATCCTGCATGTAACAGAGGCACCCTTGACCAGGGTGCATCAGCACCTGCCTTGGCGCTAGGCTGCCAAAAGGGCGCCAGCGCAAGGGAAAGGACAGGAATGTGTGTACTGACTTAAATACGGTGCATTCCTGTCCTTTCTCTGTTACGCAGTACAGCAAGGTGACTTGCTGTGCTAAATGACTTCCTCATAAATGAGGCCCTTGATGACCACAACAGTAGTAAGCGGGAGGAAGAAGGATGTTGTGGAATTGTTAGGTGACTTCCACAGGGATGGATCTTAACATTCTGGAGCATAATACAAATAACTGCCAGCCTTGGACTCTTCGTTCATGTTTGAATCTCTGCTCTTCCTTCGCAGGCCTCTTTCTTCCTCTGCTCCCACCAGCCCGTGGCCATCCCTGTACATCTTTGCGATGTCTCAGTCTCTCTATGATAGTCTTTTGTTTCTGTTTCACCTACACTGCTATGCTGTCGGTGCCCTAGGATTTCCTGAGTGTTTGTTCATTGTAATGCTTCTGAAGTTTTGGACTCCTCGTTCCTTACCATCCCTCGCTGTCCCTGGCAGTCTGCGTATGATGCCTGTTTTCACAGCACAGGCCACCTCTCATCCTCTTTAGTTTTGTGATTGTTCCAGATTGTAGCTGCTCTCCTACCTCTGGTGGGTGATGCAGGATATGACTACCACTGCAGGTGAATAGATGTCCATTTAAGATGATTCAGCTTTTCATTCTTCCCAGATTGTTCAACTAAGGTTGGTTATAACACCGGTTATGTAAAACATTCAGTAGCGGCTATTTAGCAGGCCACCATTTAATAGGGAATTTTCCCTGCTGCTCACTTGTCTGCAGGCTAAATAATAGAAATTATTTACTATTTGGCCGGTGACCTTGAAAACAGCAGGGAAACTTTCCTTGCCAGTTCGGTCTGGACTGTTCATATTTGCGAAGGGTCAAGTCTGATTTGCATATGGCTGGGGCTAATCTGAGGTGGCATGGTCGGCAAAAGAACGATGGGTTGGAATGCTACCCCAAGAGATTGTCAGTGGTTACACTTATTGCAAGCATTCCTCCGATCACCTTTTGTGAAACTTTGTTATTTACCCAGCCGCTGGCTAAATAATAGAGATTCTGCACTGTGTGGCAGGAGGCAATGCAAATAGTAGAATAATGGCAGTATTTACCTGGCAACTGGCTAAATGGTAAATATTCTGTACTGTTTGGCCTGCAGCTGTGCAAATAATAAGGAGACTTCCCTATTTACCTGACTAATTAGCAGAGGATATGCACTATTTGGTCAGCAGTCAAGAAAACAACAAGGAAACTTCACTTTTAACATAGTTGCTGGCAAAACAGCAGACATTATTTACAATTTAGCCAGCAGACAGCAAATAAACCTAAAAGTTCTCTGGACTACTGCTATAAATAAATATTATAAACTTTCTTACTGGCAGCCTGGAAAATAGCAAAACAAATTCACTATTTACCCATTTTCTGACTAACTAGGAGAAATGGTGCAGTGTTTGTCAGTGGCCTTGCAAATAGAAAATAAACTTCATCATTCACCTATTGTCTTGCTAAATAGTAGACAATATGCACAACTTGGCCCGCAATCATGCAAATAGCAGAGGAACTATTAACCTGGCTAGTGTCTAATCTGCTTACATTTTGTGTTATAATGCCTTATGCAGATTTCAACAGGTACTTGCCACCAGGCAGGGCTGCATAACAAGGAACAAATATAATTGGCATCTATCTCCTTTTTAAAGATAGGGTCCTGATGTATTATGATTTCATTAGCAAAATTTGACTGCAAGTTGCACACATACTTTCTGTGATTGTAATAGTATTTCGCAAACCGACTTATGAACCATTAGATCAGTTAAAAAAATACTTAATCGCAAGGTGTTCTAGAATGACTTGCCTAATTAAAATGTATCAGGCAGGTGCTAATTTGTGACCTTTTGTGATTGACTGTAATCATAGGGATGGTGGCCTGCAAGGGACAGCACACTACCATCCCTACAACTGCATTTTAAAATGGAAAACTCTGTGGCATATTTACGAGCCCCTATCTCCACCACAACCTCACTTTTAGTGATGTTGTGTTTGCGATAGGAGACGTGCCTTATTTACAAGGCAGCGTTAAGCCACTTAACGTGGCTTAACGCTGCCTTGTAAATAAGGCACCCTTTCACACTACACTTAGCGTGAAAGGGGCGAGCAATGGGTGTTGTGGTGGGCCTTCCACCGCAGCACCCATTGATTTTGACGCTGCCCCCTATTTACAACAGCAACGTAAATAGGAGGCAGTGCCAAAATTAGGACCAGGGAAAACCTGGTCTTAAACAGGCAAAATGAGGAGAAATGCTTTATTTCTCCTCGTAGTTGCTGTTTCAATGTGTGCTGCATTGTGCAGCACACATAGAAACTGCAAAACGCCAATGATTGTTTATGTGCAGGAAGGTCCCCCTTCCTGCACATAAACAATCATTTTTAAAAAATGCTGTTTTGCAACTTTTATGTGTGCTGCATTAAGCAGCACACATAGAAGTTACAAAACGGCATTTAAAGATTGTTTATGTGCAGGAAGGGGGACCTTCCTGCACATAAACAATATTCCCTTCAACACATGCACCCTTGTACTCTGGTGCAAGAGTGCCTGCGTTGGCGCTAGGCAGCTAAATTTAGCGGCAGCGCAGGGGGAAACGCAGGGCTTTCTCTAGTAAATATGGTGCAGCCCTGCATTTCTAAAGTGACGAAGTGTGTCGTTAGCATTCTTGGCTTAACGAGACGCTTCGCCACTTATTGTAAATATGCCCCTTTGTTCTTAAAGCAGCCACTGTTTCTTAAAGGAACCAGTGCTGCTTTAAAAAAAAAAAGGTTTTCCATCTTTGAAAACTCCTTTCCCCTGAAGTTGCCAACATGATTCCCAAAGGGAAAGGAGCTCCTAAGGGGACCCCTTCCCTCTGCAAATTAGTATTAGGTACCACCCCAACTCGGTACTTTTTAGCTCATCAATAATTTGTGACAGAAACTGAAGTTGTAAACTGCCAATAAATTCCTTTCTGAATTGGAAAGGGGAGGAGGGAAGCCCCTTTAATGAACCCTCCTATTTACAATTCAGAAAAAATCACAAAAGTCCTTTTACCAGTTGAACAAATTTTCCAACTCATAAAAGATGGGAACTATCTCACTATTCACTACATACTGTAATTCCACATTCACCCAGCCTCCTCCTAACCCTCCCCAAGTGTCTTGGACAGACCCCTCACTATACGTTTTGTCCTCCACTTCTTCATCCTCTGTAGATCAGTTGTCTTGAGATTTTTGTGCCTTCTCTAATGGAGAACATCAAACAGCGTGCACACAGGGGTAAAGATCGATATTTCATAGGGAATGAGGAATACAGATGCCTTCTCGTCTAAAGGACTAGAAGAAAATCCCTCACTTAACCACAAATCTAGTAGCATCTTTCTTGTACAGGGGGCTAGAATGGCCCTAAACATTGTGGTTTCTTCTAGGCATTAATAGTCTTGTCAGAGAGGGAGTATTGTCCGGATTTTTAAAGTCACAACATTTTACAAAAATGGATCTAATGAGTGCATTTTACTGGGAATATCTGTCAATTCAAAAGGACCGATAAGTTGTTCTAAGACATTGCATACTTAGAGGCATATTTATCAAAGTTTTGCGTCTCCCTTGCACCACACAAGGTAGCACAAGGGTGACGCAAAACCTAGATTACAATTTTTCAGGCCATGGTGCAAGGGTGCCTGAGTTGGTGCTAGGCAGTCAGCACAAGGAGAGAGCTTATCTTGATAACTATGGCGCATTCCTGCCCTCTTCCTTTCATGTAGTGCAGCGCAGCAAGGTGTCTTGCTGCGTTGCGTGAAAATATTATCAGTATGGCCCTGAGGTTATCTATAAGTATTACCTATATAATTGATATTGTTCATACATCCTTCTTTGAGGAATTAAAGCTATAAAATAAAGATCTATCACACCTAAGCAATGTGTCTCTTGAATCTGTGGTTTCATATTATTAACGGATCACTGACTAAATATCGATCGCACAAATATCGAGCAGACAAAATATCGTGGACAAAATATCGACTGTCAAAATATCGACTCCCTATCTCCAAACAGGTAAGTACAAAAATATTGAATCCAAAATATCGTCGTTAAAAATATAGTTGTCAAAATATCGAATTTTATAAATCTGTTAAAAGTAATGTAAAATTAATGAAATAATAAATAAAATAAAGTAAAACATACTTAAAATTAGTTAAATTACTTTAAAATTAATAAATAATTATTTTAAGTAAAAAAAATATACATACATTTTTATTTTTTAATACATACATATATTAACGTAATAATATACAATAATAATCACTACTTTTACCGTAGGATAGCGGGAGGGTAAAATTTACTATTCCTACTCCAAAGAGTGCGACAGTAGGGAAAGCGTTGGATAGCGTAGAGGTAAAAATTACTATTCCCACTGCAGAGAGTGCAACAGTAGGGAATGCGTTGGATAGCGGGAGGGTAAAAATTACTATTCCCACTCCAGTGAGTGCAAGAGTAGGGAAAGCGTTGGATAGCATAGGGGTAAAAATTACTATTCCCACTTCAGTGAGTGCAACAGTAGGGAAACCGTTGGATAGCGTAGGGGTAAAAATTACTATTCCCACTCCAGAGAGTGCAACAGTAGGGAAAGCGTTGGATAGCGTAGGGGTAAAAATTACTATTCCCACTCCAGAGAGTGCAACAGTAGGGAAAGTGTTGGATAGCGGGAGGGTACAAATTACTATTCCCACTCAAGTGAGTGCAACAGTAGGGAAAGCGTTGGATTGCGTAGAAGTAAAAATTACTATTCCCACTCCAGAGAGTGCAACAGTAGGGAAATGGTTGGATAGTGGGAGGGTTAAAATTACTATTCCCACTCCAGTGAGTGCAACAATAGGGAAAGTGTTGGATAGCGTAGGGATAAAAATTACTATTTCCACTCCAGAGAGTGCAACAGTAGGGACAGGGTAGGATAGTGGGAGGGTTAAAATTACTATTCCCACTCCAGTGAGTGCAACAGTAGGGAAAGTAATATTTTAATATTTTACTAAAAAATAATTAATTATCAATACTAATAAATATTATTAATAACACTAATTACCAATTACAAAATGTTTAATAATTAATTTATTATAAATACAATACATATTATTTAGTAAAAATTAATTACCTATTAATAAATCGTTAACCAATTAATAATCATTACCAGTTTTGTATAAATATTTAAATAAATACCAATTAATATTTAATTACCAGTAAATTAAGTATCAATACAAAAAAGTATTTTCTATAATTAACTAATTACAATTAAATTACTTCCTCCCACATTCCCCTATAAACCCACATCCCGCTACAAAAATGTAATTAATAGAAATAACATAATTACCAATAAATCAATTAAAAAATAATAATTACCAATTAATAAAATTTATTTACCAATTAATAATTAATTAACAATAAATTAATTATCAATATCAATTAATATTAATTAATATGTACTTAATTTCAATTAAATTACTTCCCACCCTATTCCCCTATAAACCCACATCCCGCTACAACTATTTAATTAATAGAATTAACATAATTACCAATTAATCAATAAAAAAAAAATACTTATTAATAAAATTCTATTACCAATTAATAATTAATTAACAATAAATTAATTATCAATACCAATTAATATTTATTAATATGTACTTAATTTTAATTAAATTACTTCCCACCCTATTCCCCTATAAACCCACTACCCACTACGGAATTAAATTACGCAAAAATTAAATAACATAAAATTCATTGCTTTTAAAAAATTAAACATACATTACAACAACTAATATACACTTTTAACACATATACTAACATACAATACACTTAGAAAAAATTCGATATTATTAAAAATTCGATATTTTTTAATGCCTATATTATGTACTTCGATATTTTAACAATCGATATTACTTACCTTAATTTCGATATTTTTAACGACTATATTATGTCCATTCGATATTATGTCCATTCTATATTTTGGACTCGATATTTTGTCCATTCGATATTTTTGTTTCGATATTATGTCTGTTTACCATTATTAACAACCTTTAACAGGTAGCCTTGTGAACGGCAATGTTATGTGGACATAAATCCTCTTTCCTACTTTGCATTGCGTGTTCTTGACAGTATTGACCTGTAGCGCCATTGTAGTTTCCAGCATGCATCTAGACTCTTTTGGATATGAGGGATTATATAACTATACGTAGGGTCCCATTACAAGTCGCCTGGTAACAAAGGTGCAGCAACATTGCATCCGTATTACCATTGCTGGGTGGGAATACTGCACCAACACTGAGCCTAGAATGGGGATCAACATGCCAGATTCAGGCATACCAAACCACTATCCATATTTGTTCCCACATTACCAGGCAACGTTCCTGGCATATTTGCCAACTGCTTTAAGAACTAGATATGTGCTTAGAATTACTGTCCCACTTGTAAAAACCTTTGAGTGGAAACATTGCCAGTCCATGTGTAATGAGAGCCTTAGTAGTAAGATTGGTAGTAGTAGAAGTAGAAGCAAATAAAGTAGTTCTAGTAGTAACAGTAGTAGTAGTAGCTGTAACAGACAATTTAAGAAAATAATTATTAGCATTGTATATAGTAGAGGAACACTACCTCTGACACGAAGTGAATGCGACAACTCCATTTTCATGACAACACTGAAAGTTTCTAAATATGACTTTCCTCCAGAATGTTTCACAAATACTAGTTATGAGATTTAATGTTCATCCATTTTTCTAGGTTTTAAATTACTGAACTAGTTTACTGAATAGAGAAAAATTTGTTGAAAATGTATGTTAAAAAAGAACAAATTGAAAAGGGTGTATTCATATTTAATATTTTAAGCTTGAATTGTGTCATAGCCCCGCAGCTGAATTTCACATTACGACCAGATAATCGATGGCACCAACAGAACCCATGCATTCATCTGCGTGTTCATGCACAGACACCAAAAACATAGACGCACAACTCTTGACTATCCTGACACATCCACATGGACCCTCTTGCGTTTGATTGAAGAGCCAACCTCCTTTATAGACTCTTCAATGTATTATGTATAACATGCATTCTAACTAACCTCCCAAACAGCGAACAGATAACAGCACACGTTTAGTGGAAGGTCTCAAGTAGGGCGGACACCATACAGGTGCACCATTTCCAATCTCGAGCATTATTGTGGATACCGGTGCATCCTGGGTGCTGTAGTCTTGGTGTGTTTTCTTTTGATTAATTAGACTAACGCACCAGAAGGCAACTATCTGTAAGTGGAAAACCTAACTCTGAAAGCATTGTTTGTCCCAACATGCACTGAGGTTGGCACCTTAGTCTCCAGACTGGCATCCATGCTTGGGATTATTGAGACTACGCACTGCACAGACCTGCGTACATACCGAATAAAAAACATGCTGGCAATTTGTTGACAACAGCAATTTCCAGATAGCCATAAACTGAGGACATTGACCACAGAGGACATTTGCAAATAGCCCAAGAGAGCAAATCCCTGTTATTAGGTAGGGGGTGGAATGGTCGAAAATATTATTGGAGTCACTTTGACCAAGGGGCAATCCATTGTGACATCAGAAAAGCACAAAACTCTGCCAAAATATTCAATAAAGATGATGCCTTTATTAGAAGACACTGAAAACCACTGTGTTGCTGAGTCCAAATTTCATGGTAATTGCTATGCTTTACCAGGGGGCCCAAGATGCCTTTGTGACAGAGCACAGAAAGAGTCACTTAAACTGAAGACTTAACACTTACATGTGCAGCACACACACTTAGAGAAAGGAAAGCCTTTGTTATTTGTTGTTTATTTAGTATAATTAACATATGCATGTTTCTGTTACTGTTTAAATGTGAATTATACAATGGGTGAATTCACTTAGAAAAGTGATATGGAATCGAAGCGAAGTAGACCTTGCAAACGCTGAAAATACAGTTGAATTATATGAAACCCATCCCAAATGGTGCATTATGTCCTTCTTACATCCTAGGATATGTTTATTTTGCAAAGTTTCTTCAGTGCCTGTCTTACCTCCCTGTTCCTTAAGTTGTAGAGCAGAGGGTGCAGTGCTGGGGACACAACAACATAGAATAAGGAGATTGATTTGTCATACTGCAAATCGGAAGCCGGCCTGGGAAACAAGTAAATCACCATGTATGTTCCGTAGTAGGTAGAAACCACCACCAGGTGAGAGCCACAGGTGGTAAAGGATCTCTGACTTCTGTCCACAGACGGCATTCTCAAGATGGCAACGATGATCCGGAAATAGGTGAAAAGAATGAAGACGAGCGGCATTCCAAGACCGAAAAGAGAAAAAATATGAAGTAACATTTTCGAGAATGCATGAACCTTGCAAGTCAATCGTGATATAGGAGATAATTCACAGAATGTATGGTCTATGATGTTATGTCCACAGAAATGAGGCTCTGGTTCAACAACTACAGCCATGAGAGCAAAACAACATCCACCCACCCATGCCACGCTGGCCAGCTTGACACAGACTCCGTTGCCTAGTACCTGTTGATAATGCAAAGGGTTACAGATTGCCGCATAGCGATCCCAGGCCATCACCGTCAAGAGGAAACACTCTGTCTGGCCCAAGGCGAGGGCCAGCAACATCTGTGATTTGCATCGAGAGATGGTAACAGTGAGGCGCTGGACTAGGAGACCTTCTAGGACGGTGGGTGTACAGGCTGACGAGTAGCACAGATCCAACAAAGCCAAGTTGCAAAGAAAAAAGTACATAGGCGAGTGCAGTCTGGCATCCTTGAGAGCAACTATGATGAAAAGACTGTTTGCAGTGAGGCTGACCAGGAACACTACCAGAAAGACCACAAACAGGACAATCTTGATGTCTTGTTGATAGGACAACCCAACCAGGATGAATTTGGTCACCTCAGTTTCATTTTGGTCTTCCATACGTCTTCACTTGGTTTTCTGTAATGAAACAAATGTTGAAAAGAAGAGCAATGCACTCCAGTTCAAAACGTGTGGGCATAGGTAAAAAGATGTAACATTGTTTTTTTGCATGAAGCCATCACAATATATTTTGCATACAGCAGGAATTTGAAGTATTGAACATTACCAACAGGGAGAGAAGCCGCAGAACATCAGAATGGATAGCTGTAATCCACCACTGAGGTATCATAATTGCCAAAAGCTTTGCACAGCTCATCCAATGGAACTGCCCCTCCTTGCATAGGTACTGATCAGGTGAGAAAGACAAGAAAAGAGAGGGGGCTATTTATGCAGAGGACATGGGTGTGAATTAGCATCTACATAGCAGGTAAAAGGAAGAGTTGTAGTATTACTGTATTGCTGCTGTTCATTCAGAGCACCATCCTCTTAGTGCTCACCTCCCTATCCTAAACAATCATCAGCCAGAGGTTCCTCTTGAGAATACTGAAATAGATCTAAGTAAGGACTAAGGGGGAGGAACCAAAATAAAACACATGTTCATCTAATGAAAATGAAAGGTGAAGTCTTTCATTCTTCCCTTCCTCTCACCTGCTGAAATCACATATCACACATTCCTAGGCAGGTACAAAACTTGACACATCAGCTTGGAGTCTATTATAATTAATACAGTGATATACTCCCGGGGTGTTCTACCATTCTAGAAGGGCCCATTTATTCAGGCAATTTATAAATGAGGCCAGAGAATCTCCCATAGATAGAGGTACAGGCTGATTGCTTTGCCAGATGCAGAAGGGAAAATTCTTTGCAAGGCACCTTTTGGGTCAACTCCAAAAATTGGCAGAAGAAGCCAAGAGAATAATGTTTCAACAATCACGTTCCACCGTAGACAACACTGTGGCCCTCTCCATCCTAGCTCAGAAAGCAGGAAGAGTCAAGGAGAATAAATTGTGTGTTTCATCAATTTCTCAACTGCCTTTGATAAAGTAAATGGATCAAAGCTAGACTTGTGGTAGATGGATTGGACAAGGCCTCTAAAATCTTAAAGATCATAATCGACCTCTACAGTGACATCTGGGTTAGGGTGAAACCTTCGGATGACTGAGGACTTAAACCAAAAACACCTTTAACAGAATATAACGGCTGTATTTTAGACCCAGTACTACTTCTCTTATACATTTCAGATCTCAAAACTTCTGCAACAAGACAAGGGGAATGCTCTGAAATTAGCCAACACCAAAAACAAATTTATTGCATATGCCGATGATTTAGTTGTGCTTTCAAACACACAGTGTGGTGGACTTCAAGAGCAATTGACAGAGCACATGGCTATAATATAGACAATAATTTCTAGATCAATATTAAAAATGATGCCATTTGGCAATCTCTGCAATCTGCAACCTCCGGCAAGATACCCCGGGGCCTCGTCGAAGCCTGGGCCAGGAGGGCACTAGGAGTTTACCGCTCCTCAGCTCGGGCCCCCTGCCTTTGGAGACTCACCAAAAATGACAAGGTGGGGTGTGGCTTGGCGAGCCAACATGGCGGACGCGAGTTAATCGGGTCCCGCGTCGCCACGCCAAACCTGTGACATTATCCGCCTTAAAATCCTCGCGGAGGATTATTAGACCAGCTGACCCTGCGGCGGATCGCTTCGGGCCCCGCTGGACCGTGCCTGAGCGACCGCCGAGCTCTCCCGTCCCGTTGCACCGCCGGAGACTGAGCGGCGCCACTGGGTGCTGCATCCGGAGCGGCCGCCCCTTGCCTGTGGGCGGGCCGCGCGCCAGGAGACATCGGGGCTTGAGGCCTGTGCGGGAAATTGCCGGCGTGACCCGAGGGACACTGCGCTGCCGAGGTGCGGAGCTGCGGACCGGCTGATTGTGCGGTGGCCCGGTCGGGGCTGCGGACCTGCTCCTCATGGTCGGTGGTGGCGCCCTGCCGAGAGACCCGATTGCCGGCTCCGGCTGCCTCAGATATCGGGTGAGTGAGGCGGGGGGGGGCGCCCCTACGCTCTCGGCCCCTGAGGACTGGCCTAGTGGGGGACGGCTGACATCTCCCCCCCCCCTCCTCCTGGTGCCTCCTCCCCGTGGCCCGGGACCTCGGCCTCCCCTCTGTTGGCCCCCGGCTGTTGTGAGGTGGTCTGCTGCCCCCGAGGGATCGGTGGGGTGGCCTGCCGGACCCATTACCTCTACTTCTGCCCGGCTGGCCTCCTCTTGTCTGTCGTATTGGAGGGATACACGGAGCCGGCGGGGCTCTTGGAGCTCTCGGCGCGCCGGCGACCTGCGGCTGCGGGCCTCTGGGTGTTGCGGTGTGGGGCCTGGCGCCGAGCCTAGTGGATTGTGAGCGGCGGAGGGGTGACCCCGGCGCCGCCTGCGCCGCCTCTGGGGCCCGGGCGCCGGCCTGGGGCGTGGACCCCGCGACTGATCGGACCGTATCCTTGCTGCGGGGCCTCAGGGGCCACCGGGTCCCCCCCTGGGTGAGGGGCTGCCTCCGACCCTCGGTCGCACGATGGGCAAGGACAAACCAGGCGGCGCCGGCCCAAGACAGGCTATGCTGGACCACTACACTGCACCGGCTGGTGGCGGCCCCCCGGCGGGTGGGGGGGGCGAGTCCGCCGCCCGACAACGCGGCCCTCCTGGAGGCGATCAATGGCGCCAGGGACACATTGGAGGCCAAGATAGGGGCGGTGGGCTCGGAGGTGTCATTCCTCCGTCAAGACCTCCGCAAGGCTGTCGATCGCATTACGGAGGCGGAAACTCGGGTCTCCACGGTCGAGGACACGGTCTCAACTCTGCAGAAGCAGGTTAACAAGCTTACAGTGGTGTCCAAGGAACTCGCCTCCAGGGTCGAAGATGCGGAAGGCCGGGCACGCCGAAATAACCTGCGATTTGTGGGCCTGCCGGAGGGGTGCGAAGGGGCCTCCATGACCTGCTTTATTACAAAATGGCTGACCGACCTCATGCCTGCTGATCAGCTCTCCCCCTGCTTCATAATTGAGCGTGCCCACCGGGCCCTGACCCAAAAACCACCTCCGGGCGAAAACCCTAGGCCAGTCATCGCTAGGGTAATGAACTATACAGACCGTGATGCGATCCTCCGATGTGCCCGGCAGCATAAGGATTTATTCCAGCACGCTTCCCGACCTGTCATGGTGTTCCCGGACTACACCCGGCTGGTGCAACAGCAACGCCAATCCTTCACGGCGGCCAAGCGCAAGCTACGCGAATGAACCTGCAGTACATGCTGCTATATCCGGCCCGGATGCGTATTATTTTCAACTCCAAATCTTTCTTTTCGACACCCCAGAGGCTGTCCTTACATGGGCCGAGGAGCGCCCTCAGATGCGGTCGGGCTCGCCATGTTCCCGTGATTCGGACTCCTCCCGGGGCCGCGGCGAGCCGGTCCCGGCGCACAAAGTCTAAAAACGTCTCGGCTCAGGATCTGACAGACTCTCCACAAGCCCACCACGACCCTCCTGATCGTCCGGTCATGGTACTGCCTGTCCCGGCAGGGACACATCTGATTCCTGGGCTGGGAGGGCCTACAGCAGCATGCTCCTTCTCCGCGTAGCGTGGTAGACACGCCATGGGACTTCCAAGCCACAGACTCTTTTTGAGCACCCCCAAGTTCGACATGTTTGGTGGGAGGGTTGGGTATTGTTGGCGCCGGGCCCGGGTTTCCACTGTTGGGGGCCTGGCCTCCCTGCACCGCGACAGATGCTCCTTGTTTTTGGCAGCGTAGGGTGGGGGTGGGGGGTCTGAGGAAGTTTTTCAGTTTATTTGTTATATTTCTTTTTGCAGACACACATAGACCATCGCGTTTCTCCTCCCACAGATTCCGCGACACAGGCTAAATGGCACCTGATGATACAACCCCCTGGGAGACCTTACAATAGTCTCGTGGAATGTACGAGGCCTTCAGAATAAAGTAAAACGGGCGCCGTCTTGCGCCAGGCTAAGAGATACGGGGCAGACCTCCTTCTTCTCCAAGAGACACATCTCCTGGGCACCAAGGCCCCTTGTTTAGCCCGATTCGGTTTCTTTCATATTTATCATGCTGGGTTCACTAGGGGCTCCAGGGGGTAGCAATCCTGATTCACCGTCGAGTCCAGTTCCAATACCTGGCACATCGGGCGGACCTGGGTGGCAGATATCTTTTCTTGACCTGCATGCTTGGTGGTGAGAGGGTGACCATAGGCAGTGTGTATGCCCCCCCCCGTTGGGCTCGACCTTCATCGCCAAGATCACGGCGGAATGGGGCGCCATACACGACGACCTTACGCTCCTGGGTGGAGACTGGAATGATACAATGGGCCCTTTGGACCGGATAAGATCCACTGACCCCCAACAGCCCGCTGGCACATCTAAACTCTATTCCCTTGCGCGCACACTGGGCTGGGCGGATGTTTGGAGGGAGTATCATCCCTCGGAACGGGGCTATACATTTCGTTCTACAGTGCACGGGACCCAATCTCGTCTTGATTACTTTTTTGCTCCCCAGGCCTCACTCCACCGTTTTTCACGGGTACTGCATCACCCTCGTGGATTGTCTGACCATTCCCCAGTGGCGCTGCAGTTCCACACACGATCTCGTAGACCTCCCTTCTGATGGCGCATGTCTCCCTGGCGCATGCGATGCCCCAAATACCAGGAAATGCTCCACCTAGCTGTCTCCACATACATAGACATAAATGCCCCCACTGCCCCTTCGGCAAGTATTTTATGGGAAGCCCTAAAGCCCACTCTCCGCGGTGCAGATATAAGTTACTGTACCAATGAAAAGCGCTTGCGACGCGAGCGGCTAGCGGTTCTCGAAACGAATCAACTGACCCTTGCACAGCAACTGGCCATAGACCCGAGCCCCGGTCTCTGGCGCAACTTACTTCTCGCACAACAAGAATTACGGCAATATCTTTTGGGGGAAGCCAAAGAAATCTGGGAGGCGTCCCAACATCGGGTATACCAATGGGGAGACAAGTCGAGTATGATGCTTCATCGGCTTTGTCAGGCTGACAAATCCCCGGCGGTCGTTCCTACAATCCGGGGAGCGAACGGGTCATTAGCTTCGGCACCAGCGGAGGTGGCCGGGGAGTTTGCGCGCTATTTCACAGCCCTATACGCCGAACAGGAAGTAATCTCAGCCGAACTCATCGCTGAGTTTCTGCGAGACATTCCGCCGAAGAGGCTCTCTGACCAACTGCGAGATCAGCTCGAGGCACAGATCACCGTGGAGGAACTGACGGGTGCGCTGGGCGCGCTCCGCTCGGGGAAAGCTCCAGGCCCTAATGGGTTTCCGCTAGATTTCTTACGCCCGCAGGCGCAAAGACTGGGGCCCTACCTTCTGGCGACGATCCAGGAGGCCAAGGACTCCGCTATCCTGCCCTGCGACTGGCGGCATGCTGAAATCGTGCTCTTCCACAAGCCCGGGCGCCCCCCGGAATTACCCTCTTCTTACCGCCCCATATCCCTCATTAATTTCGAACCCAAATTATTGGGGAAAGTTCTCGCCGACCGGCTACGATCCTGCGTTCCGGACCTAATCCATCCCGATCAAGCGGGATTTATGCCGCATAGAGCCACACGCCATAACATCCGGCGGGTGCATAATGCACTGGCCGCAGCTCCAGCTCTTGGTAGGCCGGCGGCAATTCTGCTGGCCGACATAGATAAGGCCTTCGACTCTCTAAGCTGGACTTATCTGTTCCAACTGCTGGAGGCATGTAATTTTGGACCCCAATTCCTTGCGTATGTGCGCCTGTTGTATACGGACTTGACGGCCTCGGTGCGCATAGCTGGTCACCGCTCGACCCCCTTTCCTATTCGGAGGGGCACTCAACAGGGCTGCCCCTTGTCTCCTCTTCTGTTTGCCTTGGCAATCGAGCCCCTAGCTGCGTGGGTTCGGTGGGACCCGGTCCTTCGGGGCTTTGACTGGTCGACTTCGCGCTCTGATCGCATTGCATTATATGCGGACGATGCGCTATTTTTCATCACGGACCCATGGTTCTCCGCACCACGCGTGCTCCAGATACTCAGAGTCTTTGGGGAAACCATGGGGCTGCATACGAACCCGGCTAAATCTATTTTATTCCCGGTCTGCGGCCCTCAAGGCCGAGACGCCTGGGCTTCACAGCTCACCCGAGCGACCAATGGTTTTAAATATCTCGGGATATATATCTCTGCATGCCCCAAGACCTCGTGGCTGCACAACATCACCCCTCTATTAACCGGTCTCCAGACCGAGACCGCGGTCTGGGCCTCTTTACCGCTGTCTCTTTACGGCCGCTCGGCAATTTTTAAAATGGTCTCTTTACCGCGCCTTCTCTACCGTCTCCAAAACTTCCCATACCCGATTCCGCGCTCCTGGTTTGCGCAAGTTAATGCCGTACAGAACAAATTCCTTTGGAATAACGGGGCGATCAGAGTCGCTCTCCGCACTTGTGTGCAATCCACATATTGTGGGGGCATTGCAGCAGCAGATATATATGCGTATTATGTGGCATCCCACATTCTAGTAATAAATGAGTGGTGGTATGGCTCCCTTGTCGATCCGGCATACGCTGTCGAGCAGGTCGTCCTGGCGCGAACCCCCCTCCTACATCTCCTATATAGTGCGACGCGAATGGATGCACTACCTCCGGCGGGCAGAGTGGTGATCTGGCTGTGGCGGGCGATGGTGCGGCAGATGGGTTGGGGTGGTAGGCTTACCCAGGTGACCCCACTATGGCAGGGAACATACCTTCGCCCGGTGGCGGCCCTGCAGGGTTTTCAGGGCTGGGACACGGTGGGGATATCAACCCTGGGCGATGTGATGCATGGCATTACCCTAAAATCGTATCAGCAGCTGCAGACCGAGTTCCAGCTTCATAAATCGCAATTTTTTAGATTCCTTCAACTTCGCCATGCACTCACCCCCCTCATTCGCTCTCTGGACGCCCTCCCTGAGTTCCACCCCCTAGAGGGACGGCTACTGATGGGTGACCTAGGCCAACATAAAATCAGGCAAATCTACCAGACTCATTACTCACGCCACGACGACGCTCAACAAGACACGTGCGTCATGGGTGACCGACATCCCTGAGTTGACAGACGATGACTGGGCCAAAGCCATAGCTAGCCCACGGGGGGCGGCGGTCTCTACCAGATATCGCCTGATACAGTTTAAGTACCTACACCGGGCTAATTTTACGCGAGTCCGGCTGTGGAAGATGGGTGTCATTCAGTCCCCTCTGTGTCTACGGTGCGATCGCGCCGAAGGGACCTTCATACACACGGTGTGGAGCTGCGTTGCGCTGCAGCCCTACTGGCGTAGGGTTAGGTCTTGCCTCCAGGAGGTACTGGCGTGGGAACTCCCCTTAGACCCGCGACTCTTTCTCTTACATGCCACAGAGGACATAGGGAGTAGTAAATATAAGCAACATTTGCTATTCTTGGCATTGGCGGTCGCTAAACGGGACATAGCGCAGTGTTGGAAGGGAACATCACCCCCGCCGATTGGTAAATGGAAACGGGAACTCGACACTTGTATGGGGGCAGAGATGGCGGTCTTTGTAGCCCGAGGTTGCCCCAAGAAACACAGGAAGATTTGGACCCGATGGGCCACGTACCGTGGCATAGAGCTCCCCCCGTTGCCACCCGAAGACCCGTAAACGTGCTCCTGCTTGCTGTTTGCAGTGATGGGATGCCCCCCCCTACAGGTGGGAAATGGATGCCCAGCCAAATGGTGTCATGTGAACCAACCGTGGGATATTGTGATGTCTGCTGTGTTGTATTGTTGTTTGTCCTGCATTGTTCGCAGGCGTTTATGTATGCACAAAATGAGGATTCAAAGAGTATATGTATACCTCTTGCATTTATGGGTACCACGGGGCTAATCGCCCAGATCTCTCTTGAAAATCAAATAAAATTTGTTATAAAAAAAAAAAATGACAAGGTGACAACCTCCTCCCAGCCTGTAAGGCCAGGACAGCCAGGGGGGCCCAGGACAGCAAACCCAGCACTGCGAGACCCACATCGGACCCAGAACCAGCGCTGGTTCGGCTTGGCTGCCCAGTACCAGGAGGTAGGCTGACACCAGGGGGGGCTCTGCACACAGTGTATGTGCGGTCTAAAGAGGGAGCCCAGCGAGAGCCCACCTGCAGGGGGACAGGGCTCATGATCTAAGACCCCCCCACCTGACCCACTTGACCATCACCTCCCTTCTTGCTGCCGCCGTGATCATCTGGCCGTTGCACAAATAGCCCAGTCAGACCCAAGGACCCGAGTAGGGCTTTATCAGCCAGCGGTAGCGCAGCAATGCAACACCACACTCTTGGCATTTCATCACGGTTAAAAGCATGGTTAAAAGAGAATCCTGGCCAGAAAGACAGCCAGAAAGGAACTAACCGACCACCTCAACAAGAGCCCCCACCAAGAGAGTCTGCAGCTGAGCCCAGAACCCATAGGGACGAGTGAAGGGATACAGGACAGCAAGCAACTCGAGCCCTCTGGCTCTAACCAAACCACAACTACAAATTCACCCTGCAATGGAAATTGGAATTCACCAAAGGAGCGGCCTGACAAAGGAAGGATTTCACGTCACGCCTCCACAACCCCATCCCCCTAATCTGGGTCGAATTTAAAGCTACTTTAAAAACATTACACAAATCCTGCTCCCCCCACCTCGCAAAAAGCCCAAAGGAAACAACAAGGTGTTCCCTATCCTCAAACAGGTCGGCCTTCACGACCTCTGAGTCCCCCAAAGAAATGGGGAGCAGACTCAAGCAAGTAAACTCCCATCTTACACTTCATCAAGATTGCGACTATAAGGGGGTGGTCTCACAAAATAATTGCCTTATAATAACAGTGCAAATTCATTCAAATAACCCTCCCCAGGGAATTGGGTCCCTGTTCAGCCCCCCAACTATCTCAGAGACACAATCTTCACCCAAGGAGCTAAGGAGGCGTAGTACATAAGACTTTGAGCATGGGTCCTATCAGATCAGTTTCTAGCATCATTAGAAGCTCAGATAGACGCACAAATGGAAGAGTCTCTGGCCCAAACGCCACTACTTAAGACGGCAACAAGTTTTAACCTCGACTCCTCGCACAGGTCACTTGAAGGCGGCAGTGGGCTAACCAGCCCGGTAAGCTCAGCAATTTTAAATCAGGCATGCCCGTCCTTCAAACAGGACACAATAGCTAAAGCTCTCCTCTGGCAGTCACAAAAAATAGAGCTCCAGATCATTCTAATTCAGTCGATTGCTACAAGCCTAGTGGACCTAGGAACCAGGCTAGTGGGCCAGTTCTGCTCTTGCACCCAACTAATCGATACATTAACCTCATTACCAGAAATCCTGTGGGCATTGCTAGACAACGTAAAAAAGAATTCTACACCTAGGAACAAACAATCAGACAACAAAGCATCGGTAACTAGTAACCCCACATCAATAGATGAAAGAGCTCTGAACTCAGCAACCCCCAGCTGCAAAACAAAACTCAGTTCCTAACTCGGATTCCAATGAAACTACAACACCCCACATAAATCCACAGTCAAACAAAAGCTCTACCCAGTAGGGCTTTAATCCACTCATCTCAAAAACCCTCACCCTTTCACAAAGAGCAAAAAAGAAACTGTTTTTTTTTTTTTTAAACGGTGCCTACAAAAAAGGCACCCCATGACAATAGGGTCACACCCTGTAGCAGGCCCTCCCAAACACCAAGGAAAGATAGTCACATTTTTCCCAATGTTCAACTTGGGTTCTACACAAGGCAGTAACCCCACTGGACACAGTACAGTATTAAAACACACAGGGGCCTGCAATTCGACAACGCATCAGATTTCAGAGTTAGGATACAAAAAGGGAGTACAACTGATGTCAATCAGAAATAGCCAAGATCTCTGCAACACATGCGCCCCATCGCCCACTCCCCCTAATGTAACGGGCACTATCTGACCCACCACAGAAAATGTAATCATACCTTAAAACAAGTAAGTGATGGAGCAAGGTAAACGAGAACATTTTGAACCCCCTAATATTAACATTAATAAATAATACAATTGTTCGTTTCAATAAATAACCAACAACGTATGTTTTCCTTATAAGTGTTCTTGGTAACATGCAGTATCTGTGCAAACTAATCTACTTACAATTGTTAATGTAAATAACGATAACATAATGATATGCGTATTAATTAGAATAATATTGCATGATTTATGCTACGTAGTAAATTGTATGGTGGCAAAAGAAAGTGGTTGGTAAGTAAGAAATAGCTTTATATGTCGCTTTTGCTAGGTAACACCTAACTGGGGTACGTAGAATGACGGGAGGGAAACGAAAAGGCTTATTTTCTTTATTCTTAACTATTATCTGTTTGTTTCTATGATAGTTCGTTCAAGCCTGCTAGGCCGTGCTGTAAAAATGGCTGCCGAAGAAAACAAGCTAAAATGCGCAAGCGCAAGATGGCTTCCAAGCGGAAGAAAAAGTTGTGAACAAAAGCATCCCGTGGGTGCTTCCAAAGCCTAGGATGGAAGAGGGATCAAGGTTATGATGACCTTTTTGCCCAAGCGTGTGCCAAGGGGGACTCAGCAAAAGTGTGTGAGAACCAGAAGTGTGTCCGTGAATTGACAATGAACTGTTTAAAATGAAGTATCGGAAAGAAGATACAAAGAAAGAATGTCAATTGGATTGGTAATGTCCTGAACCCGTGAGAAAGGACAAAATTATAAACATTTTCCAGAACTGGTTTGAGCAAGGAGGGTAATGAGGAGATGTTTGCCACCCCTCCAATGGACCAATTAGAGTGAATCTCGCCCCCAAAAATGAAACATTTCTGTTTAGTAAGCTATATTAGGGTATAAGAGGACCTACTCTTAAGTAGCAGGAGCGCTGCATTTTACATTTTTTTATTGAGCACTGGACGCTGACGCTGGAGAAGCCACTGCTATTTTTCTATAGGCCTTTATATTTTAAAACGATTAATCTTTTACTCTTAAATTTGATTGAGAAAGAACGAGATTGTGGCGGAAAACCTGTATAGGTGGTCCGTCGAGGAGGCCGGTTTAGCAGGACAGACAGTCAGTTTTGGGAGTTCTATGCTGGGATCTGAATTTAACAGCTGTGACGAACTTTATTTTTCCATCTAAAAGGGTATGCATTGCAATTTCAATTTATTCCTTATAATGATAATAAATGTATTGATCTGATTAATAAAACTGATTTTATTCATGCTTATAAAATTTAGATAAACTATATTATAATTAAAACTATAAGTCTGTGGTTCTTTAGCTCAATAATAAATGTAAATGTTTAAAATGAGTTTATAGTGATTGAGCTGGTCTTAATCACCATCAACTGATTCCTACTAGTTGGTCCATCGACCAATGAGCGGAATTCCTTAGAAATTTGAGAATTATCATGTTGATTTAAAAAGGTATCCCGACTCCTTCCAGCAAGTTATTAACTTTTTCTCCTAAGTAAAGGCGGATGAGTTCCAGGGAATATATGAGAGAGTGAATGTTTATGCAGTGTTAATGGGCCCCACCGTCATATTGGTATAGTTGTGAAGAAGAATGTTTTAAAACCTGGATGTCAATGCCTAGAGGAGAAGAAATGTTATTGATAGCGCTGGATCATAAGCAAGGGGAACAGGAAAACACTAGCACGCGCCAGAGTACTGTATCAACCACGGACCTCTCTCTAACTCAAAAGGACCGGCTCTATCAAATGGAGACTACTCCATCGATATGCCTCAGTTTGTTACCTCTTTAGATCAGTGCCGTTCACTCAACCAGCACTTTAACAGGGAAACCAAAAGATCATTATCGATGACCTGGGGAGGCATGATGATCAGGCGCAGGATAACCCGACCGGTGGGAGCACGAACACCTGGGAACCTACTAGAGCCATCCCATGGGGTCCAACTTCAGAGGATGAGCGAGCAACCAATATACCCCTTCAGTGTCACCTTCCAATAGAGGACAAGGAACAAAGAGGGATCAACAGAAGATCCCCGCAAAACAATCATGTGAGGGACAGCCACAACCAAGTGTACTGGGCTATGGCCCCTAGGAACATCAAACGAACGGGCTCGCCAGGAAGAGATTGTCTCGAACCTCCTACCCAGGAACCAGGAGAACCAACACAACCACGCTTAAGTGGAGCTGGATGGAAGGGGGCGGACAACCTCAAATGCGGGCTTAGCATTTATCCCCCATTACGTTTCAAATGGCCCCTTGGACATTTTAAACAGCGGGAACCTTATACGACTACTCGAACATATACCATCTCTGAAACACCTCACTGCAGCTGAGCTTACTTCAGTTAAATTCGCCCACATCCCTGGGGCAGGGACATCTGAATCCACAATCACCAACTGGGGTTCAACAGCAACCAGAGACACGTTCCTGAAAGAAGCGCCTACATTCAAGGAATGGGACATTGAGCTTCAATCCACTCGTCCACAGAAATATCCACATGTTCTACTTAAAGAGAACATAATGGTTCCTAGAGGAAATGCACTGAATGGAGCCTCTGGGGCAACCCATGATTGTCTTGTAAGTTCTACAATGGCATCTAACCCCTTGATAGCCCAATACGGAACCAAGGAAAGAATCATCAGATGACAAACAGCAGACCAGAACCACAAGGGGAGAACCCAGCTGCCAACACCTAGGCGTAGTAATTATTTTCCCTCCTCCTAGCAAAATGGAATCCCTTTCTCCTTCAGCATCTTTGTGCCTCCAGACTAGAAAATAGGCAACAACAAAAAAACAGCTCTCAATCACCTCCTGGAATGTGGCGGGTTTGGCTTTAACACTACGCTCCAATCCTGGTTGCAAATTCCTCACAACTAGTGACATCTTATTCCTCCAGGAGACGTGGTAATATATGGGTTCTATGAATTTTTTCAACCATCCACACAAACAAGCTTATTCGGGCAGCCCTCAGGGGGTCTCTCGATATTCTTAAAGCAATCAGCCATAATTTGGACCTTTTCAACCATCCAAACCCAAAGGGGTCTGCAAAGGGGTCTGCAAGCCTCTTGCATAGAAGGTTTAAGATTTGGTCGGAAGGTATTCCCACTGGTCCTTATTAACGGTTACTTCAATCCTCGAAAAACTTGGAGAGCTCGTGCTATGGACTCCTTGTGCTCAAGCATAAAAGAAATCATCGAGTCCCATCCTTCTCACGAAGTAATGTTGGTAGGGGACTTTAATATCAAATGCTTGGCAACCATCACAAAGTTGTGCAAACGAGCAAGGAATGAGATCAACTCAATGACCTACTCGCTTCATTCGGCCGAAAATCAGCAAGCCAGATCCAGACGTGTCCGGAGAACAAGATCCACCCCACATTCAAGAAAATTTCAACAATCGACTATATCTTCATGTCTAATCCCCTGGAAAACCATCTCCAGAGCTTTGATATAATAAACCGTGAAGAGAGCGACCACAACCACCTAGGAGTGGAAATCAAAACACTAGTCAGAAGAATCAAATGGCAACCTTTCCACTTGCCTCAGGTGTGCCAAATAGCTCGGTGACGGAAGGTCCCGGTACAAGGACAAACCAGGGGAACTACTTTTAATAAACTGGGACTTCATGACCACAGATCTGGTAGAATCACTTCAGGGGCGCAAGGGTCTCTTAACACACATACAGCAGCCGCCAAGCCACCCAAAAAAACTGCCGAAACGGAACATCAACTTCTTGTGGAAGAACCTAAGGGGGATTATTTATTTGTGCAAACTCAATCCAACATCCAGAAACCTAGAGGCTGTAAAAGACGCACGAAAAGTCCACAAAAAAGCTACCTGGGACCTGAAATTAGCACAAGAGGAAGAGTGGGAAAAAATTATCGAGATGCTCAAGGAAAGATCCCTAGCCCGCTTCTGGAACCATGTGAACAACCTGAGATCCCCAGAGCTATCAGGCGAAAACACAGTTTCAGCATCAGATTGGGAGAACCACGTTGTGGGCCAGTGTCTTACAAATAATCATACAAACACCATGGTGCTCTGCCCACTGAAAGCAGAAGAACCTCTAGACTTAACCTCATCTTCGGAAATAGTAAAACTAATAAAGGTCATGAAGGCCGGCGGAGCTCCTGGCCCAAATAGGCTCTCAGCCGGGATCTTCCAATGTGCCCCAGACGACTGGGCAGCGCTCTAACACCGCTTTTCAACACCGCCTACATATTGGGCAAAACCCCTGAAGCTTGGCGAGGCTCAATACTATGCCTAATCTTCAAAAAAGACGACCCTTTAAAACCAAGCAATTACCGCCTAATATCTTTGTTAGATCTTGAGGCAATAGCTTATGCCCGAATTTTACTGAAAAATCTGGAAAGCTTGGTAGAAGAAAACGAGTTGCTCCCCTTTTTCCAAACAGGCTTTCGTGGAGGAGCTGCCACCACTGATAACATTATAACACTATCTGCTCTTTGCCATCAAGCCACCCAGCAGAACCAACCCCTACTCTGCTGCTGTTTTATCGATCTCACCGCAGCATTTGATAAGGTTGACAGACAGACCCTCTGGAAGAAATTAGCAAATTGGGGTATTCCATCTTCTCTCTTAACAGCCATAATTTCCCTCTATTCTGAAACCTGGGTACGAGTGAAAACAGGCCCAACTTCTCTATCGGCCAAAATTCGCACCACTGGGGGGGCTGAAACAAGGCTGTGTATTGGCACCTTTACTTTTTAATTTGTACACAGCAGATCTGGGAAAAGCTCTGACCAATAGTTGTCTGGTCCTGCCCCGCTTAGGCCATCGTCCCTTTCACATCCTTCAATATGTAGATGACACAGTCATTATGGACCACACCAAAGTGGGGCTCCAATGTCCCTTGACCAGCCTACATAAATACAGTGTACTGAATTCCCTTACTATCAATCCAGTTAAGACAAAAATCCTGGTATTCGGCCGGCATAAGAACAAAAAACAAATCTCATGCACCATGGGCCCAAGGTCCTCACCTCAGTCCTGAAATATAAGTACCTGGGGGTTTAGTTCACAGAATCTGCCCAATCATCTGCTCACAAAAACGACTGGTGAAGAAATCAACGGCTATCACCTATGGCTTAATTAAACTCAATAACAATCTAAAAAGTCAATCAGCAGAGGGAATAAGGAAATTCGTTCCAGCATCCCTTCTCCCTGCACTTTCCTATGGACATCAAGCTTTTCCTGGAGCCTGCTTGGAAATCCTGGAGGGGGCAGAGTGTGCAGGCTATAAAAAGTTCTCCCGATTACCGAAACACCTTCTCAGGGCAAGACTCAGACTGGTCAAACAAGCCCCTAAAGAACTGCCTAAGAGACATATTTGAAAAAGCAGGCTCCCCGTGGAACAACCAGCTCAAGAGAGCCCTTGTTAATACAGAGATAAATCAATCAGCAATTGCTCTGTCTACTATCTTTTACGCAACCTGGGAAAAGACCATCAACAGACAAGTGCAATTAGCCTAGTTTCAGCAAGAGCAGGCTTCATTAAAATCATCACCCTTTGTGGCCAAATTAAATGCCTCATATCTGGTAACCAAACCCCAGCCTTACCTTTCTGCTCCCCTTAATCCTTAAACCTGGAGAGAGATCATGTACATGCGATTGCTGCCCTACCGGTGGAGAATTTGAACCGAGCATGGGCCAATCATAAAAATGGAGGAGTCTGCAGACTATGTGATTACAAACATGAATCATGGCTGCACCTTCTGTGTTGTTGTGCAATAGCCTATGAAAGGAGAATCCTACTCAGGGAACTATTTCTGAGGGAAAGAGCAAGCACCTGCTTTGAGGCTTCGGCGATATGTCTCTCACAAACAGAGCCCTCCTCCTTGGCCCGCTGCAAAAGATTTACACAAATTCTCAGGGATGCTCTCCAGCCCCGTCCTGGCCCCCATCAACGCTCACTCAAAGTTCAAAAGCTGATATCGGATTATTTCAACCAAAACCGGGTGACAGTCTTTTTGCCCAACAGAAATGAAATCCTGAGGGTATGTTTTCACAACATTAAAGACAAGCTAGCGGAAGGAGCCTACAGCAACCTTATAAGACTAATAACCCGAATTAAGAGCTCCAGCGACTGGGAACCACCATCTCTCTCAATCCTCAAAAGCAACAAAGTGGCACTAGCACCCTAACCGACTATGCCTGTTTCAGACCTCATGCCTGCACAAAGCACACGCACTTTATCAGAGAGTCAGGATCACAAGAACAAAATCAGCAGTCAATGGGATAGGGAAGAAAAACTGGAAAACTGACGGGACACAAGCGGGTGATATGTTCACCGGAGATGAACCAATTGCACAAAGCACTCACACTTTACCAGAGAGACAGGACTATGAGCAAAATATGTGCTGCTAAAGGGATAGGGATGCAGATCTGGAGAACTGACGGGAACAAAATTGAGGGCATGTTCACTGGGTATGAACCGTTGAGCAATGCGCACTTTCTCACGAACCCTATGTTGGTTCACCATTTACAAACTCAGATGCAAGGGCCATCTGTAACGCTTTATCCCCCGACAAAATGTCTTATTGGACTGCAGAGCAACTGGGATTTCTAATGTAATTGAAGATTCAAGCTAGGGTATACTTTCATGAATTACTATCATGGTTCTCCTTTTACAATGTTATTGTATTGTGATGCAATGGTTTTAATTAACTTATGCAAATAAACTTCATTACCCCTTACAGCCACCCCCAGGAAACTGAAAACAACATAAAGACTCAGGCCATGGTATAACAAAAGCACACACTGGGCTCAAGCTTCATTGAGTTGAAAAGCACCCCAATGCTCTGCCAAGCTCCCCTGCACTGTAGAACATAAGTGCATCTGATTAAGGAAACTTGCCCGTGGCGCTAAACTCTAGTAGGCGCACACAGTATGATTTAATCAGTGATCCAGCACGGCTATATAAATTTCTCCTTAGGACACAAATCCAGTTAAAAACTCTTATGCAACCTATTGTCAATTAAACCTTATGTCGGTGGGGCCCATGACACCGCATAACATACATTCATCCAATCACTGGATTTCACGCTAAGGAGAATGTGCTGCTGGACGAACGGGATACCTTGTTAAATTTGACAGAATAATAATTCATACATTATATGCATTAACCTTTGATCCCGTCGGTTCTAAACATCAAGGTACTCCGCTCTTTGGTCGATGGACCAACTAGTAGAATAAGTTGATGGTGATTAAGACCAGCTCAATCACAATTAAAACCTTTTAACATTATAAATCATAAATGAACTAAAGAACCACAGACTCATTTTAAGTTAGAATATATTTTTATCTAAATTTTCAATCAAATAGGTGAAATTCTTTATTAATCAAACACATTTAATATATCAATAAACATTTAAGAAAAGTTTAATGGAAAAATGGAAATTTATGCATTACCCATGGTCATAGGACGCTGACAGGAATGGTTCACCAAAAGAAGATAAACCGCAGATCACAGAATAGAACTCCCAAACTGACTGACTGTCCCGCTAACCTCCTCGGACGCACCTCCCGGGCAGAATTCCCGCAACGATCTCGTTCCTTCCCCAGTCAAAGTTCAAAGTCCAAAAATGAGTCTTTCGCAGTATCGAGGTGGAGAAATGAAAAATAAAGAAGCGGCATGGCAAGAAAACACCAACTTTCACAAACACAAGGGAACCCAAAAGGTAGATAAGGACCTTGGGTAACAGTTTAGTATTAGAACAGTGATCCATAAACAGAACAGTGTGGTCATCAGGATAAATATAGACTCCAATCAGTGCTATATTAATAATTCAAAAATGTCAAAAACCAAAAATAAACACATCAATACAGTGGGACACAATCCTGCATCCTACATAGAAACGTGACAAATACACTTAGGACAGGAACATATCAGGCAAGACAGGGTAGCTTGTGGAATATTGAACACAATTTCTAACAAGCTTGAGGAAACAGTAAATACACTTTTTTTATCAGATTTGATTAATGTGCAAACTGTTTACATTGGTCGACGACGTTTCGATCCTCTTTAAGAAATAGTAGGATCATCATCAGGACAGTTAAAAATACATGCCTGAATAATTAGAGATTGCCTCAAGGGGCTTGCGGAAGGTTAAGCCACAATTACACTCCGTGGTGGAGGCCGATTAAATAGGATGTACTAAGAATTAAAAACCTGGCCATCAAGCCTTTGATCACACAGCATAACGTGCATCGCCACTTGCTGCCTTGGAACTGATAATTTACAGTTTAATCGTCAGGTTTTTCATTCTTAGTACATCCTATTTAATCGGCCTCCACCACGGAGTGTAATTGTAATATAGCACTGATTGGAGTCTATATTTATCTTGATGACCACACTGTTCTGTTTAAGGACCACTGTTCTAATACTAAAAGAAAACACCAACACCAACAGCAGCAGCAGCATCAGCAGCCCACCCCACATAAGAGCAGACTCTCTTATACCCTATTCTCTGGCTTACTACACATAAAAGTTGCAATCCTTAGGGGCAAGAATCACGCTAATTGGTCCATTTGAGGGGTGGTGATGGTCACCTCATCGCCCTCCTTGTTCAAACTGGTTTAGGGACAATAAAACATACGAGTCTCATGACTCTGGGGTCAAAAGCAGTCCAACTTGTCCATTCATTTTGTAGCGATCTTTGATGGTCACGTTTTGGTTCGTCCATTGTCACTCGGTTCTTTCCCATCCATTCCCACGAATACATGCTGAATCTTTTTGGCACACTCTTTGTTGTAGGTCAGTTCGACCTTGACATCTCTCACTCCGGGCACAGGCCACATTCACGTGACTTGATTTTCTTTATTGCTTCTGCGCAGAGGCCATCTTAGCCGTCTCACGTGATCTCATCCTCTCCAGCAACCATTTTAGAAGCATGGCCTAACTGGCCCGAACGAACTATCATAAGAACAAACACAACCAAAATTAAAACAGAGAAAATAAGCCTTTCTGTTTACCACCCGCCATTCTAAAGACCCGTGTTAGGTGTTACCTAGCAGAAGCGACATTTAAAGCCATTTTACTTACCATCTGCATTCTTTGCCACAATACAAATCTACTACGTAACATAAATCATGCAATTTCACTCTAATTAGTACGCAATCATAATACTAAAGTTAATTAACTTCACATTTGTAAATAGATTAGATTTTGCACAAATCTGCATGTTACCCATATATAGTGTTTACTAAAAAGGGTGCATTTGTTGGTTAGTAAATGCATTTTCAAACGGTTAGTATTATTAAATTATTAAGAGGTCATTAATTTCCAAGGGGTACAAATTATTTTGTTTACCCTGCTCCATCATCAGCCAGCTCACACCTCCCACAACATAGCCTAATGAGGGAAAATAGAATCTTCCCCTACCTTATCAGAATGGCTGCTGCAGCAGAAACCAGCACTCTTATAAAAAAGAAAAAGGGGCCACAGCACCTCAACAAAATGCAAGCTCTGGAATGGAAGGGCACACAAAATAACAGGAGAGAGATGGGGTGCAAGGAGATTCATGGGAGGCTACTCTCTTGTGTTAGAGAAAGTGAAGAAAGTGTGGAATAGGTGAAGGTCTTCTGTCAATGACAAGTTTCAGACCGTCCTCATCCACATGACTCATCATGCATGCTCAGAAGTTGAGGTAATTTGTAAATCTCATTTCTTTGACAAAGCCGGTAGTGGAAAGGAGTTTTCAAACTTCACATAAACACAGAGAACAGGTACATCATTAGGTTAAGTCTACCATGTGCTCTCTTTTTTCTTTCTCTCACGCAGACACACTAGCTTCCCTTACATACACATAACGCTTACACCAAGAGCAGCAGCACAGCAGCAGTATAGGTTGTCAACAGACAGATAAATGCACATCAATGAGAGCAGAAGGAGCAGCAGTGGGTGGAACCTCCGGTTATACCTTCTTCTCTAATCACTGAGAGATCAGTGCTCGTACAAAGCTCTTGAGGCATTCTTCTGGTGTAGCTTACAGTTTGCTTACCACGTGCTGCACTTCAGTGTCAGACCACTGTGTAGTAGTGCTATGAATGTAGCATACATTTAGTTTATTTGTGATCTCATGTTCCAATTCTCTGGTAATGTTACAGGGCTAACATTCTCTCCGAGTATTCTCATGTTGCTAGGCCTGCCATGCAATGTTCTGAATTCTAAGAATGTTGTGCTTAGAATTACCAATGTTGATCTGGAGCTGTTGTTGATGGAAGTAGCATCGGCTGTGCGCCTCCACAATTGTGTAGCAAAAGGCAATAAACTTACCTGAAGAATCGTTGTGGCTCCAGCGTCTTTACTACAAAATTTGTGGTGACAAATTGGCTACACGGTCAGACCTTAAGCGTGTTTATTCTTGCTTGTTGATTGCGGATGGTCTGCTGCCTCGGTGTTTTTGACCACGGTGAACCTCGGATCCTCATTCCAGTAACAGCACTAGTTCCTCTGTGTTGTTTCTCTGATGTTCGTAGAGCTCAAGGATTTTTGCAAGTGGATCACGTCACTTCAACTAACAGTCTAGTCCACCATCATCAAATACATTATTCGGCTCAACTGAGCCATAAAAGTCAAAGCAAATAAAATAAAACCACATACAGTATTAAACTTCATAAAATTGAAAGACATTTTCTAAAAGCACTTAAAATAAGTATTAAAAGACATCTGTGTGATGAGAAAATCATTCAGTAATGAGATTGTACCTTTATGCCACTTAAAATGTAATTTAAAACAGCATGTATCATTGGTTTCATTTCCCAAGCAGTGCAAATAAGCAAAGTCCGCAGCATGAGATCTGGTTTTTAGTGCTCGTAGTATAGGCCGAAGAAACCACACTCCTTGTACAGTGTAAAATGTGCAAAGACGCAAAAAATGCTAAGTGCTTTGTTATGCTAGACATTCACAGTGACAGCAGGGGCGAGTCGAAAACCACGTGCCTATTACTGGGAAAGCTAGCAGGAAGTGTATAGTTTGGAGACGAAACCGTGTCAGAAGGAACTAGTGTCTCTCATTTACAATGACCTGTAAGTAAAGTACGCAGCGTGCAGGGAAAACCCTAAGGGTGTTTTCAAACCCTCCCACTCTAATCTCTGCCCGGGATCTTTGTACTTTTTGATTAAAGAGTGTTTTCGTTTGAGTAAGGGGAATGGCCGACAAACTGTCCGGGTTAAGATAAAATGTTGGGGCACCAAGTCTTTCGAAACTCAATTTAATATACTTGAGCAATGGAATCTCCAAGCAGTTGTCCAGTTTCAGACAATCTTGTAAGATTGTTCTGCATAAATGGGCTTCTGGGTTGTACAGAGTCTGTGCCATTACAAAAGTGGTTGTAGCTTGATATAATCGTCTATATAATCAAGCCCAACCTCTTCAATGCAAAAGGCCATCGGGGTAGAATGTGGAACTGCCAGGAGTCTTCTTATGAACTTATTCTCCATGATTTGTAAGGATTTACCACTAATATTCCCCTATAAGCCTGCACCAAAGGTGGCGACAGACATGCATTTACTTTAAAAAATACAAAGCATTTCTCTAGGTGGTTTATGCCTCAGTCATTTGGAGAATCTAAAAACTGTGTCTACTGCTCTTTGCAATTGCATGGCTCTTACATTCAAGAGGAATTTCCAGTTAAAATCTACATCGATCAGAATTCCCACATATGTAAAATGTGGAATTTTCATAAATTCTTCCCCACCAAGTAAAAACGTTTTAGTCTTGGCTAGTTTGGGACCGCATTTCATTACAAAGGACTTAGTTTGATTTGCTTTTAGTCCTAAACTACTCATAAAACTATTGATGCAGCAGTAATTTCACGGTAATTTCTCAATGCAAAACCTCATTTACCTTCTAATTTACCGCTGCAAAGGTACTGGACCCTTGCCACTGTATATTACCATCAGGAGATTTACATAAACATGAAAAATCAAAAATGCAATTAATATTTAAGCCAATAAAGAGAGTTGTGAGTATTTTAAAGGGTTTTATTTTCTAGTTAAAAGTTAAAGTTCTCTGACCCTTTATTCATTAGTCAAATATCAATCAGGTTACAGAATTGAAAATAGGAAAAATAGAATTAATACAAAACATATTATAAGTTGCATACAAAAACATTCCATAAAGGAAGAGAATGAGGAATCAAATGTCAATCAGAGTTCTTTAAAGAGTTCAGGAAATATATTTCAAGAGTGAATTATGCAAGGCTAATCAATAATTAATAATTGGCAAAAATCTCCCATAAAGAGAAATAAATGCAGAAGACAAATCTTTTTAAAAAGTAATTAATTAGTCAAAGCATAAACTTAAAAGTTTTAGCATCAAAATCTAATCCTGTTCTATCCAGCTCCACTCTCTGCCCTGGTCTGCTCATCTGTCCTCTCTGTGTTCACAGAGAGACGCTGCTCCTGAAAAGGCCCCTCCTTCACAGACCACAGAGGAATGTGATCTACCTTGCCAAAAATATGACGTGCAAGGCTAGCCTTTGCCCCCCACCTCCCTCTATCTCTCATCGAACGCAATCTGCTTTCAGACTGCACCCGCTAAAGCCTCTAAAAAACAAAAAAAAAAACAAAGCCCCCTAAAGAGGTCATATTTATACTCTAATTCTTGGCTGACTATACTAATAAGGTTGCAATTTTCAGTAAAGCTTGCACCCTGATTGGATAGCTTAGATGACGAGGGTCTCACCATCCTTTTCTCATTGGCAAATCCAACCCACACCAGTTCTAACAAAAGAATGATTAATACAATTATATGTTTTAGCAACATTTACTAGGAAAAATGTTTCAGTCTATTTCCGACTTCCTGTCATTTCGCACGCAGGAAGGACACATTCCACAAACACTGATACATTGGCAGGGTAACAAGAATGTAGAGTTCATGGTGGCCTTGAACCAGGTCTTCACTTGAGGCACTTGGCAGTATGTAGCTGGTATAATCTGCGCATGCGTCTCTCAGCACGATTCTCAGCCATGCTGGATTCTTAGGCAGCCATTTAATGGTGGGCCCATAATCAAAACAAACACAAAAATAGTATTAATTTATGAAATAAATCCCATTATGTTTTTCCTCACCCATACTAATACCCTGTATAAATGATTACCTAGCAAAAGCTATTAGATTAAAGCAACTTTTCTTATTATTTGTGCACAACATGCAAAAATGTGCAATGTACAGCATAGCATAAAACATGCACTAGTGTAAATTTTGATAGCGCACACAGTTAATACATACTCATAGCAACATGCTCTAATGTTTTAGATAGCTTTCATGCAAAATGCTTTGCCCCGTGTAGTGATGGTGCATGGTTAATTAATACACATTATAAAAAGATGTGTTATGAACTGAATATGTATTGTCTAAATATGCAACAAAGCCAAAGTCTCTTGAGACAGGAACAGGGAGTGTAGATTATAAGGGAAAGGAAACTGAAAAGAGAGAACACATTCCATGATTCAAAGCTAAAGAGACCACTGAAATCACGAGTTTTCTCTACACTGCAAAAACACATGTTAATTCAGCACAAGCATTTCAGACTGAAAGCATTTATGACCAAACCTCATTTTATATTTTTCACTGCATGCACCAAAAGTGCCACTTTTAAAAAAAATAAAACTTTGGACTAGGCATGTGCCATGTGTTTTCACTTGCACCAAAATGTGTGTGCCATTTTAAATGCAGTCTGTCTGAAACATAAAAATAAAGCAATGCTTAATTTGAGAAATCTAGCTCTATCACTATTAAAAGTGTCTAGCAAAATCTGGAGTCCATTCGCAGTTTGTGCAATAAGAACGGCATAGTCTGCATAAAGCAGCATAGGAATTTCTCTCTCGTTGATTTTTGGCAGGTCCTTCCCAGCCGTTATACGGTGCTCACCCAGAGAGTTAATATAAATTAGAAAGTGAAAAAGTGGCAAGACATAGCCCTGTCTAACCCCGGTGATTGATGGAAAGTTTTCAGATAAATCTCTGTTCCTACTGTACCGTACTCTAGCTGTAGCATGTACATGTAGCCTTCTGAGTAGGGAGATTATTGCACCGTCAATGCCTAATTGGAGCATTATGGACCACAGCTTTGGGCAGACTGCCATGTCAAAGGCACATGTTAGGTCTATGAAAACAAGATGGACACCTCCTTTTTTTGGCCTCAGTATACTTATAGACAATCATGGAGAGATTTAAAGATTGTTCAACTGTGCCTAACCCTGGAAGGAATCCAAACTGTAGGTCTGAGAGCCCGCATGACTCTGTAGCACAGCTTTCCAATTTGGCCAGTAGTACCCTTCCTAGGATCTTAACTGTGCTACCTATGAGGGATATTGATCAATAGCAGTGAGGCTAACTCTTATCTACTTTTTTGAAGATAGGGAGATTGACAGCCTCCTTCCAGGTCTTAACCTTAACAGTCTGGTTGATTTCTCCGCCATCTTGGAAGTACACGTAAGCCTAACGTCAGTGACGTGTACCTGCAGGCAGCCATTTTGAGGAGTTTAGCAGCTTATGAGACGGTCCAGGGTTTAGTCACCGCATTTTAGTAGTAGGCATCAGGACCGACGCGGCTGACGTAAACAATGTGGTGGGGCCATCTTGGAAGTAGGCAATCATCGTTCAAGATCAAACTCTGAAAACACCAGCATTTGGTTTAGCCTTCGTACGGCTGATTGGATCATCACAAGATTTCACTGGACTTCAGTGAATGCGCATGTGACTCTATTCAGGTTAAATAGTACACCATCTCCTGCTTTAATTTTCTTTAAAGCTCTCCTTTTTGAACACGCTCTGGTTAATGCGTGCTATCTCTTCATGTCAACGAATACACCACAATGAAGCACACACCATGTAATATGCTTTGGTGATGTATGCTGTTTTAATTAAGTGGGGTGAATTATCCTAATTTTGTTTTCTTCGTTTTTCTGCTGCTAGTGCATCAAGACTTGCACAACTCCCTAATCTTGTTTTAGAAAATACTCCATCTATTTGGACTAGTACTCTCTGTGCTGCATTAATTTTGTACTACCCTTGTGGAACCTTCTTTTGTATTTTCTCTCTGGTAGGTCACTCTAGGGGTGCTCATCATTTTGTTCAGTGGTGCTCATTTAGTTCACTTTGCGCAGGAACAAACACAGTGTATTTTGCATATTATATTGTTAGGAGTGTTTATATCCATATTCGGTATAGTAAACCATATATTGTATATTTTTACACTCTTTTTATTAACAAAATATGTACCATGCAAGCGTTTAACCCTCCACCTGCTTTTTTAGACAACCCAGGTGAGCCACCTGTCAGGTGGGAAATCTGATTTGATGCATTTGAGACTTATCTGGGGGCAATGGGAGCTCTACGATTTGCTACAGAGAGGAAGACATGTTTGCTACTTCATTCATTGGGATTAGAAGGGAGGTCTATATTGAAACATTTACTAGATTTACCTCAACAGAATGCTGCAGATGGTGATGTGTATAGGGTAACAGTTCTTAAACTCAAGAACAGATTTGACAAACAGCCTGGTTAAGACATACATTCTTCAAAGATGTTGACTCATACACATCAGTATTACGCAGGTTGGCCACTGATTATAAATTTGAAGGTTTCACTAATCAGTTGATCAGAGACCAATTTGTCTGTCATTATAAAGACAAACAAATTAGGCAGAAATTATTGAGTATGGGCAATCCTACATTTGAGGAGACCATTAAAGTAGCCAAGAGTATCAAGGTCTCTCAGGTCTTCTTAAAGGAACTTGATGGCAAACCACTTGAAAATGATCGTGTGGTTGGATGTAGAAAACTCAGACAGAAGTCAGGATGCAACACTGGTGCTAGAAGCTCCAAACGCAATAAGACAGAAATTTCAAATTCTAACAATGTTAACATGTGTTTCCGGGGTGTGGTAACGCTCCACATGGTAAAGGGGGAAGATGTCCTGCAGTTAGTGTGACGTGCAACTATTGCAGAAAAAAGGGACATTTTGCCAATATATTTAAAAAAAAAATATTACAAAAAACCTGTAGCATGTGTGATGGAATTGGAAGAGGAGGAATCGGACACTGAGGTGATATCTGCAATGGGGGATGAACAGGTGAGTACTCAAGGTAGTGAGGCCTCCAATAACGAACCTATAGTGAGTGGCCCATTGTGTTGTGCTGACCCAATAGCAAAATTGAGTGTGGGAGGTAATGTTCTTAAACTATTGATGGACTTTAGTTCCAGAATCACCATGATAACACGGCCATCGTTTGGAGAAACATAGGGTGATAGACTGTTATTGCCGTCTGATCGTTCTCCAGTCTCATATGAAGGCGGCAGGATTGAACTATTGGGTTTCATAAAGGAAGAGATGGTGTTCAAGGGAAGGACGAGCAGAGGCTAGATTTATGTGGTGGTTAAGGGTCTAAAGATTCTGGTGTGTTTTCACCAAGAACTCTTTGGTATGATATTAAGGCCAGGTGCCACAGAGCAGATCCTGGTAGTTGATTGCGATGATATGGGGAAACTTGAAAAGAGAGTTTTCCTTCTGTATTCAGTGATGTATTGGGAAAAAGTTATGGTTTTAAGCACAAAATAATTACTAAGGAGAGTGCAGTCCCCATAAAACACAAACTCAGGGGTGTGCCTTTCAGTGTGAGGGAAGGCCTTGAAAAGGAACTCAAGAGTTTGTGACAAGTGCATCATAGAACGACCCAAATCCTCCTTGTGGCTTTCTCCCCTTGTGGTGGCTCGCAAGAGGTGTGGGCATTTACGAGTTCGTGTGGATTTGAGGTCCATTATTAAGGAGATTTGGGTTGACTCACACCCATAGACAAAGATCAATGATTTGTTTGCCTGCAACAGAGGGGCTAAGCTTTTTTCTAAACTTGATTAGGCCAGTGCTTATCATCAGGTGGAAGTGCATCTGATTTTCTTTGTTTTTGAGAGCTACAGGACACCACAGCCATTTTATAAGGCTCCCACAAACTGCTCCAGGGAGCAGGTTGGAGGGATACAGACAGCATCAATCTGATCTTCTGTGCGGCAGGATAATTCTCAGGGGTGATGGGCCAGAGGTTGCATTCAGGCCAGGACAAGCTACTTCATCCTGAAGCCCAATCAGTACCTCCACAGTAGTGCAGCAGAAACTGAGAAGAAAATAATACTTGAATTAATCATAACCACTTGTAATTGCACTGGACTACACTCCAGTCCAATTTTTATCCACTGTTCTACTCCAGATATTATCCAACAAATCAGGCTTGGTATTGTTCCACTAGGAACAACTCAGCTCGACCTGCCAGGCCATACTACCTCTGAATCAGAGAATAAGCATGTCTAGGCCTCATCTAGGAGGTACATGCATGTTAGAGGCTATGATGCTTATTGATGTCTGTAAGGTTGTTTCTTGAGTTATAATCAGCCTCACTTGACAACCCTTGCTCAATCGCCATGGTTGAGGGTATTATTGTTTCACTGTACTCACCCCCCCCCCTTTGCCATGGATTTGTAAAAAAAGAAACTGGTTTGGACCAAGCCGACCTGATGAAATTGTAGCTCTCCTGTCTTCCATTGGGCATATCATGGAGAAGCAGCTGGGCAATGGAATTTTTTATATCTTTCCTCAGTAGGCAGAGCTTGGAAGCATCCTCCCTTCCTCCTTGCTCAATTCCATATACCTGTCGTTTACTTCAGAGATCCGGTCTCTCTCCTAGACTTTTTAACCTCCGTACAGACACTGGGGGAGTAGGGTAGGTATTTTGCTTTCAGGGCAAACCAACTACTGCAGCTATTGTGAAAATGTAGCCATCAGTCCATTGGGTGTCTGTCAGCTGGGGCAGTGCCTTGCGTCCATCCAAGACTGGATTGCTAAAGACTGGTTTAAGATGAACAGTGATGAGACAAAGATCTTATTGGAAGCCACTGAACCTGTTGGTTGAGAAGATTCCAGCCAGGAGAACTGGGCACCCTGCCTACTCTTGTAACTCAGGCTAAAAATCTTACTGATTCGTTTTTTCACACAGAGGTACAACATGTTTGGTTGCTTGCTTCCTGCAACCATGTTTCAAGTGGAATATTGTGCCCTTTATAACTCCTGCTAGTCATGGTAGTAGTGCACTTCCTCAGCTTTGCTATGGAAATCCCCCCTACTTTGGGCGGCCAGGGTCCCCAGCCCACAAGTTGCAGAGGATTTAGGTAATGGCTTTCAGCCTTGTCTGTTGTACTGCAAGTATGACATGTATGATCAAGTGTCCTTGGCCCCTCTTTCACCTCACTGGTTCCCGCTGAAGCACAGATTCCAGCTGGGAGAATAGAAAACAGCAATGGTCCCTTCCCTTTGTCCATTTCAATGGTCTATCGAATCCCTTTGAAGACTCTTCAGAGATTCCAGAGGCTCCCCATCATCTGAAAATCCCCAGTTTAAAGCACACTCTCTTTGGAACACTGTTTCATTTGAGCCATGGAATACCTACACTGGGGTGTCACGGAGAAGACACATATTTTTTGTTAGTCTTCTACCTGTCCTGATCTCTACTTATCTTATCTACGGGGGATTGTACTTGCTCCCTAAATACATACATACATAAATAAATAAATGCATACATACATTGCATAGCTCTTGTGTCATGTGCTCAAAGAAAGGGATTTCAGATGAGAAATATGAGGAAAGTAGAATTAAACATAGACTGTAAAATTCCTCACATTGTCTGGAGCAGAGTTCCTGCTATTGTTCCTGAAATCCATTTTGCTATTTAACTAAACAACTGCTGTTAATATCTTCTTGTTCATATAATAATAAAGAAATGGTTACTTGGTGACCTCGAGAACTGATGTGAATTATGTAGAAATCGTTTTGCTTAGTGAAAATATTGAGCCACCAGGTCATGTCTTATCCCCAAAGGGTGTTGTGCACAGGAATTTGTAGAGCGAAAAAGAGGACAAGGGGGACCCTACTCACTAGGAACCAGGGTAAGTCATATGTATCCGAAAACAACGGTTCTAGTGGGAATACAATAAATCTATACTGGTAATTAAAAATGCACAATCGCGATCATTTAGGGTTAAGGATGTCAGAAAAAGAGAGCCTCGCAGACTTGGTGTTCATAATAATTCTTTTTTTATCCAAATTTTTATAATTCAAAAACAATACATTCACCGACCGAGAAGAACCACAATAGTGATTATATGTCCCAAGCAAATGAAACCATCTAATACATTGTGAACAGACATGTGATATATACAGAACTTGGTTTCCACAATTATTGAAAAAGACAACGACCACAACATGAATTGATAATAATTATAGCCTCTGTGTACAATAGTCAGAGCTATTTAAAATGGTTCGCTATCAATCGAGTCGACGACGTTTCGACCCTCTTGCAATGTGGGGTCTCCTCAGGACCAAGGGGTAAGGGACAATCTGATGGTAGTATTACAGCCGCGTGAGAGGCACATAAAGTGTGAGACACCCGTGAAATGAGAAAGAAGAAATTAATACTCACACGGGGACTCGGTCGAGCACCCCGTGTGAGAGACGAAGGGCTGTGAACTGGTATTAATCAATTGTGGCTCAGTCACAATAGTGGGCAGGATCAACACCACTCAATGTAGTGGTACCTGAGCAGGATCCTCCGCTGGATAGATAAAGTCGCGGGACCGGTAGTGCCACGGCAGGAGAATAAGGCTTTTGAAATATGCCACATAGGATGAGAACTGCTCTGGTCGTCTGCCTGGTAACAATGATACTACATTGAGTGGTGTTGATCCTGCCCACTATTGTGACTGAGCCACAATTGATTAATACCAGTTCACAGCCCTTCGTCTCTCACACGGGGTGCTCGACCGAGTCCCCGTGTGAGTATTAATTTCTTCTTTCTCATTTCACGGGTGTCTCACACTTTATGTGCCTCTCACGCGGCTGTAATACTACCATCAGATTGTCCCTTACCCCTTGGTCCTGAGGAGACCCACATTGCAAGAGGGTCGAAACGTCGTCGACTCGATTGATAGCTGAACCATTTTAAATAGCTCTGACTATTGTACACAGAGGCTATAATTATTATCAATTCATGTTGTGGTCGTTGTCTTTTTCAATAATTGTGGAAACCAAGTTCTGTATATATCACATGTCTGTTCACAATGTATTAGATGGTTTCATTTGCTTGGGACATATAATCACTATTGTGGTTCTTCTCGGTCGGTGTATGTATTGTTTTTGAATTATAAAAATTTGGATAAAAAGAATTATTATGAACACCAAGTCTGCGAGGCTCTCTTTTTCTGACATCCTTAACCCTAAATGATCGCGATTGTGCATTTTTAATTACCAGTATAGATTTATTGTATTCCCACTAGAACCGTTGTTTTCGGATACACAGGAATTTGTAGAGGGCATTTGGGTACGTGACCTTGGATCTTATGCCTGATTATGTGAACAATGACATCTGAACCTGATCAGTAGAAGGAGAGACAAATCACCTTCTCAAAGAGGCAGTCAAACTTTTAGTGTCCCCATATTGGAGATCATAGCAAAGCCACTTGTAAAGGAAGGTACACAGACAGAGAATGTGATTCATACACCAGCACAGTCTTCCTTACAGGTGGTTGGTGGTAGATTCATGACTCTTCCGTACATTGAGGACAGATAATGGAAATATAAACATTGATCTGAATTAGACTACTCCCCTCAACCAGAATATCACACTGCCGTAAATTCTAATGAACTTGTCAATTTTGGGAGTACACTGTAAACACTGAGTAGAATCCACTGGGTGACTTCAGCCACCTTACTGATATAATTGCAGAGGAAGTTCCGTTGGTGGATTGTACTCCATACCTTAGTCCCCTCCAACCTCTAAGGTCTTCATTGCTAAGCTATCTCACTGGCATTGGCCTAGCAATCCTAGGGCCCAGGTACTAGTTTTTCACCTTTCGTCCCCCATCATAATCCCATCAATATGTGTCCCTGGAACACTGCTCTCTTGCACCTGATGATTCACTGGCATACCCAGGGTAAGCTCTGCTGTCTCATTTTGTGGGCATCCGGTTTGTTTGGCCCAGCTGGTATTGAAGAAGGAGGCCTCAGAAGATCAGCAGGGCCCAGCGAATGTGCTCCACTCGCTTGTGATTGCCTGAGACTTCCCTGGGTAGACGAAGTCTCAATTAACTGCATACAGGTGATGTTGAAGGAAGTCCCCCTGCACTATCAATATGCTGCTAAAGGCTCAGATGGAGCACCCCATCATGAAATATCAAACCACAGAAAAGAGTTATACCGTTACAGAGAAATAGGCCAAGACATACAATAGTTAAGGACAGCTGCAAACAGGGTAAGGGACAGGAGCAGAAAAGAGATGGCAATGCAACCCTAACACATACAAACACTGAAAGGAACCAATGACAGGGCAAACACTTGCACCAGGGTTGTACTCAGGTAAGCCTCAGAAATTCCATAGCAAAACAGAATATCCACATCTTTGTGCAAGTTATTATTAGAGACAGTCACTCCGCAAGTGATTCTGTATCTGAATCTTAGGGCAGAAATGAAGATTACCCTTAGATGAGACAACACCCTAAGTGTACAGCCTGAAACACTGAGGAGATTCTCTAGAAATTGCACTGTTATGATTAAGGCCATTTAGATCACATATAGTACAAGACAAAGGTTGGGGTAGTGATTGTGTCCTGGGATCCAGAGAGACAGAACGTCAGACGAGACACATGTGCTACCACTGGGATCGAACAAAACCTTAAACTAGTTGTTCTTAACATTTTGACTGAAACCTCAAAACAATGCACAAAAGTAAAGAAGCAAGTATTCATCAAACAAATGCACAAACAATGACATTTTGTATTTAATTTCTAATGGGAGCAGGCCCAGCCCTAGGGATTCTCCTCACAGGTCGTAACAGGAGTTGTAGTCATTCTCCTGTTTTCCACAGGTCTAGCAGTGTTCTAAAGAGGGAATTGTGTGTGTCACATTTATACCCAGTGTTAGCCTGTGATTGGTGAAACTCCTGGCCACTCCCTAGCCAATGGGGTAAAAACTCCCAGGGCCTCCTAAGTGGGCATCGTGGACCTGCAGTGGTCTCTGGACCACAAGTTAAGAACCTCTGACTTAAAGTCCTTCAGTATGTCCATTTAAATGTTCGGTTTATCCAGGCATTTGCTGTCCTCTGCTGAGATCTCACTTCTCAGGAAGGTACTCTCATTTTTCATCACTCATAGAATTTATTTATTTTTCTCTAAGGCCTACAGTCAACTTCAAGATTTAGCCCTCCCAATTCTTTTTGCACCTGGAAAGAAATACTGCCCTTTTAAAACGTTGGGCCAGATGTATCAATACTTAGCAACAGCTTCCATTCCCTCACCAAAATAGTATGGTTTCCGGAGAATAGTAGTACCTCAAGGATTCTGACACTCTATACACTGCTGAAAATCCATAAGAATAATGGCAATGCCCAAGGAGACCTATTCTCTAAGGCTATGGTTGTATACTGGATACGTTCCAGTCTAGAGTTCCCATCTTAGAAACAGTTATGGACATCAATGGGTTGTCAAAAAGTTTATCGGGCCTTGAAGGTAGCAGGCAGAGGCCAAAGCAGGGTTCACCGACAATGGGTTACTGGAGGACTGAGCCGGAATGCAGTCGTTGACGAAGGTATGAAAAGTTTGGTTTCCGCACTCTGGAAGTCTTCAGCGTCAATTGAGTTCTAATTGACAACGGCATTGAGGAAGCTGTGGGATGAGTCAATGCGTTCTCAGATTTAGATGTCGAGCAGAGAACACAGCAGGAGCTATGGCGAAGTCAGGCACACTTGCATGGCACCCTTGGGGGATCAGCTTGGCAGGGTTGTCCCAGTTTTCTATCAGTTCTGCAGGGAAAAAGTCTTGAAAAGGATTTCAAGTCCCAGCTTTTAAGGTTAGGCAGAAGGAGTATAATCTTATACTTTTTTAAAGGCCCCAGGACTTTAGGGACACCACTTATCCACCAGCATTGTCCAGGACAGATCTAGTTGGAGCTGGTCAGCTAGGCGCATCAAGAAAGTGGGATTCTTGAAGCTTTAGTATTCCTGCTCCTTAACAGGAGGCCAGCCAACTGACCCTTGGAGTCCACATCTTAATCCAAGGTACAGATGGGAGCACATCCTGTCCTTGGGGTTCTCCTCATAGGTCCAACAGCAGTTGCAGACCTTCTCTTCTGTCTTTCACAGGTCCAGGAGTGTTGTGAAGAGGGTACTGTGGGTGCCACATATATGCACCTGTCCAGCTTTGGGGTTCGGGAAACACCTGGCTACTCCAAAACCAATTTGATGAAAGCTCCTAGGGGTGACCTACCCACATGAGTAGCCCTTCCTGAGTGTTTTAAAGTAAACTATTCCACAATACTTTCTAGACTTTTCCCTCTTCTATCCCTCCATTATTCTTTTCCGGAGTAGCGTGCTACTGGCCGAAAAGCGCCTCAAATCCTCGTCATTGGTAGAAAGCACTATATAAATACAATTACAATTACAGTGCAGTTCCCTATCTAAAACCAAGATGGTAGACCCTTCTTTCCCTGTGCAGGGCTCCTGTGCCCACCCAGCGATATGGTCATGATAACGGGAAACCCCTCCTTTGTGGGCACTCAGAACTGGTTCTGGGGGCAGCTTCAGTCTCAATGGGATTGGTGCATAGCGTGCTAGCAGGAAAATAGAGGGAGAGACCCAGTTGTAAGCTACATCTGCCTGTGACAGTGTAGGTGTCAAAGCAGCCACTCACCTGAACTCCAGCTGGTTCTGATGGGGTGATGATGCACCTCCTATTTTTCCGAGAACTACCCTCAGTGGCAGTTGGTGGAATACTGCGCTGGCGATAGTACCCGAAGGGAAGGGGGGTGTTAGGAGAAAGAGAGAGGGAGAGGCATGTTACACTCAATGGCCTGGATTCCTCTCCTGGTCAGAGATGGGTTCAGTTACTGAGGACGTTGGTTTGTGATTTCAGGATGCGCTGCTAATGATAGGAACAATTAGTGCAAGCTTAATACTTTCCCTTCCTGTCTTAATCAATTACTGGTTATTTGATACGCTCATACCATTAGACATAAGAGGAATCTCCTCGACCTTGTCCTGATTAGCATGTATTCACATCCCCTGTACTTGCAGTCTCTCTGGTGAAACGATCAAAATGAAATATAACAAATCAAACTAAATGTGATAAAATTGTGGTTTGTCTTAACCACTAGTCGGCTTTGCAAAATTGTGACTACCAAAGTACAATTAAGTTCTTTATGTATTATGCTCAACTATCTCATAAACCTCTCACGTACCCAAAAGGAACCTCCGCTCCACCGACCTCGCCCTGGCAGAGACCCCCCGCATTCGCAGAACCAGAGCAGGTGGAAGAGCCTTCTCCTACGTCGCCGCCAAAGCCTGGAACGAGCTCCCAATCAGCATCAGACGCGTCCCCACCCTGCACACCTTCAGGAAGAACCTCAAGACCTGGCTCTTCCACTGAACCGGAGCTGCACTCCCCCCCCCTCTCCCCCAGCACCTTGAGACCCTCGCGGGTGAGAAGCCCGCTTTATAAGTACCTGGTTGATAAATAGTCTATGCTAGGGGTCTCCACCTGGGCGATCGTGAGCTAGCGGTATACCCCTCTGAGTAGCTTGCGACCCTGCATCTCTATTTTGTAGCCTTTTGTTGTCTTTTATTATTCTTTGGCCTTTTTACACAGCTGTTGCACACCCTCACCCAAACCAGGTGCTCAGATTGGCCTAACTGAGCTTAGCTGGGGCGGGGCGCGGGCTGAAGAGGATGACTCTGTTGCTGAACTCCGCCTTCATGCCACCTGCCTTTCACAGACTGGCAATACGCTTCTAAGCATGCGCTGCATGTGCCCGAACAAACCAGCAGGAGGGCCAGAGCGGAGCAGCAGGTCCCGGAAAGCCTACTAGCGTGCAGGTGGTGTGGGTACATAGCATCTCTCCGCCCTTCAACTCCAATTAACCACCCCCTTATACGGCTTCTATCTGTGCCCCAGTAGGCACCTTTTATGGTTCCATCCTGTTTGCACCACCTTGTGCCTAGGTGCCCCTTCTATTTTTGCCCCATCAATAACTCCTAGGTGCCTTTCCCGCTGTGACTCCGGAGTCCAGACTTCCAACTCAAATTTCTCCCTGAATCTATAACCCCAAATCCGATTTTTATTGCCATCCTCCCCAAAATAAAAGCACTGGGAGGCCCACACCAAATTTTGAAATGTAGCTGGAAGAAATCAACGAGCAATCCGGCTTTGCAAGACTTTCCCTCAACAAACATAAAATGCATTTCATTCAAATGAAAACATTCAGTCGGCCTTGGTGAAGTTTTACTGCCCATTGAAATCCAGATCGCGGACAGGAGAACCGACCTCTGCCACGCATGTCACCCTAATGCTAATTTTCTCTCACTATAAACATTTGAGACATGATTTAAAATATTATTTTCCTTTTGCATTCTTTATCGCGGGTGTGCTATTTTAAAATGAATAATTATTGTGACCGTCTCAGTTATGTCCTTCTTTCTGTGCAATTGCAATATAGTCACATCAAAGAGAATGTCACAATAGACACATTGGTGTGCACCCTCATCGAGCTTGTCAGATTCCCACTAGGCTTAGACCGTCCACTGGCGAGAAATGAGAGAAGCTGGCACTGCCGCCCAATCCAGCCCCTCAGTTCGGGGGGCCGGGACTAGAACGGGGTCCCTTGCACGTGGTTGTCCACTCTGTACCTCAATTGGCTTCTATAGCAGCCTGCCTTCCCATCTTTAAATCCGTCTGCTGTCCGTCTGTCCATCGATCTGTCCGTCCTGACGGCTGCCCGCCCATGCTCTGTGTTTCCATCCTGAACTCGCCATCTGTCTGTCCGTGCAGTGGGCACATTGGCATCGCTGCACCACCACCAGCCCTTTTTGTCATCCTCAGAAGGGCAGGGAAGTGTGAGAAGCACCTCCTTATTATAACAGCATCTCTGGGGCTCAGCGCCGCCATCAGACAAGCACAAGTCACAGCAAAGAACGACTGGTCCTGAATTTCTGAGCAAATAAGGTGCAGGGTGTGACGGCGCATATTCCCTGCCTACTCTATACATACGAACCTGCTCCTTTTTTAAATGAGATTGTTATGAACAAAGTACATTAAAATAGCACAAAATAGAAGTGATAACATACACAACAGTTCCAAATACATTCTAATATAGTAATACATGTATGTACCTGTAAAAAGAAGAATATATGTATGAAATACGTATACATTGTTTCGTATTTACATGTCAGCAACTGCCTGCCTTGAGCTCTGCCGCACTAGTCAAGCAGGTAAAAGAGAACGGAGGTTGGGAGGACAGAGCTCACTGAAAGTATGCGGCTTGCAGTTTTAGTACTGGGCTAACTGCCCCTCTACTGACACTCTAATGTCATCGTTTTTGATTTCATGTCTCAGCTTTTTGAAATCTAGTAGCCAATTCGCATCTGATTCAAGTCCTTGATTTTTAAGTCTTCTGCAAGCTTAAATTTGCTGGATAACACAATTGTACATTAAATGCAATTTTAAGGGGGGTCTGGCATGTCTCGTGGGCAGAGGTGTGGGGGGGTAGTGCGGAGAGGAGGGAGTCACGCAGGGGGGTGTTAATTTAATTAAAAGTTTAAAAACATATATTTAAACCTACCTTTTCGCCGGCCGGGTCCCGCGTCTTCAGGAAGCAGGCAGCCTCCCTCCCCTAAGCCAATCACAATGCTCCAGTGGAGCGTTGTGATGAGTCGGGCCGCCGCCCAGGAAGGGGCTTACAGGGAGGCCATGTTCTCCATGTAGAACTATAGAGTGCGCATGAGTGGTTTGGGTGGCCCCAGAGGGCCGACCAAACAGTCAGCACCCTCAGCAGTGGGCAAACCACTCCTCCTCTGCCCTAGAGCAGACCAGCCCAACCGCCCGCCCCAACCAAACCCTTCTGCTTTCTCGCAGTGCGAGAAGCAGAAACATAAAATGGTAGTTATTACTATTTTATGTTTCTGCTTCTCACATTGCAAGAAAGCAGTGGGGCGACGCTGCTCCTCCGGTTGGGGGCCGAGGGGGCACCTATGGTGCCACCCTGTTGATCTCTGCACCCCATGGCAGGCACCTTGAGGTTCCTGCCACAGGGTGCAGGAATGAACAGCACCTCCCATTTCCCTATGGGAGCATGTATTACGGCTGGTTTACGGCCGTAATGCATGCTCCCATAAGGGAATGTAGGCATGCGACCGAACAGTGTTCGGTCGTATCCAAATTAGGCGGTCGGGACCGCCGACCAGAGGTCGGTTGTTCCCAGGACCGAGACGGTGTCGGGCGTACTCAAGTCCGCCTGACATCATAATTAGCCCCTAATTGTGTTACATTTACCATTCACTCTCCAATCTAAACCATTTGAGCATAAAATCATTTTAAGGAAGGTGTTAACAACTAAAGGTGTTTCATTTACTATTTCCACTCCAATCTAAACAATTTACTGAAAGGTATTGGATACTAAAGGGTTTGCATTTACTATTACCACTCCAATCTAAACCATTTTGGGGAAGTTGTTAGACACTAAAGGGCTTACATTTACTATCCCCACTCCAATCTTAACCATTTTGGAAAGGAGGGGGACACTAAAGGGGTTAAATTTACTATACCCACTCCAATCTATACCATTTCAAGGAAGGTGTTTGACACCATGGGGTTATATTGATTGTTCTCACTCCAATCTCAACCATTTTGCAGGAAGATGTTGGACATTAAGGGACATATTTCTCAAAAAGTAACGCAGCTCAGCAAGTCACAACGGGGATCTTGGTTACAGGGAAGTGGCAGGAATGTACCGCATGTATAACAATATGGTGTTTCCTGCCTTTTACCAGCGTTGGTGCACAATGTGCTGTCTAGCACCAAGGCAGGCACCCTTGCACCATGATGCAAAGGTGTCTGCCTTGCAAGCAGGATTGTTTTTGTGCAGTCGGGTAGACCTACCTGCACAAAAAAAAACCCCAGACGCATTCCTCTTTCTATGTGTGTTGCAGAATGCTGCACACATAGAAAGAGGAAGAAACAAGGAGAAATAAAGATATTTCTCCTCGTTCCACCTCCCCTAGGAAGGCATATGCTTCAAAATCCCTGGGTGTTGATTGGGACACCCATGCAACGCCCATGGAATGCCTCCCTGGGGCAGAGTACCGCAACACAGCAAATTGCTTGCGCTGTTACTCCAGATTTATCAAGCTACCCAGAGCCACGCAAGGGGAATTTGCATGGGTTGATAAATCGCATTGGAAGGAGTGCTTCGCTTTTGCACCACACAACGTGATGCGAAAGCGATGGAACCCTTGATAAATATGGCCCAAAATCAATTACATTTAGTATTGCCACTCCAATCTAAATCATTTTGGGGCAGGTGTTGGATACTAAAGTGTTTACATTTACATTCCATACTCCATAGTAAAACATCTTTAAAAATGTGTTTTAAAATAAACAGAAACATTACTTATAACACTTTTACCTAATAAAAAATTCTTATATATTTAACATTACAAATTACCATAATCACTAATAATTTATTATTTATAACATTACATTGATTATACATTACATTTAATATTATAACTAAATATTTTAAACATTAGAACATAAAATCAAAATAAAACTATAAATAGTCAAATCAATATATTTAAAATAGTATTTATTATATAGTTAATATAGCACGTGTACATTTTAATAGATACATAACATATATTAATTTATGATAACGCACATAAATATGTAAAATATAATAACAGTTACCTAATTTGTAACAATCAAACATGTTTTATCTAATTAATAATAAAATTAATTTATTGAATTGAAACATAGATTACATCATAAAAATCAATACTATTATTAGTTTTTAAAGATACATTTATTTTTCTTACAAATTAAATGCAATCTTAATGTGAACATTAAACATTTAAAACATATTTATAAATACATTATACTATTACATTTTCAAATATAATAATTTATTATTTTATACACCAATTATTTTTAAGTACATTACATTATTCTTGATTTCTAATGTAAAAAAACATAATATACTGTGATTATGTCCAATAAATAAAAAAGATAACTTAAAATTGTATTTTAAACATAAATACATATTTTCAAATTAGTAAAAGTGGGTAGGAACGCACTGCTTGCATGTAACAGCGCCATTACCCCATAGCGTCTTGGTAGTTGTAGTTCAGTTTTTCACACAAAATTCATATTATTTTTCAGCTAATGCCGTCTTTCGAAATCGTATCTCTAGACACCTGTATTTTGGGATTCCTCCCTCATCAGTAGAGAATATTTAAGGGTTGCTGGACATGCTGCCAATTTTCTCAGGTATAATGCCACTCGTAGCGTGCAGGCGTCCCAAATCTCGTCAGCTTGTGGGAGGCTCATGAGAGCCTTTTATCAGTGTGTTCCTACCCACTTTCACATATTTACAAATTAAATTCAATGTTTATAGTAAACATTAAAAAATAATTTTTACATTTAAAAATGATCATTTTTTTAAAATGATTTTAAAATGTATAAAAATGTTTATACATTTGCAAAATAAATTAAAGTATATACAAACAAATGTCAATTTTTTAAATCATTAGAGAAAATTCATATATATTAAAAAATGTTGCCCTCTTGCTAGTTGATTTCACCAAGGCTTTTGACACTGTCTTGGGATTTTGGGCCGTATTGGGGGAGAGATTCCGATGCATGATCTGTCTTCTCTATCATGCCCCGACTGCTCAGGTCCTTGTAAATGGGGATCTGCCTCCTGTGTTTCCTATCGAGCGCGGCACCCGCCATTGTTGTCCGTTGTCTCCCTGTTATTTGCCTTGGTGATAGAACCTCTGGTGCGGCTTATAGGCTGCGACACCCAGGTTTGGGGCTGGCGGTGGGGAAATGGGTTCGAAGACCGCATAGCGTTATATGCCACAATATTCTTCTGTTTTTGAAGGATCCACATTGCTCTGAACCCCAGTGTCTGACTCTTCTTCAGCTCTACGGTGAGGCATCCTGGCTCCAGGTTAACGAAAGCAAGCCCTGTCTAGTGGAGGTGAGGGGTGACGCCCTGGGGTGGGTTTGGTGTTCCAACATTCCAATCTGGCACAACTCATTCAAGTATTAAGGGATTCAAGTGTCCCCCCCCTCCCAGATCTGGCCAGGGCCCTTAATGTCCGGGAGCTGGACATCGGCCATTCGGCCAACTTGCCGCTGAACTCCATGGGGCTCACTTCCCTGTTTAAAATGGTATGTCTGCTGCATTATTTGTATACGCTGCGCAACTATCCCCATCCCATCCCCCCAGGTGATTTCACTCCTTGACAGCTATGATCACCAACTTTGTCTGGGCAGGTGGAAGACACAGGGTGGCCTTTCGCTCCCTGGTAGATCCCCATTTGATGGTGGCCTGAATTTGTCAGATATCTATCTATACTACCTCGCAGCTCACTGGGTGCCGGTTAATGACTATTTCACGGGGTGGGATGGCCCGGCGTATCGCCTGGACATACATTCATTGGGGATAGATGGTCTGCTTAATCTTTTGTTTGGAGCGCATCTGCCCATCACATTATCCTATTTACACGGGTGTCTCTCACTTGCTGAAGGGTGGCTCTTCGGCTCACCGGCTGGAATCGCCGCTGCACTGGGATGACTCCCTTATGGGGGGAAACGTGGCTTGGTCAACTTTCGACCCTGGAGGGTTTTGTCCCATGGGATCGCATAGGAATTTCCTATCTGGGAGATCTTCACAAGGGGGGTAGCATTGTGTTGTTTTGTTACCTCCAACTGTGCCACGCCCTGTAGGCTTACGAGCTCCCGACTGCCTCACTGCCCGAATTCAGTCTGCTGGAGGCGAATGTTTTCTTAGGGCGGTTGGGCAGGGGTGCAACTTCTGCGATCTATCGCTCGCTGTTCATTCGTGCCTCAGATGGTCTCAAAAAGACCCGGCAGAGGTGGGCTGCCTGGGTGGGAGAGCTGGATGACGAGGACTGGAGGGAGGCATGTATCACACCTCAAGAATTGTTGGTTTCATTGTGGCTGCATATGGTTCCATTTAATTACTTACATGCGACATATCTCACTCCCTGGCGCTTATAGCACTTTCTCCCTAACTCTCAGGCAGCGTGTGCACGTTGAGCGCTTCCAGAGGCAGATTTTATCCATGGGGTTGGGGAATGTCAAGTGTTGAGGCCTTTCTGGGAGGGGGTGAGTCAAGTACTCTCGTCTGTTTTGGGCCGCACCCTGGAGCTAACAACCCGCATGGCATTATTGGGGGTGATGGAGGAGGTTGTTGGCCCTAGAGCTGAGCGTCTCTTTTTGGGGGTGGCCAGTTTGGTTGCTAAATGTTATTTGGCCCGTACGTGGAAACAGCATAAGTCACCGACAGTCAGTAGCTGCCACAAAGGAATGGACTGGTGTGCTCACCAGGAGCAACCAGTCTTGGAGGCACGTAGCTGTCCTCAAAAGCATGCAAGAATATGGGGGAAATGGTGTAGCTACTATGGAGTGTTGATTTGATCTTGTAATGCTTTAAAACACTGATGTTTGGACTTGCTGTAATGCTGTGCTTCTGCACTGATCATTATTGAACTGTGTTATACTGTGCTCTGCCAAAAATTACTCAATAAAGTTGGTTATAAAAAAATGTATTTAAAATTTGTAACTTTTGAATTAAAAAATTGTTCATTTTTTTTTAAATGATATATTTAAATAATGTATTTTAAAAATTAACATATTTTATAAATATCAATATACAAGCAATTTAATATTCACCAATTTGAAATATCTCAAAACAACTCTCCAATAAAAACCCAATATCCCGCTCCTATAACATAAGTACATATATATTAATTTTAAACATTGATAAAATGTGTAATAAAATATTTTTGTAAATGTGTACATATAAATAAAAAGTACAAAACATGCCAACACAAAAATTTACATACAACTTAAATAAAACACGAGAAAAAATACTTATACCTCACCCACAAAAACAATATTATATACAATGATATTTTCTCAAATGATATTTTTATATTAAAAACAACACTTTAAACAATGTTCTTACTTTTGATATTCCAATAAACTTCATTTTTGTCATCCCGATATTCTTGACACAATATTTATGTATCAGAATATTTTGTACTCAATATTTTGTCCCAAACACCCTTAGGCCTTCCCAGCATCAGAGTTATCAAGACAATGGCGGTTTCCAGAGCTACTTCATCCACAGGAAACTGCCATGCAAACAGATACTAATATTAAGTACAGCTATTTAATGTGGGCGTGTGGCTCCTGGGGTCATTCAATATGGAAATCTAAAATTACTGTATTAAAAATTCTTAAAGAGGCTAAACGTCCTTCTACAAGAGATTTCTGATGTGATGCTTTAAGAACAACCATAATGCGATTTCCTGTCTGGAAAATGGATTTCATTCCTTATCTGTTGCTGGTTCTATCCAAACTAATCACTTCTCCATCTGAGCCCATACATAAGGTCTCATTGCAGCACCTTTCTTGAAAGGTAGATTTTTAGAAGGAAGAAGGATGACAAGATTTATCCGGTTTGAGACAATCCTCAAGAATAGGCAACTATGTAGTCTCACAATGCAAGAAACCCAAAAGTGAAAGGAGGACCCGGAAAAAGGAAGGGGTTGCTTGGCCCCAAGATGGCCGATAAACTGGCACATCAATACAGAAGGCAGATCAGAGCAACCTCTGCGAGAACCAGCTCTGACACAACAACATTGAAGAGCATGCCACAAACTGCACACTTCACTGAACTCAGGAGGTGAGATGAATTAATAGAGCGATGCAAGATCAATGCCTGACCTGATACATCTTTATGATGGCTATGGTTGTTGATCTCTGACCGTGGAGGACAATGAAGGCCAATCAGGGGCAATGTAGGATGCACTATTTTTTAATAATTCATTTTGTCGGCTTTATGTTTTCTTTTTCTTTGTTTATTTGGTCAATGGAAATTAAAGAAGGGTTAATTGCAGGCTCTGGCTAGGGGTGGAGAGTGCACAAACCATTCACAGACCAATTCTAGGTCTGAATTCTTCACAAGGGTGGGGTGTGTGAGAGTAGAGGTTAGGGGGATGGGAGGGCTGGGGTGGGTAGGGGGAAGATGGGAGGAGGGTCTCGGGGATATATATATTTTTTTAAAAGATCAATAACATCAAATATTGGGAGGAATTGTCAAAGATTAATGACCAGACTTTATGTATTCAGAAAGGTGATTTCTAAGACTTGATGCTTTTATCTATACTGCTTTTATGGCAACAGCCTACCTTCTCTTTTATTTTCCTTGTAGCACTAACGTGCATGGAGGTGCCTGGCTCCGGTTGCCATTGACACAGTCCACTTTGCTTTCCTTGTAGGCACGGACATGCCGTTTTTCAGAGGTGCCTGGCTCCAGCTAGGATGAGTGCCATCTTGTAGTGGGTTCTCCACCCTTATTTTATTCATTTTATGGATTTAACTGTTATCACATTTATTTAAATTTAAATTTAATTTATCAGTATTAGCTCTCAGCAGGAGAGCCTGCGGGAGGACTAAGGGGTTTTTGGAACCCAGTTAGTATTTTATTCCCCCCCCTTGGTTTTGTACGCTTATTCGAAGCGTCTGGCCAAGCCACGCCCCCCGCACTCGGTGGGAGATTTAGTCAGCATGGAAGCGCGTCCGCGCAGCATACCGAAAGGTGATTTCTAAGACTTGATGCTTTTATCTATACTGCTTTTACGGCGACAGCCTACCTTCTCTTTTATTTTCCTTGTAGCATTAACGTGCATGGATGTTCCTGGCTCCGGTTGTCTTTGACACAGCCCACTGTGCTTTCCTTGTACGCACGGACTTGCCGTTTTTCGGAGGTGCCTGGCTCCGGCTAGGACGGGCGCCATCTTGTAGTGGGTTCTCCACCCAGTTTTTTTATTAATTTTATGGGTTTAACTGTTATCACATTTATTTTAATTAAAATTTAATTTACCAGTATTAGCCCTCAGCAGGGTAGCCTGCGGGAGGACTAAGGGGTTGCTGGACCCCAGTTAGTATTTTATTCCCCCCCCCTTGGTTTTGTACGCTTATTCAAATCATCTGGCCTGGCCACGCCCCCGCACTCAGTGGGAGATTTATTCAGCATGGAAGCATCCGCGCAGTGGGCGCGCCGCGGGTGCGCCGAAGGCGCTCTAAAGGCAAGCACGTCTGCGCCTGTCAGTGCTCGGACCACGCTCAGAGCCAGCCACTCTGCCGGTTTAAGACTCCAACTGAAAGTGATGATTTGCTATTCTAAAAGTAAGCTTCTCGAATTACATAATTTGAGTGTGTGGTGCTTGGGCCCAGTATTGAGTTGCTGTAACAGCGAGGCTATATGAGGGTGCCCAGTCTGTAAATTCACACTCACGAATATTAGGGTGAATTCAAATAAAGCTGCCTACCCCCGTGATTAAGAAAGCAAAGGCTAACAACACACTAAGGGCGGGTGAAAATACGGCTTCACAAGGCATGCACTGTGCACTAATAAATGCACACTCATTGGTAAAACACAAGCATGAATTTGCAGAGTTTGTAGACGCACATGCCCTCGACATTGACTTTTGTTGTGGAAACTTGGGCCGATGATGCATCTGGCCCGACATGATTATTGCCACCCTCTATAGGCTTCTCCATCGCTAGGAAAGACCGGGTAGGTAAAAAGGGATCACTTGAAGGCACTTTTTACTGACATCCCAACAAACCCTGAATGCGAGGTGATCTCTTAACATCGTTATTAATTATACCAAATTACCTATTCCTTTAATGGACTCCTCATCTATCGTCCACCGGGCCTTAGAACTAACTTTATACATACCCTCGGTCAGTTACTGGAGTATAAATTAGATTCCCAGGACTACACCATTTTAGGTGATCTCAATTTTCATTTGGAGAATTTGCAGGACAACAACTCTAATTACCTCAATGATTTGATGACTAGTGCCGGTCTAGAACAGATCACTGGAGGCCCCACTCATAGAGCAGGTCACCTGCTGGATGCCGTCTTCAGAGACTGCCCTTTTTTAGAATTTAAAAGTATACTACAATTACAATGGTCAGATCATTCAGCAGTTTTGTTTACTTTATCGGTACCTACTACCTCTGGCAACAGAATCTTTCCAGCCAGAAGGCATACACGGTACCAATGGCCCTGTCTAGACACTGCTGAATTTAGTGCCCTACTGGACAACAGCAGTTCTTCCATATCCTGCGACCCAGAGGTGGCATCAGCGGAGTATCATTACTGGATTGCCTCAACAGTTCATTCTCTAGTGCCCTTGAAAGCAGGGAAAGCAAGCAGAGCTACCCCTACTGAGCCTTCGTTTCCAGAGGACCTCAGGCTCATTAAAAGGTGATTGCCGTCGGCAAGAACGACAGTGGAGACAGTCCTACGACATCACTGAGAAAGAAACTTATAGGGAGCTGATTGCACAGTATAAAGAATTGATTCATAAAACAAAAACCAACTACTTTTCGGATAAAATTAAAGCTGCTAATAACAGTACTAAAGAACTATTTGCCGCAGTTCAGAAACTTAGTCGAACCCCGGACACTAGAAATACCGTAGTGGATCAAACCTTTTGCAATACCCTTGCCTTTTTTTTCTGTGAAAAGGTATGTAGTATTTATGATGTATTTGCCTTGCGTCACGCTAGGAAAATAAATAGTTCCACTGCACAAGGCAAAGGAGCCCAGGCCAGTTTAATAGCTTTTAATTGTCCTTCAGCAACTGACCCGGCTCTATTCTTGAATTTTCCATCAATGTCCTACGACCAGGTTTGCAAGCTCCTCGTACAACCAAAACTGGTTCACCGATGGATCCCTGACCCCCAAAAATAGCCCACGCAGCTGTGGATCCTATTGCACAGCAACCTTATTCTTATGATGGTAATATTCCCCAAAAACTGGAAAAAGGCTTCTATTCTGCCTTTGTTGAAAAAAAACTAACTTGGATGTTTCGAACCCTTGAAACTACTGCCCAATTTCCTGGTTGCAGCTGCCTGCGAAAATTCTTGAAAAATTCATGAATCAAGAATTGACAACCTATATCAATACTAACAACATCATGCATCCAACGCAGATCGGGTTCAGGAGTGAGCACAGTACTGAACTTGCCCTGATCACTGCGACGGAAGAAATCAGACGTTCGGTTGACAACGGAGGAAATGGCGCCCTGATCTTACTTGATCTATCGGCAGCTTTCGAAAAGGTAGAGCATGGCCTTTTGGTAAGTCGCCTTCAAGAAATCAGCATAGGTGTTTCAGCCCTTTCTCTTGTTAAATCTTTTTTGAATGATCGCAATAAAATTGTGGAATTGGATAGCTATGCATCCCACACTTTTCAGTATCCGTTTGGGGTCCCACCGGGCTCATCATTGAGTCCCTCCCTTTTCTACCTATACATCATTCCTTTGGCCAAGCTCATTAAATCATTTGGCTTCGCAATGGTATCATATGCCGATGACACGTAGATTATTGTTTCCATTACAAACAATATTCAGGAGACAGCTTTCAAATTCCACAGCTGTATGCAACAGGTGAGTAAGTGGGTGATAGAGAACTGCCTTAAATTAAACTCAAACAAAACCGAGGTTTTGCTCTTTGGCAGCAACCCTTCTTTCTGGTCTCCTAACTTGTGGCCTCAGGAACTCGGCCCACTCCCCATTCCAGTTATAAAGGCAAAAAACTTGGGAGTTATTTACGATATAGCCCTGTCCTTTACTCACTAGGTAAAAGCTACTATGTCATCCACGCTTCTCACATTAAAGATTTTGGGAAAAATGTTCCCTTTTATACCTCTGGACCTCCAAAAGACGGTTGTTTTGGCGCCTATTCTATCTAAGTTAGACTATTTTAATGCCCTTTTCAGCTAAACAAGCTCTCAAATCCGTTAACTGGCTTCCTGTGGAGAAGCGGATTGACTTTAAGGCTCTCTGCATTGCCTTCACAATCATAGACCGGAATACCTAAAAAAACAATTCCGCTGGTATGTTCCGCCAAGAAACCTTCGATCCTTATCTCAAAAGCTGGAGGAGGTTCCCAGATTATGACTTTCAAACTGGGGAGGCAAAAGCTTTGTTAACCCCTTCGATGCTCGTGACGAGCTCAGCTCGTCATGCTGCGCGGTCGCGCTGTGCGCATGACGAGCTGAGCTCGTCACGACCACACCCGCGATCGGAATGTCCAGCACACGAGCGGAATTCCGATCGCGGTCAAGGGGTTAATGTCACTGCCAGACTCTGGAACCGTCTCCCTACCAATCTAAAGAAATCTCCTGATCTCCTTTCCTTTAGGAAAGGCCTTAAGACCTGGCTATTTACCAATTAGCTCTTCTGCCATAACGCAAGCTTTGAGTATGACTACTTGGTTATTATCTTAGGTTTTTTTCTGCATCAGGCGCCTAGACACCCTCGGGTATTAGTATTAGTTTGCCCTCTATAAATAAATAAATGTATTAGGAACACTAGGTTGGCTCAATGAAATATGTGGGACACTGCCCCTGGTTTGGAGCATAGGTTACTTTTACTTTTCTTTTCAGGTTGTGTTTCAATTATTGGCCCCAATGATGAAAACAAAATACCTTTTTGCACTGCCAATGTGTGCGGGTTAAATAATAGAACTTTTTATTTTTATTTATTTTTATTTTTAGAGTTTTATATAGCGCTGGCTAGACCCGGAGGTATCAGAGCGCTTTACATAAGGAACAGCGAGTTACACATTTAAAAACAGTGTTGCACAATAACAGCAGTTACAATAACTTAGCATAAAATATAGACATGTCCAAAGGGGAAAGTAAGGCAGGGGGAAAAGGAGAATAGGGGAGGAAAGAGGATCGGGCCAGGAGGAACAGGGAGGGATGGAGGTGCTCTAGGGGGACCAAAAGACAATAAGAAAATTCAAAAGGGGGTCAGTAGTCAACACATCCGGAAGCACAGTGACTGAAAGGAGGGAGGAGGGAGACCAATGGGGGGGCAGGACAGAGTAAAAGTATAGTCAGTGGACAAAAGTGCGTAGTCCGGCAGTGGGCGAGGCGGACGAATCCTCCAAGATGGATGACCCGGGATACGGGCACCGTAAGCAAAGTCACAAAATGGCGATGCAGCTCAAGAGATCCAATCCGCAAAATAACGAGGGCGCTGGAACTACGGAGCAGAGTAAGGGGGGGACAGTCACGGGTGCAGGAGGGGAAGGGATTCGAGGATCGCCGAACACAGACAAACGAGCCAACGTTTAGGGTTGCTGGGGCAGCAGAGTCGTCGAGGGTGTTGAACCCAAACAGTCTGTCCGGATGCCCAGGCTCTGGGCCGCGAGGGCAGCAGTGGTGTTGAGCTGCACGCCGAGTCCCATCAAGCCGAAACACGAAGAGCACGGTGAAGCCGAGCAAGAGGGGTAATGACCACACCAGAGGCAGAGGGAGCTGGCTAGTGGCAAGGAACAGTCAGGGGCACAGCCAAAATCACAAGATGGAGGCACCAAGGACTCGGACCCCAAGAGTTACAAAGACAAGATGGCGGGGCTGCGTGAGTGCAAAAACCTACCCCAAAGGCAGAGCTGAATGGGGAAGGCAGCAGCTTGGCACTGGAGGGAGGCAAGGTCGAAAATCGCTGTTCTCTCCCGGGTAATCCACTGCAGGGGAAGAGAGCGCGGGCGTCCAGGCAGCAGCCCCAAGAAGTGGAAAGGCAACAGCCGGTCAGAAGGAAGAGCAACTCTGCACTCGCGTTGGTTCTCATTCCAGCGCAGCAGGATGCCCAGCAACCCCGTCTTCAATCCGGAAAGATAGGCGATGGCCGGAGGAGTGCGTCCCCGCCAATTCCCCAACAGCCACCACGGAAGAAAGAAACCCCTCATCAGGGCATCATCAGGAAGACGGGGGAAGAGGGAGGCACGCAGGAGAGGCGAGGAGAGACTATGCCCGATGCCCGGCTGGGTAGGTGACGGCCGCGGCGGCGAAACCGGAGCCAATCTCCCCTACAGCTGTCTGGCAGCTCCACCGGGCATCGGCCATGTTTGCTCGAGCTCCGCAGCCTGAAAACAACGATCCCGCAATCCTCTGAAGATCTCGAGTCGATATGCGGGAGATTGGAGAAGATGAAGACCGCTGTCGAGCAGGACCCCAGGTGAGCAAGAGGGTCCAGGGGGAGGAAGAAATCAGGGGATTTAAGCCAAAAAGGCAATCCCTGGCCGGGAGCTCCCGGCCGGAGCTCCTCATCCGTCGGCCATCTTGATGACAGAACTAAAAGGCAGAATGTCACTGAAGTGTTTAGAACTGTTGGGGCAGACTTTATCTGTGAGCAAGAAACACACATACACTGGGACAAGAGAGACTGGCTAGGCATCAAGGGCTACACTCTCCTGATGTGTACATCACAGGGCTCTTCCAAGAAGTGGGATGGCAATTTTGGCCAGAAATACAATAGCTGTTGAGAAACAGAGCCTTGCGGACAAGCTGGGTAGCTGGGTAATAGTGGAATGCCAAGTGGAGTGATCAGGTCTCACCATATGCTCCATATATGGTTCTAATCTAGATGAAGCTGCAGTTATTGCTGTCCTGGATGTAGATTTGGCCTCATGGCCAACCCCCCTGGTCGTGTGTGGGGATCTCAATCTGTATATGGACGTTACCAACAATACAACACAGCCAGGGCAGTATAACGGTAGGAAACCACAGGTATACAGAGCAATTCAACAGCTAATGAGAAACCATGGGTTGGTTGATCTATAGGCCAGGCTAAAATCCCCAGACTGGGATACACATATTTCTCTCACCCGCATAAGAAATATGTCTGGTTGGATTTTTTTTTTTTTTTACTAGGGAATGCTAACACCAAGAGACTCCCCAGGGTCTTTTCAGACCATAATTCCCTGATTTTGGAAATCCCTGACATGAGCCCAAATAGGACACTATAGAGACAGACATTTGATAGAAAACTACTCCTCAATACTGGGTATATTGAGCATATGAGGAAATGGCTTGCTGATTTCTTGGCATTCAATGAAAATAGCGCTTCTGGAGGAGTGGTGTGGGACTCATTGAAAGCGGGAATAAGGGGTGAGACTATAAGTTTTGGTTTGAATAATCAGAGGCAGCAGTCTAACAAGATTAGGAGGCTTCATCTCGAGGACTTAGAACTGGAAGTGCAACACATGAGGCTGATAACAGGCAAGTGGGACGATCATGAGATGCAGCAAAGAATCACAGTTGCTAATGCAGGGATTAAAATAGGTTAAAATCAACTGTTAAATATAAACAGTACTACTAATCCTGACGCTAAGAAGATTGTCCTAATGGACAGGTATTCTTCATGGGGATATAAGTTCATATATAGTTAAAACAAGTTAACAAACGGGTCATGTAAATAGTAATGTCTAAAATACCGACAGACAGTGATAAAACAGTGCATAAGCCTTCTGTGCCTTTTCATTACGAGCGGGATATCCTGGGAAGCAAATTGTCTATGGCCTTCTTCCAGGCACAGATCAAGTAAATCGATACTGCCAGTGCAAGTAATTCCCTAGTGTCGCTCTTAAGGAGCCTTAGTGCTTCCCTGCAATGTCTCACACCCATAGAGTTTAATGCCGCTATCAGCCATCTCTTTCGCTGATTTTTATATTGTGGGCAAAGGAACATAAAGTGTTCTAAGGTTTCCAGGATAGTAGGACAATTTGGGCAAAACTTGGAATCTGAATGTGACTTGTCCCATTTCGTTGTGTGAGTTCTCAGGGGAAGTATTCCACACCTGCATTGGACATATAGACATTTAGAACGGCATGGATGCATGCGGTCCATGTAGGGTTCTAAGCTGGGAGTACATTTATGAAGAAGGAACTGACCAGTTATGGTATTTTCCTGGTATACGTTCCAGGTTTCAATAAACTTTCCTCCCAGAACCGGGTTTTCACTCCAAGGGCGTCACTTTTGGAGATCTGCTCTGGGATGTTCCATAATTTAGCCATGCCTATTCTATGGGATAGTACTTTTATTGCCTTCAACCAAGGTGTACTTAAGTCCCTGTCGAGGGATACTAGCTCTTTCACACAGTCCCTATAGGTTGCTAGTTCCCTGGTAGACCACAATCTAAAAAAGAGAGAGGGGTCCAACACACCAAAGGGACAGGACACCAATAAGACGCTAAGGGGCCGATTCCGATTCAGGCCGGAAATCTCTCCGACCGAGCCGGACCCGGAGAGATTTCCGACCGAATCGGACACTAGCAGCCCGACCGAACGAGTACGATGCGTACGCATGCAATCGAACTCGATTCGGTCGGACTCCCATTGAAGTCAATGGGAGCCGGTCGTACAACGAGTACGCGGGCTCCCATTGACTCAATGGGTGCGAGGCGAACAAGGGCGCCCCCTACAGCGGGTACGTGTCGATGCGACTCGCGCCGTACATGCACAGGTAGGGGGGACCCATGGGTCCCCCCTGTGTGTGACTCGCGCGGCTACGCGTACAGGGGGGTCCGACACGGACCCCCAAAGTCCGGCTCCGACTGCTCTTTCGAGCCGGACGGCGCGAGTCGGTCGGACTGCTCGAGGCGCACATCGTACTTGCCCGGCCGGGGAACGTCTCCATTGCGCGGTGCGAGTCGTGTCCGTGCGAGTCGGTCGGAGCGGTTCGGACCCGCGAACGAGTCGGTCGGCGATTTCGCGAGCGCTTGCATCGTACTCGCTCGCCCGGACGCATGTTCGAATCGGTCGGGAAAGAGGGCTCCGAATCGGATCCGGTTAAGCCGAATCCGATTCGGTGCCCTACCGGCCGAGATCGGAATCAGACCCTAGGTCTAAAATAAACTCCCTTTGGGTTATTTATTCAGAATTCCAATCAAACTCTCACACCACAAACAACATTTAATTGTCACCGGATAACTTTAACAGTTGCCAGAAAATCAAGTTTTAAAAAAAGTATTTATTGGGTTGGTTCAAAAAAGTTATATTCATATATTTCATTCATTAGAATTTTCAATACTCATTAAAATACATAAAAAATGCACATAAATGCAAAAAAGTTAAAATCACATATATAACATAAATAAATGAATATTCATTGCAAAGCAATCACATTACAGTCAGTTAATATCTCATCTCATAGTCCTTTACATATATTGCACATTAACCTATGAGCATCCTAGGAACTTTTTTTCAACAAGTAGGCCAAAAAGCGACGCGTTTCGGAGGCATACACAGGTCCAACATCCTTCTTCAGGCTTACTACTAATCTGTTCCAACACTGTTATCTACATAAAAATATATATAAAAACAATTCAATATTACAATATAAATACATCCATAATCAGAACCAACCAATCTGACCTTATGTTTTTCTCAAGATAAAATCGTAACAACCATATTATTAAATGTTCTTATCCTCTGTTTCAATACTCATTACTGTCTAAAAGGAGAATATACAGTATTGAGTTGCTGGCACTGTTAGACTGGTAACAAAGAACCGAAAACACAACACACTCATGCACACATACACAAGCATATTGTAGATGCTTAGTCTGATTAACTTACAAATGTGCTTTGCTAGGCTATATCCTCTATGCCTGGATAGCCTTGATCTACAAAGGATATAAAAATATCTCTCATAACTGTTCTGCTAGGAGTCTTTTATGGCACCCCTCTTACGTAAATCTAACGGGGTTGTCAAAGAGTCACCCTCTTCTTTATTGATAGAAGGGGATATAAAGATAAACTAGAATATCCCCCCCATTATCACCAAGTAATATTAAAATTCGGGAGAATTAAACCCTCTCAAACTGGTAATATTAATATTATAAAAGCGCTGGGTACCCACCAAGGTATACACAGGTCAGTGTTCCTTGCAGGAAGTCTCCTTTTCTGATACACAAAAAGATGTAAACAACACCCGCAATTGCAGTGATGTTAGGAGGGGACACGTCTCCTCTCTTTAGACACTCTGAAATGTAAAGCCGAATAGGGCCCGTTATATTTGAACTGCGCGGATACGTCATGATTTTAATCTCTTTAATTCATACGAAAAAAGCCCCTTTATTTATTTCAAGCATACCATGATTGTGATGGCAAACGGGCCTGTAATTGATTATTAGTGAGTTTTATTTTCTTTCCGGTTGGTACCGTTCAAATATCCTACAAAAATAAAAAACAAGAAAATCCACACTATCGTAAAGCCAGTGCGGCACCTGGTTAATTTCTCCATGACAGTACTACCAAATAACATGTGAGATAGACATACTCAGTATCAATTTTACCTTAATGAATGTGAGCGAAACTTGAAATTTTCTTTTATTTCTTTTCGTTGTCAGTATTTCTATTTCAGCGCTACTCGAATGTCCTGAGATAAAAATATATCTCCAATTAGCCAGTAAACATTATGACGTATTTTATTAAACTTGAACCATTCCTCCAGGCACTAACTATATCCGTAAGTTAAATTCCCTATAATCACTAGACGACTTCTTTTTATTAAAACACCGTGCCAAATCGCAAGGCAAAAAATAAGTTACAATTTAACGAAACATCTCTATTAGTCCCTTATCCAAATCCAATACCTAAGCAAGCAACGCGTTTTACTAGCCAATTAAAACGGTCCTAGAAAATGCCCTCATATAGAGGGACGGGGTTCTCAAAGTTCTATCTAAGTTTAACAAGTTTAACAATACACCCACCCCTCCTGATAGAGTTGTGTGCTATGCTTAATAGATACCAGCATACAATGCTCAACAGCCCGCATACGGATCGGTGACTTACCGGGATTCAAAAATCTCCTGAACATACTCCAGAGCGTATCATCATTTTCTAACGGGCCGCGACCCTTTATAAGCCCCTCCTGATTAACAAAAACTCGCGCCAAATACGCCCGTATATAAACATATGTAGCCTTATGCAGTATGCCGCACATACAGGTTATATAGCGGTTGGTTAGTATAAAGGTAGATTTAGTGTGGCAGTCGGGTGTGCTCATACAATATGCACCGGCTATACAGGAAATATAGGGCCCCTTATTTATCCTCATCGAGTGCCTCAATATCGTAAGACTTATTATCTTTTGGTGTTTATCTATATATATTTGTTTTTAAATTTTCTTTAATTATAAGGGTTTTTTCATTATTTTGAAGTGCACAAATATCGTAAAGATTATTATCATCACGATTGTGAATTTCCTTATTCTATATGACAGTAGGGAGAGACCTTTTAGTCCCACCTTTATGTCGGCTACAGATACATACTTGTAACCACCAAGTGCATGCAATGCGTTTTAAGTGTTCTCATTCCAATCTAAAATGGCGGAGACCAAACAATTCCCTTAGTCCTTTTTTTATGTTTATATATGGGCGTATTTGGCGCAAGTTTTTGTTAATCAGGAGGGGCTTATAAAGGGTCGCGGCCCGTTAGAAAATGATGATATGCTCTGGAGTATGTTCAGGAGATTTTTGAATCCCGGTAAGTCACCGATCCGTATGCGGGCTGTTGAGCATAGTATGCTGGTATCTATTAAGCATAGCACACAACTCTATCAGGAGGGGTGGGTGTATTGTTAAACTTGTTAAACTTAGATAGAACTTTGAGAACGCCGTCCCTCTATATGTGGGCATTTTCTAGGACCGTTTTAATTGGCTGGTAGAACGCGTTGCTTGCTTAGGTATTGGATTTGGATAAGGGACTTATAGAGATGTTTCGTTAAATTATAACTTATTTTTTGCCTTGCGATTTGGCACGGTGTTTTAATAAAAAGAAGTCGTCTAGTGATTATAGGGAATTTAAGTTACGGATATAGTTAGTGCCTGGAGGAATGGTTCAAGTTTAATAAAATATGTCATAATGTTTACTGTCTAATTGGAGATATATTTTTATCTCAGGAGTAGCGCTGAAATAGAAATACTGACAACGAAAAGAAATAAAAGAAAATTTCAAGTTTGGTTCACATTCATTAAGGTAAAATTGATACTGAGTATGTCTATCTCACACGTTATTTGGTAGTACTGTCACAGAGAAATTAACCAGGTGCTGCACTGTCTTTATGATAGACAGTGTGGATTTTCTTGTTTTTTATTTTTGTAGGATATTTGAACGGTACCAAGCGGAAAGAAAATAAAACTCAGTAATAATCAATTACAGGCCCGTTTGCCATCACAATCATGGTATGCTTGAAATAAATAAAGGGGCTTTTTTATATGAATTAAAGTGATTAAAATCATGAGGTATCCGCGCAGTTCAAATATAACGGGCCCTATTCGGCTTTACATTTCAGAGTGTCTAAAGAGAGGCGACGTGCCCCCTCCTAACATCACTGCAATTGCGGGTGTTGTTTACATCTTTTTGTGTATCAGAAAAGGAGACTTCCTGCAAGGAACACTGACCTGTGTATACCTTGGTGGGTACCCAGCGCTTTTATAATATTAATATTACCAGTTTGAGAGGGTTTAATTCTCCCGAATTTTAATATTACTTGGTGATAATGGGGGATATTCTAGTTTATCTTTATATCCCCTTCTATCAATAAAGAAGAGGGTGACTCTTTGACAACCCCGTTAGATTTACGTAAGAGGGGTGCCATAAAAGACTCCTAGCAGAACAGTTATGAGAGATATTTTTATATCCTTTGTAGATCAAGGCTATCCAGGCATAGAGGATATAGCCTAGCAAAGCACATTTGTAAGTTAATCAGACTAAGCATCTACAATATGCTTGTGTATGTGTGCATGAGTGTGTTGTGTTTTGTGTTCATTGTTACCAGTCTAACAGTGCCAGCAACTCAATACTGTATATTCTCCTTTTAGACAGTAATGAGTATTGAAACAGAGGATAAGAACATTTAATAATATGGTTGTTACGATTTTATCTTGAGAAAAACATAAGTTCAGATTGGTTGGTTCTGATTATGGATGTATTTATATTGTAATATTGAATAGTTTTTATATATATTTTTATGTAGATAACAGTGTTGGAACAGATTAGTAGCAAGCCTGAAGAAGGAGTTTGGACATGTATATGCCTCCGAAACGCGTCGCTTTTTGGCCTACTTGTTGAAAAAAAGTTCCTAGAATGCTCATAGGTTAATGTGCAATATATGTAAAGGACTATGAGATGAGATATTAACTGACTGTAATGTGATTGCTTTGCAATGAATATTCATTTATTTATGTTATATATATGATTTTAACTTTTTGCATTTATGTGCATTTTTTATGTATTTTAATGAGTATTGAAAATTCTAATGAATGAAATATATGAATATATCTTTTTGAACCAACCCAATAAATACTTTTTTAAAACTTGATTTTCTGGCAACTGTTAAAGTTATCCGGTGACAATTAAATGTTGTTTGTGGTGTGAGAGTTTGATTGGAATGCTGAATAAATACCCCAAAGGGAGTTTATTTTAGACCTAGAGACCACAATCTAATCCAAAATAATAGGGGTTTGAGTTGAGCCTCTAGATTTATAGGGTTGAGGGCTAGATCGAGTCTTAATGGAGTAATAGGGAAGCTTGGAGGGAGATTAAAGAGGCCCACTATAAACCTATTTTCAACTCTTGTCAACACCTCTGTTTGGACATGGCCCACAATTTCAGCTCCATAAGTCACTGATGCTACTGCTATTGCTCTGTTCATGGAAATCACTGGCGACAGAGCGCCTCCCGAAGCAGCCCTGTATTTTCTCCCTATGGCGGAGGTTTTCATTTGGAGAATAGCTTTGCTTTTCTCCAATTGGGAACCCCACGTCTGGTTGTCACTCAATCTTACTCCCAGATAATCAAAGTTTGGGACCTTTTCAAGGCAGACCCCCTCTATGTACACATGTCCTCTAAAGGTTCTGTGGGGATTAATAGTCATGACCTTTGACTTTGAGGAGTTTAGTTCGAGTCCGCTTTCCTCACAGAATGAGACAAAGGCATTTAGTTCTGTTTGCAGCCCCATTGGGGTGCATTAAATTAGTAAGGTGTCATCCACAAACATCAAAATAGGCGTAGGCTCATCTGCTAATTTAGGGGCGTCATGATTGCAGTCCATCAGACTTCCTACAGCTCCGTTAATATAAAGGCTAAATAGAGTCGGGCAAGGACACACCCTTGTCTTACCCCTTGATTGATTTCAATCTTGGCTGACAGATCCCCTATGTTGTTCCACCTGACCTTAGCGTAGGTGCTTGTATGTAAGGTTCTCAGTATCCTTAGTAGGTCTGGAGGAATACCATATCCATCCAATACCTCCCATAAAGTTTCCCTTGGGACCAGGTCGAATGCCGCCCTCAAGTCTATGAAGGCGGCATATAGATGGTCACGCTTCAAGGTGACATATTTCCAAGTTATCACCTTGAAGTGGAAGACCTGGTCCAGAGTGCTAATCTTGGGTCTAAACCCAGCTTGTGCATCTTCTAAGATGTTGTGCTCATCCATCCAATCGTTAAGTTTAACACCTGCCTGCAAACAAATTTCTGGGTGTTATCCAAGCGGCTGATGGGTCTATAATTTATGGGGTTTGATCTTTCTCCCTTTTTGTAGATGGGTATGATAATTGCTCCATGCCATGTAGGCGGAATGGAGTTACCTTTTAGGATGCTATTACATACTGCATTCAGGTAAGGTACCCAAATATCTGGTTGGGACAAGAAGAGATCGCCTGGTAGACCGTTCATCCCAGGCGCTTTTTCTTTTTTCATTTGCTTTACTGCTAGATGGGTTTCTGCATTAGTAAAGGTAAGGTTAAGTTTTGGTGCGTCCGATCTACTATACTCATCATGAGCTGTGTTTCCCATCGCAGCACTCTTGCCCCCTAGGGGGAGACTTAATGAGTTGGTTTGGTTTGATTTACCTTTGTACAGGCCGCTAAAATGAGAGACCCATACCTCAGGTTTTATAGTTAACTCCAGATGGTTAGCACTAGAGGAGTTAACAGAAATTAATTTCCAAAAGGTCTTGTAGTATCCCTTCTCTAGGGCTTCTGTCATAAATAACCACTGTTCCTCCTCCCACTCCCTTTTGGCCTTTTCTAAGGTTGTTTTATACTTATTTCTGGCCTCTGCAATTTCAACTCTTTGGCCCTTTTTGATCGCACATAATAAGAGGGATTTATCTAGCCGGCAGGATTTCGAATACCAGGAGGGGGTTTTCTTTTGAAGGGCCCCTCTTTTTTGGTTCTTGACAAAACATGATCTTAGTTTGCCCAGGAGTTCTGAGTGTATGGAGACAAAATTGATACTGCCTATGTCTGTAAGGTCAACCTGGGAAAAGTTCCACACAAAAAGATTATATAAGTGTGTCATTCGCTTTGTGTCCATCTCCATGGCTGCCCATTTAATGTTTCTTAAATTCGATGTAGGGACTGTAGACGAGATGGTCACTACTTGGTCTAGTTTTGCGTCAGCAAACGCAATCATGGAGAAGGAGGCACTTAGAGGTTGGTGGTCGCTATCCGGTCTGGGGACTACCTTCATATCGTTTAGATCTGCCCATAACTCATTGTCAACAAGGATATAGTCTATTCTTGAAATACTAAAGCCTTGTTTAAAGGTTGGGCAAGGTGGACAATCAGACTCTGTATTCCCATTAACCACTCTTAGACCATGATCTAATAACAAGTCAACAATTTGGGCTCCCACTTTGGTGATGTCTATTCCTTTGTTAGAACCAGGCAGGGGTGACATAGAAATTCTTCTCGCCACGCCACTTGCAGTTTTTGAGGGATTCTGCCCATCATTTGATGGTATGTAAGTATTGAGGTCACCTGCTACAATCACTAGAGCTTTATGATTGAACTGTCCTATCAGGGCATCTACCTTATCCACTATGGGGGATTGGGTGTTAGGGGAAACAGACCTAATATAAACGTTGATCAAAGCTATGTACTTTGGACCTGTTTGGGTCGACAGTTGGATTTCGACCGCTAATACATCACTCGAACTAGTTGAGACTAATCTAACATCGGGGAACAAGTCAAGGCATAACCAGATTAATAGCCCTCCTGATGGGCGGCCAGCCGGAGAAGGGATTGCATTTTTGCCAAAGGTTTGAAAACCAGGTCGAGAAATAGGGTTAGTTGCCCATGTTTCTTGGAGAAAGATGATGTGATGCATGTCAATAAATGAATTCCACTCTGGGTCATGGAGTTTGGATTTGATCCCCGCAGTGTTCCATGAGAGCAAATTTAGACTATGTGAATTAATCGTTAACGAGGACCTCGCGATAAACCCAATATGTTCACCCTGCTGTATCGGGGAAGTGGCTCTGCTAATTGGTGGCTATATCCCTTTTGCCTAATGCAAGGTTGTCGGTGGAAGGTATAATAGGATGGTTCCTTTTAGCAATAGCTAAGTGCTGTGCTTCTAGGGCTACAGTACTGATTGTTTTAGTGGCGGATGATATAGAGTGGCAATTAGAAAGATGGGAAACAAGATTGGGGGTTAAGGATAACAATCTGCAGAAGTTGCTTGAGGTGAGCATGGAAGTGCTGTTCACTGCAGGTCTGAGGAGTCAACATTATATGACAGTATTCAGTTTGTATTATACTCCCATCAGCATGTTCAGTTGGAGAAAGAGACCTGATGACAAGTGTCTTTGCTGTGGGGATGACACTGCAGATATAGCGCTAATGTATTGTTCATGTACAATCTGGGCTTTCTTAGAAGGAGTACTTAAAGTGAAAGTGGAGATTTCTCCTCCCCTTCTGTTATTTGGAATTGATTGGCACTTTCGGGGTAACAATGGCATACTTTATTTCATATTCATAGCCATGGCAGTGGCACATTTAAGTATAGCGGCAGCCTGCCTGCGCCCCAAGCCCCTAACAGTTCAGCAGTGGTTATCTTGACTGCTCTAAATGTATAATTTTGGGAAAAAACGATATTACTGTAAGGGAAGGAGGGTGAGGAAATCTGGTGCCCTGATATAGGTGCCAACAGCAGAATGGGTGGAGAAGAAATTTGGAGTTGGGGACTGGACGTTTTAGTACAACTGTATGAATTGAACAGGTTTATCAATGAATTGTTTTGGGGTGATATGGGGGTACTTAAATATTTAAATATGTACTGTATTATGATGATGCGTTGATAATCACTGCTGGCAGCCATATGGATGTGTGCATTAGGATGAATTTATATGATCAATGCTCCATATTAAAAATATTTAAAAAACAAAAATCAACTGAACTCTCACAGGAGAACAGTATTTTGGTTCCTGCACTTGTGTGTCTTAGCATTTCTTGACTGTAAATAATTATACCACCTTTTACCTTCCAAGATTGGTTATTCCCTGAAAGATGTAGATTCTTTTTTCCCCCACAAATGGAGTGATTCATTAGAGCTCATGTAAGAATAGTGTTAAGTTCCAGAGTAAGGCAGGGTAGTTGACGCGTTGCCTACAAAATGTTAGTGTGGTTGTCAATTTAAACTTAACGAGCCGATACTTAATTGAGAGACTTGGGCCCAGATTTACAAAACGTACATACCACGCTGCGTAGCACCAAAAAATGTTGTGCTGTATTGCGTGAGAGGGAGACAAATGGACAGCGCCATATCTACATAGATATGGCACTCTCCTCCCCTCTCCCTAGCACCTGCACACAATCAGGCTGCCAAGCACCACGCACACACCTTTTGCCATAGTACAAGGGTGTGTGTGCGTCTAGCAGAGGTTTTGTACTGGAAGGATACTCTTCCAGTACGAACTACTGTGAATAGACTTACTTTAAAACTGTGTTGGATGTGTGCTGTACAGTACAGCATACATCCAAAGTGTGAAGCCTTAGGAGAAATAAAACCATTTCTCCTTTTTAACGGCTTGAAAGTGTACTGATTTTTTGGCACAAAACCCAGTCTACTAACGTTTGTAGATAGGAGTTCGCATCATAAACAGGAGTGATTGCATGGGAAGGACCATGTAATGCAAAGCAGTGCTTTGCGTTATTTTAGGCAACTTTCCAGCGTGAAACAAGTTTTGCTCTGGGAAGTAAATAAGAAAAAAACATTTTGCACTGTGTTTGTGTTACTCTTCTGACTCAAACACAGTGCAAAATCTTTGTAAATCTGGGTCTAGCTGTATTTCAAAGGGGCCGGAAGTTAAGCAATGTTCTGCAAAAGCTAACTCTGGATCTAGAGGACAGATCAAGGTGGTGGAGCAGTAGTGAACAAAAGTAAGGTCCTTCATCACCCTAAGAAAAAATCAACAAAGTCAGTCGAAGGAAATCAGAAATCCCAGCCAGATTCAGGTTTTCAGCTTATACAGGAGAGGTTAGGTCTTCAGGACTAATAAGTGAGTGTGTTGAAAAAGGATATAGAATAAAATGAGAGAGAATCAAAACATGGTATGGTCAATTGTAGCTTCAGCCCAACCAGAAAAGTTGAAAAGCCTATCAAAGGAGTATAGTGAGAGAGAGAGAGTGAGAAAAGGAATAAGCTAGAGTAAGAGTAGGCAATGCTGGAAAAAGTCCTGAGGCCATCTCTTCTTTTTCCCCATTCCCTTTTACCTCAAATCCCCCATATTCCTTGAGAATTCTCGAGGGCTGTAGAAAGGAGGATTGTTGGGGACATTTTTCTGCTTCAGTGGAATCCATTGGTAAGATTCTTATTTTTATTTTAATGATTGAAATATAATTATTGATTTTTCTAGACCCTGACAGATTGAAGTGCCAATTAAAATCAAATCCACTCGAGCAGAATGGCGAAAGGTCTTAGTTTAAAAAACTAAAAAGAATTTTTAGAAAATATACAAATGGATGACCCGCTGTGAGATTAATTAACTAGCCAATAACGCTGATGGCTTAACAGCTCAACATCTTCCACCTCCAGGTGGCTCTGCTCTATCTTTTGGTATAGGATCATCCCAATCACAATATTCCCCATCCCCAGGTACCCAATCCCAATATTCCCCATCCCCAGGTACCCAAATAATTTGTACCACTTCATCCACAATTCTTTTGCCCCCTCCGAGAGGCTTAACAGAGACCCTAAAAAACAAATCTTGCTCACACAGTGTTAGCTATGCTTTCTCTGTAGGCCTATAATGTTCCCCGACACTTCTTCTCAGGTGGCTTACGTATTGTTGTATTTTAGTGGGGATGTTGTTTCCCGGTTCATCTCAATAGTACTCCGAAATAACCCTATGCTTCACCAAGTGTTTATGGCTGAATTTCTTGGGTTGGTTGATTGGCGAACAATTTTTCTTCAACTGCTTGAGTTATGGCCATACAATAGGGATCTTATCACATATTTTGCCAATTTTACAGAATGATGACAGAACAGAAAGGGGAGAGAAGTTAAGGGTTGCGCCTGAGCTTGCCAAGGTTGGATAGATTGAGAATGCAAGATCCCAAGTCTGCTGATAGTTCCTAAGTAATAGAAATAACACAGATAGGAAATATTGGAGGACAGTTTAAGACAGAAGAAAATGTTAAGGAAATCTATGTCTGTATTGTGATGTGGTCATTTTGATAAGCAATGCCCTGAAATACCTAAAACTGGGCATATGGGAAACAAGAAGCGCCGCCAGTAGTGGGAGTTGCTGTGGTGGATGCAAATTTAGACAAAGACTCAATTTGTTTTACCAATTTTGTCTAAGGGGTCGATTCCGATCTCGGCCGGTAGGGCTCCGAATCAGATTTGGCTTTACCGGATCCGATTCGGACGCCCTGTTTCCGACCGAGTCGGACGTGCGTCCGGGCGAGTACGATGCGAACGTACGCGAAATCGCCGACCGACTCGTTCGCGGGACCCAACCGCTCCGACCGACTCGCACGGACACGACTCGCACCGCGCAATGGAGATGTTCCCCAGCCGGGTAAGTACGATGCGCGCCGCAAGCAGTCCGACCGACTCGCGCCGTCCGGCTCGAGAGAGCAGTCAGAGCCGCACTTTGGGGGTCCGTGTCTGTATGACTAGTCACGCGAGTCGCACACAGGGGGGACCCATGGGTCCCCCCTACCTGTGCATGTACGGCGCGACCCGCTTCGACGCGTACCCGCTATAGGGGGCACCCTTGTTCGCCTCGCACCCATTGAGTCAATGGGAGCCCGCGTACGCTTTGTACGACCGGCTCCCATTGACTTCAATGGGAGTCCGACCGAATCGAGTCCGATAGCATGCGAACGCATCGTACTCGTTCGGTCGGACTGCTAGGGTCCGATTCGGTCGGAAATCTCTCCGGGTCCGGCTCGGTCGGAGAGATTTCCTGCCCGAATCGGAATCGGCCCCTAAGTTGCTAATACCCTGCAATCATCTTCTCCTCATCTAACAATGCACATGACCATTACATTCCAAGATACAGAACTTACAGGGGTGGTAGTCAAGATAGTCAGTGAGTAGGAAGATTTGTCACAGCTGTCCCTACCTAGTGTATGGCAAGGACGAAGATGTTCTGCGGCTCCCCCAACCGAATGTACGGTAAGGAGATGTGCTATGGTTGACCAACCTACTGAATGGTGAGGAGGAAGATGTGGCACAACTGACATAAAATATAGTGTTGTAAGGATTAAGTGCCAAAAATCACCCATCCAAATGTACGTCATGAAGAGGTGCCTCAGTCGCCCCAACCTATTGTATGGTATGGAGTAGGATGATCTAAATATATTGGTATTGGAAAGCAGTGCCTTAGCAAACTGCTCGGTGCTTTGGGATTTACACACTGATATTTCATCCACAGTACTATTATCCATGTCCTATGGTCCCACGATGTAGGGCGTGTGTGGA